>WNGS01167840.1:18795217-18813912 GCA_020271785.1 Procambarus virginalis | reverse complement strand
GACCAGCTTTACAATGTATATATGCATACAGTTATCAAGAAAACCAGGGTTGGTCATAACAAAATTAGCAGTGCAAATTGGGAGAACAATCTACCTAGAAGGGCATGAAACAACACACAGGAGAAAAATGACTGATGTTGTCAAGGGTCTCAAATTTTAGTACCTATTTGTCACACACACATGGAGGGGGTTGTATTCCTGAAGAAAGCACCAGCAATAATTGGTAAAGACAGGTGGTAATTCGACTATCAAAAAGTGACTTACTCTACTTTTAAGGGGATGAACGACAACCCTGAGGGAGGTTAGGATAATCTTTGGCCTCTTGGATGAATTTAACATGTCAGTTCATAGGTTCCCTGTCCCTAGTTGCAACATGGGAGAATGACTGCTAATGTAAGCAAAATTGGACTTTTTTGAACCCTAAACAAAGGCAGGTGGCCATCTCCTTAGAAGGAAGCCGCAATGCCAAGTGCACCAGTCCAGGTGGGATTTACATGTAGCACAGGTATCACCAGTCACACAGAAGTTTGTGGACGTATAATGATCAGAGTGCTGTACATTCATAATGATCAACGACATATCAAATATATTAGGCCACACAGCATGCTAACCCCAATCTTTTGAATCGTTGTAAGCCAGTTCGTTCGGTCCAAGGGTTCGTAACCCTCGTCCTCGATTACAAGGGGTGGTACTGTGCACCCCTCATTAGGGGGCTGGGGCTACACATCAAGGCGTGAATCTCTCCAGTGGATTGTACGACAAGTAATTATCCAATAAGGTAGGCACATCAAACTGGGCAAGACGGTTTTATGTAGTCGTAATTGAGCGTATCACAATCAGGATTTGGGAGGGGGTTTATGTCCCACGCCTACTTGTGAGCCCGCGGGGAAGAGCGGTCATAAACCTTGACGTGTGATCCTTGTCCTGGGTTCGATCCCAGCGCGGCGAGAAACAATGGGCAGGTTCTTTCACCCTGATTGCCCCTGTTACCTCAGCAGTAAATAGGTACCTGGGTGTTATAGCTGTCACGAGGCGTCCTTCTTGGGGGGAGGCTGGTTGATGTACCATGGCTGCGAGCAACTAAAGCCCCCGAAATCACTCCGAGATAACTCACAGATATTGTTATATCCTTTAAAATTAATGTACAGTATCTATGATTTATTTTCCTTTAAAGTTATTTATCTCTTTTAATTATCTATTGTCACTTTTTTTAATTAGCAGTTCAAGACCTTTAAATACTGTACACCTTCCTTGCAAAAAACTGATAATGCACTTTTTAACATTTTAGTAATTTTAACTCTAGGTTCAGTCTTGCACCTACTCTTAAAAATAGGTTAGGACTTTAAAATTACAATAACTTTGTCTATAACTTTATTAAATCATTGTTTGCAAACTGTCTGATAATACAAACCAGGCACAAAATGACTTATTTAACCTTTACATTTAAACATTCATGAGCTTTACATCTTCTACCAAACTCATTTTTGCTATCAGTAATCCATATCAACCAAATGTGCATGCACATACATCTCTTTGTCAAAGTCAACCTTTCCTTCTACTGAGACAGTTTCATCACTTTAGTCATTAAAATTATTCAAATAGTAGCCATTAACTCTACAGCAAAACTTATCAATAGCAATTGACAGTATAAAAAGAAATTTGTCAAAAATAACTTTTTAAACTTCAAGATTATCAAATACTAATGCAATCAAACTTTGTATCTGGCTATGTGTTATACTAATATATTTAAATCTAACCATATATTCATCGTTGGAAACTAAAGACATACTGGAGGCATATTTAACCATATCCGCAGATAGCATTTCATGGCTAAATACTGAATGAACAGACCTTTATCATAAGTTAAAACCCACCACTAAAATTTTTAGTAATTTTTGTAACTAATTTATCAAATTAGATATGAATTATTATTTATTAAGTAAACCTAGAATATGGTATCAATACTTTAGAACATGTAAGCCCTTACAAATGTCTCAAAAGACCAACACGTAAGTACAGTACACAAGGTCAGACAAGAACGACAGCCTATGGACACCAAACTTTACAATCTGTAATTTATCAATTTAATTCTAACCCAAATTATTTGGGTAGATGATTTCATTTATTCAGAATCTCCCCCTCTTGTTAGCCCAGCTGTCTCCACCTCTCCAGATCCTTTTATCCCCTCTCCCCCACCCACTATTAGCACCATAGGTGACATGTGCGCCATATCCTCCGCGGTTACTGTTCCAACCATATTCACGATTCCTAAAACCTCCTTGATCAGCCCAAGGACTAAATGTTCCCCTTCCCCTTCCCTGCTGTTGCCAAGCTGGAGTACGGTCATCCCTCCAAGATGATGCCCAAGGTGTTGGCTTCCACGTTCCTCTGTCTGATCCTCTCCATGCTCCTCTTCCTCCCCTTCCCCTTCCACTAACATCCCGACTTCGATCAATTACATTGCTAGGCATATTTTGTGCTGCCTGGAACTGAAATGAAATAGTTTAATTTATAGACAAGTAAGAAGTCTTTAGATAAAAGTAAAAGTAAATATACATCAGTAAAATGATATATAAATATATATATATATATATATACACACACACACTATATATATATATATATATATATATATATATATATATATATATATATATATATATATATATATATATATATACACTATATATATATATATATATATATATACACTATATATAGATATATATATACACTATATATATATATATATATTATATATATATATATATATATATATATATATATATATATATATATATATATATATATATATATATACATATATATATATATATATATATATATATATATATATATACACACTATATATATATATATATATATATATATATATATATATATATATATATATATATATATATATATATATATATATATATATGTCGTACCTAGTAGCCAGAACTCACTTTTTGGCCTACTATGCAATGCCCGATTTGCCTAATAAGCCAAGTTTTTCTGAATTAATATATTTTCTCAAATTTTTTTCTTATGAAATGATAAAGCTACCCATTTCATTATGTATTAGGTCAATTTTTTTTCATTGGAGTTAAAATTAACGTAGATATATGACCGAACCTAACCAACTCTACCTAACCTAACCTATCTTTATAGGTTAGGTTAGGTTAGGTAGCCGAAAATGTTAGGTTAGGTTAGGTAGGTTAGGTTGTCGAAAAACAATTAATTCATGAAAACTTGGCCTATTAGGCAAATCGGGCCTTGCATAGTAGGCTGAGAAGTGCGTTCTGGCTACTAGGTACGACATATATATATATATATATATATATATATAATATATATATATATTTTTTTTTGAGGGTACCACCTCTGGTGCCAATGTGGGGACCCATAGCCTCGGAGAAGAAAATAAAACGTATTCAGAGGAGACCTTGTGGTTTCTCACTGAACACTTAATATTTTCTTCTCCTACCACCCCCATTCTTTTGTATGTACACATATATATTTGCTTTATTTGAACTTTGTTACAAAAAAAGGAGTTACATATAGGTTACAAAGATGGTTATCATAAGTTGTCGAGTTCCTCCAGCTCCTCAGATGGCGGGCAGGAACCCTGAATGCAGTGAGCATTTCCCCCTCTGTATCATAGCTGCAGATACACTGGTTTTTGGTGGAGATAGGGGCGACAAGGTGCAGGGCAACACCAATACTTAGCACCCAATGGTCAAAGCGGGTGCCCAAAGACTGAATTAGGGAGAGCCAACAAAAAGTCCCCGGCATGAGAAGCTTGCACAGCTAGGAGACACACTATGTCCTTCCCAGAAGCTGCCTCCAGCAATGCTGTGGCAATGTTTTCCACTATAGGGTTATCCCACTTGGCCTGTTTGCAGTCGTTTGGAAAAGTTGGTCGAGGTTGAGAGTTGGCAAGATTGTCCCACTGGCCGGCTCCGTCCGCAAACTTGGGATCGTGAATCCCAATGGATTCTCTTTGGAATTCTGGTAGTATTTCATTCACTAATTCACCTGTAGCATTGGTCGAGGATAAGAATGGCGGCAATGCTAATTGTGTTGCCTTGCGAATACCTATGATGGCTTTATATATCTCTGACGCTTGGAGGAATAGAGGTCCCAGGTCTGGGACACTTGTGTCCTGAACATGGCTCCCATGGTACTCTGGGAGGGTGCTTCTCTCTCGGAGTCGACAGGGCGGGATTGCTGCCACTGATTCAGTATCACCGGTATCACAGACTCAGTGAGTCAGCACTGGCAGTTTTTAATGGTTTTAATATGGTTTTTATATGAAAATATGGTTTTTAATATGCAAACAAGCTTGAATGGTTTTGGAAACCATTCCAAAACCATTTTGGGTTTGGAGTTTGAAAACTCCAAACCCCAGAAGTGACTCGAACCCAGACTGCCAGGAGCAGAATACAACTGGTGTACATGGTACCTTGTCCACTCGATCATCAGTGACCGTTCCCATTTGTGTTGCTCACGTGGCCCCACAAAGTGAGGTGATTTGATGAAATAACTGTGATTAATTATTTATAACTGAATAGATTACCATCAAAGTGTCGTCGGGACAGTGGTCAAATAGCCTCGGCTATCATCTTTTTTTTTTTTTTTTGAGATATATATGTACAAGAGCTGTTACATTCTTGTACAGCCACTAGTACGCGTAGTGTTTCAGGCAGGTCCCTGGAATACGATCCCCTGCCGCAAAGAATCGTTTTTTCATCCAAGTACACATTTTACTGTGTGTGTCCAGGCGAGTGTCTTACCACTACACCACGGAGACCAATCTCCGTGGTGAAGTAAATCTCCGTGGATTAGTACAGTAATTAGTAAAATTACTAATCTCCGTAATTTTGTACGATCACTGATGGTCGAGTGGATAAGGTACCATGTACAGCAGTTGCATATATGCTTGGAGACCATTCAAGCTTGTTCGCATTTGTGTTGCTCACGTGGCCCCACAAAGTGAGGTGATTTGATGAAATAACTGTGCTCAAGATTGTTACCAAAGTGCCGTCAGGACAGCGGTCAATAGCCTTGGCTATCATCGTCTTTTGTACGGTCATTGATGGTCGAGTGGATAAGGTACCATGTACACCAGTTGTATTCTGCTCCTGGCAGTCTGGGTTCGAGTCACTTCTAGGGTGTGGAGTTTTCAGTTATATATATATATATATATATATATATATATATATATATATATATATATATATATATATATATATATATATATATATATATATACACACACACACACACACACACACACACACACACCACACACACTAGGGAGGACATGATCACCACATTCAAGATTCTCAAGGGAACCGACAGGGTAGATAAAGACAGGCTATTTAACACAAGGGGCACACGCACTAGGGGACACATGTGGAAACTGAGCGCCCAAATGAGCCAGAGATATTAGAAAGAACTTTTTTAGCGTCAGAGTGGTTGACAAATGGAATGCATTAGGAGGTGATGTGGTGGAGGCTGACTCCATACACAGTTTCAAGTGTAGATATGATAGAGCCCAATAGGCTCAGGAATCTGTACACCTGTTGATTGACGGTTGAGAGGCGGGACCAAAGAGCCAGAGCTCAACCCCCCAAACACAACTAGGTGAGTACATACATACATACAAACATACATACACACACACACACTACCGTTGGTTGCGTGTATATGGAACCTCGGCCTCAAAGAAGACGATATGTAGCATCGAAGGAAGCCTTGTGCGGCAGCCACATTGATTTGCATATTGTCTTCTACCACCCATTTTGTCATTTTATTTTATTTAAACTTTCACTATTTTCATTTCATAAGCAAAGTTTTTGGAAAAATTAAATATTGAATGAAAATTTGGGTTCTTTTGCAATACATTCACATAACTGCATTACGTGAATGTGGTTATCATCATAAATGTTACTTCAGGAATGCAGTCATCGGCATTAAGCAAAATTCTGTTATAATTACATATGTATACCAATGATATTCACAACTCAATTTGTTTGTAATGAGGTATAACAATAATCAATCTAGCCATTATCATCAGTTACATGTACAGCACTAGGAGCCTGCCGACACCTGTGGGTGGTGCGCTAGTGGCTTATGCCTTTCTTTCAATCTATACTGTTGCCCATATGGTGCCAATTAGACCATATATCATCGCCTAGAGCCCAACACCCATGTATATTATGTCTATATGGTTGCATTGAAGTATACCAGGTAAAACAATCATCAATTAAAAATTATCATACATTATGTGATTATCAAGTTATTCAACACACACATACACTTGTAAATAAAGAGGAAAGTGTTAAACAATCAATGAAACATCAGAGGGAGAGCATAGAAGTCTTGTACCATATACCTGAGTCAGCAAATTTGACATTGTGTGTTAACAGATGCCAGACCACATAGTTACCATGCAACCTTTCAGAGTGCCTCCACCCAGTAAAATGGTAAAAATTCACTTATTTGTGGGTATGAACATTTTTCCATAGCCACTGTCTGTAGGCTAAGAATCTAAACAAGGAGGCTTCCAAGGCCATATACATTGCTATTGTGAGACCATTACTTGAGTATGCAGCACCAGCGTGAAAACCACACCTTGTGAAGCATAAACAAACTTGAGAAAGTTCAGAGGTCTTTCTTTCAGAGGTTTGCATCTAGATTTGTACCAGAATTGAAAGGCCTCAGCCATGAGAACAGATTGAGAAAAAACTGCCACACAATCTTAGAGAGAAGAAACAGAGCAGATATGATAACTACATACAAGATCTTGAGGGAACAAAGGTAAAGTGGATAAAGGAAGCCAATTGAAATTAAGGAGCATGTTACACGATTTTAAATGTTGTTTAATGCCAACCAATTTTTTTTTACTAGTTGCATATAAGAAGGGCTGCAACTGTTCTACATTTCAGTATCACACCCTAAATAGAAAGGGAAGGATTTTTTTTCCAGCTAATTTTACACATTTTCAATAATTCTCTACCACAAGTTTCAAATGAAATAATATCTATGACACTCATCTATCATATTAGCATTTAATAAAGGATTTTTATAAAAAAGTATTATCCAAAACATGTTAAGTTTTACTAATACAAGTAGTCAAAGTTCCCCAAAAATATATGCCAATATTTATAAAATCAATAAATGAACTTGGGAATAAACTGCTTTAAAAAGGTTTTAGACGCAAACTCTACATATAAAGTGTGAATTTCACGTAAATTGAAACAAATGAAAGAGGAGAGTAAATTTTATGTTACTTGACAATAAATAAGATCAAAGATTCTGCCACGTGTGGTTGAAGTTAACTTCAATCAATTTCCTCCAAAACTTGCATCCTGACAGATAGCCTTACGTTCTGTAAGGTGTGTAAGTTTCATGCAAATCGGCCGATAAAAAATGAGAAAAAAATTCAAGATTTTTTTTTAATTTTTGTTAGCATAAAACTAAATATTAAAATACTTTATTATATGCTATTGTGATAGCTTAGAGTCATAGACATGATTTCAGTTGACACTTGTGTTTGACGTTAATTTTTTACCATTTTGGAAAAATTTTGACACATAATTCAATATTTTTTTCTCCCTTCCTATTTATGCTACGACTTGGACCAGTTGAACCAAATTCTATATACAACTACTGTAGTAAAAAAAGTTTGATTGAAATCAAACCAGTTTTCATTTATAGCATATTTCTGTAATATGCCCCCTTTAACAGAAGTAGGACAAGGGGATATTGGTATAAACTGGACATGCAATTGAGTAGAATAAATAAAAGGAAGTTCTTGTTCCCTGTGTGGGTGGTAGGCAATTGGAATGCAATGCAGGAAGAGGTTGTTGAAGCAGTTCCATACACAGCTTTAAAAAGAAGCATGATGAAAATATTTATGTTTAGAGGAGTAATTAGCACATCAGGTATAAACTGCTAGATCTCACTCTCCTGTAGTGACAGGTAAGCACAGCAATAAGCAAATCATTGAAGGAATACAACAGCTGAGCCAGTAGCTCCTGGTGGTGGAAAGGTGGAATTAGCAGTTGACCTACCTAGCTACTGTGACTTGCTTTCTGGTTTGTTGACTTTTTTCATGCTCTTATCAGTTTTGTCTCGCTGTACTTTTCTGTAGATATTTTATCACAGTGATTTAGTATTCTCAGCTTTCAACCTCAGATTTTAGCTTCTGGTCCCAGATAAGCTTTTTATGACTTACAAGGGCCTGGTGCAATTTGATATGTGTACAGCTATCCAAATGGGTAGTAACAAGGAGCCACTGATGGATCCCTCCTAGAAAGGTTAGGAATCACTATTGCATATATTTAAAAAACCTGCATTGAATGTAATGAAATGCCAATTTCTGGGTGCGCTCCAGTGGCTTCCTGAAGCTATATGCCGAGATCATTACTGCACCATCTACTGGGTCACATCAGCTGCAGAGTTCTAGAGGCCTACTGGGGACTAGTGCCAGAACCCAGCCCCCCCTCACAGATGCACTGGGAGTGGTGACATTTATTTTAGCCACCACACTTGGGAAGGCATCCAAAAAAATCAGGGAGTTATAACAAACGCACTGCACATCTCGGAACACACGAGAGCAGAGGCATCTGTAAAAAAATCGAATGGGGGGGGGGGGGTAAGAAGAAACCAGGAAATTGAATCCTGAAAAGCCCAAGGAGGAAGCCAGTGATACAACAGCCAGCAAAGAACAAATAGGGTCTGCACCCATCTGTCATAAAGGTGGCAAAAGGGGTAGAACGGACCCTGAAGCCACACACTGCCCAGTGGAAAACCATCAGGTGAAAGTTAAGGTTTCCACACAACCTCTCAAGTAACCAGCGAGTCACCTGGGGGGCCACCCTAACACCGGCAGGCAGCAGTGTTGCAGTGTTGCAGCCAAACCAAATCTGCCAGAGGATGAGAAAACAGTGCAAATCAAGAATCCCACACATGATGCAGCCAAGTCTGAACCTAGGAAGGAACCAATTCCACCGGTTCACAACAAACCTAAAAGCAGCAAGCTGGGAAAGAGATAGATCCCTAGCTAGCAGACATGGAGACTGATTGGGGCCCACACCATCTAGCTGTTGAGGTAGGACAGAACATGAATCCCCAAAAAATGAAGATGAGTCACCATGAACCGAGAATCTTGTGAAAGCGTGGGAAGCCATACTCAAGTCAAAGAGAAGAACCCAAAAATGGTAAGCCTGACACTCCACAACAATGAAACCTAACCAATCCCTGAACCCCGGATGAATTGGGACGTGCCACTAATATGAGGGAAACCTGGGCCAAGGAGCTCATTCAGGATGTGGGGCAAGGGATGAAGTGCTTCAAACCTGATAGATCAAGGATGAACCACTGGGACCCGTTTCAGAACAAGAAAGACAGGAATTCCATTGATAAGACGTGGTCGTTTTGATCACACCACACAGAAAGCAACCCATTATGAAATGACTCGATGCAGGGGAGGGAAAGAGGTCCACCCCTAAAGTCCCGACCCCTAGACAGGGCAAAAGACTAACCAACCTTACTGCAGGCTGCATAAAACAGCTCATCCTCCTGTTTTGGTAGTACTTATAGTAACAATGGGGACCATAGTATATATACTGACATACAATGAAATTAGAAAGTAGAAATCGGCACTACTGAATTGGTCAAACCGGAAAACTATTTTTTAATTGTGTTGCAAACAAACTACACTAACCTAACCTTCCTAGGCCTAATACACATTATCTGAGGCCTAATACATGTGTGTGCTATACTAGGCCTAGGAATATTTAATTTTTTTTAAAGAATTCCTTACTAGTAAGTATGCTATCTAAAAGCAAAGTGCGTACAAATTCGTGACTATTGACAATCGTCACAATAGGTACTATCTAAACAGGAGAATGGGTTCCATAAACTGACCAGAAAAGCCCATGAAACATGGGACCAGGAGATGGCAAACTAAGTGAACTGTTCCTTCCCCACTGTCCCGTCAAAGGAACGAACTGCAAAAGGACCTCCGTGAACCATGAGAAAAGGTTCACATGGCAGTCCACAAAGAGAGAGCACTGCACTGATCAGCAGTGGTTGAACAGGCTATGGTAGGCACATACAACCTGGAATGTGGCACCACTGTTGGCCTACCCTAACCAATAGCAGGTGATGCCCCAGCCCTACCAGACTGCCTCCAGTAATGAGACTGGTAGCCACAAGTACAAAGATGGTCCAAAATAAGCCAACGAGATGCAGCAGCAGAGAAAGAGAAACTGTCCAACAATATCCTTTGGAAAGGGGAGAGGTGAAAAGGGGGAGGTGGACAAGAGGGCCTGGGACCAAGCCAATTCTAATGACTGAGCTAAGATAGCTTGTTGACACACAAGGCGGGCAGAGTAGAAAGCGGCCGCAGCCTCCAGTAGCATAGGCGCTATAGCTAGCGCAAAGCTGCCAACGATGCCACAGCACACAGCAAATCACCAGTACAAGGCCCAGAGCTGAGTGCCTGAAAGTCCTCATACACACACTAGAGTGGGGCTCCACGATGGCTAGAAATGCCACAACCGTAGCCAAATGTGAGGGAACGCTAAAAATCCTCAGCCATGAGTGATGCCAACAGCAAAGGTACTTGAGTATGGAGCTGCACCAAACCATCCCAGGAAAGAGCAGGAGTTTAAAAGATAGTAAATGAGTGGCACAAAAGAAGGGCTGCCCAAACACATCTAAAATACAGTAGCCACCTCATGCCACTCCAGTGTGTGTGTGTGGAATGAAATGTGTGAAATCTATGCTATGCCCCAAGAAAAAAAAAAGTTGAATGTAATGAAAGGCCATTTTCTGGGAGAGACCTGGAAGCTCCCCGGAGCTATCCAGCCTTATATGGATATATTAGAGTTTAGCATCAGTCAGTGTGAATAGAGTTTTTAGGCCTACCAGGGACCATGAGCCAGAACCTGGCCCTCTCAGAAAGGCATGAGGGGCAATAGCCTATAGAGCTGCACATGTGATTTGAAGCATTCTATGTCTGCCATCGACCGGGTCAGGAACCCAAAAAGGTATGCATCCCAAAACAAACCCTTATTCTGGCTGAAACTACTACTGAAAGTCAAACGAGTGGACAGAACTCTCCAAAGAAAAACAAACAAACAAGCATGACGTCACCATGTACCACACTGCCGCCTGGGCAGTTCCCCCCTCCCTGGGAGGGGGAAGGGAGAGCTTCAGACCCCACATGCCAGCTACCCACACCTTCAGTTCTGAGATTGGATGTCAAAAGACCAGCATTGAATGTAATGAAATGCCATTTTTCATTGTGAGACCTGGAGGCTCCCCGGAGCTATCCAGGCTGACATGCTAATGTCAGACTTTGGCATCAGTCACGTGTATGGAGTTCTGTGGGCCTACCGGGGGACCACGAGCCAGAACCTGGACCGCTCACAGAGGCACGAGGTGCAATGGCCTATAGAAACCCCCGTATGGTTGGAAGCATTCTATGTCTGCCATCGAGTGGGTTAGGCACGCAGAAAGGTAGGCGTCCCAAATCAAACCCCTATTCTGGTGAAAATTGCTACAAAAAGGCCAAACAGAAACAAGCAAATGAGTATGACATCACATGTCGTCGCTCCACCGTCTAGACAGCTTCCACTTCCCAGAGGAGGGGAAAGGGGAAGCCCCAGACCCCTGCACCGGCCAGTTCTGAGGCTGGATATCAAAAACACGTGAAAAACCGCCGACCGGAGGGAGGTAGGTTGCAGAGGAGCCTCTGGGTCTTACCCAGAAAATGGCATTTCATTACATTGCCATTGAACAGTGAAGACCTGTCTTCAATTTGTCCGCGGGTGGAGCGTGACCCGTTTTATTTTTATTTTATATGCTAATATTCCTCTAGAGAATTCTATTGCGAACCCATTGATACCAAAATGAAAGCCCTAGGACGAAAATTGAGGTGACTAGAGTGAAAAGAGTGAACACATTTTATCGATCTTGCGTGCTACCAGGTAACTCGTTCTCACTTTCTCCGTTTGCTGCGGGTAATAAGCCAGGCTTTTTGAGTTTATATGCATTTAGTGCTCTAGAGAATTCTATTGCGAACACATTGATACCAAATTCAGTATCTTAGGACGAGAATTGAGGTGATAAAAGTTCAAAAGACTATACACTTTTCAGAATTACCGCGTGCTCCCGTGAAACGCCAAGGCCCACCTGGGGTAGTGCAGGGTTGGTGCGCCCAGTGCACGAAAGTATTAAGAGCCCGGGGCCCAAGCTGATTCCAACGAGGAAGAGAGCACCACCTGCCGACATGCGAGACGCAAAGCAAAAAACAGCGACACCGCATCCTGCTGGATTGTCGCAAACAGCTTCAACAGCAAAGACGATGCATGCGCTGCTAAAACCAAGACACCAGACCCAGGAACGCTTCCACATCCTCCTCCAACCAATCCGAAAAACAGCTCCAGGAGGAAAAAGAACTGCAAGATCTTTTTCGAAAGGATCAAAAGGTAAGAACTGCTTACCTTTCTGGGTGCCTGACCCAGTAGACAGCAGAAATAGAATGCTCCAAATCACATGTGCAATTCTATAGGCCATTGCCCCTCGTGTCTTTCTGAGGGAGCCAGATTCTGGCTTGTGGTCCCCGGTAGGCCTAAGGCCCATTCACACTGACTGATGCCAAAGTCTAATATATCCATATCAGCCTGGATAGCTCCAGGGAGCCAAAGGGGCTCCCCTCAGAAAAGTCTGCTAGCTGGGAAAACTCTAGGACCTCATAATGCAACCAAAAGGAGGTGGAAGACCCAAATCATAAGAGGCAAGCTCCATCAAACAGGCATATTCCAAATCATGGAAGAGGTAGTAGGATATGGAAACTCCTTTCCTAGGTACCAAGACACAAGTTCAAAATAACAAAATTCTGCATTTTTACCACTATCACCTTTCACAGTGAAAAGTGTTATTACTTATTCAAAAAATTTACTACATAGAATATTTTATACTGAATATTATACATGACATGAGTTTAACAAGTTTTAAGAATTCATACAATTATTCATACTCAAATATTTCCCAGCCAAGGCAAGTGATGGCAGCTTTACTTTACAGCAAAACTACCATATATGATACTTTAAATTTACACAGGTCAAAGTTAGCAATATTTCCATACAATAGTATGGGGCATGGTAGCACAGTAATCAAAAGAATAAATTGTTAGACTATGAAGAGGAAAATATTAATTCAGTTCTAAACTGCTTGACTGGGATATTTATAAATATATATAACAAATTAAAGAATAAGGAAACAAAATGCAAGTGGAAGTGTTTGCTAACTGCATTTTGAGGGGGGTAATTACCTGTTTCTTGCTTACCTGCCAAGAGGTGTCCCTCTTGAGCAACTCTCTTAATGCCACAGATGCATATGATGATGATGGCAAGGTCATTTCCACAATCACAGATTTGTTTGGACCATCTGCCAAGGAAAAATATGATAAATTAACTCTGACAATCATTATTTATGTAAAATTCCTGGAACTTATATTAATTTCAAGGCAAATGAAAAAGTGACTAATTTCATCAACATAAACTTGACACACATCTCAGCTTAGAGAAAATTAGGAGGAGCCATGACGAGGATTCAAATACAGGGCGATGACAAGGGTAGCTCTAAGCTAACGGATAAGGAGGGTCTTTAACTAGCATAACTAGGGATGGGGGGGGGGGAATAGATCTAGATCAGTTTGCAGCAATTATTGCTCAATGTGGAACTTGAAGTCAGTGGTCAATCAGATCTAGACTAAGCTAACGTATTCCTAGATAGGGAATATATTTTTTCTTCCGTTTTTCCATTTTAACCCTTAAGGTGTGATTATTGTCATGTGTTGATTCATGGAGTCATGCAGTAATCATCCCATAATGATTTAGATATTATTGTCTATATAAATGTAGTGGAGCTTACCTAAAGCCCTGAAAAAAGATCCTGCTTTTGTTTCATAATGTTTACTACGCAAATGCTGTTATCACAAATGTTGTTATGGCAATGCAGCAATCGTGGTATAAATTCCATTATAATTACAAGATTTGCATACTGATTATGTTCACTTGGTTTTTACGACTCAATATGGTTGTAATGAAGTATACCAGGTAAAGCAATCATTATCTAATCCATTATCATGTGATATGTGTACCAGGGTCTGACATCATCACTAGGTGCACATTGGGTTTCTGCTTTTGGTCCTATGGGGTAGGTCCCCAATTAGGTCCTATGATTTTGCCAAGTAGCCATTCTCAATTAGTAAATATACAATTATGGCAAATATTGGGTACAGTCATTTACAATTCATCACAGGAGTGAGCCTGTTGCCATAACACCTGCACTCCTTCCATCACCAAGCTCTGCTCTCCCACCTAGAGTCAAAATGGTCCCGTTACATTCATGAACAAGTTTGTATTCACTATTTGTAATTACCTAAGTGAAGTTACAGGATGAAAGCTACTCTCGTGCTGTCCCAACTTCCCAGCACTGTCATGTAACGCTTTGAAATTACTGACGGTTTTGGCCTCCACCACCTTCTCACCTAACTTGTTCCAACCATCTACCACTCCGTTTACAAAAGTGAATTTTCTTATATTACTCTGGCAGCTTTGTTTCATTAGTTTAAATCTATGACCTCTTGTTCTTGAAGCTCCAGGTCTCAGGAATTCTTCCCTATCAATTTTATTGATTTCTGTTACTATTTTGTACGTAGTGATCATATCGCCTCTTTTTCTTCTATCACCTAGATTTTGTATATTCAATGCCTCTAACCTCTCCTTGTAGCTCTTGTCCTTCAGTTCTGGGAGCCACTTAGTGGCATGTCTTTGCACCTTTTCCAGTTTGTTGATGTGCCTCTTAATTAAGATATGGGCACCATACAACTGCTGCATATTCCAGCTTTGGTCTAACAAAAGTCGTGAACAATTTCATTAGTATTTCTCCATGTATTTAAAAGCAATTCTGAAGTTAGAAAGTGTAGCATAGGCTCCTAGCACAATGTTCTTAATGTGATCCTCAAGTGACA
The DNA here is from genome assembly GCA_020271785.1 of Procambarus virginalis. Taxonomy (NCBI): domain Eukaryota; kingdom Metazoa; phylum Arthropoda; class Malacostraca; order Decapoda; family Cambaridae; genus Procambarus; species Procambarus virginalis. The sequence continues at coordinate 18,798,851 of WNGS01167840.1, read as the reverse complement.
AAATACAGTCCAGAACCTAGTTCTGTTTTGTTGTCCAAGATCTTTAAAGCCTTTCCACATAATTTGTAGGTTGATTGTTGCCAATTTTCTTCTATTCCACAGTACAGTTGTAGAATTAGTAATTAATTCACATATACACATAATTAAATATACACCTGTGCATCTTGACCAATGACTCTTGTTCTGTTATTCTTTACCTGTAAATTAATGTCACTATCTTCTTAGTATATTCCCCTTTAATCATATTGACTCTTGTCTTTATTACTACCAATGTTATTTTATTTAGTTCTCTTGGCATGCCCTCAAAGTTAATCTACACACTCTGACATCTTTCTTATGCAAATCATATGACTTTCTAAAATTAAATTCTTGGGCTTTTGCCAGGTGGGAATTCCATGGTAGAGATACAAACTTCAGGACTGGAAAATAACATCTGGAGAGGAATAAAAGCATTTCTAAGGATTACTGTAGCTGTTTACATTCTTTAAATTCAATGTTATGTTTGCTATTCATCTATAAGCTGCGGATGTTATTCTAGATAGAATTAATCCACCCATCATTCTCCCTTCTTCTGTTTCTTAATATCTGTGTCATAGAGCTTGATCAGGCTCTTATTCTAAAAACATTGCTGGCTTTTGGATATTTATTCCTCTCTGGATATTCCACTATTCTCTTTCTAAAAATCTTCACTAATATTTGTTCATTTTACAGTTCATTAAAATTTGTGTACCAAATCTTTATGTCTATTTGTTTAATAGTCTTCAACATCTCCAGCCACCAACTCATTTGCTGAAACCCTTTAAAATCTGCCACCAGTCACATGGTCACAACCTATAGATTTTTCTTGCAGCACCATGCAGAAGTTTTGAAAGTGTGAAGTATATATGTCAAGATGTTATCAAAATATATAATGAAAACCAAATTTGCTGTAAGTAAAACAAAATAATTAGCTACATTTAGCAGGGACACCTACTTATCTATCATGTACATGTATAATAAAATTTAAATTATTACCTTTGAGAACATTATCATCAACTTTGATTCCCCACAACTTGTCCATATCTGACTGCAGCAGTGATTTAGATGCATCCCTGTAGTAACAAACTTTTCCCGATGTGTTTGTAGGTACCACCACCATTCTTCGATACACACCACGTGCTGCATAGGCTCTGCAAAAATTATAATACATGTATAAGCAAGGCATTCAATTTACTACCTAAAGATTCTCTTGGCAACAATGCAGGATAAAATGAGTTTAAATTTTAAATAATAATAAAATTAGCATAATTTTATGCTAACTTAGGCACAGCCATTATAACACTAATGGGTGTGTAGTGAATTCAGCCATTAACCCTTTAACTGCGCAACGCACCTGCAGGCCCACATCTGGGGTGCGCTACGCGCCTCCAGGTACAATGGGGCCTCGACTTACGATGCTAATCCGTTCCCAGAGATGGATCGTAAGTCGAAATATCGTAAGTCGAAGCGATTTTTCCCATAAGAAATAAAGGAATTTGAATTAATACGTTTCCCACCCTCCAAAATATTAACATACAAATACATTTTATACTGAATACAATGTTTTTTCTAACTACAATACAGTACCTAAGTTTATCTTACCTTTATGGAGGGCTCTTGATGGCATATGGAAGATGGTGATGGCGGAAGTCCCCTTCCATTATCACATCAGGCAGTGATGTTTTCTCTGGTGGTACTCTCTCTCCTACGTTTTGCTTGAATACCACTAGGACCTGGTTGTGGTTCAGTGCTTGTTTGTCTCACTACAAATTTGTCAAGAGACATTTGTTTTTCCCTTTGTTTTAACATTTGTCTGTAATGATGCATCACTTCAGCATCCATATGTCCTTTTTCTTAGCCAGTATGGTGGATATCGTTGACTGAGATTTGTTGTACTGCCTAGCCAGTCCAACAACCCGCACACCATCTTCATATTTACGAATGATCTCTTGTTTCTGCTCTATGGTCATCCTTACATGGGATTTCATATGTTGAGCCTTACTACTGACTTTCCTGGGACTCATGGCATGATATATTATAATTACTTTATGTTCAAAATGCAAAAAATCACCACAAAAGCAAATTTCTTATAGGCGCGATCGTCACTAAGCGGGCAGCTGTAGTAAACTGAGGCAGGTCGGCCGCATGACCGGGAACCACACGCTCGGTCGACCCTGAACGTGTACCAACAAATATCGTAAGTCGACGACACCATTGGATGTCGAGTCGCATTTTTCTATGAAATTTATATCGTAACTCGAAATTATCGTAAGTAGGGGAAATTGTAAGGCGAGGTGCCACTGTATTTGTATTTTTCACATTCCATTCAAAACTCCTGTGGCTACATGGGGTTCACATCAGCTTCCTCGGGGCTCTTGTAAACTGACGCCATCTTTAAAAAAAAATTGTAGTCCACATTCCCGGGTGTGAGAGCGGTCAGTACCAAGTGAGCAACCGAGGTCGGCGCATGCAGCATGAGCTCACAGCACTGCTGTTTAGCTTGTGACCACAGCATCGCCTAATTATGTCAAAATATACATATAACTTGTTTTATTTTGCCATGATAGTATTACAGAAGAGCCTGAGTGTGATAATGACTGTGTATAATGTTCAAATATTAGTGAATCAATGCTGTTCACGATGTTCACAGTGCTAGCCACAGCACCACAGCATTATTTTGTCCATCTAGGAATCTTCAAACGACTTCTTAGGTTCCTATACAAAATAAACTTGTGGTCAATTATGTATTTACAGGATTTAGTGACTAGTATTGTGATAACAGCAGGATTGTGGTGATAATAAGCACTGTGCGTAGTATTGTTAAGAGAAGGAATTGTGGTGAGGGAGCGAGGGAGAGAATCGAGAATCGAATATACCAATAACGCGAAGCGTTATTGGTATATAGTCGCGTCGGGACGCGAGCCAGCGGCGCTCCAAACACGAGCGTGATAAACAAAGCACTAGGCCCACCGCATGGCCTGACGACCCAGAATGCCATGCGGCATATGGAGGAGTGGGAAGACAATGGCGCTCATTTTGAAACCACCTAGAAGTTCATCAGATGAAAATTTAATTTCTTACAAATATTTTAATGGATGACGCGTGCGATAGTCAGTGGATTACATTAAGGAAAAAACTTGTGACGATAATAGGCATCATCGGAGAGCGAAAGTGTTAAATTATAATTTTTATTTTTATCTTGCTGTTATCTGTTTTGGTGGCATCCTACCTTTCTGGTGGCCTATTCCATCAATTAGTGATCTCGAATCCTATGCCTTTTGTCCCTTTGTGTGGGGACCAGATTATGCTCTCTGGTAGGCTTTTTAAGACTCGCATGGGAGCTGCTGTGAATGAATTTGGGTGGAGCTTCTGTATCCAGAATGCCACTGAAGGAATCTTCCCAGAAATATTAAGATTTGATTAACCGATGATCCGGATTACACCACGTCTTCAATGGAATCTAGATTTATTTGTTTTTAGAAATCTGAAATTGGTGATTTAGTCCAAATTTTATGGGGAGTGCCACTGCAACATTATATGTGTTGTTCTGTTTCAGCTCACACAGCACAAACATGCATGGGCACAGCTACAAAGGGGAAAAAATCCACTACTTAGT
>WNGS01167840.1:18729070-18792271 GCA_020271785.1 Procambarus virginalis | reverse complement strand
ACATTGTCGATAACTTCAACTTCAGTCTACTCTAAAACAGTTTCAACATTGAGTCCGACTTCAAAAAAATTCATTTTTGCTGACCAATTCTCATCATTTTTACATATAGTGCATAAGGTAGTTCTAATTCATTAATTTACTTGGATGTTTTTAATAAACATTGTTTGGCATTTCGTACTGGAATATTTGAAAGTTGTAGGTCAATGTGTGTTGAAATGAAGCCAAGAAAAAATAACCCCCAAAAAACAAAAGATAGCGATAATTATAATAATATAGTGATTAGGGATATTTAGGGTATACTTTATATAAGTCCCTAATCTGGTCCCTAATCATCAAAAAATTCTAAAGAAACAAGGAAAATAGTTTGAAATCTGTGAAAAAATCAGCCAAAAATATTTAGTCCCAAGTTCTGCCAGTTAGGACTGATTTATTTGTTGACCAATTTAATTCTTTCTTCACATAGTTATGGAATAGTATGCATTCTCCCGGTTGTAGAGGTTACAACAAAATCAGATAATAAAAAAGAAAAAAACAACAAAACAAAAAAATTCCCCTAAAAAAATTTGTGGACATTGGTGAAAGTATCAGGTATTACTATTGAACAATGTATGCTATATAACAAAATAGAGCATATTAACATACTAATTATTATTTGTATTACTCATTAATGCTATAGAAGCATCAGCTGCATATCCCTTTGTGGGCACTTTTAACTACTATTCTTCTTTTGTGCATCGGACAGGCGCTTGCATCTCCTTATTACTGCATTATCCCTCAGTTCCAGTTAATAGAAGCTGTTCTCCTTATCAACAAAACATTCTTCCTTTTTAAAAAAATTGTCTAAAATCCATTTCTGAAAATATTGGATGAAACTTTCATGATGCTGAAGCCAATTAATTGGAGATTTGTTTAACATTTAATATTAATTTTCACATAATTCAAATATATTATCACCCAGCCCAAGCTTATACCCCCCCATTTACATCCCAGGCTATAGCAGTATAAGGGTTAAGGTATTAACAGTGGCTGAGCCAGGTGTGACTGTTGATCTTAGATGTCTAGACAGGCTGCATGTATATATATCTCCACATAAATAGGATCTGCCTCATATGGGCCAATATGCCTTATGCAATTTCATTAGTTCTTAACGATGCATTTATTCATTGATACACAAGTGTAATTCATTCAAGATATACCATGTATGAATGAATGAATATATGTATCAATAAGAACTATGGAAACTGCAGGTCTATTTATGGCCCATACGAGGTAGCTCCTGTTTATATCATGGATAAAAATAGGTGCCCTGTATGAGCCAATGGGACCAGTATACAAATGAGTTTAGGTAGATATAGATAGGAGCTACCTCCTATGGGGCTACCAGTCTCCTTGGTGTAGTGGTAAGATACTCGCCTGGCGTTCCGCGAGCGCTTTGTCATGGGTTCGTATCCTGGCCGGGGAGGATTTACTGGGGCGCAAATCCTTAACTGTAGCCTCTGTTTAACAACAGTAAAATGGGTACTTGGTTGTAAAAACGATTCTTCGTGGCGGGGATCGTATTCCAGGGACCTGCCCGAAATGCTACGCATACTAGTGACTGTACAAGAATGTAACAACTCATGCATACATCTCAAAAAAAAAAAAAAAAAAAAAAAAAATTAATTCTTTTTGCAATTCTTTAATACATTTAAATGATAAGTTGACCTGACTATTGGTTATACCATGTTGATTGTTGCTTTGACATAGTAACATTTCTGAAAATAACCACACTTGCACAGTAAGGAAATGATGAAATAACAAGATTTTTTTCATGGATCAAGATAAAACTCCACTACATCAATATAGAGCTATTATGTCCATATTAGCATCATTGATGCTAATCCAGACCATAATAATGTAAATCAATGTATGATGACTGCATTACCCCCGTGAATCAATGTATGATTACAACAGCACTTGAGGATTAAGCACACTTGGGCAATAATCTGTTGGCTGCTCTTTCAAGCAGTTGCCAGGGTTTACCTTGGTTACTCCTAAGGTACTTACCTACTGTTGACCTTTACTCCACTTCCAATTAGTTCTCTGAACTATTGAAGAAATTAGCTGTCTTAGTAGCTAATCTCCCAGACTATAAATAGACCCAGTAGTAGTCGGATCACTACTACTACTACTGGGTCAGGGAAGCTAGTATTCCTCAGAAAAGCCTGAACCAAAAGTCGGGGAATGGGAGCACCGGAGATGCTGTCCAGCGAGGAGTGATTCAATTCTCTCGAGGCAATATTTAGGCAAGGTTCTCTAGGTTACCCTCTATGCCAGTTTCCCACAAAGACTAAAAGTACAATGGAAATGAGTAGCTTACCCAAGCCATCAGGTCAGCTGACAAATCAAGCTTACCTTGTGGAAGATTGAGAAGGAACTGAAAGAGCTGTTAATACACAGTCATCCTTAAAAGCATCCTTTTCCTAACAGAAAAGGAACTCTAGGGTTCCTGCAAAAACAGTGCTTGAGTAAGGTAAAGCAGGTATCCACACAACCTGAAAAACAATGGAATCAGAAGATGTCAGTTCAGGCTTGAAGTGGCCCCCCCCCCCCCCAAGGCCATACCATAGGTCATCTATTGTTACAATGCTTTTGATGTATTTTCTGTCCTTTGAATTGGAGGTATAGGGTAATGGTCATGACTTTTTTTCTTTTCAACATTGTTTAGAGCCTGTATCTGAACCAAAGGTTTGGGTGCATTGCGACCATTTTGTTGGTCGCAATGAGAATATTGTGAAGGTTAATAAAGGTACGTTTATTGTATTGTTTCAGATAAATTAAAAAACACTCCAGTGATCCCACAACTAATCAAAAAATCTCCAAAGGTAGTCAAGTCAGGTGGAGTGACATGTGAAGATATTGTTGTTGGCAATGGACCTGAAGCCAAGCGTGGAAACATGGTATGTATAAATTTTACAGTGGTTTTTAATCCTCTTATGTGCAGCTTTTGAAATACGGCCATACCTGCCTATGTGCAAATATTTTATTGACTTTGCTAATAATATAATATGAGAGACACGATAGTGTTCACTTTGGATATTTCTTAGATTGTTTATCACTTGTTTTGTGCCTGGATTGGGTTCTAAGAGTTCTTTTACTATCCGAGCCCAGCCCAGGGCCAGGCTTGACGCAAGAGAGCTTGGTTAAACAAGCTGTTGCTTGGAGTGGCCTGCAGGCCCACATATCCACTACAGCCTGACTGGTCTGGCACTTCTTGCAGAAAACTGAAAACTGGCACTTCAGGGGAGCCCCTTCGGCTCCCCTGAGCTATCCAGGCTTACCTGCTTGATACCTGCTTGATGGGGTTCTGGGAGTTCTACTCCCCAAGCCCGGCCCATGGCCAGGCTTGACTTGAGAGTTTGAACTCCCCAAGCCCGGCCCATGGCCAGGCTTGACTTGAGAGTTTGAACTCCCCAAGCCCGGCCCATGGCCAGGCTTGACTTGAGAGTTTGGTTCACTAGGCTGTTGCTTTGAGCGATCCGCAGGCCCACTTATCCACCACAGCCCAGTTGGTCCGGCACAACTTGGAGAAAATGATCTAGTTTTCTCTTGAAGGTGTCCACGGTTGTTCCGTGGACACCTTATTTAAGGTGTCTTAAGACACAAGACATTTCGTATGCTCACTGGGAGGATGTTGAACAACTGTGAACCTCTGATGTTTATTCAGTGTTCTCTGATTGTGCCTATGGCACCCCAGGCTGATATGTATCTCTTTAGAATTTGGCATCAGTTGATGTGATGTGGAGTTCTAGGTCTACCGGGGACCACGAGTCAGAACCTGGACCCCTCAGAGAGGCACGAGGAGCGATGGCCTGTAGAAATGCACATGTAATTAGACGCATTCTATATCTACTATCAACCGGGACAAGCACCCAGAAAGGCAAGCGCTCCAAAACAAACCCCCTATTCTTGTAAAAAAAAAGACGAAAATAGATAAACGAGTGGACAGAACTTCCCAATTGAAAACAAGCAAACGAGCATGACGTCACACGAGCCGCGCCACATATCTGCGCAGCTCCCACCCTCCCGGAAGGGGGAGCCCTGACCCTCGCGCCAACGATCCACACCTCAGTTCTTCAGCTGATGTGATATGGCATGGTTGTGTGGCTCCAGCTCCAGACTTTGTTGTGCTGCCCTATGGTTCAGTACTGCTCTTACAGTGGCGTGTGAGCTGGAGCCATATTAACAGGTACTCGGACTGCATGTGCTTAGGGTCACCTTCCCTGAGTGCCCTGTAAATACCGCCCTTGGGGCTTCTCTTCCATAAGTCATCTTGGGTCTACTTCTGTTGGTCTTTGCTGCTCGGCGATTGACCACCCCGAGTGTTTTATGGGGGTTTCCACTCGTGTCTACCTTGGGGTAAGTGGTAGTTTTGCACTGGTAGGGGCGCAGGGTACTGCATAGCTAGTTTTCACCTATAACAATGGCCGGCTTTGTTCCTTCTGGGTGCGCTGTCCTCTTGCACGGTTTTTCTTTTTGTTATTGCCTGGTGGGCTGCCTTGGTATCCCTTCCCCCTGGTACATGAGGGTTTGAATTTCGGTTTGGTGGTACCCCCTGCTTTGCCCTCGTGAGTGGACACGTCCCGGGGGTTCAGCATTAGCAGTTTGTTTGGTAGCATTGGGTGCCAGTTAGTAGTACCTTGCCTGGGCTTACCCTTAGCAGAGACAGTCTAGGGGCCCTGGGAAACCCCACGGGGGCATTCTGATCCAATGGATGCAACCCCTGGGTCCCCTCTCACTTTGTGCGAGTTTGAGGGTTGCTTTGTCCCCTTGTCTCAGAGCGACGCTCATTGTCTTGAATGCTGCCTGTTGAGTTGGTGACCCCTTCGACCCAGAGTCCTACGAGCATTGTTGCTTGTTTGCGACTCGATTCACCCAATCTACTGATGATGTTATTCGGGTGCATGCGACTCACACGTTGCAGGCTAGGTTTAGGTTGTTGCAACCTGCTAGGTTGGTTGCTTCCCTGGATGCTTCCCAGGATTATAGGGACTCTGACTTGAGGGTGTTGGTCGCATCAGCCTTGGTTCAGTCTGCGCCCCCCTCGTTCTTCCCTTGCTTCCGGCTCCTAAGTGTCTGAGGGGCTTTGGGGTCGGGGCAGGGTTTAGAGGTTTCTGAGACTCAAGCGGTTTTGGGGGTTGCCCCTTCCGGGGTGACGACAGAGACATTCGAGTCTGTTCCTCCAGCTGTAGCTCCGGGGTCTGACCAGTGGGCCCCCTCTCTTCCAGGGTTTGGTTCCGTGTCCCTTCGGGACTGTCGGTTCCGTCCTTCCTGTGTGTACTTTTAAACGTTTTCTCAACTTTTTTATCTTGGACATGTATTCATCATGTTGCATTCATGTTCAAATCATGTCGAGACCCCTGCATGACCATTGGCTGCCGATGGGCCCATATGAGCCTCCGTGATTTTGTGCTTGATTATTAATTAACACTTTCGTTCGGGCATGACGCAATGCTGCGTCATCAGTTTACTGTCGGTGCTCTCGTGGACGACGCAATGCTGTGTCGTCCACTAAAATAATCACCAAAAATCAGGTTTTTATCCGATTTTTTGAAGACTGGTTTTAAAATGCGCGCGATAAAACAAATGTTCAACCCATGTCATGTTCAACACACAACACTGAGGTGGTAAGTACAAAAAATTGTATTATTTTGTATATTTTTTTTTTGTTCATAATTTTGCGTATTGTACTGGCAATATTGTTCTTCAATTGGCCCTTATATGCACATATCCATCTGAAACATTCTATTAGGAACAATTTCATACCTAAATGAGCACTGTAACACAAAAATTAAGATTAGCAACAAGTAATACTAATCATTTGTGGGCAGGAATTGGGAGTGTAGCTGGAAGGCGTCTGGGCGCTCACTCGCGACTAACGCGTGGCCCGTCTTCAACTCGTCGGCGGTTGGAGCGTGACCAGGTTTTTTTATTTTATATGCTAATATTCCTCTAGAGAATTCTATTGCGAACCCATTGATACCAAAATGAAAGACCTAGGACGAAAATTGAGGTGACCACTGTTCAATGCAAGATTGAACCAGTGAAAAGCAGAGGTACCATAGGCACAATCAGAGAACACTGTATAAACATCAGAGGTCCGCGGTTGTTCAACGTCCTCCCAGCGACTATAAGAAATATTGCCGGAACAACCGTGGACATCTTCAAGAGAAAACTGGACTGTTTCCTAAGAGAAGTCCCGGATCAGCCGGGCTGTGGTGGGTATGTGGCTCTGCGGGCCGCTCCAAGCAACAGCCTGGTGGATCAAACTCACAAGTCGAGCCTGGCCTCGGGCCGGGCTTGGGGAGTAGAAGAACTCCCAGAACCCCATCAACCAGGTATCAACCAGGTATGACCAGAGTGAAAAGAGTGAACACATTTTATTGCTTTTGTGCGCTCCTGGGTAACTCGTTCGCACTTTCTCTGTTTGCTGTGGGTAATTAGCCGGGCTTTTGGAGTTTATATGCATTTAGTGCTGTAGAGAATTCTATTGCGAACACAATGATACCAAATTTAATCTCGTAGGATGAGAATTGAGGTGACAAAGTTTAAGAGAGTATACACTTTTCAGAATTACCATGCACTCCCGTGAAACGCTGGGACCCACAGCGCATAGTTGAGGGGTGGCGCGCCGGGTGAGCGAAAGTGTTAAGGTTCTTGTAGGTTCAAGAAAATCTTCGATCCTTAAATTATTATTGGAACGTCTGTCGATTTCCAGTGCGGCTTACCTCGCCTTTTATCAGACTTGTTAGTCTTCTTCCGTACTACTTGTCTTCTTTCGATACTATCTCATTATTTTGTAATCATAAAAAATGGCCCGAGGGAGATTTTGTTTTGTTTGTGGGCGGTGTAAACGTGTTGGTGCTCCGCATCCTTTATTGCAGATTATATGCCTCTCTCGCTCATCTTATCTCTCCAGTCCTAGCCCCATAGATACTAGGGGGAGTTCTGGATTTTATATAGGGGCAAACACCTAGTTTTTTCTCTACTTACGGGTGTGAGCTGCCGCCTCCTACGCTACACCTAATTTTCTCCTACTGTGCATGCATCTATGGACGTGTTCCACTAGCGATGCATGGCTCAATATTACATGGCTCAGCTGTGTCGCGACACGATAGTGTCTACGCTTTACAGGTGAAAGTATACGGTCTGGCGACATTCAGCCAGATGCTGGTACTCGATATTTGGATGAGTGTTGGGTATTGTTGTAGTGTGTTGCTTGGTAAATACGGTGTATCTTACCGTGACCTAACTATGTGCTTATATAGATACTGTCTGGACACTCATTCCTTGCCTCAGTCATTGCTCTCAGGACATTCATTCATTGACTGTCAATGCTATCTGGACACTCATTGCCCCATCAATGCTATCTAGGCACTCATTCGTTGCCTCAGTCAATGCTGTCTGGACACTCATTCCTTGACCGTCGTTCAGTGCCTGGCTGCATCCTTATATACATTGGTGTCTGTATATATACTTGATTGTGTACATTCCGTCACCACTTGCTTCTTCGGTCTTATTAGTTCATCGTATTGATTATACTCTTTTGTCCCTAGCTACCGGTGTTTGGACTATTTCGGGTCGTTTCATTGCATGTTTCTGTATTTCCTACCTCTATACTACACGTTGTTTTGTACCTTAGTATGTGCTTATTGGCTATACTAGTGTTGGTGCTAGGTGGACTGTGTACATGTTCAGTTCCCTGTGATTGGACAGACCCAGTGTTCAGTTATAGAACCAAGTTCTTTCATCATCTTGATTTCACTACCAGCTTCTGTGTTGCAATGTCTACTGGTGGATGTAGATTCCAATCAACCACTCCTGCCCCTACTGTTCCTTTTTGTTGTGACTGGGGGAGCTAGGATTACTGCCCTGGCTTCAGCCTTTTCGTTGTGTTCCTTTGCTGGACAGTCCATTTTTTATTTAGCGCAGTACGCATCTTGGGTAGTTCTACTAATCTATTCCTCAACGATGCGTGCGTCGTTCTGCCCTGCTGGAGCTGATTGCGCTGCTCGTGCGGGTTGCGGTGTCGCTGTTTTTTTCCTTCATGTCTCGTGGTACTCGCTTCCTCATTGGCCTCTGCCTGGGCCCTGTCTTAGGTTTTCGTCGCCATTTTGTCCTTGCTGTTTGCGGGGTCTGCGGTTTGGCTCTTTTGGCAAGCGGCGTCTTCTCTTTCATTGTCATCCGTTATCGACCTTGTTGGTCCTTTAGGGGTCCGTTGTCCTCCCGGACGGGGCGTGTGCTCGCTTGGGTTGGTTCTTTCCCAGAACCACTCTCTCTTGGGTTTGTGGTTCCCTGGCGGATGTTCCTTCTGGTTCCTTGCCCCTTGGTTTCAGGCACTGCTTGCTTGGTGTCCAAACCTAGGGGTTTTCTCACAGCTCCGCCTCTTTCAGATGATCGGTTCGGTTCGTAACGGGGCTGGTTCATTCTTCTCGAGTCTTCAAGGCTGGTACTTTTGACTACTCTCACCATCTGTTTGGTGATCAAGTGGCTTCATTGATGGTGTCCCACCTGTGTGCCTTGTCTCGGCGGCGGTATGGGGTTTTGCTGGCGGTCCTTCCTTTCCTTTTTGTGTCTTCGTAGGTATCCTGAGGTTTTTGTTGACATATTATCCTTCTCTCGTGGTGGTTTGGAACCGTTGGCTTGACGCATACTGTCGCCTTGACGCATACTGTCGCCTTGTCGTGTGCGGCGCTGGCAGGGCTGCTACGGATTTCTTTCGGTTTTGTTTCTTCTGTACCGTTTTGCGAGCTGTCTTGGGTGTTGTTCGCTTCTGCCCTACTCATGTGCATCTGAAGGGGAAAGCTAGTATTGAGCAGTACTCAAGGCGGGACAGCACAAGTGAATCGAACGCATGAGCATTGTGACGAGATCCCAGGATTTGAAGGTTCTTGTAATCCATCCTATCAGTTTTCTACCTGCTGCTATATTTGCTTGGTTATGCTCCCTAAACATTAAGTCGTCAGATATCATTATTCCTATACTCTGGCCAGAAGTAGTTGCAATATCCATAAACTTTCTTGGATGTCTTGCCCAAACATCTCATTTGGGCAAGCTAAACTAAACAAGCTAAAGTTCTAAAAATATCCATATCATACAAACATAACTTTCTTCATAGTAGTTTCATAGCACTCTGAGGTACCCATAATGAAGTAAGTTGAAAATATCTAATAAAAACTTATTTTTAACCACAGATATCGGTATACTATGAAGGACGACTAATGAGCAACAAAAGATGTTTGACAAATGTGACAGTGGTAAAGGCTTTAAGTTCCGACTAGGCATGGGTGAAGTTATCAGTGGCTGGGATGTTGGTGTTTCTGGCATGAAGGTTGGAGGCAAGAGAAGAATTATCTGCCCACCACAAATGGCGTAAGTTTTATTTATATTTGGGGGTTTCTCATACATACCTAGTTTGGAAGCGAGCAGGTGTATGAAAGGTTTTCTTAACTGCATTATTGTTTAGGATATAATTATTTTATTGCACAGGAATGTGGAAAGAAAGATCACTACTAGAAATAGTTTGCACAGATTTAGTTTTAAGATCCTTTAGAAAGTGGAGGTATGAACAGGTATGGGAAGTGGTGCTTGGGTGGTTATTTTGCATGTGGTTTACTTTATATTGCTTGTTCCTCTGTATTATTTCCAGCTAGGAAGCTGTGTTGTACTCACCTCTCCAAGTATTCTACTTTAATCATCTGTAACCTCCAGTTTCCCAACTAAATGTCTTCATATTTTTTATTTCCTTCCTATCTTCTCAATTTGTTCCCTTCCTTTCTCCACATGACACTTTTGTTTGGATCCTTTTTTATCTCCATCTGTTTATGTATTTCTTTGGTGTTGACATTTTATCGGGTACTGCCTACTTACTGACCCCTATTGACATTAACCCTCAAACTCGGCCCCTTTCCTCTTATGCATGTAAAAAAACAACAACAATGCTAATTGGCATCCAGGAAGTATAAATATCTTAAGATTTATGTGATGTAGTTTAGCTGTAATGTAATGGATTTATAAGTTGGCTTTTGAAGCTAACAGATGCCTGATGTATTAGCTCTTTGTTGAGTGATAGGGCGAGATGCTGCATGTCTATTTCTCTTTCCAATTTATTTTATGATTTCTGACACATTTTCATCAGAATTAGATTTTCAAGTGTCAATATGCCCCAACTAGCAATTCAGAATGAGTGTCTGTAGTATAACACAACTTTGTGTCAAGATCAGTCACCACCCACTCACTCATTTCCTCATCTAACTTCCCTTATTGGTGTGGATGATTGTTTAATTTTATGACGATCATTATTTGGCGATTTCACATAAGTCCCAACTATTTCCATCAAATTTAGTGTCCTGTGTCACAAAATTTGCCCCCTTTTTCTTCACGATCAAGATATACAGTGTATAGCTAGCACTATGACCAGTACAGATNCCCCGTCCCCTTACAGCCACGTTCCCACCTGTAGCTCCCCCGTCCCCTTACAGCCACGTTCCCACCTGTAGCTCCCCCGTCTCCTTACAGCCACGTTCCCACCTGTAGCTCCCCCGCCCCCTGACAGCCACGTTCCCCACCTGTAGCTCCCCGTCCCCTTACAGCCACGTTCCCACCTGAGCTCCCCCGCCCCCTTACAGCCACGTTCCCACCTGTAGCTCCCCCGCCCCTTACAGCCACGTTCCCCCTGTAGCTCCCCCGTCCCCTTACAGCCACGTTCCCCCTGTAGCTCCCCCGCCCCCTTACAGCCACGTTCCACCCTGTAGCTCCCCCGTCCCCTTACAGCCACGTTCCCACCTGTAGCTCCCCCGCCCCTTACAGCCACGTTCCCACCTGTAGCTCCCCCGCCCCTTACAGCCACGTCCCACCTGTATCCCCCGTCCCCTTACAGCCACGTTCCCACCTGTAGCTCCCCCGCCCCCCTTACAGCCACGTTCCCACCTGTAGCTCCCCCGTCCCCTACAGCCACGTTCCCCCTGTAGCTCCCCCGTCCCCTTACAGCCACGTTCCCCCCTGAGCTCCCCGTCCCCTTACAGCACGTTCCCACCTGTAGCTCCCCCTCCCTTACAAGCCACGTTCCCACCTGTAGCTCCCCCCGCCCCTTACAGCCCGTTCCCACCTGTAGCTCCCCCGCCCCCTTACAGCCACGTTCCCACCTGTAGCTCCCCCGTCCCCTTACAGCCACGTTCCCACCTGTGGGTCCCCCGTCCCCCTACAACCACGTTACCACCTGTGGGTCCCCCCCCCCTACAGCCACGTTACCACCTGTGGGCCCCCAACAACCACCACCTAACCTGTGGGCCCCAACAACCACCACCTCACCTGTGGCCCCCACATCCACCTCTCACCTGTGGGGCCCCCTACATCCACCACCTCACCTGTGGGCCCCCTACATCCACCCCTCACCTGTGGGCCCCCTACATCCACACACCTCACCTGTGGGGCCCCCTACATCCACCACCTCACCTGTGGGCCCCCTACATCCACCCCTCACCTGTGGGCCCCCTACATCCACCACCTCACCTGTGGGCCCCCTACATCCACCCCTCACCTGTGGGCCCCACAACCACCACCTCACCTGTGGGCCCCCTACATCCACCTCTCACCTGTGGGCCCCCTACATCCACCACCTCACCTGTGGGGCCCCCTACATCCACCCCTCACCTGTGGGCCCCAACATCCACCCCTCACCTGTGGGCCCCCAACAACCACCACCTCACCTGTGGGCCCCAACATCCACCTCTCACCTGTGGGCCCCCTACATCCACCACCTCACCTGTGGGCCCCCTACATCCACCCCTCACCTGTGGGGCCCCCTACATCCACCCCTCACCTGTGGGGCCCCCTACATCCACCTCACCTGTGGGGCCCCCTACATCCACCTCACCTGTGGGGCCCCCTACATCCACCTCACCTGTGGGGCCCCTACAGCCACCTTCTCGCCTGCACACTCCTGCCACATAATAGACTGAGCTAGGAAAATTGACAGCAGCTGCTGTGATAAATAGATACATTCATGTCACAAACCCTGCATTGTTTTCTGTTAACATTGCATGTAAATGAAAGCAGTAGACGCGAGTTCAACATTCTTATAAATTATCTTATTTTGTTAGAGTACAATACATTACATATGATAGTCGCTTTGAAATTCTCTCATGGACCCACGATATGGACCCACTGTTCTAAGGACCTAGGCCAACGACTCACTTTTAATGCAACCCACAATAGGTGCCGGGTCCCCCATTTTCTGCTAAGTGAACCGAGGTATTAGCTCGATATAATGTATTTTCAAATTATTTACCTTCCTTTATGATCCGTATATATAAACCTTAAGGCGCACTCACACCTTCCTCCATATCTTGTTGGTTGCTAACTGGCATCACAACCCGTCCTCGACTCAAGTCCATTACATCCAGCGATCGACGCATTCATAAATTTGTACATGCTGTTCATTCAAAACAGGAATTTTCTCATATAAATTAATATCATAATATGTAAGCATATTGTGCATATATAGGCATAGCTTAGGTTAGGTTAGGTGTTAAGATTCTATTGGGGATTATTTGTATTTGTAGTTCGTGGTTGAAGCATTTACAGCGTTGTGGTTCGAACAAAATTCGTCAGTGAAGCACTTGTTCCGGCAGTGTTTGAACGAAATCAGTTGTGAGTCCAGCCCGTCCTCCAAACAAAGATCCAAAAGTGATTCCATGCACCCGCCAAACCCCCTGTTTATGAATGAAAAGCGGTTTACACACGACTCACAACTGCTGATGTTCGAACATATCCGGAACAAGTGCTTCACTGACGAATTTTGTTCGAATCACAACGCTATAAATGCTTCACCCACGTACTACAAATACAAATAATCGCCAACAGAACCTAAACACCTAACCAAACCTAACCTATGCCTATATATACACAATATGCTAATATATTATAATATTAATTTATACTTGAGAAAATTCCCGTTTCGAATGAACAGCATGTTAAAATTTATGAATGCGTCTGTGGGGTCGACCGCTGAATGTAATGGACTTGAGTCGAGGACAGGTTGGTGAGTCGTGTGTAAACCGTTTTTCATTCATAAACAGGGGGTTTGGCGGGTGCATGGAATCACTTCCCGCCAAACACACACCGAAACTACGACGTTGGTACAACGTTCGAGCAGGTTTTAACACCTCCTAACCAGTTATAACAACCAATATAGCAAGTTGTAACAACGTTCTAATACGTCATAAACACGTTAAGCCAAGATGTAACAACTTTATTACAAGTTGTAATAAGCAGAAAATAGAGACAGTTTCGGTTTGTGTTTCCAGGGTTTTGGGTCTTTGTTTGGAGGACGGGCTGGACGATGTTCAAGCATTTTCTCAAACAGTGCTTCGATCATACCTCTGCTCGAGTTCAAGTTCAAGTATGTCTATTGAGACAAGACAAAATACATCTCAAAGGGATAGAGTAGCTTAGGCTATTTCTACCCCCTCTACTTCAAGTCCCTCAAGGGGCGCACAAATTCAGTGAGTACAAATACACAAATCACAATACAAGAATGCCCTTTAACACTGCAGGTTAATATAGTGAGCACAGGAACAAATCTACGAGGGCCGTGACGAGGATTCGAACCTGCATCCGAGAGCATCCTAGACGCTGCTTTAATCGACTGAGCTACGACATTGTCAAAAGGAGTTAAATGCAGGTTCTCGGATGCAGGTTCGAATCCTCATCACGGCCCTTGTGGATTTGTTCATTTGATGCATCACGCAATTGTGATTTCTGTGTGTAATAGTAAGCACAGCATATGATTGTTACACTCTTGGGGCAAAATTCTTGTAGCTCCTAAGTATACTGTCTATCATACCATTATCACACATCCAAACAATTTGATGTAGTACACTACTTATTTTCTTATTTGTATAGTTATCAATAAGTTGACACTCTAATACATAATGTTCTAAGGTGTGGGCGTGCGGCATACTACATAATTTACACTCCTTATCTTTTTCACTGACATCAACATCGTATTGCCAGATATATTTGTATCCTAATCTTAATCTCATGTAAATTGAATCCTTCCAAGTAGACTTTCCTTTACCATAGGTGAAGGACGAGTTTGTATTTATTACTGAATAATTCTTAAGTGTGTTGCTACTGTCCACCATTGCCGTTCTCTTTATCATTTCTTCACCCTCTTGGATCATCTTGATTCTTGTTTTTATTTGTTTCAAGGTTAACTGACATACAATATCAACAAGAGTTTTTTCCGTGGCTCTCTTCGCTATGTCATCAACTACCTCATTCAACAATATTCCCACATGTGAAGGGATCCACATGAATCTTACTTTATACCGAGTTTTTTCTAATTTCTTAACATTCTCTCTACACTCTATCACAATATTCTGATATACCGGGCGTCTGCTATTTAAAGACTCTAACGCTCCTCTGCTGTCAATAAAGAAGCAAGCATTTTTACCACATTTGACTACTTCCTGTAATCCTGCTAATACTCCTTGGAGTTCAGCCTGCGTTGAACTTGAGTCCTACGCTCCCTTGCTATCCTCTGCTTATTCCTATTACCTTTCCTTCGGTGGTTATAATGGGAGCTGCCTCGTATGGGCCAATAGGCCTTCTGCAGTTCTCATTATTACTACTATTCTCTACACCTTACTTTCCTCCTCACCTCTCTCTTGCCTATTTATTTCCCGTTCTCTACCTCCTCATCACAAGCGACTTGAGAATGGTCCAGGACGGACCGAAACGTCGTCGTCCCTTCAACTTCTAGTGTGTGGTCTGGTCAACATACTTCAGCCACGTTATTGTGACTCTTCGCCTTCATTAATGTAGATGAGAAAGAGGAGAGGGCCAAGTATGCTGCCCTGAGGAACACCAATGTTGATGGGTAGGGTGGGAGAAATTGAATTATTCACAGAAACATACTGGAGCCTGTGAGTAAGGTAATATGGGGAATTAACTTTGTCATCCTTCGCTGGACATGTTCAAGTGAAGTTATATCCATTCTATAGTACGGCGACCAAAACTGAACTGCATAGTATTACCCAATTCCTCAATATATGTACCGCAAGCCCTATGCCATACAAGTTTACCATTGTAATCATTGTTGTTATCTTATATCATGTTATACACATAGTTCACTACATTATATCTTGCAATAATACTCAAATTATGCTAAAATGTACCTGTGGATAACCCTTAGATTTAAATTTACTTTAATGTACCTACTTTTCTTTTGTTTATGCCAAATTTCTTATACAATGTATTTTTTTATACTTTCTTACAATGTACATGTAAACTTTTTTTAGTTTTGTTAGAAATTACCTTTTAAAATTATATGTTAGATTAAGGATCTGCCCGAAAGTCATTATATAATGGAATGTGAAAAAATGGCGGAATTTAGAGATAACACCATCAATAGTCCACTCTTTTTCTTTATTATGCACCCCATACCCATCCCGTGGGCAGTGGTGTAAAGGATTACAGAGGCACATAATCGGTTCAGGAACTGAACCCTCTAGTTCGTTTAGCTAAGCAAATAACAATTTTTGAGGCTAGTTACAAAATTATTAATGTTATATATACATGTATACACTCTCTTGCATACATGTACATATATGTATACATATATATATACACATGGATATCTAATCACCCACACAAATACACAATAGTGTCCAAGAAATGTGTAAGTACTTGATTCATAATGATGTGCTGCCCGAAATCTTAGCGAAGTATCCAAAATTTGCTTACTGTAGGTAATGCAAGCTGCCGCCCAGTTGGGTGGGTGTGGAGCACATGACTGTAAAGCTGCCGCCCAGTTGGGTGGGTGTGGAGCACATGACTGTAAAGCTGCCGCCCAGTTGGGTGGGTGTGCAGCACATGACTGTAAAGCTGCCGCCCAGTTGGGTGGGTGTGGAGCACATGACTGTAAAGCTGCCGCCCAGTTGGGTGGGTGTGCAGCACATGACTGTAAAGCTGCCGCCCAGTTGGGTGGGTGTGCAGCACATGACTGTAAAGCTGCCGCCCAGTTGGGTGGGTGTGGAGCACATGACTGTAAAGCTGCCGCCCAGTTGGGTGGGTGTGCAGCACATGACTGTAAAGCTGCCGCCCAGTTGGGTGGGTGTGCAGCACATGACTGTAAAGCTGCCGCCCAGTTGGGTGGGTGTGCAGCACATGACTGTAAAGCTGCCGCCCAGTTGGGTGGGTGTGCAGCACATGACTGTAAAGCTGCCGCCCAGTTGGGTGGGTGTGCAGCACATGACTGTAAAGCTGCCGCCCAGTTGGGTGGGTGTGCAGCACATGACTGTAAAGCTGCCGCCCAGTTGGGTGGGTGTGCAGTAAGACTAGTAACTGTGACTCACCATAGATGTAAAGTGCCTTGTATAGTGACTGTTGTGAGCCTCTTGTTGATCACTTGTGACACAAAAGATTATTGATGCGTGTATTTGCGTGGGTGATTAAATATGTATGTGTATGTATATATGTATACGAATGTATATGTACATGTATGCATGAGTATGTGTACATGTATATATAACATTAATAATTTTGTAACTAGCGTCAAAAGATTGTTATTTGCTTGGCTAAACGAACTAGGGGGTTCAGTTCCTGAACCCCCTAGTTCATGTGCCAAGCAAACCCCTGAACCGATCATGTGCCTCTGTAATCCTTTACACCACCGCCCACGGAATGGGTATGGGGTGCATAATAAAGAAAGAAATTCAAATGCCCGAAATGTTATGCGTGCTAGTGGCTTTACAAGAATGTAAAACTTCAATCCTCTGTACTCTCATAAACCCATTGTACCTTCTTGCACATAAATAAAAATAATAAAATAATTGTGTGCATTATTATTATTATTATTATTACATTATTATATTATTATTATTATTATTATTATTATTATTATTATTAATGTTATTATTATTATTATTATTATTATAACAAATATTCTCAATAACTATAATTTATACATATGCATTGCATACAATTCAATTTCTTTCTTTATTATGCACCCCATACCCATCCCGTGGGCGGTGGTGTAAAGGATACAGAGGCACATAATCGGTTCAGGAACTGAACCCTCTAGTTCGTTTAGCTAAGCAAATAACAATGTTTGACGCTAGTTACAAAATTATCAATGTTGTATACACATGTACACACCCTCATACATACAGACTTTGCATTGCAAACTAAGTAACCCTTGTAAACTACGCCATTGTATATCTATTTATAAACCATTATCATTATCATTATCAATATCATTATTATAATAATTTTCACTATTATTATTATTATTATTATAGCTATAGCGTAATCATAGGCTTATTATAGCTGTTGCACATAAATACTTCTGCAATATGCAGACATGCACTGCACAGCTGATATCATTAAAGATGTTGAGGTAATGTTTTCTTAACAGTAAAATATGACACATTTAATATGAGGATTTAATTAGCACAATGGGAGGTGAATAGTTAAATAATGAAGTATGATAAATCAAGCAGGATGGGAACCATGAGGCCAGTCGGGCGGCAAACACAACAGGTGCTGTGGGTGACGACACAACAACAGCTGATTTACTCCACGTGTGGACGCTCCTGACTACTACACCATGTTTTGGGGTGAGCTAAGTTCATAGACTATGGAAAAACTTTAGTTCCTGCTTAATTCATTGCATGTTCTTATACGATCAAGTTTTGTAGAAGCAAGAGAGCGCCAGGCGGCCATTTCTATTGGTATTTATATGGGTACCTGGCGGTCAGTGTAGGGCCAAATGTTTAGTACATTCCCCTGACAACTAGGTACACCAGATCTCGTTGTCTTCCGCGAGGAGGTGTAAATAATGTAGAGAACCTTTTTCTGTCCTCCAAATCAAATCAGTCCAAAGCTAACAGTAGGTCTAGGACTGGAGGTCCTAGCCCGTGGCACGCGAGCAAAGTTTACTAGCACGCGACAAAAAATGAACAAATATACGGCGCATTACTGACTTGCTAGAGAATAGAAATTTTAAAAAATTTAATATTAAAGTTGTAAACTAAAGACTAACTAAAGATATTGGTTCATTTAAAGCCCTTTTCATAATTGTGATGAAAGCTACATCAGGCTAGGCTAGCCATTATTGCTCCATTTTGTAGGACAGATGAAATGCGAACTTGGTAATCCTGTGGTGGTTGAAATCCATTATTGGCCGTTTATCACTAGCACATTAAGGTGGTTGAATTTTGAGGCATTTCCAGCCATATTGGTATTACCTTCAATACCAATGGGTTGCTGGGGAGGGTTGATTGGGTGCCAATCCTTAACTTTGCACCTTTGTTCACCAAGAAGTGAAAGGATATTGGGTTGTTATATGTTTTGGTGGGTCGTATTCCATGGAAAATTAGAATCTAGGACCTTCCCAAAATGTTATGCATGCTAGTGGCTTTAATGTAATGTAACCCTATGTATGCTAGTGGCTTTAATGTAATGTAACCCTATGTATGCTAGTGGCTTTAATGTAATGTAACCCTATGTATGCTAGTGGCTTTAATGTAATGTAACCCTATGCATGCTAGTGGCTTTACTGTAATGTAACCCTATGCATGCTAGTGGCTTTAATGTAATGTAACCCTATGCATGCTAGTGGCTTTAATGTAATGTAACCCTATGCATGCTAGTGGCATTACTGTAACTTATGCATGCTAGTGGCTTTAATGTAATGTAACCTATGCATGCTAGTGGCTTTAATGTAATGTATGCATGCTAGTGGCTTTAATGTAACCTATGCTTGCTAGTGGCTTTCGCGCCCAAGTGCAGTTAAAAGCTCTGCACGTCAAGGTACAGTCCTTGCACCACTGCTTTTCCTTATTCTCATATCAGATATAGACAAAAATACAAGTCACAGCTTCGTGGCATCCTTTGTAGATGACACAAAAATTAGCATGAAAATTACCTCTGTGGAAGACATTGAAAAACTACAAGCAGATATCAACAAAGCTTTCGATTGGGCAGCAGAAAATAACATGATGTTTAACAGTGATAAATTCCAGGTACTCAGGTACGTCAAAAATGAGGATCTGAAACATATTACAGGGTACAAAACACAATCAAATCTGCCCATAGTAGGAAAACAGCATGTCAAGGATTTGGGAATACAGGTAATGATGTCCGACAACCTAACGTTTAGGGAGCATAACCAAGCAAGTATTGCGGCAGTCAAAAAAGTGATAGGATGAATTACAAGAACTTTCAAGTCCAGAGATCCCATCACAATGGTTGTACTCTTCAAGTGACTTGTGTTGTCCCGTTTTGAGTACTGCTCAGTATTCACTTCCTCCTTCAGAGCAGGAGAGATTGCTGAAGTAGAGGGAATACAACTCTACTTCAGAGATTGCTGAAGTGGAGGGAAAACGATTAACATATACGGCACGCATAGACGCAGTAAAGCACCTAAATTATTGGGATCGTCTCAAAGCTCTCCAAATGTACTCACTAGAAAGGAGACGAGAGAGATATCAAATAATATACACATGGAAAATACTGGAAGGCCAGGTCCCAAATCTACACAGTAAAATAACAACATACTGCAGTGAACGATATGGAAGAAAACGCATAATAGAACCAGTGAAGAGCAGGGGTGCCATAGGCACAATCAGAGAACACTGTATAAACATCAGAGGTCCACGGTTGTTCAACGTCCTCCCAGCGACTATAAGAAATATTGCCGGAACAACCATGGACACCTTCAAGAGAAAACTGGACTGTTTTCTAAGAGAAGCTCCGGATCAGCTGGGCTGTGGTGGGTATGTGGGGCCTGCGGGCCGCTCCAAGCAAAAGCCTGGTGGACCAGGGAAAACGATTAACATATACGGCACGCATAGACGCAGTAAAGTACCTAAATTATTGGGATCGTCTCAAAGCTCTCCAAATGTACTCACTAGAAAGGAGACGAGAGAGATATCAAATAATATACACATGGAAAATACTGGAAGGCCAGGTCCCAAATCTACACAGTAAAATAACAACATACTGCAGTGAACGATATGGAAGAAAACGCATAATAGAACCAGTGAAGAGCAGGGGTGCCATAGGCACAATCAGAGAACACTGTATAAACATCAGAGGTCCACGGTTGTTCAACGTCCTCCCAGCGACTATAAGAAATATTGCCGGAACAACCATGGATACCTTCAAGAGAAAACTGGACTGTTTTCTAAGAGAAGCTCCGGATCAGCCGGGCTGTGGTGGGTATGTGGGGCCTGCGGGCCGCTCCAAGCAAAAGCCTGGTGGACCAAACTCTCGCAAGTCGAGCCTGGCCTCGGGCCGGGCTTGGGGAGTAGAACAACTCCCAGAACCTCATCAAGCAGGTATCAAGCAGGGGTGGTTCTAGATAGAAAACTTTCACCTGAGGACCACATTAAGAACATTGTGCGAGGAGCCTATGCTACACTTTCTAACCTCGGAAATGCTTTTAAATACATGGATGGAGAAATATTAAAGAAATTGTTCACGACTTTTATTAGACCAAAGCTGGAATATGCAGCGGTTGTATGGTGCCCATATCTTAAGAAGCACATCAACAAACTGGAAAAGGTGCAACGACATGCACCTAAGTGGCTCCCAGAACTGAAGGACAAGAGCTACGAGGAGAGGTTAGAGGCATTAAATATTCAAAAACTAGAAGATAGAAGAAAAAGAGGCGATATCACTACGTTCAAAATAGTAACAGGAATCGATAAAATTGATAGGGAAGAATTCCTGAGACCCGGAACTTCAAGAACAAGAGGTCATAGATTTAAACTAACGAAACAAAGCTGCCGGAGAAATATACGAAAATTCACTTGTAAACAGTGGTAGACGGTTGGAACAAGTTAGGTGAGAAGGTGGTGGCGCTAAAACAGTCAGTAATTTCAAAGCATTATATGACAGTGCTGGGAAGACGGGACACCATGAGCGTAGCTCTCATCCTGTAACTACACTTGGGTAATTACCACTGGCTGCCACTCCCTCCCTCCCTCACCTTGCCTAACTTGCCAACATTCTCTTCCCACCATATTGTTTTTTGCTTTTATTTACTATATACTGTACAGACGTTATATATAAGTATCTGCATGTTTTTTTATTCACCATAGCAGAACAAGTTCCAAGTAGCACGGGCTATGGTGAGCCCGTAGTGGACTTACCTGGCACAAGAGCGGTGCTGTGTATGGTAGTAGGGATGGCAGTCCAGCATCCTCTTTTGTTTTTTGGAAAAGAGGACGCTGGACTGTCGGGTTTCCAGTTAGAGAAGAGGCCGCTGGACTATCGGGAGTTCCAGGTAAACTCTACGGACAATTTTTGTTTTTCAAAATCGCGCATTTTTCAAAGACCATTTTCGGATAAAGTGACTGTAAAAGTTTATTAAGAGTTCTTATGAGGAAAATAATTTCATAGAAGTTTGTTGAGTTCTTATGGGGAAAATTCAAAATTTTTCTTAGTTCAGTTTTATGAAAATATTTCAGAGTTCATTTTATCATAGAAGTTTATTTAGGAATTTATGACCGAAATTTAGAAAAATGACCATTTTCATAGAATATGTTCATAGAAGTTTTGTTAAGGAAAACAGACATCTTGGCCGTGACTTTTAAGTTTTATATCCATTTATGGCTGTTTCACCTGTAAAAGACCGAAATTGAACAGAGACCAGTTTAAACACCAAAAATTATTCAGAGACCATTTGAAGACCAATTTTCTTCAGCGTCCATTGATGACCAAAATATAACAGACCATTTGAGAACCAAAATAAGACAGATTACTTTAGACCCAATTTTCTTCAGAGTCCATTTAAGACAGATTATTTTACTTAAATTAGTCAGAGACCAGTAAAATTTGTCAGAGTCCAGTAAAGACAGAAAATTAATCAGAGACCATTTTCAGACCAATTTTCATCAGAGTCCAGTTTATGCCCAAAAGTCGCTAGAGTCAAATAAAGACCGAAAATTAGCCAGAGTCCAGTTTAAGCCCAAAAATTCATCCGAGTCCAGTAAAAGACCAAACTGAGTCAGTTCCATAAAGACCAAAAATTAGTCAGAGACCATTTTAATTTTTACTTACACCTACGTTCTTAGTTCTTATGGAGAAAATTCAAATGTTGTCAGACTTCGTTTGAAGACTTAGAAATTAACAGAGTCCAGTTTAAGCCCAAAAATATTCAAGAGACCATTTTCAGACCAATTTTCATCAGAGTCCAGTTATTCAACTTGTCAAATGTGTTGCGCAGTTTAACCACCGTGCTGCACCGAGTTTATTGTGAAATTCTCCCGGTGCGCATGAAATAGTGTTCCCAAAAAATTCTTTTTTCTTTGTAAAATGATAAATTCCCTTCCCTGAACATGTCTATGTAAAAATAAATACCAAATTCCACTTACTTTGGCTGTGGGGACATGGAGCGCTGTGACGTCATCAGGGCCTGGTCGCCCGTGCGTGAATCGGCCAGACACGGTCGCGCGAGGCCATTCAAGCACCTGGTGTTGCCACAGATATATTTTTAATTATTTGTTTTATGTATTTCCAATGCAGTTTTATTTTTTTTTTATCGTATATGATGCATATTTGTGTCCTTTACAATATGTATACAGTAGAACGTTCATAATGTTCCATGGAACTGTGATACATGCGTCAGTAATGTGTCCACAATAAATGTTTATTGTCGCAATATTACTGGTTAAAAATTCACTAAAATTACAATATGTTCAGTTTCACACACTATTTACACAGTAACACACTGTATTACACACTCAGTACTTCGGAAGTGAGCAACAATCAACGTAGTAGTCCATGGTACACAGCGTGACTTCGCTCTCAGTGCACCAGGTACAGATAAATTTTCGCTTCCTGTTTCTTCATTGTGTGTGCTTGCAAATAACGCACTCACGTACACCCTTGGCTTTAGTACTTGTAGGTTGTATGTAGCCAAGCTTGTAAAGCAAAAGGTAGTATTGAAAAGATTATAGGAAAAGATCAATTTGTAAGGTTGCCTTGAAAAGATCGCTTTTGTATGGTCCCACACAGGAAGAGATTCAGCTTGCCTCAAAGAGTGTCCGTCGGTCAGGAAGAGATTCAGGTATTCTTGAAAATATCTATGGAAAACACCACCATGGAAGCCGCTAACACTGTTCATCTATGCTACTTGTATCAGATGCATCATCACTGAATGCAGAAAATGATTCATCTATGTATCATCTAAATAAATTGGAGATCGCATAGGATTGCAAGGGTGACGCTCATAGCTACAACTGGATACGCTCGCTGTATCGTCCTAATAGGTGCTGTATAGCATCCGACCTTTGTGTTAGGTCCTTACTGAGCCTAGCTTCAATATTATGACCCTTATGTTCTTCAAACAATAAGGTTTGAATTTCACCGACAGAGCGTTATCTTTCAACACCGCGTTGGACAGGTGTTTGGGAGCCAGAGGTGTGTCACCCATGGTTGCTCATTCAGTACTAACCCAGCCAGCAGCTCTAGGGCATTCTGGGACTTTTTTTCAAAGATGGCTACCTCTCACTGGAGGTCCTAAGAGTTCATTCGTACACAACCAACCTCGTACACATTTAGAATTGGTACTGAAAAATCAAGGAGCTTTCTCGGTTGGCGCAGTTTCCCGCCGACCGAGATTACTCGGTTGGCGCAGTTAAGTGGTTAATACCATTGACTATAGTCAGATCATGTTTAGTTTTATTGTAAATATATTTTATAAGGAGATCCTTGGCGAGAGGTTTTAATAGAAATTAACTTAAACAGCGCATAATTGTAGTTTTACGAGTGAAAATTTGTTTTTAAAGGTTTTATTTTGTATAAAATTTTCTACTTTTCAGGTTTGACACTCGAGCCAGGTAAACGCTACACGAAAACTGTGGACAACCCTTTCCACATATCGGCTGCAGTCCTAGATACTTCAGCCTGCGATGATGATGTTGTCAGGGTAACGTTTATATTTTGAAATTTATTTTAAAATATTTTGAATTCCATGTTGAATATTATATAGACTGACAAAATTGTTGTTATGGAGACCTGGATAGGTCTGATCTAGATATTACATTTGAGTGCACTACCCATTTATATACTTTATAGTCAGTGCTGTAGAAGCACCTTATAATTTATAAATAGAAATGCTTATATGTCAGGTGCCTAGTTTACCAATTTTTTTTTACAATTGGTTAATTGAAATAAAAAATGGTCTAATTTTCTCACTTTTTTCAATTATATCATGACCTAACAGGAAATTGACTCCTTCACATCAATTTTGCAGATGATGCAAAACTAATGAGAGAAATTGGAGTTGAGTGTGACTAAGACCAGTACCTTGCAAGGTTGGGGGGATGGAACTGGATGCTGGAAAAATATACAATGAAACTGTATAGGGTGTGTAACCAAAAATCATACACAACAGCAACACTTCTATTACCCAGTAATGTCTAATATTGAACATTTTAAATATTACCAAAGCAAATTTCTTTCTGCAGTACAAAGAAGCAGGTTAACCCCTTAACTGCACTGCCTCCAAATATGACCCTCCCTTCCCCCCCCCCCCCAGTGTGCAGGAAATAAAATCTCTGGAAAAAATTCTTTTCTGTTTTGAAAGTGTCAAAACCCTTCCCCGAGTATGGGTATAGTAACAGAAGGTCGAAATTGTACGTACTTTGGCTGCTATGGGATCTGTAAGTTCGTGCGTGACGTTATCATTCCCTGGTTGCCCGTGGCGTACTCCCCCCGGGGCCGGTAGGGCACTCGGGGCAGGATGCGTGAGTTGCCGCGAATATATTTTTGTTCATTTTCTGCGCACAATTCCAAATACATTTAATATGCTTTTACGTGCCAATCCTTATGTATAATGAACATGCACACTATATTATGGCAGAAGAACATCCGTACTGTCCAAAGACACTGTTACGTGCATGACACATGTGTACACATATCCGTCACATATTTCCATTGTATCATGCTAATTTATGTATATATATAGTCTATTTACACACTATACACAATCACACTATACATTTACCATGAACTCACTCAGAACTCCGTGAGTGTCAGCTACCACACCCTCACTCCAACATCTTACTCGCGAACATTGCTCCTCCCACCATATGGTTATTATTTGTATTACACTATTTATACATGTTATGTATACCTATCTACATGTTTTATTCACCAGAACTATGCAAGTAAGCCAAGTAATGTAAAGTTTGTGTCCAAACTTTACAGTGGCCACCATACACTGCATGAGAAATCACACAGCAGCCAGCAAACGACGCTACGGTTACGTCACCTCCCTCATCAAAATAGCTCCTCCCAACATACTCCTGTTGCTGTTACTACACTATACACACACATGGTATATACCCATTTACAAATGTGTTGACCATAGCAAACCACTAAGCTAGTATGATAAGCAAAACAGAGTGGCTGCCACACACAATGAGGCTTCCTTGATTCTCTCCCTTGCTCCCTCACCACAATTCCTCCTCCCACAATACTATGCACAGTGCTTATTATCACCACAATCCTGCTATTATCACAATACTGGTCACTAAATCCTGTAAATACATAATTGACCACAAGTTTATTTTGTAAAGGAACCTAAGAAGACGTTTGAAGATTCCTAGATGGACGAAATAATGCTGTGGTGCTGTGGCTAGTGCTGTGAACATCGTGAACAGCATTGAATCACTAATATTTGAACATTGTACACAGTCATTATCACACTCGGGCTCTTCTGTAATACTATCATGGCTAAATAATACAAGTTACTGTATATATATTTTTGACATAATTAGGCAATGCTGTGGTCACAAGCTGAACAGCAGTGCTGTGAGTTCATGCTGCGTGCGACGGCCTCGGTTGCTCACTTGGTACTGACTGCTCTCGCACCCGGGAATGTGGACTACAATTTTTTTTAAAGATGGCGTCTGCTTACAAGAGCCCTTAGGAAGCTGATGTGAACCCTATGTAGCTGCGGGAGTTTTGAATGGAACATGAAAAAGCCAAATACCCGAAGGCGCATAGCGCACCCCAGGCGTGGGCCTGCAGGTGTGTTGCGCAGTTAGTTAAAGCTTGTCCTCGTGACAACCAACAGACTTTTGGGTGGAAAAACAAAACTGACTGGTCATTTCTCAGATCTTCTCAAAATAATTTGACGATCCAATGATTCTAAGCATGTCCTCTGATCCAGTTGATCTAAACACAAGTATCAAGGACTTCAAATTTGGATGCAATGTATTTTTATGCTAAAGTATGCCTATGAACAAAACAATGGGTAACTTGAAAGTCTGGAATGGCTTTCATCAATGCAGAAAAGTCAGATTAATTTCAAAGCATTGCAGGTGACCCATCAGTGCACACACAAACAAAGACTGATATTTAATTAACTCTTAACACTTTATTGCACAGCACGCGCGAGACCCGCACTACCCGGGTGGGCCTCGGCGTTTCACAGGAGCGCGCGGTAATTCTGAAAAGTGTACAGTATATTCTTTTCAACTTTGTCACCTCAATTCTTGTTCAAGGTTTTTCAATTTGGTATCATTGTGTTCGCAATATAATTCTCTACAGGACTGAAGGCATATAAGGTCCAAAAGCCCGGCGTACCATCCACAACAGAGAAAGTGAGTGCGTGTTACCCGGGAGCGCGCAAGAGCGATAAAGTGTGTACGCTCTTTTCACTTTTGTCACCTCAATTCCCGTCCTAGGGCTTTCATTTTGGTATCATTGTGTTCGCAATAGAATTCCCAACAAGAGTATATGCATATAAAGTAAAAAAACACACCGTGCTCCACCACCCAACAAGATGAATGTGGCCCAGAAAGAGAGCACTGCGCCACCCCAAGGCACCTCTCATTACATTAGAGAGCGCGGTAATACTGAAAAGTATTCTCTTTTCCACTTTGTCATCTCATTTCTCGTCCTAGGTTTTTCAATTTGGTATCAATGTGTTCGCTATAGAATTCTCTACAAGACTAAATGCATATAAAGCCCAAAAGCCCAGCGAGAAAGTGAGAAAGTAAGAGTGTATTACCCAGAACCGTGCAAGAGCAATAAAATGTGTACACTTCACTTTGGACATCTCAATTCTCGTCCTAGGTCTTTCATTTTGGTAACATTGTGTTCGCAATAGAATTTCCTGCAGAAGTATATGCAAATATAAAGTCCAAAAGCCAGGTGTACCATCCACAGCAAACAGAGAAAGTGACAGAGCATAATCTCAGTGAGTGCTAATAAAATGGGTATACTGTTTTCAACTTTGTTACCTCAATTCTGGTCCTAGGTCTTTCATTTTGGTATCACTGTATTTGCAATGAAATTCCGTACAGGAGTATATGCATATAATATCCAAAACCGCGGTGTGCCCCGCCTGAAGCCGCTGTCAATTTGCTGTCGACGCCGCCGACGCAATGCTGCGTCGCTATCGGAAGTGCGTCTACTAAAAAAACGATGCAATGCTAAGTCGTTACCGAGCGAAAGTGTTAAGCTGCTCCGGGCTATTTGGCCTTTGTCACCCCACAGGCGCATAAAAAAAAAAAATCCAAATTTTTTTATCTATTAGTTTATGTTCCCTGATCATGATAAAATAATTACAAAATAGTAAGTGGCATATTTTGGCTGCAATAGGGCGGGGAAGTCTGGCAAAAAAAAAGACGCACTGACTCGGCAAGCGTCGGGGGAGTTCTGCTCCGCCACAGCTGTCAGGTGGGGGTTGCCACAAAAATATAATTACCTAATTATTTCCATGTCTGATATTTTCTTTGCTTTTTTTTTTCTGTAATATTATTTAAGTGTGTAGTGTGATACTTATATAATAAAATGTATGAATAATCACTGTACTCAAAATTATGGTATGCATATTATTAATTCAATTATGTTCATAAAACAATAAACAAATACTTTGTTGGTTATTACACTATATACACACAGGTTATATACAAGTATCTGCATGCTTTGTTCACCATAACGAACCACTAAGTTGATATTGAGTCAAAAAGCAATGAGGAGTAGCCACCACATCTGCAAGCCAGCCTCTTGCCACTACTCCCTCCCTCAAAACGCCTCACTTGCCCACATCCTCCTCCCACCATACTGTTTTTGATTTTATTCACTATATACAGACATTATACAGGAGTACCTCGGTTTAAGAGTTTAATCCGTTCCTGGAGACGGCTCGTAACCTGAAAACTCATAAACCGAAGCTGATGTTCCCATAAGAAATAATGGGAAATGAATTAATCTGTTCCAGACTACCCAAAAACCCCCACTTCAAACTAAATTTTATACCTAATTCATCGAAATCTACACTACAAAACTATGTTCAAGTATTACTTACCCTTGCTGATGTCTGCTGTTGGCGTATGGAAGATGGTGAGGAGGAGAGGTGTTACTGTTTGGGAGTCCCCTTCCATTATAACATCAGGCAGGGAGGACTTCTCTGGTGTGCACTCTGGCATGTTTTGCCTGCATACCACTAGTACCTGCTTGTGGCTCCCTGGTTGCTTGTTTTACTAAGAATCTGTCTAAAGACACTTGTTTTTCCCTACATTTTAACACTTGTCTGTAGTAAGACGTCACATTGTCATTCAAATGGTCAATGCAATGGCCTGCTACAGCTTTATCTGGGTGAGTTTTTTCAACAAAACTTTGCAGTTCTTCCCATACTTCACACATTTTCTTAATCAAGAACATAGAGGACATCCTCGACTGCCTCTACTCACAGCTATTTTCTTAGGTTGAACCTTACCAATGGCTTTCTTGAGACCCATGGTGAGATATATAATAACAACTTTTATGCTCAAATGGCCAAAAAAACGACGACAAACTGTAAATCCTTGTGAAGAATTCAGACGGGATAGTCACTGGGCGAGAGAGACTGGTAAACTGAGGCTCGATCGTTGTGCTACCATGCGCTAGTCGGCCTGTACGTGTATCGACACCCTCGTGTTCCGAGGCAAATTTTCCGAGCAAATCCTGCTCGTATTGTGAAAAACGCTTATACAGGGACACTCGTATTCCGAGGTACCACTGTATACACTTTTCAGTGTTGCCGCTCGATCGCCCAAAACGCCACGCACACAAGGGGCAAGTTTTTTTCTCATTTACCGAAAGTGCGAAAGTGTTAAGGGGTTAATGTTTGGCAAAAAAATCTTCAACCAGCTACATCAGTTATGCTTTTTCAGATCCTCACAAGACAGGAAATCATCTTCACAACACCATAGACATTCCTCACTAATGTAATGAGTTTACTACAACTGGAGACATCAGTTGATGCGTCCAACTGAATAAAGATTTTCAGGGAACTAAATCTGACATCTGAAATGACTGTCCGAAATATTTTCATTCAAATCAGTGATTCGATTGTGAATGATGTTATTTGATAGGGGCACTAGTTCAAATTTTTTCCTGATGCTTTGCCCAGTATAATTGTTGCCCATTTCCAGTGCACATGGCTTTTTGAGATCCTAAAATTATATGGGGCTTCTTGGATTTGGTGACTTTATATGCCGCTTAGTATGAAGTAAGAAGTAGTGGTTTTTCAACAAATGAAACGCAACTTTGGAAGAGTTCTTCCAGAATCAAGAGTTTTGCTGATTATCAGTGACCCTTCTTCATGTCCTTCAGCATCAACTCTACTGTGCTTATTCTTGAAGTATTCTTGAAGCTTGGATGGCTTCAGCTTTGAGCTGGAAAATGCAATGCTTTAAAGAATGCAAGGGGTTTTGCAAGCCATCATTTCTTGTTATGCAAGTGAAACCAAAGCATGCACAGTACTCACTCTTTTCCTTCATTATGACCTAACCCTTAAACTGCGCTTAACCCTTAACCGTTAAACTTCGGTTAACCCTTAAACTACGCAAAATGTCACATGATGTGTGACATTGAGCTCGTTTTTTTAAATATACTGAAACGCTTTCAAATGTTTTGTGCATAACCTAGAAGTCAAATGCTCCAACTTTGTCTAAATGATACCAGTCTAACTTGAAAAACAAGAAAATAAAAAATAATTATAAAATTGAATATTGAAAACTTCAGATTTTGAAATCAGTTGCAAAAATTTTAAATATTTACCTGTTCATTTGGTGATAGTATGCTCTCAGAATAGCATATGATCTTCATTTTCATATATTTAGAATATAGGTTTTCAGTATAGTTTACCGTAAAAAAAAAATTGTCAATATGGCATATGAAATAGTATGCACAAATTTAGACGAACTTTATAACTCCAAACGTTTAAGAGTTTATGAGAAATCAATTCTATAGGGATTGTAGAACAAACAGTTGTGCACACTATATGTTAAAATGGTGAGAATCAGTTAGAAACTAGATTTTTGGATACTGAAGTAAGTTGAAATTCTAGTTATAGATATACAGTAATTGAAGTTATCGACAATGAATAAGGCAGTTCTAATTCATGAATTTATTTGTATGTTGTAATAAACATTGTTTGGCATTCATACTCAAATATGTGAAAGTTGTAGGTCACTATATGTTGAAATGAAGTCAAGAAAAAATACCCCCCCCCCAAAAAAAAAAAAATAGATAATTATAATAATTATAATGATTTAGGGGATATATTTAGGGTATACTTTATGTAAGTAAAAAAAGCCCTAATTTAGTCCCTAATCATTAAAATAACCTAAAGAAACAAGGAAAATAGTTGCTGCAACCTCGCATGCAACGCTAAAGCTGCCTGCACCCGAATATCAGTCTCGGTGGATTGGGTGAATGGAGAATGGAATGGAATGGCAAACAACTAAAAGCTGGACCCCTGTGATGTGTGCAAGCACGGGGACCTAGTGGAGGGCCACCAAAATCCTACAATTGGTCCTACCGCCACACCAGGCAGACCCCCGCCAGGCAAAAAAAAAAAAAAAAAAAACGCAAAAGCACGTCTCCAGGTGAACAGAACTGGTCGCTATGCGTATATAAGACAGCTGCATAGTACCTCGTGCCCTAGCCAGCAACGAAACTACCTCCTACCCAAGGACAAACAGGAGTAAGAACCTCCCCAGCTCAACCCCCAAGGACGGGCAATCACTGAGCGGCGACAGAACCACACGGAGAGAGCGGCTCCTGAATGGCTCATGGAAGATAACCCTGAGGCCGCAAAGACAGTACTTACGGGGCACCTAGGGAAGGTAGCCCTAGGTGCATGCAGCCCCAGTACTTGTGTTACTTCCAGCTCACGCTCCTGCAAAACAGAGCAACAACACCGCAATGCAGCACTGCGCAAAGAGTGGAGCCAGAGCAATCGACCGTCACCAACACAATAGCCTTTTGAATTGAGGAGAGTTGCCGGTGTGGAGATCTAGAAGTCCCCGTCCCCCTCCCGGGGAGGTGGGGTTGTGCAGACGGATGCACGGCGGTTGTGGTGACGTCATGTTTGTTTCCTTGTTTTTAATTGGGGAGTTCTGTTTGCTAGTTCGACTTTCAGTTTGCAATTTTTGACCAGCAGTAGTTTGTTTTGAGATTCCTACCTTTCTGGGTGCCTGACCTGTTAGATGGCAGACAAAGATTGCTTCCAATTACACAGGGGTGTCTTTAGGCCATTGCTCCTTGTGCTTCTCTTGAGGGGGCCAGGTTCTGGCTCTGGTCCCCGGTAGGCTTAGAACTCCGATTGACTGTTGCCACGGTCTAATAAAGTATATACACATTATCCCAGTATAGCTCCGGGGAGCCTCCAGGTCTCACCCAGAAAATGGCGTTTCATTACATTCAACGCTGTTTTTTTTAATAACAAAACAATGCTTTTGCTGCTATTACATTGTATACACATGTTATATATAATAAACATTTTTATGAACCATAATGATCCAATTATGAACCATAATTTCATTATGGTTCATAATTTGTATGAACCATAATGGAATGGTAACTCGTGCCATTCTTTATTGGTATTATCGTACTTCATGTGGCTCCAATTGTGGAGCCATATTAAGTATGGTAACTCCACATTACCTTTCTTAACATAGCTCCAATTGTTTTTTTAATGATTTTTTTTGGTAAAGATTGTAATAAGTTCTATGTTGGCCAAACAGGTAAATGAACATTTTGTCCAGAGAATAAAAGAAAGCAAATTTCCCGGTAGTCTCGGTACAGAGTTCAGAGTTGGTACAGTCCTGGTAGTACAGTCAGTTTCATTCTGAACTCGCAATCAAGAATTCTGGGTTCAACTCCCGGGCGGGACAGAAATGGTTGGCCACATTTCCTATCACCTAATGCCCCTGTCCTCATAGCAGTAAATAGGTACCCAGGAGTTAGTCAGCTTCTTGTAGGGCTGCATCCTTGGAAGGTTCAGTAATTCGACCCTGGGGGTACCTTGATATAGACGTAACATGTACTGTATGTATAAACTAGCCGCCTGTCCCCTGCCACAATGAATTGTTATGCAAGTATTGTGCTTGCATTGTAAATTCATATAATTAATGTCTTTACAGGTTATAGTGGAAGTTGATGACAGTGAAACTGAGACTATCATTGCCAATCTAAGCCTGAAACATGGCATCCTCCAGTCCCAGCTTGATCTTCAGTTTGAGTCTGGAAGCCATGTTGCATTTTATACCCAGGGAGGTGCATCCTCTGTTCATTTGTCAGGATACAACGTATTTGATGTTGAAGAAGCTGTTGAAGAGGAAGAAGAGGAAAGCTCTGATGAAGGTATAGTTTCAATCTGCCATAAATTTTTATTAAACATTTTGTGTGCATTTTCAAATTGTTGATTAACCCCTGAGCTGCACACTCAAGTTTCCATGACAACTTCTCGGTTCACAAGAATTTTTTAACAGGTTAAATGTGTTCCTGATTATGGAAAAATTTAAATAAATTTTTGGGACTTTGACTGTGGTGGAGCAAGTGATTCACAAGTGTTCATGGAGCATTCACCCTGTGGAGGTGGCCCTGGGCTAGGTGGGGAGGTTATCTTGAGGTTATCTTGAGATGATTTCGGGGCTTTAGTGTCCCCGCGGCCCGGTCCTCGACCAGGTCTCCACCCCCAGGAAGCAGCCCGTGACAGCTGACTAACACCCAGGTACCTATTTTACTGCTAGGAAACAGGGTCATAGGGTGAAAGAAACTCTGCCCATTGTTTCTCGCCAGCACCTGGGATCGAACCCAGGACCACAAGTCCAGCGTGCTGTCCACTCGGCCGACTGGCTCCCTGGGGGTACAGGACAGGAGACAGGAGTTGCTGCGAATATATTTTTACATATATGTCAATGTCACTGATTTGTTTTTTCTCAGGATTTTTGCAGTAATATTATCCAATGCTGTGTCATTTGAGAAATTTATATAATAAAATGTGTGGAACACCTTGTATGCTCAATTACTGTACTCATATAATTGTGCTTACAGGGGTTGAGCTTTGGCTCTTTGGTCCTGCCTCTTAACCATCAGTCAACTAGTGTATAGATTTCTGAGCCTTCTGGGTTTTATCATTTCCACATTTGAAACTGTGTATAGAATTGGGAATCCATTGCGTCACTGCATTTCATTTGTTAACTACCCTGACACTGAGAAAGTTCTTTCTAACATCTGTGACTTATTTGGGATACAGTACTAAGTTTCCACCTGTGTTCCCGCTTGAGACATTTGTGTGACTCTTCCCACACAACCTTTTAAGCCTTTCTAAGGTGAAGTTATGGGGATCTTTCTGCTCAAAAACCATACTGTTGTTATATAATTTCTCTATGTACAGTATTTTATCAATTTGGTTTTAGCGTTTTTTTTTTATTTTTTTTTTTTTTACTACCACACTGATTAATGATAATAGTATAATTTAGAGGGGTCTTTTTCTGCTACCATTTGTGTGTGTGTGTGTTATTGAATATGACAGAATGATTGATTTCACCCTTTATATCATGTGTGATGTATGGATAATCGTCCATTCCCCAACATCATTTAAGCTATTTTGGTTTCAAGAGGGAAGAAAAGAGGGAGGTGTAGGAGTGGGATGAATGGTTAAAAGAAATATATGGGTAAGTGAGGTAGGTGGCTATGTGTAGGAAAAGCGTTTAGGGTGGGGGTTAGGTAGGTTTTGCAGGGTTTAGTAATGAAAGCAGTTTGTTTCCTTGAGGAGTTTGTTGTTCATGTGTGGGTTGGTTGGATGATAGAGCCAACCATGTGATCTCTCAGGGCAACCAGCATGAAAATTAAGCCTCTTGGACTATGCAGATAGTAAAAGGTCTTTGGAATCACAACTTGCCCAGAAAGTTTTATCCAAGCAAATTCATATTGCGTAACTTGTTAATGAGGAAAACCAGCATCAGAA
The DNA here is from genome assembly GCA_020271785.1 of Procambarus virginalis. NCBI lineage: Eukaryota > Metazoa > Arthropoda > Malacostraca > Decapoda > Cambaridae > Procambarus > Procambarus virginalis. Next base: position 18,757,959 of record WNGS01167840.1, on the reverse strand, counting down.
GATAGTGTTGTTTACCATATTTACTATGTTAACATACAGAAAACTTCCAGATTGATAATGTCTAAACTTCTGAACCGTTTCTGATTTGGCTACTCTGACTTGTGGTTTTTTAATGTAGGCTACTGCATTCAGAAATTTCTGACATTACAGGTGTTAGTTGCATTTGCTAGTGATGTATCAGGAATGGTTGATTACCTAAAAATAAGTGGAATTTTGCAACCTCCATACTTAGCAGGTTAGTTATCTTCTGTAATATCTCATAATGTAACAGTGTCAGTGTATTTCACCTTTTTGGGGATGTGCTTATTCACCTCATGTTTGATTATTTATGTTAACATTTCTTTACATTTTTCAGAAACCCCTGTTCTCATAGCTAAGGAGACAGCCAAGAGGAAGACAGACGATACAGGTGCATCAACATCAAAGAAAGCTAAACTGACTGAGTGGGACACCCCAAAAAATAGCATGAAGAAAATGCATAGTAAGTTCAATAAATTATACATTACAGAGAAAAATAAGGTTTGATGTTTTAATGATTGTTCACTTTATTGTTTATTGTAATCAGAGATGGGAAGCCTGTCCGTGTTATTGCAGTCCTCTAAGGTCAACTACTGTACCCAGGATAAAACCCACAACTGTTACCTAACTGCAGTGTACCTATTTGCTGCCAGATGAACTGAGGCAGCAGTTGAAAAGAAATGTTGCTGAGGTTTGAACCCAGGACCTTTCAACTGCGACTGTTTCATTTGGCATTGCTCTTTGTGGGGGTAAAGTGGCGGTGTACAAGATGCTTGTTAAAGTTACTGATGATCTTACTGAAATAAAACACATATATTAGAATTACTGTATTGTAAAAGTTATGATATGAATTAAAAGAAGAGATGTTCTATGAATGACACTAGAGATATTAATGCAAAATGGCAGTGTCCAGAGTTTCCTTGTGTGCCAAGCATTTTTGGACACCTTAGCACTGGTAAATTTTTTGCAACTGTTTTAGCTCCTTTGTGGAGTGGTATGGTCTCTGCTGTTTTAAGTATGTTGGGGAGAACACGAGTATTTAAACTCCATATCCAAATAATGTTAAGGGCCTGCGATAGTGGTGTTTTGCAGTTCTTGATTAATGTGGAATTCAAAAGAAATCAAGATCTGGTGTACTGATGTACTCAAGATAACCACTGTTTCGGTACAAAAATAAATAAGAGGGTGCCTGGTGTTTGGGGTAGGAAGCCTCATGTGAGTGAGAGAATTTAGTTTTCCTGTTTTACAATGCTTTTCAAAGTTAACAAAATATTGTAGTTATTCACTGAACTTCCAAAATTTTGGATCATATTGTTATAGACCCAATATGCTCATATGAAATATGAATTTCCCAAAAGTTTGCACTTTTGGAGCTGTTTATTATACATATTTTACAAATGACATGTCATACAATACATATCATGGATATATAGATAAATAAATAATATATATATAATGATTTTGTGTAATGATGGATAGTAATTAGCATGAAAAAACTATTGTTGCTTTTTAATAACAAAATGTAACTACTGCACTTTTATGTCCTCTGTTAAACTAGTGCAGTCACCCCTGAACTAGCCTATAAAGTCCTCGGTTGCAGAGGTTAATGCCTTTTTCTTGGCGATAGACTAACAGTTCAACACAGTCAGCCAACCCTTATTTTGTGCTGAGAACTTATGCCTAACCTTAATGCCTTTCATTATCTTCAGAAAAAATAGATGGTGTTCAGTTGGATGAACTAAAAGATGAAGACAGTGGGGAGGAGGAGGAAGACAGTGGGGAGGAGGAGGAAGACAGTGAGGAGGAGGAAGACACTGATGAGGATGAAGACAGTGACGACGACGAAGCTGAGGAAGTAGTAGTTAAAAGTAAGTTGTTCTGAATTTCACTTCTCTGTTTGTAGATCAATCCTCTTTTTTTTAATATACTCAAGATAATTGAGATCCCCTTTTTCATCCTTGCATTTCTTTTTACATTTCAGGTGCAGTCACTTCAGCGAAGACAGAAAATCTCTCAAAGCAGACAAACATTTTCAAGGAATCAAAAGCTGCAGAGCCTAATTCTGTTTTATCCAAAACTCCAAAATCAGAACAGAACATCAAAAAGGAAAAAACTCCAAAGCAGGAATTAAAGACTCCAAATAAACAAAAAGGAAAGCCTGCAACTCCTGAGAAGACTCCAGTGACTTCAGACAAAGCTGTACCCAAAAACAAAACGCCTAAGCAAGATGTGAATGCAATAAATGGGGTGAGATGCTTGAAAATTTTCTCAAATTATGATGAATGTTTTTTTTTTCTTCGTGCTTCAGGGAGCCACAAGGGGCTCCCCCCTCCCCAGAAAACCAGCATTGTTGTAATGAAATACCAATTTCTTGGTGAGCCCTGATGGCTCCGATTCCTTTTAGGTTATCATTTAGGGGTTTGTGTGTGCATCTTCTTCAGAACTAAGGGCTCAAGCCCTTGAAGGGTGTGTGTGCCCCCCTTTCCCCTCAAACAAATTGGGCAAATGAGCACATGCTAGTTTTGAGAGATCAGATTGTTCGTTTTCATTGTTGGGAGCTCATTAGGTGGATTGCGAGGCTTCGGTCTCTGTTTGAACCCAGCAGTTGCCCATTGTGGTTCGCTTATTTTCTGGATGCCTTTCCCAAGTGGTGATAAATTGTCATTTTCCTGCGCCTCTTTGAGGCTCCAGGCCCTGGCACTAGTCCTCGGTAGGCTAAAAACTCCACGGCTGATGTGTCCTAGTAATTGGGAGCCATCTCAGCAAGATAGCCTCAGGAAGCCACTGGGCTCACCCAGAATTTTTTTTTTTTTTTTGGGGGGGGGGGTTATAACTTATCAGGGAACCAACCAAAGCATCAGGGCCATCCCAAGGTCACCTCAGGCAACTGCCTAATACTTAAGATAGTAATTGCTCTGCATATGGGTATTTTTCACTGTTTTGCATATTATTTGCTGGAAAAGTATGAAAGTTTTGTTTATTTTCATTTTATAGTGTGATGGGAAAATGTAGGTGTAAGGCAGTCCTCCCAATGGCTGGTGTAAATGCCAATCACATTAGTAAAAAAAAGAGAAAAAAAAGTTGACTGCTTGGCTGTTGCCTCCTGTGGTCAAGTAAAAAGGGAAAAACACGCAAAACAAATCGTATGAACAATGAAACTTTGACTTTAGACAAATATAAACAAAGCTAATCCCTTGGCTATGTATAGTGCGAATTAAACAAAATTACAAAGAAAAACACAATACAAAATAAAATAATGGTTACGTTACTCTACAATGAACAAGACAAAAAAATGAGTTAAAGGTGCTGAGAATATTGGCTGGCTGAAAACCTCCACTAATACACAGAGCGTATGCTAGATAGAAGTATCAGCCTTGAGAGCACAGAATATTTTAAAGCCAACTGCTCGTGCACGCTTAGTCATAGGCTATGCAGATGGCGCTGAAGTCAAGTGGAGTCGCTGCTTCACCAATGGGAAGCGTGCTGGCTGGAAGCGGTAGTTTGGTGATTGATGAGGGTGGTGCACCGACAGCGAGGGGGTTTGGAGAGCGAGTGTAGGGTACGTATACCCCCTGTAGAAACGTATTCTTCTATATATATACTGCTCTTGAGTGTAGTATTTTGATGTTATAGACGTACTGAAGTAACATGATGTAGGAAAGAGCAGGCCAAATCTCTCTTGAAAGAGATTATCATCACAATAGTAACAATGACCATAATGTGCACACATTTCCATGTTTTATTTTTATTTGTTAATAAATGAAGAATGTTGATAAATATATTGCTGTTGTGTTCATAGAAATTTGTATATTCAGCACCATCATACAAATTATATTTTCATTTTTTTGGCTATCTGTACTCCAGCAAACTCATTTACAAACATTTATAGTAATATAAAACTGAGAAAACATTAGAGTACCCTGTATATACATTTTATGCATCAGAGTTGCCTAGAACATTTACAGATTACATTTACAGAACATTTAAATTGTTAGTGAGTATGGTGTGTTGATGGAATTTAGTCCTGGTTTATAAAATTAATGATTATATATATATATGATATTATATATATATGATATATATATATGATAATGTTATTACAGTATAGTATTATTATTTACTAATATTATTTATTATTTAATATTACTACTTATTACTATTATTGAGAAAATCCCCAGGAGCCGTGATGGGGATTCGAATCTATGTGCTGGGTGTTCCTGATTGTCACACGATAATGTGATTTCTGTGTATTATAATTGCTATTATTAGATGTAGTAAAGAATAGTCTTCCAAGAGGATATGGTATGGAGAATGTATGAACACTGAAGTTTGAGAATGTATTTCCTGTGGGGAGTCCGTTGGCTCTCTGGAGCAATCGAACTGATATTAGCTATATTAGTCTGGAGCTTCAGTCAATTGGGAGTTCTGCCTAACAGGGACCACGAACCGGAACCTGGCCCCCACAGAGAGGCGCAGGGAGGAATGGCCTAAGAAGACCCCACTGTGTTTGGGAGTATTCCATGTCTGTCATTTGTCTCTGGTAGGCAGAACTTCAATTAACTGAAGCCCCAGAATAATATAGCTAATATCAGTTCGATAGCTTAAGGGAGCCTCTGGGGCTCGCCCAGAAAATGGCCTTTTTATTACATTCAGTGCTGGTTCTTTGTGGGTGAAATGAAAGAAAACTTATTATGAAAGTAGTTTGTTTTTTTGAGATGTATACAAGAGTTCTTAAATTCTTGGACAGCCACTAGTATGCATAGTGTTTCGGGCAAATGCTAAGTTTGTTGAGGAACAGTGACATGAAGTCCAATCATTTACTATGTTGGAAGAGCAATTAATCAGTGACTATTGTACTTTTCCATGGGAAAGTGTAGGATTGTCTGTTCTCATAAGTGAAATAAGTTTGTAAAATTAGGTTTTTCATATACATTCTGTAAATTGGTGCTGAATAACCTGAGGTTCACAATGACTGGCCTGAGGCTCGGTTTAGAGCATAAAATAACTAGTATTATTTTTTTCAGAAAACTCCGAAGTCAGAAAAAGCTGCCAAAAATGCAGGTAAATAATATTGTTGTATTTTTAGTACAGTATATAATTATTAGTTAATCATTAAAGGAACACACTATAGTTTGAGGTGTAATTGTTAATTTTTTTTGTTTGTGCATGGTGGTGCATGAAAATACCTATTGGGTTTGGGCATGATGCGCTGGGTCTTAAATTTCAAATGATTCGTTAGGGAGGCAGTTGTGGGTATAGAACATTTAATGATATTACACACACAAATCACAATAACGTGATGCATCAAATGAACAAATCCAAAAGGGCCGTGATGAGGATCCTTGTCACGGCCCTTGTGGATTTGTTTATTTAATGATATCTCACAAAGTTAAGTGCAGATCCACCAAGATGTTACACAAATTTCATGGTTCCTGGGAATAAGTCCAATAATCAAAGTTGTAAATTATTTGCTAAGAAGTTTTGTAAGTGATATCTTTTCAAGGAGCGGAGCCCTCGGTAATTCCTAGAAACTAAGTACTAGCAGAGCCATACATTTGGGAAATGCACCAAGCCTCTGGGATCCACACTTTTTTTCAAAGGTTATTGAACACTGAAGGTCATTCCTCTTGCATCCATCATTGGGTCAGTAGGGTGAGGGATTCAGATCCCCTCAAGGTCTACTGTTTATACATCCTCTCATCCTGTGAAATTGCTGGAACAAAGATGCAGTAATTGAGTGGCTGAAAATAAGAGCCAATCAAAGACGCCTGAAATCGTCGAAACCTCATACCACTTGAGTGTGTGGAAATTACAGAAGCTGTGCCAAGAGGATTGTCTGCTAGACACCAAGACTCCGAGACCTCATAGCACATCCAGTACGGTGAAGAAGATTCAAGCTCAAAAGAGGCAGGGTCTATCATAGAGGCAAAGTCCTGGTCTTGCAGGAGGTAAATGAAAAGATCCACCCAAGCCACCAAAGAGATAGAGGGTGGGGGGGGGGGGCTAAGAGGAAGGAAACCTCCAGAAAGACAGGCCGATTGGCACAAAAATAAATCCTCGGGGGAGCTGTAGTAAAATAACTCATACAAGGAGGAGTGATATGAGAATCCTTCCCCCCAAAAGGTCCGTGCCTAAAGCCGTGCCTAAAGGGATGAAGGTCCGTGCCTAAAGGGATGAAGGTCCTAGGGAACTCAAGGCCCCCTATCTGACTTCTCCAGGCCCCTGAAACAAAACACAAAGGCTCTAGGGTATTCCCAAAGTCCATGCCTACTGCCCGGGAAAGGAGAGCAGAATCCAGAGAAGAGGCTTTGGAGGAAGGGGTTGGCTGGAAGGAAGAAAACCCTGACACCTCGATAGGAGTAGGCAGCTCGACTGCCTTCACACTCAAAGTGGATAGTCACCCCCAGAGGTGTCCAAGCAACATCCTAAGCTAAATCCTGCCCTGACTACAAAACTTGGATGTTTCAGAGCAAGAATCAGGGATAGAAGAACAGAAGCTGGGTGAACCAAATCCAAAGGAAGAGGAGGCATGGAGAGATCCAAGGTGGAATTTACCAATACCTTCAGCTTCGGGTCCCTAAATCGAAGACATACCAACATTGGGCATCCAACCGGACACATAATAGACCACTGACAGCGGGTGGTCTAGACCACTAGACCACAATAGACCCATAAAGTGGTAGCTGCCTGATTGACTTGAACTTCATAAGGAGAATCAGAGAGAAGTCACTTGTTGAGAGCAGACCCACAAGATTTGGGACTATAGGTGTCTCCAACCCAACAGGCAGCATGGAGACAAAGATTGAACATCAACCTGTGGCATGGACAACAAACAACCCTCAAACTCGCATGGTGAGAGTTGGTTTGGAGGAGATATCCATAGGCCACACCGAAACCCCACAGGATTCCCAGGGCCCGAAGATTTAAGTAAGCAGGGCACCCAAGCAGTGGGGACACTCGCCAGATATTATGAAGTTGGTAACACAGCCTAGTTACTGCAGCTGTGAGGGCAGACCTTGGTGTGCCATGTGAACAAGTGCACCTGATTTGCACTTGTGACCAGTGGCAGAAAGGCTAAGGCTGGTTAAGTGGCCAGTGGCAGAAAGGCTAAGGCCCCATGTGAGTGGTCTGGCGTGGCCTCTTAAGAGATTGAGCTGAACACACCTGAGAAGAGAACTCTGCCAGTGCAGGAGCAACGCTAGGGAGCACTCGGAAGGTATCCCTGAGCACATGAAACTCCAAATGCTGAGGCAGGTCCACACAACACAAACCAAACAGAACACACACTTGAAAATCAGAACTAAAACAAAGAACAATATCAAGCAAATGGCCCCAACAGGAGAGTCCAAGGGTACCCGGCCCCTAGCTTCGAAGCAGCGGGACTCGCACGGCTTACTTACAACCTGGGAGCCTTACAACGGACATTCAGACATGCCCACATCGGTGACAACTGGTGTGGAAGACTAGATGAACCGAGAACCTCTGGGGCAAGTAGTTCAATTGAGCCTGTGCTTGTTTTCGAGATTCAATTATTTGTTTACATTGTTTGGGGAGTTTGGCAGTTTTGATGCTTCAGTCTGTTTGAATCCATCAGTGGTCTGTATTGATTTGCTGACGTTCTGGATGCATTCCCAGTTGGGTAGTGGAGAGTCACCTGGTATCTGCACCTCTGTTAGGGGGGGCCCCATGTTCTGGCTCTGATCTATGGTAGGCCAAACAGAACTCCAGGGCTGATGTGACTAGTAGTTCAGACCCACAAGGGGTTATCCCCCAGAAAATTAAAGATACACTTTCTAGTGGAGTCCCCAGTTGCTCCCTGAAGCTATCTCGCCAAGATTGCTTCATACATATGGGTCACATCAGATGCTGGAGTTCTGTTTGGCCTACCAGAGACCGGAGCTCAGTGCCTGGGCCCTTCAGAAGTGGAGAGAGCAAGTGAGCAATTTGCCACCACACTTGTAAATAGGATAATATTGGCAACCTATTGGATGTGAGCAAACAAAAGTATGACAGGACAAATCTAAATATAGTTTTTCTAATATAATTTACATACCCAATAGCATCTCGTATTGCTATTGTAAATTAGATTATTTACAGAATATTCAGAAATAGCTTAAAATCCACATCTAGTCAAAAATAAGAACTTTGAGAGAATTTAACTCCTGATGTGCAGCTAAGGATTTGCACACGTCTGCCTACACAAAAAACAAAAACAAAAAAAACTTGTAAAACGATTAAGTAGGATGAAAATTGTATGAAAATGTGGAAATAAATTGAATATCTACATAGTAAGCAGTTTCGTGCACATACAAGTTGACCAGGTGGCGGTCCAGCTGGTTAACAGATCTGTCATCATCAGATCTACCGTAACCCTTAAACTTTGCTTGGCGTATATATACGCCAAGGCCTGATGGTACTATAAGTTAAATTTTTCAAACTTGTTCCAATGCTTTCAAATTTTTTGTGCATAATTTACTAGGCAAATACTCCAACTTTGTCTAAATGATCATCAACGTAACTTGAAAAACAAGAAAATTAAAAAGTTATAAAATTTAATATTGAAAATTTTATATTTTCAGATCGGCTGCAAAAATATTTAATATCGCCAATTGTTCATTAAGTGTTGTTATGCTCTCAGAATAGTATATGATCTTCATTTTAATAGATTTAGAATATAGATTTTCAGTTTAGTTTTACTGTAAAAAAAAATCGTCAAGATGGCGTTTGAAATATGCACCAAATTCAGACAACAAAATTTATAACTCAAAACGTTTAGTGTTTATGAAAAATCCATCATAATAGGATTGTAGAACAGACAGCGACGCGCACTATATGTAAAAATGATGAGAATTGGTCAGAAAATGAATTTTTTGAAGTCGACTCAATGTTGAAACTGTTTTAGAGATAACTGAAGTTGAAGTTATCGACAATGTATAAGGTAGTTCTAATTCATTAATTTACTTGTATGTTTTAATAAACATTGTTTGGCATTCGTACTGGAATATTTGAAAGTTGTAGGTCAATGTGTGTTGAAATGAAGCCAAGAAAAAATAACCCCCAAAAAACAAAAGATAGCGATAATTATAATAATTATAGTGATTAGGGGATATTTAGGGTATACTTTATATAAGTCCCTAATCTGGTCCCTAATCATCAAAACATTCTAAAGAAACAAGGAAAATAGTTTGAAATCTGTGAAAAAATCAGCCAAAAAATATTCAGTCCCAAGTTCTGCCAGTTAGGACTGATTTATTTGTTGACCAATTTAATTCTTTCTTCACATAGTTATGGAATAGTATGCATTCTCCCGGTTGTAGAGGTTACAACAAAATCAGATAATAAAAAAGAAAAAAACAACAAAACAAAAAAATTTCCCCTAAAAAAAATTTGTGGACATTGGTGAAAGTATCAGGTATTACTATTGAACAATGTATGCTATATAACAAAATAGAGCATATTAACATACTAATTATTATATTATGTATTACTCAGTAATGCTATAGAAGCATCAGCTGCATATCCCCTTTGTGGGCACTTTTAACTACTATTCTTCTTTTGTGCATCGGACAGGCGCTTGCATCTCCTTATTACTGCATTATCCCTCAGTTCCAGTTAATAGAAGCTGTTCTCCTTATCAACAAAACATTCTTCCTTTTTTAAAAAAATTGTCTAAAATCCATTTCTGAAAATATTGGGATGAAACTTTCATGACGCTGAAGCCAATTAATTGGAGATTTGTTTAACATTTAATATTAATTTTCACATAATTCAAATATATTATCACCCAGCCCAAGCTTATACCCCCCCATTTACATCCAGGCTATAGCAGTATAAGGGTTAAGGTATTAACAGTGGCTGAGCCAGGTGTGACTGTTGATCTTAGATGTCTAGACAGGCTGCATGTATATATATCTCCACATAAATAGGATCTGCCTCATATGGGCCAATATGCCTTATGCAATTTCATTAGTTCTTAACGATGCATTCATTCATTGATACACAAGTGTAATTCATTCAAGATATACCATGTATGAATGAATGAATATATGTATCAATAAGAACTATGGAAACTGCAGGTCTATTTAATGGCCCATACGAGGTAGCTCCTGTTTATATCATGGATAAAAATAGGTGCCCTGTATGGCCAATGGGACCAGTATACAAATGAGTTTAGGTAGATATAGATAGGAGCTACCTCCTATGGGGCTACCAGTCTCCTTGGTGTAGTGGTAAGATACTCGCCTGGCGTTCCGCGAGCGCTTTGTCATGGGTTCGTATCCTGGCCGGGGAGGATTTACTGGGGCGCAAATCCTTAACTGTAGCCTCTGTTTAACAACAGTAAAATGGGTACTTGGTTGTAAAAACGATTCTTCGTGGCGGGGATCGTATTCCAGGGACCTGCCCGAAATGCTACGCATACTAGTGACTGTACAAGAATGTAACAACTCATGCATACATCTCAAAAAAAAAAAAAAAAAAAAAAAATTAATTCTTTTTGCAATTCTTTAATACATTTAAATGATAAGTTGACCTGACTATTGGTTATACCATGTTGATTGTTGCTTTGACATAGTAACATTTCTGAAAATAACCACACTTGCACAGTAAGGAAATGATGAAATAACAAGATTTTTTTCATGGATCAAGATAAAACTCCACTACATCAATATAGAGCTATTATGTCCATATTAGCATCATTGATGCTAATCCAGACCATAATAATGTAAATCAATGTATGATGACTGCATTACCCCCGTGAATCAATGTATGATTACAACAGCACTTGAGGATTAAGCACACTTGGGCAATAATCTGTTGGCTGCTCTTTCAAGCAGTTGCCAGGGTTTACCTTGGTTACTCCTAAGGTACTTACCTACTGTTGACCTTTACTCCACTTCCAATTAGTTCTCTGAACTATTGAAGAAATTAGCTGTCTTAGTAGCTAATCTCCCAGACTATAAATAGACCCAGTAGTAGTCGGATCACTACTACTACTGGGTCAGGGAAGCTAGTATTCCTCAGAAAAGCCTGAACCAAAAGTCGGGGAATGGGAGCACCGGAGATGCTGTCCAGCGAGGAGTGATTCAATTCTCTCGAGGCAATATTTAGGCAAGGTTCTCTAGGTTACCCTCTATGCCAGTTTCCCACAAAGACTAAAAGTACAATGGAAATGAGTAGCTTACCCAAGCCATCAGGTCAGCTGACAAATCAAGCTTACCTTGTGGAAGATTGAGAAGGAACTGAAAGAGCTGTTAATACACAGTCATCCTTAAAAGCATCCTTTTCCTAACAGAAAAGGAACTCTAGGGTTCCTGCAAAAACAGTGCTTGAGTAAGGTAAAGCAGGTATCCACACAACCTGAAAAACAATGGAATCAGAAGATGTCAGTTCAGGCTTGAAGTGGCCCCCCCCCCCCCCCCCCCCATACCATAGGTCATCTATTGTTACAATGCTTTTGATGTATTTTCTGTCCTTTGAATTGGAGGTATAGGGTAATGGTCATGACTTTTTTTCTTTTCAACATTGTTTAGAGCCTGTATCTGAACCAAAGGTTTGGGTGCATTGCGACCATTTTGTTGGTCGCAATGAGAATATTGTGAAGGTTAATAAAGGTACGTTATTGTATTGTTTCAGATAAATTAAAAAACACTCCAGTGATCCCACAACTAATCAAAAAATCTCCAAAGGTAGTCAAGTCAGGTGGAGTGACATGTGAAGATATTGTTGTTGGCAATGGACCTGAAGCCAAGCGTGGAAACATGGTATGTATAAATTTTACAGTGGTTTTTAATCCTCTTATGTGCAGCTTTTGAAATACGGCCATACCTGCCTATGTGCAAATATTTTATTGACTTTGCTAATAATATAATATGAGAGACACGATAGTGTTCACTTTGGATATTTCTTAGATTGTTTATCACTTGTTTTGTGCCTGGATTGGGTTCTAAGAGTTCTTTTACTATCCGAGCCCAGCCCAGGGCCAGGCTTGACGCAAGAGAGCTTGGTTAAACAAGCTGTTGCTTGGAGTGGCCTGCAGGCCCACATATCCACTACAGCCTGACTGGTCTGGCACTTCTTGCAGAAAACTGAAAACTGGCACTTCAGGGGAGCCCCTTCGGCTCCCCTGAGCTATCCAGGCTTACCTGCTTGATGGGGTTCTGGGAGTTCTACTCCCCAAGCCCGGCCCATGGCCAGGCTTGACTTGAGAGTTTGAACTCCCCAAGCCCGGCCCATGGCCAGGCTTGACTTGAGAGTTTTGGTTCACTAGGCTGTTGCTTTGAGCGATCCGCAGGCCCACTTATCCACCACAGCCCAGTTGGTCCGGCACAACTTGGAGAAAATGATCTAGTTTTCTCTTGAGGTGTCCACGGTTGTTCCGTGGACACCTTATTTAAGGTGTCTTAAGACACAAGACATTTCGTATGCTCACTGGGAGGATGTTGAACAACTGTGAACCTCTGATGTTTATTCAGTGTTCTCTGATTGTGCCTATGGCACCCCAGGCTGATATGTATCTCTTTAGAATTTGGCATCAGTTGATGTGATGTGGAGTTCTAGGTCTACCGGGGACCACGAGTCAGAACCTGGACCCCTCAGAGAGGCACGAGGAGCGATGGCCTGTAGAAATGCACATGTATTAGACGCATTCTATATCTACCATCAACCGGGACAAGCACCCAGAAAGGCAAGCGCTCCAAAACAAACCCCTATTCTTGTAAAAAAAAAGACGAAAATAGATAAACGAGTGGACAGAACTTCCCAATTGAAAACGAGCAAACGAGCATGACGTCACACGAGCCGCGCCACATATCTGCGCAGCTCCCACCCTCCCGGAAGGGGAGCCCTGACCCTCGCGCCAACGATCCACACCTCAGTTCTTCAGCTGATGTGATATGGCATGGTTGTGTGGCTCCAGCTCCAGACTTTGTTGTGCTGCCCTATGGTTCAGTACTGCTCTTACAGTGGCGTGTGAGCTGGAGCCATATTAACAGGTACTCGGACTGCATGTGCTTAGGGTCACCTTCCCTGAGTGCCCTGTAAATACCGCCCTTGGGGCTTCTCTCATCAAGTCATCTTGGGTCTACTTCTGTTGGTCTTTGCTGCTCGGCAGCAAAGGTACACAACAAAGGTCAGAGGTAACAGCGCTATATAAGAGAGGAAGTCCCTAAATAGCCCTGAACATTTTTTAGAGGCAGGCAGAAACGGAGGAGAAACAGACAGGCAGAAACGTGGCAGGAGTACGGATGGAGAGGGGAAATGCCCGAGACTGGACTACATTTCGTCATCAAGCCCACACATACTACACCCCCCAACTACACAGAGACTACACACTCCCCAATATCACTTCAAAACTGGACAAACCATTGCCACAAACAACACACCCTGGGTCAGGGTAGAGAGGAGGGAGAACCACCAAAATCTTCCAGAAGTGACACACAATATGGACANCACGCCGCCAGCTGAGGAAGTCAAGGTCGCCTCTTGTCAGGCAAAAGATCAGGTGCATGAGGTAAAAGGAAAAAAGAGCAATTTTCCCTCCTTTCATTTCACAGAAACGGGGTGAGCCCAGTGAGACGGGTGTGGCCCGATCAGCTGATCCCGCCACGACCTGTCCACCAGCCAGACCCGCGAGGGTTACCACCACTCAGGAAGGTAAACGTCTGCTAGATGTTGCCAGTGGTGAGGCTAAGGTAGCTGTGGTTCCCACAAGTGAAGTGGATATTTTGGACCAATCTTTCAGGCTGTTGGAAGATCGTTCAGACAAAACGACGGTCGCTGAGAGATTGAAGACGAGCAGGTCAGTGACTCAGTACTCAGAGAGGGGCGAGGTTTGACAGCTGCTGAAGAGGCCTCAGCCCAGTCAACTCAGTCGGTAGAGCAACCCGTCTGAGAGTGACAGACAGACAGGAAGAAAGACCCTGTCACCTGGAAGTCACGACAGTCTGCTAACTGTCGGAATTGTGTCGGTAGAGTAGGGAAGGTGTGGAGTCTGTACTTCATTGGTAAGTTCATCCCAGTGTGCTATCCATTGTGTCCAGTATGACACAGACCTGTGGGGCGAGAGTGTGAGGGACTGACGAAAGGAAGCTGCGAGGCGTTGAGCCGGCTTAACCTGGACCCAGAACCTGAGCACGACCGCACTACGGTCAGGAAGTACCACCCTGGACGAGCCAGTGACGTCACATCTTGTCCCGCGAGCTACCGACGTCAACAGAAAACGGATGAATCACCACCACCACCCAGCCGCCATGCACTTAAGAGCAAAAGTGTAAGTGGCTGGTGATTTAGATGAAATTTTCCTCCGGGAAATTTTATCTTTTAGTGGGGGGTTGATGTGAGGGGATGGTTCACCAGCTCACTTACAATAGTGCTCTTATGCCTGTGGGAGGCCAGTACACTTGTTAAGTGTGCGGACTTAACTTTGGTAACCAGCAACCGAAACATCTAGTGTTTGGGCTTACGTGAGAGCCCCAGTCACCAGCAGTCCAGAAATGTTACCGTGGCCGTGGTAGCATGTCTGTGGACAGAGATAGAGCCGATAGCATCTCTCATTGTATAGCTAGGGCGAGACTCTAGTTTGCGCGGGAAACAGTTAGGCCTGGCGTGGGTAGCTGCGGGCCACCCGCGCGCGAGCCACTTGAGGCGTCGCCATGGAAACAGACGCCATCTTAGTAAACATCTTGAGCCGCCATGTTGGTCGGCCATCTTGGAGTTGCCCTAGGGGCTATGCTACACCGTCGCTGATTGGAGGAGAGGGGTAGGCCCCAGTATGCCTTCCTCTCATTGGTTATTCCGAGGAATACGCGGGAATCAACGGTGTGAGCGTCATTCTGGACAGAACCATCACCCTGTCAAGACGCTCCTATGCTCAATTCGGCCAAATTGAGTATATTGCGTCGTGGTGGTTCAACAACTCAGCTGTTTCAACTCCTGCTTCAATCTACTACAGCGGTCGTCACAGAATCCGGCCGTAGTCGTCGCTTGGAGGGGAATGGACATTGTGAACAGCGAGTGAAGAGAAGATCTTATCTGGGATCGTGGGGTAATGTGCATACGAGCAGTAACAGACTCGTAGATCCCATACCAGTGATGATTAGACTTGCTAGTGCTCTGTAGCAGTCGATGGGAACGGGGAAATAAGTGTTAGTGCTTTAAGGCAGATTTCCCATGTTTGTTTAAGACGATATCATTGTGCGCGTCACCTGTGTACGAACGCTTCACTTACCGGTGGGTCGAGGGTACGAAACAAGCCGTGTTGTGGGAGGGTTCGGTGCGCGCCATTGTACGAACGATACCGCGGAGGTACCAACCAGCCAGCCTACCACCCATAGCGGGGTGCCTGATGTATGGGAATGGTGTGTGTAAGCCGGCAGTATGAATGTAAGTACCTATGTGTGTATTTCTGGTGATTAGTAGTCTCTAAAGCTTGAATTCGAGGTCAAGTGTTCCGTCGCATTGTCACGCAGCACCTGTAGGTGAAGTGAAGTGTGGGCGAGGAGATAATCACCCTTGTTGTCATCTCGTCAGTCCTGAGGGACGTACGTCTTGTGAGCACAGACGTACAGAGTGTGTGTGTGTGTGGGTACACACGGGAACAGAGTATATACATAGATTAGCCAAGGACTGAGAGGATGTCCATGTAATAATTATATTATTCCATTGTGGTAATTATTCATTCTTGATCGTCCGTGGGACGGAGTGATATCATTTCATGTGTAGTCTTGCAGGTGTGGAATTTCAACACTGAGCGCTCAGGTATGTGGTAACGTCAGTGATTCCTGGCATGATTATTGTGGAGTGCCCACAGTGTGGTTAATTAATTAATTTGTATTGTTCCCAGGGGCCGTGAGAAGTGTGATTATATATACATATTGTGGTTGCAGTATTAACGTAATTTTGGTAGAATTTGGTGAGTGACGAGGCTGTCGGGAGTGACAGCCCTCGCTCTGTCGAGTAACGTAAAACTCGGGAGTGTTTATTCGGCATGCGTGATCGATAAATCACTCACCCATGTGATTTAGGAGTGCGAGATCTCCTTAGTGTTCCCAATAACGTTTGATAGCTGTAGGCTACATGTGTCAGCAGTAATTGTATATATATATATATAATCGTAGTGTCACGGTGCCCAGTGTTATTGTGTTATTTACTGTGTGGTTATTGCAAATTTGGGACCTATGTTCTAGGGGTTATTGAGAGCACTGGGGTCATTTGCAACAGTAAATAAGTAAGTGTTGAGCAGTATTCTAATACTTGGAAATTAGAGTACTTGCAGTGTGTGTTGTTGCAAAGGGGTTGTCATTGTTAGTGATTGTTGCTAGAGTTGAGCAATCACCGTGGGTAACTGCAGTTCAGTAAAGTCATTGTGGGGGCAGTGTTCTAGAGGGTTCATGTCCTGTATGTTATTTTACTAGGTTCTGCAGTATTGTCATTGCAACCGGATTGTAACGTAAATCACTGTGATTTGTTAGTGTGATTTGACATTGTCGTGGGTGAACTCGGCTGTAGACGAGTACTTGGATATACATATATTCTCCTGTTTATCTGGTAGGACATCGAAGTCCAGTATTCAGTGAGGTGATTGCGAGGCAATTAATATAACGTAACCGAGGGAACGCCCATTGCTTAAGAGAATTTGTTCTTTTACAATATGAGTAACGTAGAATACGTTTGGGTTAATTTACTTTCCTGCAAGCAGCTACGGTAGTCTCAAGGAGCCTAGCCACCAGCCAGATAAGAATTAGAGTATTGTCTGTCGTAATTAACGGTCAGTGGGCCGGGTAATTGACGTGTTTCAGGAAGTCAAAGTGATTAATCTCGATCCTTGTTGATCGACTCACACGAAGGCTACATTGTTCCATTAACGTAACGTCGTTATTTATGTCCGGAAGTACCGGCACTTGATTGACTCGTGGGAAGAGTAACGTCATTTAGAATAACGTAAACGTGGTGCCTAATTACTGTTATTAGCCACCTGAATTGGTCTGAGTATGGAAGGCTCAGACGGAATTCATACCTTAATGTAAATTGCTGAGCCAGTGTGAAAGGTTGCGTATTTAACTGTTTAATTATTGATCTTGAGGATAGTAATTAATTACTCTAAAGGTAATCACGAGTGATTACCGTTCTCTTAGCACTTTGGACATTGTAAATCAGAGTTTACCATCGCTGAGTGATTAGTAACCGATTAACGTAAATTAACGTAACTAGTAAAGAGATTAATCAGCTGTCTTGTAGTACAGGGATTAATGGGATTTTCTCACTGAATGCTCGACGGGTAGAGTGTTGTGTAATTTCCGCGTTACTAGTGACAGTTGTAAGAGTTATTAAATTAACGTAAATGTTATTGTGTTATTAACGTAAATCAATTGTATTGATTGTTGATCGTCCGTGGGACGAAGTGTTAACGTAAAGATTAATTTGAGGAAGGGTGCTGGAGTTGCCAGTGAACCCATTAGTTATTGATGTCATTGAAAGGCTACTGATTTGATTGCATTGCAACCGCTATTGCAGGTGTAGACTGCACTGAGGCGTAGAACAGTTAGGAGGTTACTGGAGACGTGTTTCAGAACTCACTGTGTCATTTGTTGTAATTGTGATTATAGATCTGTTAGTTCTTGTTTGCTTGTTGATTCCTCTGTGGGCACGCTTATGTTCGAGTTAGTTCATTATGCAGTCCGAGGGGCTGGTGTCTAGCTGTCATTTTTAGTGCCACAGGAAGGATTTCGAGTAACGTCATTGACATTCTCTTGTTTTGCTGTAGTAGTTAGTACTTTATTGAATAAACTAAGTTGTTATGTTAACACTGTCTTTTCGTTACAACCCCACACATTATTATTGTTATGCAAATGTTCTTCACACTCGACTATTGGAGACTTATTTCTGAGCTTTGGATCAAATATACGGCACTACACAACAATAAATTATTGTTGTGAGAGCCCAGGACCTACTCGTTAGATTCGCTTCGGCGAGTTACGAAGGTCGACGACCCAAGTGGAGGGGATTTCAATTTCATTGGGGTCTCGGCGTTTGCTCGCGCCTAGTCAATTGTTCGTACAGGGTCCCAAAGTGAGGAATGAGCTGCTTACTACACTGGTGTGTTAGCTAAGCAAGTCCTTCCTCAGGCGACCTAGTTGAATATCACGACAGGAATAAAGGTTAAAGAATAAAGAAAATTCTTAGAAATTTTCCGAGCTCAATTCCTTATACCAAATTTCATTTATTCCAACTTACTTATGTAAGTCACCCAAAAACTCTCACACTTTGCACTTGCCAGTGTTGTGCTTCGCCTCTTTGGTCCCACCTCTTAACTTTGTGTGTAAATTCCCAAGAATGGTGGTAATGTCTAAAGTTTTTTCGAAGCTCTGTATGAATTATTTTGTATGGAATTACTAAGTACATTCGGGTACTTAGTAATGCCATGTGTACCTTGTTCGTGTTCTCTTGACTATTGGATCACCCTAAATTGTTTCTTAATTTGTTTCAAAATTATTTGACATACAATATTGACAATAGTTTTTTCCATGGCCCTCCTCGCTATTTCATCAACAGCTTCATTTAACTATATTCCCACATGTGAAGGGATCCACGTAAATCCCACTTTACAACTTTTTTATATCTTTTTTCTCAACTTTCGTCCACAACATATTGATACACTGGTCTTCTTTAATGACTCAACCGCTCATTTATACTAGCAAAATAAAAATAGGCATCTTTACTACTTCCTATAAGATCGCTGATAAAGCTTGAAGTTCAACCTGCGTTGGAAAAATATTATCAGTTAAGCAATGTCCAATAGCAATCTCTCCTGTGCCGATGTCAGTGTACTCCATATTCGAAATGGAGTTAGATATGGGCATTCCAATCTCTGCTGAAAAAAACCGTAATATTTCAGGATATTAGAGAAAACAGAAGAGCAGTTAATGACACTCAACGGCCAGAAAGCACGAGTATAAAAAGCTATGACATGTTTAGAACCGAAAGTTAGACAGGTTAAATATCCCAAAAGGAATCCACAGGGAAATAGCAGTTCGGTTATATAGACTACGTCTAGGTTACAGATGCAACTGGGAGATTGGTGAACCCAGAGAGTTCGTCAAACAATCACAGAAAGGTCACTACTTCACTGTCTCCTAGAATGTGAAGCAACCAACGACCTTAGATGACCAGCATGTTGTTGTTGTTGTTAAACAACAACACCAGGACTACCAGGAACAAAAAGTTCCAAGTAACACGGGCTATGGTGAGCCCGTAGGGTGTCCAGCAGCTGGACACCCTTATAAATACTGTCAAACAGTATCCTTCCCCGTGATAGCAGCCTGACGATTTAAATGCGACCTCAGCACACAGTATACATTCACTCCAAAAAACAAAATCTACCACTTACGGACTATTCATGCCCGTGCCACCTCTTGATCATAAATCTTCATCAATCATTAGAACCGATAATTATATGTACGGGCAGCATAAAACATCCACTAGACAGTGTGACGTTGTAATTGCCAGAATTAGGCTGGGATATCGATAACTATGGCAGATGGCTGCAGGTAATGAATCCCCCAATAAGGAACATTCCAATTGTAAACTATGTAAACAAGAGCTGGGGCATACTCTCCAACACTATATCTGTGATAGCCCTGTTATCTGTGATTTCAGACCAAATGGTACGAGGTTCTTTGAGCTCTGTGATTATTTCATTCACTCACGAATATTAAAGATTCTTGTGCTGTACCCTAATTTTGCTAATGGAGGTTAATAGATCAGCCTTACATTTCATGTTCTCTCCTGATTCCATGTATGACTGGCCGTCCTGTGAGGTGGGGATGTTGGATGAGCTTGTAGCTGATTTCTGATCTACACTGATACTCTTTCATATAGAATAGGGTAGCAGCACATTGTTGAGTATACCTAAGCGTGCTAATAAAAAAAGTACTCCATATTCAAGACTCCACCCACATCCTGCCTGTCCGTCCTTGGCAACCCAATCATCACAATAAACATGCAGTGTTTGCAATGCAATAAACATCATATATTGCTATCAGATGTACGTCTTGTACGTAATCTTTCTTATTTTTAAATCTGTACACCAGTTGAGAGGCGGGACCAAAGAGCTAAAGCTCAACCTACGCAAACACAACTAGGTGAGTACCTTCGCGTTATATTTTTCCCAGGGTAAAGTTGTTTTCTAAATAATGAAATACATTGATTCTCGTAAGACATCATATTTTGTAACATTAGAAAAAGTTCTCATCTCACTTGTTATACATTAAAATTTATTTTTTATTTCACCATTTTTTTATTTTGTACTGAATGGATGAATTTATTAGCTTCCCCGCCTCTCATTAGTCAAATCGACGTAGTTACATTTATCTCAGAAACTGTCCCACCAATACTCTGCAAGTTTAATTCCATCCTCATTACCTCAGTGTAAATATTTCTTGGTCATCCTAAATTTTTTTGTATGGCTTTGTTTTGTACCTTTACCATTTTGTTTTGTCCAGCCTAGACCAAAACAAAAAATGACAGGTGCAACATATATTGGTAAGAGATCTCACAGTTCCCATGTATATCATCTGTTCAATTCACCCTCCAAACTTTTTATCAGGGGTAGATGATGATGATGATGATGATGATGATGATGATGATGATGATGATGATGATGATGATGATGATGATGATGATGATGGCTAAGCCACCCAATAGGCGACACCGGAAACAGTAGCCTGATGTCGTGTCAGGAGTGATTCCTGCGTGCTCTGTACTGTGTGTTGAGTGCGCATGTCACACTGGACACGCAGTATACAGTACACTTTACTTTGCCAGGCTTTATATTGTGGGCTGCTATGTTAGGGAAGATACTGCTTTTATATATTGTATTATGATGGTATCCAACTACTGGACACCTTTTATGACCAGAAGAGTGGCAGCGTTGACCGCTTCAGGCTAGATTTAGGGATTTCTAGAGCACTTCCAAGATCGTTGGTTGCTTTTCACTGCAGGAGATAGTGAAGTTTGAAGATTTTTCTGTGACTGACAGAAGACGCATGCGCACTATCTGGATTCATTAATTTCCTACGTGTATCTGTAACCTAGGCGTAGCCTATACAATCGCAGTACCATTTTCCTGTGGATTTCTTTTGGAATATGAAACCTTCCTAGCAATGGGTGATATTTCTGCTAGTCTCTGTTCTAGATGGGCTTTGTTGAGGTGCGTGAGCTTTTTGGTAATGTGCTTCTAGTAGGTATTCTAGTCTGGGTTGGATTCTTTTGTGGATCATTGGATGACGAGTTACCAATTTAGCTTTTATTGGCTTTCTTAATTAATGGGATTCCAGTAAGGGATGGGATCTAGTTCAAGGTTATGTTAAGCCCTTTACCTTTAGCTACTGTTTTAGCTATTGCTCCTAGATACATGTGGTGAATATTTCCACGTTGTCTTTCCATCGTTTCTTTCCTAATACTTGAAGTACAACTTTTAAGTGTGTGTATGATTGCATTTTGAGTGTTTTGTGCAATCACATGTGTGAATGGAATTTGTTTGACAAACAGCTCAGTTTGGGTTGAAGATACCGAGTGATTGATTGATGAAGATTAATCCACCCAAAAGGGGGCACGGGCATGAAAAGCCTGTAAGTGGAGGCTCTATGGAGCCATTACCATTATCAATAGCTGGTTATCTTGAGGTTATCTTGAGATGATTTCGGGACTTTTTTTAGTGTCCCCGCGGCCCGGTCCTCGACCAGGCCTCCACCCCCAGGAAGCAGCCCGTGACAGCTGACTAACACCCAGGTACCCATTTTACTGGTAGGTAACAGGGGCATAGGGTGAAAGAAACTCTGCCCATTGTTTCTCGCCGGCGCCTGGGATCGAACCCAGGACCACAGGATCACAAGTCCAGCGTGCTGTCCGCTCGGCCGACCGGCTCCCTAGGTACTTGGGATCTGTGGATGAATGTGTCCGATTGATTGGTAAAGATTAAGCCACCCAAGAGGTGGCACGGGCATGAACAGCCCGTAAGTGGTAAAATGGTAAAATGTTTTGTTCAGTAATTCTTTTCAGTATTCTCGGGTTGCATTTTAATCGTCAAGCTGCTATCGCGGGGGAGGATAATGCTTGACAGTCTTTTATGAGGGTGTCCAGCTGCTGGACACCTTTTTTTTGACCAGGAGAGTGGCTGTGTTGATGGCTTCAGGGTGGTTACTGCAAGATTCAGGGACTCTTAAAGCTCTTCTAAGGTCGTTGGTTGCTTCACATTCCAGAAGATAGTGAAGTAAACATACTGGGTCTGTTAAGTCTCCAATATGTATGTTCGAAGTCCGTGTATAGAGCATGTCCAGCACTTTCAGAGTCTGTGTTCACCGACCCTTCTGTGAAGATATGGCTGGCTTCTGTTGCTTTGCTGCTCATTTGTTGTTCTACGATGCGTCTTAGGAGTGGTGGATCATAGGGAGTCGTTTTCATTGGAAGATGAAATATTATTATTTAGTCCGATCGTTCCAGAAGCTGGGAGGGAAATGAAGAGTTCAAGTATGTTCAGAGATATATGTTTAAAGAAGTTTAAATTAGGAACCCCATTAAAGTTTTTAGTTCTTTTATTTAATTATACGAATTAACAGAATAGCACCAGAGTATAGAAGTCACAATATTGTGACACCACATGCTACAGGTGTGACGACGACTCTTAAGCTGAATGCTGATGACATTCTAATACAAGAAATCTGGTAACAAAATTCAATCCATTCTAAATATACAATCACCAGCGGCTTGTGAAAGTGTATATCAACTAAGTGCACACTCCAGATGCAAAGTGATATGTGCACGAAAGACCAAATATTGGTCTAGAATCTAGATTTTGTGCAATGGCTAACGTATAATATCAGGTTATGTTACAAGGTCGGGGGTAAGCCTTATATTGAGCTTGTAGATAGTTCACAAGTGATGGCGCCATCTTGGGTAGAGTGGAAAAACCGAACGATGTGAACAGCGGATTACATGGAATCTAACCAGAATATTAATACTTGGGTGTGATACCAAATCAACTCCACCTTGGCGACGTCACGCAAACTCTAGGAAGGAACCATTGAAGATGCTACCCTCCGATTGGTGACTTCATATAAACGGTCGTTGAGGCAAGCAAGACCAGTCTTGAGAAACAAAACATTAAGTGGGCGTGGATTCATCAGAACCTGTACATCTTCTCAATCTTTGGAGACTGTTTATATATATTAAACAGTTTATGAGCTCCGAAGTACTAGGGTGATTATAGCAACATTTGACTGGGCACTTTCGATGCTGGTAAACTGTTTAGTAAATGTGGAGGACTTAATATTCCGAGCGTTGTTGATCGTGTTACTGAAATTAACTGTCAAATTGGTATAAAAATGCTTAGGCTAACTCATCCTAATCCTTGCACAGAAGCCCTCCAGAATTACTTTATTGAAGATCAGCATTGTTCCAAATGGATAACAAAAACTGGAACTCAACTCAGAATGTATCAGGTTTATAATTTGTACCAAGAGAAACAACAACGGCACTTTCCTGCACCGTGGGAGATTACACCCTTTCCAGTTTTAATCCCTCCCTTTCCACCCAAGAAGCAAATTAGAGATCAGCCCAAGCTTCGTCTTGAGGCAAAGCTCAACGCCTTAAGCCATATTGATGCTCTGTCCACAGAGCATTCTCTCTCTCAAATGATATACACTGATGGTTCCCTACACTGCACCACGGGTGCAGCTGGAAGTGCAGTTGTTCTGACAATGGGCGATGGCTTGTACTTTGAGTGGGGAGTCCGTATAAACAACTGGGCCTCTACCCTTCAGACTGAACTATTTGCCTTGCTCCTTGCACTGAAATGTGTACAAGTCTCCAAACTTGATACATTAATTGTATGTGACTCCTTATCATCCTTAAATGCCCTCAACTCTAAGACGTAACTGTAACATGCTCGTGTCAGAAGCTAGACACAAATACAACAAAATTATTAAGGATGGTAACAGTCTATTTCATGTGGTCTCCATCTCATGTTGGCCTCCGAATGCATGATAGAGCTGATAAGTTAGCCAAAGAATCTGCCTTTAAAGGAGCCGTTGAGTGTAACCTTGGATTGTCAATGAGCAATCTGAGAGCAGCAGTACACCGAGAACTTCAACAAGATCTTGTAGATCTGAGGCAAAGTGAAATTGACACCAGTAATTCCATCTATCATACTATCATGCAAGAGGAGCCACATATCTATGGATCATCCAATAAAATCAGCAGACTTCTAGATGTTACTACTGCTCGGCTTAGACTCTGTTACAAGTATCTCTGGGAATTCTCATTATCTGCTGATGTAGACCTGACTAAATGTAAACTGTGTCAACAAAATTATTCGCACACCCTCCGTCACTATGTGATAAACGGTCGATCTCGAACCCATTGTTGATGTGACGACTTATATTGAATTTTGTAACTAGCTCATCAAGATTGTAACTTGCTTAGCTAAATGAATTGTAGGGTTCAGTCCCTGAGCCCATTATGTGCCTCTAACCCTTTCCACTACCGCCCACGGGATGGGTATGGGCTGCATAATAAATGAACTAAAAAAAAATATTGAGTAACGCTGCTCTAATTACCACTGCTGTTATCACCACGAACCCAGGATCATTCATGGGGTAGCGACAGATAATACAAGGCCGTAGTGAAAACGAGGATCGCGCTACCTCTCCGGTGGGCGTGTCGGTCACATCACACCTGGGTACCCCAGTACCTCTGAGAAAAAATAAAGCCTCCCTCATCAGTATTCAAATTTTCCCCATGCCACACCAAGGCAGTGCCCACAAGGCGGTTTGTGGCTCAAAGACTGATTGATGATTGATAAAGATTAAGCCACCCAAGAGGTAGCACGGGCATGAATAGCCCGTAATCTCAAAGACTTTTAGCGAGTAAACCTTATACTCGCTCCAGTCTCATTATCTTAATGGCATCACTAATTAGCACTAACTACACAAGCTATAATCCTATCCCTATTTACAGGTAACATTCTTTCCATCCTGGTTGGAGGAAGATGAGGTAGTCACCGAATATAAGCAAGCGATATGAGAATAGCAGACAGTACAATTTCCACAGTCAAGAATGTAGCACTCTGCGTATGCAGTTTTAATCGACCCCAAGACGTTACAGCTTCGACACAGGACAGACAGCAGACTAGGACCGCATCCAGCTACAACGCTCTCCCACATAGAGCTCCGCGACTCCGGCCTCACTCAGCTCTCTGCTCTGCTCCAAGCTCTGTCTCAACGTCTACGACACTGTTGTATCCAAGACTGCTAAATAAATATGAAAACCCACTAAACACTAATCTACTTAACAACGTAACATAAGCGTACGTTACAGACTTAAGGCAGATTCTTCTCATTTTAAGATGAAGTATGAGAGTTTTCAGCTTCTAGTGTCTAGTTATTGTCTAGATGGTGTCAAGTTTGAAAATTCATTGTGAATGTGACATTCACACCTTAGGCGAGGCGTGTGTCACGGGATGTGACAAGAGGCAGAGAGGTCCAACCTGGAGATCACGGTTGCCTACTGGGGTCGATATAATATTTCTGGTCTTCTGTAATCGGAGAATATCCATGCCAATTTGTGATTGAAATCTTTACGCGTTTGAAATGATAAAAACAATTAGTTAAAAGTAGAATAGTTTGTATTTTCCATCAGTGTGTTACATATACATAGTTGAAGCAGGGCAACACGGCCTGCCGATAAAGTAACCGTCACAAACTACAGTCTTACCCATGATGCTCGTCCCAACTGTACAGTTCTTTCTGACAATTTTTAATTGCACAATGCATCCTGGTGGTCTAACTGAACAGCCAATTCAGGTGGAGGTTCAAGTTACAAAATGTGCTCTGGAAGCTTAGACTGTCCTGTTAACTATGGTGCTTGTTTCAGACTATACAAAACGCCTAAATTAGCATTCCGGATTACACAGCAAGTTTTGAAAGCTATTCCAGGCAGTAGTGTGGCATGGTGCATTCCAGACTGCAATTCATCATGCGACTGTTCAAAACTTCATTTGCTTTTAATGCTCTTTGGACTTAAGAGTCAGAACGTCCTGGATTCAGAACGAGTCATGGTCGTCCCTGGCTGTTTAACGCACCGATTATTCTCTCAAACAGTAGCAATCCCTCCGACATCCTCCTGGGGATGATAAACTGCATAAAACTTTCCCCAGATGTTTCTGCACTAGTGCACTCGTCTTAAGAGTCATTACTATGCCTGAGGCACGTGTCAGAAACTGGTCAGCTTGTAGAGAGAGTTCGTGTAGAAGCGGGTGACTGGGGTGAAGCCAATGTAGTTAGAGACCATGATGACGGCATAGTAGATGTAGCCCTCACTGCCCACAATCTTTGCCATGGTGTTCTCCCCTGCAAATAAGAACCGAAATTAAAGTAATTATGTGAACTACGGCGTACAATACACTACTGAGGAGTAATAAGGTGCAAAATATATAAACACAATGTAACACCAAACAATGGATACAAATTACAAAAGTTTAAATGAAGAAAATACCTTTATATATATATATATATATATATATATATATATATATATATATATATATATATATATATATATATATATATATATATACACACACTGATTTGTAAACAGGATTGTTCGTCAATGTGTCTATTTCGGGTTACAAAATAGTCATGTTGGGTGTATAAAAAAGATAAATTGAATTACACAGAAATCACAACGTGATGCATCAATGAACAAATCCACAAGGGCCGTGACGAGGATTCGAACCTACGTCCGAGATCATCCCAGACGATGCCTTAATCGACTGAGCTACGACATGGTCAAATGAAGTAATGAAGTAAGGGCGAAGAGGTAGAACGGCCTATTGACATGGGGGGAGTTGTGTAAAACCCTGGTTTGTGTCCGAGAGGCTACAGGATCCAGTAAGTTCAGCAGAACTTCGATTTCAACTTTTTGACCATGTCGTAGCTCAGTCGATTAAGGCAGCGTCTGGGATGATCTCTGACGCAGGTTTGAATCCTCGTCACTGCCCTTGTGGTTTTGTTCATTGATAAATTGAATTTAAAAATGGCTGTATTGCTTCGAGGGTTAGTTAGGCAGGCATATATGAGCGAGTTCAGGTGGGTATAAAAATTAACTGCTTTTATGAGCTGCTGCTGTAATTTCTCGGTTCTTATGAACAACGCATGTGTTTATGTTAGGGGGGGGGGGATAAACAAGCACGCATCAGTCACATCAAAAGGGAAATATAATGAAAGGAGATGGAACACGCGTCTGGGATGATCTCGGACGTAGGTTCGAATCCCCGTCACGGCCCTTGTGGATTTGTTTAATGTTGCAGATTTTTATTAAAATCATAGAAGATTCGACGCCTGGAAGCGGGTACGTTTGCTCACTCACCGAAGAAGGCGATGCAGAGTGTCCTGAAGGTAAGAGAGATAAGGGTCATGATGGTGATCTTTACCAATGGCAGGAGGAATATGGAGAGCAGGTTGTATATCACCGGCCAGATGATGCTCCACAACCCTGCTGCGCGCGCCTCACCTCCCAGTCCCATCATGGCCTCTTCATCCTACTAGGCACATTAACAATTACCTATTTTCTTTTCCCGAGTTTCATGAACATTCAAAGCAACTTCCAACAATCCTAAATAAAATGCAATATCAAGTACAGTATAATTATAATAGGATAGGTGAATGATCACAGTTATGGAGGTCATCGAGAACCTTCCACATGAAAGAGAATCAGAAAGAAAGATCAATACAGGAATGGTTGGGAGTGCCCGAGTTAACATGAGCTGGCCTGAGAGTATTCGCAACCTGTCCTCTTAAAAATAACGTCACTTTTGGCCGTTTACCAGTATGGCCGAAAGTGCAACGTATTTGAAAATGAAAAAAAATGAAAATAAAATTTGGGATTTTTTTTTCAACAACAAACAGTAAGTTAAGGGTCCTTTATAGTTAGGTGGGTAGGAAATTCTCAAAGTTTCAAACGTTATGAAAAACGTTAATTGAAAGTTTCCTCTCTAACCTTCGAGTAAGCCGGACAACTAAACAGAAAACGGGACAGTACGTCAATTTTTTTAGTCTTTCATTCAAATTACGTTCCAAATATGGCCGTAGCGCGCATACGAGCCAAAAGTGAGGCGATTCAGGAGCAGGCCGTGCTCAGGGAGGAGGTCCCCGCGGGCCTCCCTAGACACACTCAGATATGATACAATACTCGTACTAATTAATCAATTTAATGACATGCACAGTGTCGCCAAAGGTTTTTAGTCACGGGTCCGTAGTATAACATTTTCACATTACCATTCACTTAACCCAATTCAAGGACTGATAAATACACAATACACGCTGACAAGCACAAATATATTAAGGATATTAATATTAACATAGTAATCGTCAACTGATACTTAACGAAGATAAACCAGCAATTATTTACGTTAACAAACATAATAATCACTTTAAACTATTAATCTTGTATAAATGTCATTCACATGAAATATGTAGGTCAAGAATATTACATCACTTACCATAAGGCTCGGCATGAGGGTCATTAGAATGCTTTCAGGATAGTAGTTAGTTCATTGGTCCACCAGAGAGTCCTTGATCGCTGGATGCCGACCTCACACCTTCAGTGTTCATCTGACAGCCGGTACATCATACATCAAAACAAAACATCAGATTGAACCAAGATTACAATATGAATTGTCCGATCAAATGTGAATTAAGATTAAAAGAAATGGACAAGCTGCCGAGATAGCAATTCAAGTGGCACTCTTCCAACTGGTTCTCAGTTTGCTTGCATAGTTGACACTGTTCAACTTATGTTTGTCACGTCATACTCTGGAC
>WNGS01167840.1:18675550-18721189 GCA_020271785.1 Procambarus virginalis | reverse complement strand
ACGAGAGCACACACGACGGCCGTTAGGAGAGCGATGGACATCCGCCTGCACCAACGGGCGGCGGGGGAGAGTCATAGATGGAGAAGGATGGGAAGAAGGATCGGAGGGAGATGAGGAAGAAGATACAGGAGACACGACAGACCGGGTAGAAAGAAGGGGAACTCCAGACAGAGGATCAGGAGGGGGACCCGTCGGGACAGGACGCAAAGGAACAGAGGAGGGGGCAGTGGGCGTATCAGGGTCCAAGGCCCGGAAACGGTTGTGAGTCTGAGGAAGGTGGGAAGGACGAGGAGAAGAAGAGCGCAACACACGAGCATAGAGATATTAGCATAAGGCGGGAGCCGGCGAACCTGGCGCCTTGCCTCAGGAAAAGATAAACGCTCTCGGTGCTTCAAGTTGAGGACGGCTGCCTCAAGCTTGTAATGGACACACGCACGGGAGAAGGTAGGATGGGCCTCACCGCAGTTGAGGCAGCGAGCCTGGGGAGAACTGCACTCCGACTTGACCTTCGCCACCACACAAAGGACAGAGAGAGACAGTCCCAGAGCAGCGGAGGGCACCATGCCCAAACTTCCAGCACTTGTTACAGAGCCGAGGAGAAGGAATGTACTCCTGGACAGAGCACCTGGCACCAGCAAGAATGACAGAGGTGGAAGGGTCCTACCATCAAAGGTAATCTTCACAACCCGAAGGGGTTGACGGCGACTACCACGAGGGGGACAAGTACACGTGTCCACCTGGAGAATAGAATGGCCCTGGGCAGCAAGGATATGTCGAATATCGTCGTGGCAGTCTCGCAGATCCCGAACACCAGTCGCAACATGGGGCGGGAGCAGAATAGTGCCAACACTGGCATTCAACTGAGCATTCTTAGAGACCCGAACAGGGGTCTCGCCAAGGCAGGATAAGGCAGCCAAGCGGGAAGCAGCAGCGACGACACGTGTACCGAGGCGAGTGGGGTTGAAAGTAACAGAGGCATCCACGGAATCAACGAGATGTCGATGGAGGGAGAAATCGTCAGGAGGCGCAGAATCAAGAGGGAGGAGATCAAAATAACTGGCCCACGAAGCGGGACCAAACAAGGCTTGATAGGTATCAGAACGGGAAGGAATCGAGCGAGGGCGGCCAAGACGAGGACGGCGGTGAGAACCCCTAGAGAGGGGTTAAAAGGCGCAGTAGTTACAACGAGAGATGGAGCCGCGCCAGGGGACGAGGTAGTCACCACTGGGGGCTTGGGGCTCGACCCAACCACAGAGGAGGGAGGGGAGCCGAGGGGAGGAGTCAGAGAGGCCAAAGGAGGAGCAAGGTCGGGGCCCAATGCAGCGGAGGCTACAGAGCCCAGTCTTCCAACACGGACCGACTCGGGGGCTTGGTCGCCCACCCCACGAGCCTGAGAAGGTAAAGCAGAAACAGTCGAAACAAGGTTTATCATCGCTACGAGAAAAAAACATTCATTCACGAATGTGCCCCACACCCACCATGGAGCCACAATTAGAGGCAGGACACCCGACAAGAAGCTATCGCCGATCATGCCAGGGCCCCTAGGGGTGCGTCGTGAGTATACGCCCCACAAACGCCACCTTAAGAACCGACAGTCCGTCGAGATCGGGTTCAGTGACGAAAGGGGGATTGACAATAAAAGGTTCCCCTCGCTCTCGACGTTGGGTACTACAGTTCTACGGGTGCAAGAGTATGCCTCCTCAAGCACCCGGGCGTCAAAATAGAAGAAGTCCAAAGAAAGATCCAAAACAAGCAAAAGGTCGGCAGGAAACGACAAGCAGATAGGAGAAGAGGGGGAGAAAAACGAAACAGAAGGAAGGAAAAGGTGCTCGGCATAATTGGAGAGGACGACAGCAGGAGCACAAGGCTAGAAAAGGACAGAGGACTGTCCCAAGGAGCATCACACTCCGGCAGCCGCCCACTAAGCCCCCCTCACGGCAGCAACGAGCCGAGCGGGGAGGGGGGTGACTAAGAGGTAAACTGTCAGCGGAACTATTCTCATACTTTGCGTCATTATATAATGGAATGAAAAATCGCGGAATTTAGAGGTAACACCATCAATAGTGTCCAAGAAAAGTGTAAGAACTTCATTCATTATGATGTGATGCCCGAAATCTTAGCGAAGTATCCAAAATTTGCTTACTGTAGGTAATGCATGCACATGACTGTAAAGCTGCCGCCCAGTTGGGTGGGTGTGCAGTAAGAATAGTAACTGACTCACCATAGATGTAAAGTGCCTTGTTGTGAGCCTCTTGTTGATCACTTGTGACACAAAAGATTATTGATGTGTGTATTTGTGTGGGTGATTAAATGTGTGTATGTATATATATGCATACGTAT
Source organism: Procambarus virginalis (assembly GCA_020271785.1). NCBI lineage: Eukaryota > Metazoa > Arthropoda > Malacostraca > Decapoda > Cambaridae > Procambarus > Procambarus virginalis. The sequence goes on along the minus strand of WNGS01167840.1, from coordinate 18,718,849 downwards.
ATACATGTGTACATGTATATATAACATTAATAATTTTGTAACTAGCGTCAAAAAATTTTTATTTGCTTAGGTAAACGAACTAGAGGGTTCAGTTCCTGAACCGATTATGTGCCTTTACACCACCGCCCACGGGATGGGTATGGGGTGCATAATAAAGAAAGAAATTGAATTGTAGTCGAGGTTCAATCCTCGATTGTTTCAAGCGTGGGTTGGACATGTATATGAGTGGGATTGGGTGGTTATAGATAGGAGCTGCCTCGTATGGGCCAATAGGCCTTCTGCAGTTACCTTTGTTCTTATGTTCTTATTTAATGAAGATAAGTTCCAGCTCTTGCGCTACGGAAAAAAATATATAAAAGCAGAAACCACGTACAAAATGCAGTGAAATCGCAACATAGAACAAAAAAGCAATGTAAAGTATTTGGGTGTACTCACGTCGGAAGACCTTACCTTTAAAAGAACACAATAAAGTAGCTGTCACAACTGCAAGAAAAATGACAGGTTGGATAACAATTACTTTTCAAACTAGAGATGCTATACCAAAGATGATACTCTTAGACACGCTAGTGCTCTCTAGAGTGGAATACTGTTGCACAATGACAGCCCCTTTTCAAGCTGGAGAGCGTGCAGAGATCCTTTACTGCTAGAATTCACTCAGTAAAACATCTAAACTATTGGAACCGATTGAAATGTTTAAATCTGTATTCTCGAGTGCAGGCGGGAGATACATAATAATTTACACATGGAAAATAGTAGGGGCCTGGTCCCAAACCCGCACACAGAAATACCACCACATAACACCAGGAGGCATGGCAGGATGTGCAGAATACCCAGATTCGAATCTGTGTCCGAGAGCATCCCAGACACTGCCTTAATCGACTGAGCTACGACATGGTATAAGAATTGCAACCAAAAATTGTACTGAATTTACTTGGATCCTGCAGCCTCTCAGAGGCACAAACCAGGATTTTACACTCGAGCTATGTCAATAGGCCGTTCTGCCTCTTCGCCCTTACTTCATTACACACAGAAATCACAATAGCGTGATGCATCAAATGAACAAATCCACAAGGGCCGTGACGAGGATTCGAACCTACGTCCGAGAGCTATTGTGATTTCTGTGTGACTCTGAGAGTGAACTCTGTCAACAACAGACCCCCGGGATGGTTCAACACGCTTCCATTACACATAAGGGGCATAACTGGCTGATCCCTCACTGTTTAAGAGAGAACTTGACAAGCACCTCCAAAGGATACCTGATCAACCAGGCTGTAACTCATACGTCAGGCTGCGAGCAGCCTGGTTGACCAGTCCAGCAACCAGGAGGCCTGACCAGTCCAGCAATCAGGACGACCGGGCCGTGGGAACACTAAGCCCCGATAACATCTCAAGGTTAGGTAACCATCCTCACGTGGTCACGACTCATCCTGGCGACCATCCTCACCTGACTACCACCTATAAATGGCGATCATCCTCACCCGTCCATTATGGCGAATAGGTGGTGGGCAATACCCACAATGTGATTCTTTCATTAGGTACATTTCTATAGTATACATGTTATTAGTAATGGTATAAATTAAGGTTCAATAAGCTACTAGACACAAAACTCCCATGATGAAGGTTTATTGATGATAATAATTATGTACACGGTGCATATCACACAATGGTATGGAATGGCCAGCTGAACTGGGAAGATCTAGCTCGAGTTCTTAAAGATGGCAAAATACAGACCATGATGATTTTACATTAACCAATTTCAGTGAAGTCATAACAACAAGGTCCGGAATAATACTTTAATAATACTTGTCTGCTTGAAGGGTCCCGTTAGTTTCCTGCAAAGGCCTATACATGCTGGTTTATTGTGAATATTGTTCACAACGTAAGTTGCCTACATCATGACCTCAGATGTACGAAATGTCCCACTGGTGCATCAACTAACACAGTCAAATTCCATAAATTCTACCAAAAAGTTACACCGATCATAACTTAAATATTCTTAAAAAGCTATTCTAATTGACAGCCACCAGGGAATGCAGGAAACAGCCATATGGCCCGTGCCACCAGCTGCCCAACACAACCTTCTTCTAACTAAATCCTAGTCAATTCTATAAAACAAGATTAAAAAAGTAGGGTGGCATCTCCTGAATTAGCTAGCCTGGAACCCTGACAAAGAAAAGGGACCTATCTGTTACACAGTAAATAATGTCTCACCAACCCTTCCAGGTCAAAGAGTCAAACCCATGTTACCTGGGTCAAGTCCAGAGCATTACTTAATATGGCACCCTTTAGTAATTTAAATTTCAGTGCCTACATATAATAATTTAACATAAAAACTGCACCAGTGTTTAATATTAATGGTGACTTACTTAGGCCATGAGTTGGCCTCTTACTTAAAAGTTCAAGTAAAGACTCGAATGAGGTGATCAAAAGGACTTCATTGCCCATTAGTCATGAAATTCAGCTGTTGCCCTTCAGCAATAAGACCAAAGTACTGTACTGTAATTAAAATATTAAAAATTACAATCACAGAATTAAATCTGTTTAAGATCATTAGAGTCTTTGGGTATTGTGATAATAAAACACTTTAATACCAAAAAATTTGATTATGGAGTGGCATGAGACCATGAAGATGTTCTTCACTGCTGCAGATCGCACATTCGGGTAACAACTCTCCCTTTCGACCAGAGATTCTTTGGAGAATTTTTGTCATTTAACAATTTGGCTTTAAAATTCAATGTTAAGGTGCATATTTACTACATCTCTATACATGACAATGCATATAAAATAATATGTGATTTGAGAATACATTATATCAAATAATTCTTTACACACAAATTACAAGTACAAACTGATCAACCCACAGGGCCGGAAGTCTCAAATGTCTAGTAAAAACCGTATTATTTTTGTGAATATTTCCAGACCTATACTCTTAATAGAAAAATTAATTCATACACGCAAAATAGTTTAGCATAGCAAAACTACATACAAATACTTAATTTATGGAATTGTGTAATAAATATTCAAGGTACACAATTGAACCGCAATAAAATACAATCCTATAATTAATCCTTTGTGTTCTGTCCAGGTTTGCTTTCTCTTCACTATAAGCTAGTGAGACTACAAACAGAGGCGCACAATGGATCTTAATTTAAATTATGAATGAGAATGTACAACACCACTCCAAGAATACATCTTTACTCTGCACATTACCAAAATATCCTCTTTGGTCATTCTCAGCGAGTTTCTGAATAAGACTGCCTACTCATCTTCCTCCTCTTCACCTTCACCATCATCGTTCCTAGAAATGTTCATTGGTTCTCCCATAAAGTTATACTCTGCAGTTGCCATATCAATTGCCCACTGGAACTTCTGCCTTTGTGTTTTATTGTAAACTTTTTCTATTGGTACTCCATATTTCTTGCACCATGCAACAGAGATACGAGGATCCAAATAGTTGAGCTTGGAAGTACCTAGAGCAATAGTCTTGTTTTCTTCCTTGTCTGTTGCTGAGAGTTCCAGTTTCTCCAATTGTTCCTTCAAACGTTCCAGAGCCTTCTTTTTTTTCTCATAAGCCATCTTTTCTTTTTGTGAGCCACCTGATTTTGCTGCTTTTTTCAACTGTTTACATTCCCTCTCAGCCTCCTCACACTGTTCTTTCTTATCATCAATTTTCTTCTGCAAATTTGCCATTGATTTATCAAAGGTCTTGGGGGCTGCACGTTGATGGTTACACAAGACAGCCACTGCTCGATTTGCTCTGTTGTATGATAAAATTTTAGCAGGAAGTGGATCATCTTCAGTTGTAAGTAAGTCTAGCTGCTCTTGTAGGGTCCGTGAAGCATTGTATGTACGGAAGACCTTTGCAGTTAGGCCATCCATCAGTTCATTCAATGTTTATTTAGGATTTGTGTCTGGAAAAGATAATGAAATACAGCAAAAAACATTATTAAAACAAAGAATTTTTATAAAGGTCTACATTACTAACAAAACAAAACAATTTAATTTATACCTGAAAAATACCAAAACTGTACATCAGTATTACAAAAATATGGATATCCTTATTTGCAGAAACATAAATCCTATTGATGTTCCCTATTTTAATAAGTCTACAGGACATATTTTAAACATGGGCAATAAAAAGATGCATCCCTGAGAATGCATCTCAGGGAGAGCTATAATGAGAACTGGGAGTCAGATAATAATGATAAGGTTTAAAAAATCAATAATGTATGTATGTATGTATGTATGTATGTATGTATGTATGTATGTATGTATGTATATATATTATATATATATATGTTGTACATAGAACGCACTTTTCGGCCTAATATGCAAAGCCCGATTTGCCTAATAAGCCGAGCGATTTTCTTTATTCTCAATATATTGCTTCCAATTAGTTTATTTGAATTATTACTATGATGTTATATTAAGATCATAAATTATTGACTTAGTTGTGTTTGTTTAGGTTAGGTAGGGTAGGTTAGGTTCGGTCATATATCTACATTAGTTTTAACTCAAATTGATCAAAATTAGCTCATACATCATGAAATGGATTGCTGACAGCATCCCACACATATGGTTGTTCTGAAAGTTGGTACATACTGGAGGGGTGACAGGAATTGTTTGACACAAATGAAAATTTTTCCGACAGAAAAATGAGGCCAGCAATCAAGAAGCAATTTATCATACTGGAGAAATGTTACTAATGGTCTACTAATGGTTTAGTTCTAGTACCAATAACGTTCAATGTCTATATAAATGATCTACCTGAATGAATATGAACATGTTTGCTGATGATATCAAGTTACTAGCGAAAATGAGACAGACGATTGTAATGCCTTAAAAGATAACCTGGACAAAATAAGTGTATTTATAAAGAAACACATGAATGATGGAATTCAGAGTGAATAAATGTATTATTATGGAATGTGGAATAGAGGCAAATATTCCACACACCCCTACAGATTATGTGAAAAAGTATTAAACAACTCGGACAAGGAAAAAGATCAGGAATGGGTGGGGTTTCTGGATAGCAAATTGTAACCAGAAGACCACACAAAGGACACTGTGTGAGGAGTCTATGCTATGCTCTCCAACTTCAGCATCACTTAAATACATGGATGCGAAATATTAAGGAAACTGCTTACGACTTTTATGAGACCAAAATTGGAATATGCTGCAGTTGTATATTGCCACACCTCAAGAATTACTCAATAAACTGAAAAGGTGCAATGACATGCAACTAAATGGCACCTGAAACTGAAAAGACAAAGCTACAAGAAGAAGCTAGAGGTATTAAAGATGCTAAAGCTAGAAGATAGATGAAAAAGATGCAATATGATCATTATGTACAAAATAGTAATAAGAATCAACAAACTTGACAAAGGCATTCTGAAACCTGCAATTTCGAGAACAATAGGTCATAGATTCAAGATAAAGAAAGGTACAAAAAAAAATTATCAGAATGTTCCTTTTAGCAAGCCGTGATAGATGGTTGGAACAAGTTATGAGAGACAGTGGTGGATGCCTTTAATTGTATAAAACTTTGAATTATTTTAACACTAGGGATTACATAGTTCAATAACAATAGATATCTTCCTTGCACAATTATACAATCAGACAAAGGCTAATAGAAAAAATGGAAATCATAAAATAACCCCAACTAAGATATCTAATTCTCTCATAGTTCAAACAAGGTGCCAGCCTTTAAAACATTTGTGTCAATTCGTAAATACTGGTAAGTACAATAAAAGTAAATAAGCAGGACATTTTGATAAATCTACATGGCTTTTCCTGTCACAGAATAAACTAGTGTATAACCTTCATGAAATTCACAAAAACTTACATTGAGACGATCAAAGAGATCATTTCCATCTTCTTTGTTTTCTTTAAATAGCTGTAAGTTCTTGAATACCCTCCTTTCCACGCTGACTTCATTATAGTAACGGATAGAATCTTTACCCAGGAAATCGAAGACTACAACATATTCTTTGCCATCCTTTTCTTCATGAAGAGAGATGTGTTCGACACGAAGAGAACAGCAACCAACTGTATCTGCTTGATCTTCATCTTTCTCATTACCTGCTCGAAGGGCTAACTGTTGGTAAAAAATACATTCACTGAGATTAAATACAAAATTTTATACAATATATTTTACATATTAGCAAATGCAGAGTTATTACATCAAATTGTTACAAAATATATTGAGCAATTTTACCTTATCAATGAAATAAAGAGCTACAGCTCTTTGTCGTATTCGCATTTCTTTACTCTTCCAATCTACTCTATACTGTTCACGAATCTTGTCCACATGCTGATGCAGTTTTCGGGCCATCTCATATTTCTGCCAATCTTTTTCACCTTTGAGTTTAGAGGCTGCATTAAGCATTACGTACTTTGTCTGTCCTTGAACATTCTCCACCCAACATGCCAACCAAGTCACTGTGCAGTCTGCTCGCACCTAAAGGAAACACATTATAAAACATAAATGAATACATAAGATTAATTAAAAAATTGTTACAAAAAAAATATTAGATTGCATATGGGAAAAAATAATACTCCTCAACAATCCGTTTTATCTTTTACTTTACCTGTTTTTCTTATATAAATCCTATGTCTTAGTAAAACTCTTAACTTTGTGAATAACTCCTACACTCTTACTGTAAACACAAAATATGCCTTGAATATTTTTACAGGCATTAAAGCTTAACCCTCATTTTGGAATTATGCTCAATACAGGAGTAACCAACTTGAGAACATGCAAAGTTACAAATGACCTAGTCTCCTTTATAACCTCTCCTACTATAAAAGTCAGTTACTAGTAATTGGCAAGTACAATTACTTGTAAATAACAAAAGGAAGTGTGTTGATGATAAACCAGTGCCCATGCATTATCTCCCTTTTACCACCACCTCCTCTCCTTTGGTAATTAAATATTTTTTCCACTTCAAAAGATCAAAATACTGTAGATAGGCAGGGTAATAACATCATTGACGGTAAGTAAAATACATTGTCTCGTATAATTTGTCCCCAAAATTTTGGTTTTATATGTTGAATTTTTTGGTGGTTCAAAAAAAACCAGCGTTGAATGTAATGAAACACCATTTTCTGGGTGGGTCCCAGAGGCTCCTCGGAGCTATCCAGGCTGAATGGATATGTATATCTTTCTGGCATCAGTCAATACATGGAGTTCTTGTCTACCAGGGACCACAAGCCAGAACCTGGCCCCCCTCTAGAGAGGCCAGAGGAGCAATGGCCTATAGAGACCCCCTGTGGTTGGGAGCATTCTATTCATCAACTGAGACAGGCACCCAGAAAGGTAGGCGCCCCAAAACAAACCTCTATTCTGGTAAAACTATTGCGACCAAAGACCGAACAAGTGAACAGAATTCCCCAAACGAAAATTACCAAACTAGCATGACGTCATCATGTCGCTGCACCGCTGTCTGCACAGACCCACCCTTCATTTCTTAGGCTGGATGTCAAAAAGGGCAAAAAACACCGCTGCCCGGAGGGAGAGAGGGAGCGATGCCGGGGAGCCTCTGGGACTCACCCAGAAAATTACGTTTCATTACATTCATCGCTGGTTTTCTGGGGGAAGCCCTGTTGGCTCCCCTGAGCTACCTCACCACAGATTAGGAAAAGAGGGAAGGATCCGGGAGGCAGACGCCATGCACTCTAACATAAAAACAAGACAACAGACAAAACGAAAGAACCTTGCAGATGACCCGGGAGCCACAAACCCCAGAACCAGAAGGAAGGATGGAAGGGAACACGGGCAAACCAAAACGCGTCCACAGCCCCAGAGGCCATGACACCAGCAGCATTAGAAACAGGAGGAGCAGTGTGAACTAGATTGCTACGAAGTGTGTTAGTTTGTCGAAAGGCGAGTTTAATGAGTTTAATGTCAAGAAGACGAAAGGTATTTGTAAAAGTTTTGAGTTCGGATATGAAGGGAAGGCATAGTACAGTGCTACTAGTGTTGGAAGCAGGTTTAGGATGAAAGAAATTTCGTTTAGCTTGAGAGTAGGCACAGTTGATGAAATGCAAAGGGTAACCAGTTCACACTGCTCCTCCTGTTTCTAATGCTGCTGGTGTCTACTCTATTTCCTTGTTCGTCTTGTCCTCTCCAATACTTTGGCGAAACTGGCCGTACACTGAATGACAGACTTAAAGAACACAAGAGAAGTGTTAAGTCTGCAGACACTAACAATGCTCTCTTCTGCCATGTGAGGGATTCTAATCATCCCATTGATTGGTCTACCTCCAAAATAATCTTTTCTGCCTCTACTCTACACAGACGCCGTCTTGTTGCATCGGCTCTAATACACAATGTACCCAACATGAACTTGAGTCCTGGCTTTGTTGCTGTGGACTCTTCCCTTTCACAGTATATACTCAAATGCTCTAACCTTTCTAACAAACGGGACCTAACATAAGCCTACCCCTTCCATTTATCTTTCTTTCTCTTTCCTTTTCTTTCTCTCTTCTTCCTTTTTCTGTTCACTGTCTTCTCCTACGCTCCCTTGCTATCCTCTTCTTATTCCTATCTCCTTTTCATTCGGTGGTTATAATGGGAGCTGCCTCGTATGGGCCAATAGGCCCTCTGCAGCTCTTATTATTATTACTATCCCCTCTACTACACCTTACATTGCTCCTCAGCTCTCTCGCCTATTACTGTCTCTACTTCCTCATCACAATCGACTTGAGAATGGTCTAGGATGGACCGAAACGTCGTCGTCCCTTCACCTTCTAGTGTGTGTGGTCTGGTCAACATATAAATCACAGCCTGGTTGATCAGGCATCCTTTGGAGGTGCTTGTCATATTCAATCTTAAACACTGTGAGTGGTCGGCCAGTCATGCCCCTTATGTGTAGTGGAAGCGTGTTGAACAGTCTCGGGCCTCTGATGAGAGTTCTCTCTGAGTACCTGTTGCACCTCTGCTTTTCACCGGGGGTATTCTGCACATCCTGCCATGCCTTCTGGTCTCGTGTAGTGTTATTTCTGTGCGCAAGTTTGGGACCAGCCCCTCTTAATATTTTCCTCGTATAGATTATTATGTATCTCTCCCGCCAGCGCTCAAGAGAATACAGATTAAGGCTCTTTAGTCAGTCAAAGTAGTTTAGATGTTTCACTGAGTGGATTCTAGTAGTAAAGGATCTCTGCACGCTCTCCAGGTCAGCAGTTTCTCCAGCTTTGAAAGGGGCTGTTATTGTGCAGCAGCACTCCACTTTAGAGAGCACTAGCGTCTTGAAAAGTATCATCATCGGTATAGCATCTGTAATGTGAAAGTTTTTTGTTATCCAACCTGTCATTTTTCTTACAGTTGTGACCGGCTACTTTATTGTGTTCTTTGAAGGTAAAGTCTTCCGACATGAGTACACCCAAATCCTTTACATTGCCTTCTATGTTATGATTTGACTGCATTTTGTACATGGTTTTCGTTTCTATATTTTCCTTTTTTCCGTAGCGCATGAGCTGGAACTTATCTTCGTTAAACACCATATTATCTTCCGTAGCCTATAGAAAGACCTGATTTACATCTGATTGGAGATTTGCCGTTTCCTCTATGTTATCTACTCTCATGAAAATCCTAGTGTCATCTGCAAAAGATGATACAGTACTATAGATTGTGTCCTTGTCTATATCCAATATGAGGATGAGAAAAAGTACTGGAGCAAGCACAGTACCCTGGGGGACTGAGCTCTTCACGGTTGATGGACCAGATTTTATTTTGTTGACTATTACACACTGGGTTCTATTAGTCAGGAAATTATAGATCCATCTGCCTATTTTTCCGGTAATTCCATCTGAATGCAACATGGTTCTCAAACCACGTTGTCCAGTTATGGAGATGCTGTAATTTTATGTATTTTGTGATCTTCTTAGCACTCTCTCAAAGATTTTTATGTGCGATGTTAGTGCTATCGGTCTGTAATTTTTTGCCTCTGCCTTATTTCCTCCTTTATGGAGTGGTGCTATCTCTGCTGTTTTTAGTATGTCAGGTATAATGCCAGTATCTAGGCTTTGTGTCCAAAGAATGTGAAGGGCCTGTGATAGTGGTTTTTTACAGTTCTTGATGAATATGAGTTCCAAGAATCAGGACCTGGTGCAGAGTGCATAGGCATATAGTTTATGGCTTCCTCAAAATCCAGTACGGGAAGGGTGACGTCTGATGTATGATTTAATGTTGGTATCATATCCATAAAAAATTCATTTGGGTTATCAATCTTTAGTGAGTTTAGTGGCTCGCTGAAAACAGTCGTACTGTTTCCTCAGTATCTCGCTCATTTCTTTGTTGTTATCGGTGAAAGTTCCATCTTCCTTTCGCAGGGGCCCGATACTAGATATGGTTTTTGATCTTTGCGTAAGAGAAAAAATATTTAGGATTTCTCTCTATTTCACTGATGGCCTTTTCCTCTCTTTGCCTCTCCTGAGTTTTGTATGATTCTTGTAGCTTTAGTTCATTTGTTTCTATATCTCTACCTAACTCTTCTACCTAACCTTCTTCGCCGTTCTTGAGATAGGGTGCGACTCTCAAGTTATTCCGTGGTTCGTTTTCTTCTCCTATAGAGGGAACGACGTTCCTGTTCCAATCTGCATCTCTTTCTCTTTTTTCTTAGGGGTATGTGGTTTGAGCATTCTAGTGCTACTGACAAGGGGACAGAGCAACCTCAAACTCGCAAGACACGATGGGGGGATTCAGGGGTCATGTCCATCGGACCACGATGGAGTATAACTATGGCCCTTAGCCATAGTTATACACTAAGGGAAACCCATGCAGGGTACTGCGAACCGTCACCCAAGTCTACCAAACAAACTGCTACAGCTGAACCCTCGGGTCGTGTCCACACACGGAGACCAAGCGGGGAGGACCACGAAACACAGAAATACAGATATATATACCCCAAGAACAGCGATGGGGGACCACAAAGGCAGACCCCTGCACCAGAGAGAAAACAAAAAAGAAAAACCTCGTAAGAGGACAACGTAGAGGATGGAACATAGCCAAAACGCTGTCATAGGTGAAAACTAGCTGTGCAGTACCCCATGCCCCTACCAGTGAAGAAAACTATCCCTACCCAGAGACAAACAAGGGCAAGAAAAACCCAAGCTGACCCCAAGGGCAGCCAAGTACCAAGCAGTAAACGACACAGCGGAGGTAGATCCCGAGGTGACTTGTGGAAGGAGGCCTAAAGCCCAAGGGCAGTACTTACAGGGCACCTAGAGAAGGGAACCCTAGGCGCATGCAGCCCAAGTACCGTGGTATACATTTTCTGGCTCACGCACCACCTATAGAGACAGCCCACACCACTAGGCACAAAATTGAAACAAAAACCGAGCCAGGCGCACAACTGCACCAGACTTCCATCAGCCAAGAACTGAAGGTTGGGTCGCCAGCGGGCGAGTCTGGGGCTCCCCCTTCCCCTCCCGAGGAGGGTAGAAGGAAGGTTGTGCAGAAGGCGGTGCGGCGACATGATGACGTCATGCTAATTTTCGTTTGGGGAAGTTCTGTCCACTTGTTCGGCCTTTTTACTTTTAGTTTTAATAGTTTTACCAGAATAGGGGTTTGTTTTGGGGTGCCTACCTTTCTGGGTGCCTGTCCCAGTCAATGGCAGACATAGAATGCTCCTAACCACAGGGGGGGGGGTCTCTATAGGCCATTGCTCCTCGTGCCTCTCTAGAGGGGGGCCAGGTTCTGGTTCATGGTCCCCAGTAGGCAAGTATTCCATGCATTGACTGATGCCAGAAAGATATACATATCCATTCAGCCTGGATATGACAGGGCTCCCCCCAGAAATATAGCATTGCACCTATTGAAAATCTGGTTCTCAGTTATGAAAAGCTGCCTTTCGAGTGCCTCTTCAATTGTGTGTACTGTTTGTAAATTGGGGACTGCCTGTATAAGACGAAAAGACATGAATATTAATTTATTTTAATTTAGTCATCTTGGAAGTAATTCTTCATTATTGTTTTAACCCTCAAAGTGCGATTATCCTCCAGTATTGATCGTTTAATGAAATGTGATCAGCATCCTATGTCAATTTATATCTTATGTCAATGTTTAAATACTGATGTTGACTATTTGGCTTCTATATTGTCTTGAAGTTTCTCTAGGCAGTCTGGAATATACCTGAAGTGGGTTCTGGGAGTTCGATTATAAGAACCTTAAAGCCAAGCTTGACTTGTGAAAACTTGGTCCAGACAACTATTGCTTGGAGCAGCCCAAAGAACCACACATACACTAACAACATGGTTTGGTGTAATGCCAAAGATGGCTTGAAAACATTATATATAAAAATTATGAAGACTACTGAGTCTGCTAACAGTCAGGCTGAAGAGTTAGACTGTGAAGAGCCTACACAAATGTCAAGTCAGGGAGGGGGGGAGGGGTCAGTATGTAATGACTTAGGGTCAGATCATCGACTTCCTGAAATACTGTCAAATGTAGGAGTGCAGTTTGGAAAGCATCGTTAGTTTGTTCATTTACTGGAGAGCTGATCATTAGCTTCAGGCAAGGGAAAAATAAATAAATCAAATTTACATGTTATACACCTTGCCTTTGTTATAAAAGTATTCTGATGTGTAGAAAGAGAAAGGAACTCACTAAGGGACTAAATGTTATCATAGTGGAGATAAGCTAATATCATTAACAAGATATCCCTAGTCTATAAATGGGGTAGAGACAGATTTCCCCATACCTCCCTTTTGAATGGGTAAAGCATTTCCTTTATCCTCCCCTTACAATGAATATGGGCCCTCCCTCTTTCTTTCCCCTAGTGTGCTTGAAATTAAGACGTGGGGGCCCCCAGTTTCTCTGGTCCCCATTACTAAATTAAAATTAAATACTATTTTTACCATCAAATACTGTTAATAAATTTTGCTGTTTGAAACTAAAACTTCCATTTTGGATACGTATAAACTAAGATATAATTATGTACAATTAAAATAACTAACTTCTTTCCATTTATGTCCTGAAGGTGGTTTAGGTATCACAGAATCTTTTGAGCAGTTGATGATCACATCTTCTGGCATTATACGCTTCTTCAGCATGCCCTGTTTTGGATGCTCTCCACGACCCCGGAACAATCCTGGAGGTTCAATCTTAAAGTTTCCAATCCGTTGCTTGTGACCATCAATATTGCACCATCCATACTCAGCAACCAGAGCTTCATTTTTTTCTTTGAGGGCTTTCCTCTCTTCTTTTGTACGATTTTTTCTTTCTTCGTTCTGTTGTACATAAAAAGTGTGTAATCGGCGGAAGTCACATTTCTTCAAATCTGTGATGATCTCCTTTTCTTTTGATGTCATCACCTGTAACAAACAGTAACAATTATTTTTATGTCAATAACAGCTCTATAATGTCATACCAACCAATAACCTTTTTTATTTACTGTCATTAAGAATTGTCTACCTTACAAAAAAAAAAAAACTGTATTGGGACAAAATGGTTATTCTAATGATGCACACATGCAAGCATGTGTGTGTAATTACCTAAGCGTAGTTGCAATATAAGAGCTGTGTGCTTGTTGCATACATCTTCCCTGTACTCATGAAAGTACTGAAGGTTTTGGCACCCACTACCTTCCCACTTAACTTGTTCCAAACGTCTACTACTCTTTGCAAATAGAACTTTCTAATATTTTTTGGTCATCTTTGTTTCAATAGTTTGAATCTACGACTTCTTGGTCTTTAAGTTGTAGGTTTCAAGAATTCTTATTTGCCAATTTTGTTGATTCCTGTAACTATTTTGAAGGTAACGAAGGTTTTGTATGTTACTCTTTTTCTTCTATCTTCTAGTTTTGGCATATGTAATACCTCTAGCCTCTCCTCTAGAGGCTAGAGGTATTACAAAATTGAGATCTTGTTTCTCAAATTCAGTAGCCATTTAGTAGTCTGTGTACGTGCAATTACCTAAGTGTGGCTACACTCATAGTGTCCCATCTTTCCAGTAATCTGTCATATGACACTTTGAAACTCCACCTTCGGCCTCCAAGTGTTTGAAACACTTTCGGCCTCCACCACCTTCTCGCTTAACTTCTTCCAACCATCTACCACCCTGTTTGTAAAAAGTGAATTTTCTAATGGTTTTTTATGGCAGCTTTGTTTCCTTAGTTTGAACCTACATCCTCTTGTTCTTGAAGTTGCAGTTTTAACCAGCCCCTAGCACAGGATACCTGCTGACTCCTTCCCATATACCCAGTATATACAACAAAAACAATTACACTTCAGTTCAAAGACCTTCCAGCCCATCCTCCTAAAATAATACTGTAGTACTTACAGCAACTATTTGATGAATATAAAAAAATGGTCTGTTGGACCCAAAAAGTTGACTTTCCTAAATTACGTATTAAAAAGTTATAAAATAAACTAAAGAACCTAACCTAACCTGAGAAAATCCCCTGGGGCTGTGAGGCGACACGAATCTGCAACCAAGATACTGCTACCTGCATACTCTACTACTGAACCACCACTATGCAAGTCAGCAGTGGTAGTGGTAGAACATGCGGCTGGCAATGCCTTGGTCGTAAGATCGCGTCACCTCACCAGGCCCAGTGGATTTTCTCATTGATGTATATCACATTAGTGTGATTTTCTGTGTGTAACCTAACCTGTCCAAGTAATCTTAGGTTTAATATATACTATCTTAGGGCTATCTTTAATATATACTATCCCCCCCCCCCAGAAATGTGCACAGTATAATCAACAATGTTTCACAACAAATTCCAAGGAACCATAACTAATGCTGAAAGCAAGAACTGACCAGGCACAAAGATAACTTTGGAGAACTGATAAGTTTAATTCAAGCCACGAAAGGCTTGTCCTCACATGACAAGCATTCAATAACCTTTTCATAAATCTTCACACAAATTTAACACCAAGTTCTTAAGGATAAAGTGTCACTTAACTGAATATCTCTGTGCTCTGCCTGCCTATACAACCTGCTATGATGTGCTTGAGCCAGGGGACTGCTATGGTGTCAGTCCTGCCATCTGGGGCCAGTTTGGGATGGTATGCCATTTAGTAGCATGCAAGGATAATCTATGGTGTTCCTTATGACTCCAGAAATGCTTGGAAGGCTTTAATGTTTTTAATAAACAAATGTCACTTATTGGATGGAGGAACCTCCAGTATTTTCCTAGCAGGCTTTAGCAGCCTGCTACTAAAGTGCAGAATGTTGATCTTGTCTAACTGTGAGATATCCTAACCAAAGGTCAAGACAAATATCTTAGGAAGAAAATTAATAATAAGCTACTAGCTATAACATGGAAAAATTATTACCTTTCTCCAATCCCTCATGAAATTGGTATTAAAAACTTGTTTGGTGGTATATTCATGATCTAACATACGAGCATAGAACCCTGCGACCTCCTCAGTCTCCTCGCTGAGCTCCATTGGTTCCCCATTATAATAAAACTTGACATTGCTTGGCAACCGCACATATGCTTCAGCCATCAATGGCCCTTTGTGTTCCAAGAAAGTCCATTTGAGTCCATCATCTCGTTTGGTCTCTTCCCACCTGAAATATAAGAAGGAATTTTCATATAAATTAATACAGTACAAAATATAAATTGCTTGTAATTGAATTATAAGCTGAATGAGAGGCAGCAAATACAAGGATGAGAAGTGGGAATTCGATGGTAAAACAGTAGTGGCGTTCCTGAAGGCCATTTTGGGTATTCAGGGAATTTGTCATATTATCAGAATTCTGATTTATTAATATTATCTAAAGGTTTTCAATTATGAAAATTTCCAGGTTTTCTGAGGTTCTAGGTTCGATCCCAGGCAGAGGCGGAAACAAATGGGTCGAGTTTCTTTCACCCCGATGCCCTGTTCACCTAGCAGTAAATAGATACCTGGTAGTTAGACAGCTGCTTCCTGAGGATGATAAGCCCCAAAATCATCTCAAGATAACCCGGCCAGGACCCATAGCAACAGCCAGACCAGGAACACCCCACCTCGACCAATTTATCTACTGTGAAGGGTCTCATCATCGGGGTAATGGCGCCACCTACAGAGGAAGGAGCCCAAACCACATTGATTCAAATGTGGTTTGGGCTCCAGATGGGGCCTCTTTGCAACTCACTGCAGAGCTCATGCTTGTTACATGAATTTTCAATCATTTATTTACATTGTTAGGTTAGTTTGGTAGTTTTCGAGACTGCAGGCTAGCTTAAACCAGCAGTGGTCTGTTTTTGTTCGCTGACTTTCTGGCTTCTTTCCTGATGGTGGGAGAAATGAATAATTTCAAATAAATTATATCATATTGGAATCATTACTTGCACCTCTGTGAGAGGGCCAGGTTCTTGCTTGTGGACCCTGGTAGGCCTAAAAGTAACTCCATAACAGATGGCATCTAGTAGTTTGGCACACAATCAGAGATAATAGCTTCAGGGAGACACTTGGAGCTTAACCCAGAAAGTTGTATTTTTATCACATTGGCAGCCCTGCTGCATGAAGATCATGCATCACTGAGCACTAAAATTTTGCATACAATTTACTTCATTCACTCTAACATCCTATCAAATTTCTTGTAAATCTGAGATGGTCGGGTTAGGAACTAACCCGATGGAATGACCCAATATTGCTGTGGATACAATGCTTAGTTTATTTGCAGCCATACTTTCGTGATCAGGCTGGTTTTTTTTTTTTTTTTTGAGATATATACAAGAGTTGTTACATTCTTGTACAGTCGCTAGTACGCGTAGCATTTCGGGCAGGCCCCTGGAATACAAACCCTGCCGCGCAGAATCGTTGTTACAACCAAGTACACATTTTACTGTTGAGTTAAACAGAAGCTACAGTTAAGGATTTGCGCCCAGCAAATCCTCCCCGGCCAGGATATGAACCCATGACAAAGCGCTCGCGGAACACCAGGCTACACCACAAAGATTGGTAAAAATTTTTATGTTTCAAGTCACTACAATGAACTGTCCCAAGAGGAAATAAGACAATAAAATATCCACTACAAAACTAATATGGTATTCCCTACTGGGGATTAATAAAGGTAATTTATACAAACCACTTCCAAACTGGTTCCTCATCCTTTTTGCCTTTTTTGGTAGGAGATTGTGTTAGTGAATCTTGGCTTGTATTTAATTTAATAGACTTGGGTTTCTTCTCTTTTTTCTCTTTTTTAACCTTCTTTTTCTCCTATATGAAAAGAAACAAACACCCAAAATTAAATTCATAAGAAATAAAGAATGACATTAAATTATTGTCTTTGTGATTAAAAGTTTAGTTCCATAACTTTATGCTCTAGTTTATCTACATAACCCAACAAGTCACATGGATAAGTATCTTTAATTGTCATGTTCAATGAGAATCAAAATCATAAGACATATACAGTACCTTGCAAAAAAACCAGTGTTGAATGTAATGAAACGCCATTTTCTGTGGGGAAGCCTCGTCGGCTCCCTGGAGCTATTGGACTGATATTAGCTAATATTAGTACGGGGCTTCAGTCATATGGAGTTGTCATGCCTACCGGGGACCATTACCAAGAATATGGTCCCCTCAGAGAGACGAAGGGAGCAATGACCAATGAAACTCCTGTACGAAAGTATTCATGTCTGCCATCAACCGGAGTTGAGCACCCAGAAAGGAAGGCTCTTGAAATCCCTCCTGGTAAAAATATTGCAACCCGAGAGCAAACAAAGGCTAGAAACTTCCCCAAAGAAAAACAAGCAAACATGTAACACGTCATCACAGGAGGGGGAGAGGGGGTCCCTGCACACCGAACCGGCAGCCGGACCATCTGTTTGGAGGCTGAAAAGAGCCTTCGGGGCTTTACCCAGAAAATTGCATTTCATTACATTTAACACTGTTTTCTGTGGGGGGAGTTCTGTCAGCTCCCTGGAGCTAACAACCCAAAGAGAAAACATAAAGGACCTACCCGGGAAGCGGCTGCACCATAACAAAGATGAGACAACTGTCTGCAACCGCCGACCCAAGGTAACACAAGACCGCCGAGGGCCCGGCACATTACCTAGACATTGGGCAGCCAGGACCCTGTTCGATCTTCAAAACCCCTGTGCCCAATTATTCGCCCAAGACATATTACCAAACACAGCAGCCAAAGCTACACACCCACAAACATCATGGGCACAAGGGTAGACCACAGGCTGGCTAGACTTGATAACCCTGCGGACGACCTAAGACCCAAGCCCTGGAACAGGGAACAAGAGAAACCGGGTCAACCCAAAGCACGTCCCTGGACACAAGCCGAGGAGCGCAGGTATTGGCGTAAAACCACATCCAGACACAAAACATAGTGCACCCCCTGGCCTGACCAACAAAGCATCAATAACCAAAGCATCACAGACAAATATTCGGCATAACGAAAGCCCACTGTCCCATTATTTGCAAGAAAAGAAGGAGATGGCTGCAAACGAACAAAATGTCTACCCGGACCAAAAGAGCCTCTGCTATGGTCTACCCGGACCATCGGAGAGCATGAAGCTCCCCGACTCGACCCCCAGACGCCAAACCCAACAAGAACAAAGCTTTATTGAAACAGTCCTGGACCGAAGGGGACACCACAAACCGAGGGAAGCCAATGGAAAGTACTCGGTCCAACCAGGACGGCTAAGGTTGGAGGTGGAAAAAGGCTGAAGGTGGTCCAAATGCAAAACGGAGCTGAAGTGACATCCATCACGAACGCAAGAAGGTGCCTGTCCTGAAAGAGTCAAGAAAGAAAAGTCAACACAACAATATCCGAGATCGAAGACAACCTACGCAGGGAAAGGAAGTGGTAAAAAGAACGCCATAAGACTTCATACTATCGCCGAGAAGAAGACTGCAGATGGGACACCATGAGAGAAGCCATCTAATCACCATACAGATGGTGATACACCCGGGTCAGAAGCTCCAGACGTGAAGTGCGAGTAGAGCAAACCAGCAAGATACCTCTCAGGCCCAATCTGCTGCAAGAAACAGAGCCGCAGAAAACGCACCAGGTTCAGACACCGAGCAAGCAGCGCCTGAAACTATGGCTGGGCTGACAACCAGAAAAAGAACCCTCCCCCGACAGGACTCGAGCTGAGCCAGAACCTGAAGCAACAGCTGAATCGAGGAAAAGAGGTATAGGTAACCCCCTACCTCAACCAGTCCTGCCGAAAAGCACCAAAGAAAAGTAAAGGCTTTGCCACCAGGGAAGGGTGCCACATATACAAAGAGACACCTCGACCACACCGACACGAAGAGGCCAACCTCCGGTGGCCTGAATGTCCGGCAGAGCCAACTGAGCAAGTCGTTATCGACCATCCATTCAACGGAATGAACTGTGACAGGCCGTCGGCCAGGATGTTGGCCATGCCAAAGATATGAACAGCATGGAGAGCTAAATCCCCAAGAACTCAGCAAATCAGCCACTCAAGGCAACAAGCTCCAAAGAGCCACGGACCTCAGAGACCCCCTGCGGTTCAGGTAATGAACCACCAGAGCACAGTCCAAATGGAGCTGGATCATGGAGCCCTGAGCGAGTCGAATCCAACGCAGTGTAAGCCGCACTGCCTCAAATACCCAGTGTGCAGTGAGCCCAATGTAAGGATGGAGCCCACCGCCCCTGGTCGCTCTGGTGAGCATCCATGTGAGATAGGGCATCCATGAATGGAAGGATGGAGCTCACCACCCCTGGCCGGCCTGGAGAGCATCGATGTGAGATGGGGCATCCATGAACACATCGAGGCAGGGCTCTAGAATGTTCCAAGGCAAGTAACCCCAAAAAGCTTCAGCAGCCGACACAAGGCCCCCAGAGGTCGAACCCAGTAATTGCGAGTGTGGCGGAAGGGACAGCCCCAAAGGAACCAAAACAGACGTCGCAACAAAACCCAACCCAGCAGGTAAACGATTATTCCTCATTTATTAAGAAAATGTGTGCAGTATGGGGAGAATTGCAAAGTTTTGCTGAAAAGTGTCACCCAAATCAAGCTGTAGCAGACCGTTGTGTTAACCATTTTAATGACAATGTGATGTCTCACTTCAGACAACTGTTACAGTGTAGGGAAAAACAAGTGTTGCTAGACAAGTTTTTAGTGAGAAAAACAAGCAGGTCCTAGTGGTATGCAGGCAAAACGTGCCAGAGAGTGTACCCCAGAGAAGTCATCACTGCCTGATGGAAGGGAACTCTTCTTCCAAACACTAACACCTCTCCTCGCCCCTCCATCTTCCATACACCAACAAGAGTCATCAGTAAAGGTAAGTAATAACTTGTACATACTGTAGTACTGAAGATTTGGGAGAATTAGGTATAAAATTTAATTCAAAGTCAATTTTTTGGGGAGTCTGGAAAGGATTAATTCAATTTACATTATTTCTTATGGGGAAATTCGCTTCAGTTTACAAATATTCGGCTTACGAACCATCTCTGGGAACGGATTAAATTCGTACGCTGAGGTACCACTATACATGGAAAAAGGCAAACATTGTACCAATCTATAAAAATGGGTAGGCGAGAGGAACTTCTAAATTTAGGCCCGTATCACATAGCATAGTAGTCAAAACACTAGAAACAATAGTTAAAGCCAAATGGATTGAACACCTAGAGAGTAATGACATAATACAGACAGACACTATGGTTTTCAAACAGGAAGATCCTGTGTAACAAATCTAGTCACTTTTTACGATAGAGCCACAGAGATACTACAGGAAAGAGATGGTTGGGTTGACAGTGTCTATCTGGACTTAAAAAAAATACTTTTTTTTTTTAAGAAAAAAAAGGTGACAGGGAGACTTCTGACATAGATGAAATATTTTCTAACTGCCTTGGATGAGGGCAGTAATCAGGCTGGAGGAGTGTTACTAGTGGTGTACCAAAGTGTTGAGCACCAGTAATGTTCATCGTCTACATAAACGAAATGTAGGAATACAAAATTATATGAACATGTTTGCGGGGTGATGCTAAGATACTGGGGAAGATAGGAGCACAGACAATTGTAATACCCTTCAGCATAAAAATAAACACAAGAACTGGCCTCCATGTAGGAAAGAATCCAAGAGATGGCCAACATTCTGAGAAAAGTGGTGTCTGAAGAGGAAGGAGGCACCAGAATGACTGAGTTTAAGGGACTACCATCAGGTAACAAGGATGTGAACCAAATTAGCAGCAGGACCTAGACTATGAATGAATATGCAGCTTCAATCAGGGTTGCAAATGTTTTCCAAGCAATTGTTTGTTTGGTGCATTCTATCATTGTTGGTTTTGACTATTGGGAATGTGGTTCATCTTCTATCCCACCTACTTTATGCTTATACAGGGTACCTCTATTGGGGATAGTGGGGTAGGCAGATTCTGGTCCTGGCCTCCAGTAGGTGCTCATGATTAGAGTCTAGTGTGGTCACTGGGTTTGGAGTACTGCAGGTGGAAAGCTTGGGGGGAGACAGAGGGAAGCCCTCCTAGAAAGGTCACTCACTAAGACACCAAAGAATAGAAACCAAAATTCCTGAACCATTTTCCAATGATTAACCGTAAACATATGGATTTCCATTATTTGATACTCCGATCTAGAAAGCCATTTTAGCTACCAACGAACATATCCGAAGGAAATCAAAACCACCTGAAAAAATTAACATTAAACACTACAAAGATGAGAAAGGGCCAGGGAAGAATAAACATCTGCTTAAAAAATGTAGGTAGAAAACTAGAATCCCCAAAGCAGAAGATGCCCTACCCCCACCTCCACCTGAACCACAACCCGTCAGTGCAGGAGCCAAACATATTGACAAACTGACCATGATACTAATAGTAATCAAAAGCCTCACCAAGGCAAAATCTTCAAGAGAACCAAAGTCACACACCCAAAATGAACATTCAAAGGGCCACGTATATAATGGTCCAAAGATGCCACCAACCCCGAGTCCAGCATGAAACACTCGCCCCTGAACACAAGCAATAAGACAACAGATAAGAATGGCAAGTGAAGGCAGGTTAGGAAAACAAGGCCCATTTAAAAAACACACACATCCAGAGGAAATGAACAAGGGGTTCACAAAAACGAGGAAGCATGGAGCCCAACTGAAAGCCAACAACTTAAAATTAAACAGCTTCTCAGCAGCAATGTCGAGGCACACCTGAATCCAAATGCAACCAATCACTAACTAGGGGCAAACCAGTCACAATAAAAGAATGCAAATGGAACCAAGAATCAAAAGTTCATGCCAGGAACCTGAAAACACTATGACCAAAACGAGAAGAGCAAAGCCAGCTGGAGAGGAAATGACCAGCAAAACAAGCCACAGGCCAAACCAAGACAGTAACAACTATCACAAGGAACAGGCAGTGTCCTGCCCAGAAAAAACATGTAAACCCCCCAACAGCAAGGCATGCACATCTGAGAGCAAAATAGAACCCTCAGTTGCTGATTACCTGTAGGTGATAGAGAATTCTTTTACACCCACCTCTGCCCTTGGACCAGCCTTCCCTGGTGATTGCCGGGATTGTTGTTTGTCTTCATAGCCCAAAGACCCACGTAGCCATCACAGCCAGGATGATCTGGTAAATCAGAAACTTGTTCAGCTCTTTCTTTAAAGCTTCTACTTTTGTTCCAGTAACATTGCTTATATTTGGGAGATTGAAAAGTCTTGGGTCTCAGATGTTTACACTATATTCTCTAATTGTGCTTACGGCACCCCAATTTTTCATTTAATTTTTTTCATTTCCTATTTTCTCTCCCAATCCAGTAGGTGGTGATTTTACTGTACAGGTACAGAACCTAACCTTCCATTATTTTTGAAGTGCATATGTATTATATCTCTCTCATCTCCCATAACTCTTAAGTGCTTTACTGTTTCTATGTGGGCAGTACAGGATCGTTGAACATCTTCCAGCTCTGAAATCTAACCTGTGTTGAAAGGGAAGGTTAAGAGTGAATGCTCTCATTATCCAGCCTCTATTTTCTTGGCTATTGGTGTTTGTTTTACTATTTTCTAAACATCAGGATTTCTGATATTATTATGCCAAGATCTTTGACTTGCATCTTGTAATTCTTTTAAAGTTTTATATTTTTTCCTGTACAGAGGTTATGTGAATTGTCATCATTAAATGTCATATTTTCCCATTGCTCACTAGAGACATTTAATATCTGATAGAACTTTTTCTGCATCTTAACTCGAAGCAATCTTCATATTTATTTTAGTGTCGTCAGCGAAATATGACAAAACTTTGGAGTGCAGTCCTGTCCATGTCTTTCATAAGTATGGTGTGAGGACACCTTGAGAAACCAAGTTTCCCACTGTATTGTGGCTGAATTACTGTTTGTTAGAAAATTTTAAATCCATCTCCCTACTTCCCTTGTTATTCCCCCAAGTTTTAATTTATGGGCTAATATTCCACTGTCACTTTTAATAAACAATTTTGTAAAATTTGTGTACAAAACATTTGTATTTTGGTTTGTTTTAAATGCCTCTAATTTTGTTGCAATCAATTATGAATGACACGATCTTTCAAATCTCTACAACAGTATTAAATTGAATTGTAACCAGTAAGTTGGATTCTTAGCATCCTCTCAACAACCTTAGTGATGTGTGATTGAAGTGTGATTGTTCAAAAAGTTTTTTGTAAGTTCTTTACTAACTCCCATTTATAGTGGGGAAGGTGTGTCTAATTTTTATAATCTGCATGATGTCATCTGTCTAGGCTTTTCCTCTATTTATATAAAATTCACGTGCTAAGTATATTTTGCACTTCTTTAAATAATGTATTCCAAGAATTTCGTCCCATAACTGAATGCATAAGTATACTGTATTTCTTTTTTCAAGGCTGTGGGATTTATTGTAATATCCACATGCCTTTCTGTGTGGGTTGCATTCATTAAGACACTGTTAGTCGTACTAGGGCAGCACTAACCATGAAAACAGTCATGCCTCACCACATAGTGCAGGGAAACCAGCCAACCAAAGGTAATGGGACTTGGAACGATAAAGGCTAATGCATGCTAATCAGCATCCAGAGAGGGACATTGGTAGGGCATGGTAACAGTGCAACTCCTTGCACTGTCCATGTGCATGTCCTTGCACTGGAAATGCAACAGTGCATGTCCAGTGCAAGGACAGGTAACCAATCCATGTATGTTGGGCACCTCAAGATAAACACTATTAACAGCACTGTCCAAAACGAGGGGTTACAGCCAAAGTAAAGTTACTTTACTCAAAACAGGTGCATGCTCAGCCTTAAGGGCATCAGCCTTGGCCAGAAAGATGAGAAAAGCAAGGAATGTACCAAAGCGATGAATGAGATGCCATGTAAAAAAACAGCCAGATATGGAAGAGACGTGGAACCACACAAAAGAAAAGTGGGAAAACAAGCATCTAATGTAGAGGCCAACTAACGTGCAATATGAATGTTTGTAAGATACATAACACCAAGGTATCCAGAAAATTCATAAAAACATATCTGGAACATTGGGTAAAATCCCATTAAAAATTGAACCAGAGAAAAATGAGACAGAAAACTTGCATCAGGAGACAGTATTGAGAAACAAGAAACATCAAACTCTAAAAAAGCCAGAGGGGTCCCGGAGGTATGAACAGCACTTAGAAAAACCAAGGAAAAGTCAAGAAACCTGACAAAGAACAACCTCCATCTATTGTCAAAGTGCAACTAGCATAAGAAAAAGTTATAATACTCCCTATGGACAAAATGACTGAACCAAGTCAAAGGAAGAATGACGATGGCCGTTTCATAACCTGGGGGAGACCCAGACACAACCCAATGGAACCACAAGATTCTATGGGCACCCAAGAGAACCATGGGATCCATCTTGAGTGTCACAGCACAAACCCAGAACCAGCAAAACAAAACAACTCTGGTAACACATCCAGATATCAGTCAATGCACTTGACAGTAAGTTGTCAAGTGCATTGACACACATCGCTGCCAAATTATAGAGCATTTCCAGGAATCCAGGACATACATCTTGGGAGCTAAGAAACACTACTGGAAAATGTGGCACATCCCAGAGGCAAAAACAAAAAATATATTGCTATCTCTGTACAAAGCGACGGCAGACCACAGCTATGGAGGACCCAATATGAATCCAAAACAAACCAGGATGGCAGTACAGATCCTTCACGACATAAGGCAAGGCCTCGTGTAGCCATGGCACAAGACCCTGAAGAAGTAAAGGAAAACCAGGTCATGCCCTTGGAATCCCCATCATGTTAACCACCAAACATCCACTGGACCAAAGGCTCATAGGCCTCAATTCAGAAATATTGACACCAGTAAAAATTAAAGCATGCCCAGATTCACCTCATGAATGTAGAAAATGATCTTATGACGACGACTATGACTGCAATACAACAATCCTTACCGGTTTGAAATCATCTTCATCATCTTCCTCTTTTATTTTTTTCCTTTTCTTCTCTTTAGGTTCTGTTTTCACTTTTTTACGAATGGCTAAGGGCTTGTCATCATCTTCATCATCCTCCTCCTTTATACGTTTCCGGTGAGACTGAAAGAGTACAACAAAACATTTAGCTACAATGAATCATAACAAAATGGAAATTCCAAACAGAGGGCTTTATTCTAGAGTAAATTAATACCATGAGACATTTTGCTACTAATTTAAAAATATCATAATTAAGTTCTTCCTTTTACATATTCCACATACAGACTAAACACCATTATAATATTTCTCACTCCCAAGCCTTGGACAGATGCACCAATATGGAAACAATAAAGTATTGAAGGAACAGACTAACATCCCATATTTCAAGACTAAACTTTTTGCATACTGTAAATTTGAAGTTTAATAAACTGCAACTTATATGCTCTGCACAAGAAACCATATCTTACAGGGGGAGAACCATTATGACAACAATGACGATGTCATACATCCCTTGCATGGTCATGTAGACACATGATTTTTTGTTTAAAAGCAGTTTTGGAGGGTCAGCCTCCAGAAATAAGTGGACAGCATTGATTAACTTTTCTGTTTCTTTTGTAAATATATTGTACTGTACATAATGTTTGGTGCCTAATATTAAATTTTCCTCAGATGTATTATTTTAGATTACATACTATACCTTATATAATAACATAATAACTACAATTACTTGAAGAATGAACGAAGTTGATGGCACTTACACAGCCATTTCCCAGGATATAGTGCCAAGAATGTAGAATAATCTACAAGTGCAAAGGACAGCTGAGATGGCATGGAGCTTCCAACAAACCTCAACACAATATAGACACTCACCATTGGATCAACCTCCTCCACCTTCCTCATCATCCTCATTCCCCTCCAGCTGCTCCCAAATATATTCTTTACTCACCAAGGGAACATCATCTTCCTCATCCTCCAATGGTTCTTCTTTTACTGGTTCATTTATCACCAATTTGTCCTCCTCCTCAGACTCAACTGGCTCCTCTTTAATGGTTAATTCATCTTGTAGAACAGGCTCTGGCTCTTTACTTTCCTCCTTCACCTCAATCTTCACCTATAATTAAACAAAACATTTACATTATATAAATATCAAAGCACTAATTTGAGGCAGCTTTTGGGAATTGCCACATATATATATATCACCATTTAATATATAAAATAAAAGTGTTGAATGTAATGTTAAAAACGCCCATTTTAGCGTGGCCATCAGTACAGTACCTCCCCAAAGCCGTATCTTATGGAGAAGCAACAACCTGTCACGACTCTTCCATCATAAGCCAGGACCAGAATCTGGCTTGGTCTATGAGGCAAAAGCAAAAATCTGACATCTACCCAAAACTAAGAAACCTCACTTCAGAAATCATAGGCATAAAAAATGAAACCACTGCTCGAAAGAAATTAAATACCTGAAAGTTACAAGGCAAATGATGACTGTCACACAGTCATGACACACCAGATGGGGAAGGGAGGGAGAGGATGAGAATGTGTGTGCCTATAGCAACACTCACTAGTATATTGCATACACCCTTCTCAACCTGAGAACAGAAGAGCCGAAGAACAAGAGAGAAAGAATACCAGGGAAAGTATCAAAAAGATAAGGAGAGACTAGCCCAAATCTAGAAAAAGTCACAGTAATCAGCAAACACTCAAGTACTCACCTAGTTAGTGAGCTAGGTGGAGTTCAGTGCCATTTTGGCACCAAACTCTACTGGATAGAGGCAAAATTTGAGGGTACAAGAGGCCTACTGAGGCCTCCCAATAATGGACACTTCATTACATTTGATGCGGGATTTAATAAAAGAACACACAAGTGCCATGAAAACTAGAAGATAAAAGAAAAAAAAAAAGAGGCGATACGATCACTACAAACAAAAGTAACGGGAATCGATAAAATTGATAAGGAAGTATTCCTAAGACCTGGAACTTCAAAAACAAGAGGTCATTGATTTAAACTAACTAAACAAAGATGCCGAAGAAATATAAGAAAATTCACTTTCGCAAACAGAGTGGTAGACGGTTGAACAAGTTAGGTGAAGGTGGTGGAGGCCAAAACCGTCAATAGCTTCAAAGCATTATATGACAGAGTGCTGGGAAGACAGGACACCACGAGCGTAGCTCTCATCCTGTAACTACACTAAGGTAATTACAGGTCCAGTGAGGATGGGAAATATCCAAAAGGTAATGAGGAGTCAACACTGCTAGAACGCCAGAATATTAGCTAATAACATGTTGGAAAAGAAAGCAGTAATAGCAGCTTACTTGTGTAAATGTGTGTATGGATATACACCAGGCTGGCCAAGTCAAATCCCCGAACATAACCTGAGGAAGCCTAGACTTGGAACAAGGCACCAAGGAAATGGAATTAAAGGGAGAGAACAATAGCCAAAGAAGTACAAGTAATCTGCAAAGAACACCATTCTGCAGCTACAGAGCTAATGACTGAGAGCATTATGCATCCCTGGCTGGACAACCCAAGTGTCCACAACCTCTAGTAGTGAGAGCATCAAGTTTACTACCAGAAGCCAAAGTCAACAAGAAGGAAGCCTTGAAAAGGAATCCTTCACTGAAGGATGATAACCCTTTAGGTTTTAGGTTTCACTGTCCAGCCTTATGTAACCCTAAACTCCTGGAACCATCTCACTCAGAAGAGATAAAGCCCAAAATTACACCTGAACATGCCCCCCCCCCAGACCATCCAAAAGGAGTGGCCTTTATACTGTCCCACAAACACAAAGAACAAACATTGAAGGAAAGATCAGGCTCCAACACCAATGTCAAGTCTGACAATGGATCCTCCCCTAAAACAAAAGGATCCAACACTAGTACTGGAACGTCAGAAATTAGGAAGGTGTCAAGCCAAAGCCACTTAGTAGCCCAAGTCAAGAGTAGAGTCATCTGTGGTGCCTTACATCCACATGCTCCCCCTCTCCTCAGTGAATGCCAGATTCTGGCCCTGGCTATTGGCAGGCATGAGTGGGTTTTGGAAACAAATTACAAAGGCTTGGCTAAACAAGTGCTGAGCTTAGGTAGCTGCTGAGGGGGGCCTTTCTAAAAAATATGCATACCAATACAGGACATTTACCTACTTACTATGTAAATAGTAATATATAGTTTATAGTTTGACTATCTATTGAAATATATTTATACAAAAATGCAATGACTGGAGGCTATAAAGATAAAAAATTCATTATATCAGGTTTATGTGTACAAATCTTCAAAAAACTTTAAAAGGACAAATGCACCTCTTCTACGTACCTTCTCTTTTTCTTTGTCCCGACTCTTCTCTTTATCCTTGTGCCTATCACGATCCCTATCTTTTTCCTTGTGCAAACTCCTGTGACTGGAGGAAGAGTGACGATCTTTATCACGTTCTTTGTCACGCTCCTTCTTCTCGCCATTACTGCTGCTGTGCTTCTTCTCGTCACGGTGGCGATCCTTGTCTTTATCGCGAGATTTTTCCCGATCACTACGTTCTTTGTCCTTATCTCTATGTTTATCTCTGTCTTTGTCACGATGCTTGTCCTTGTCACTTCTTTCTTTGTCTTTATCTCTGTGTTTGTCTTTATCATTCCTTTCTTTGTCCTTATCTCTGCTTTTTTCTTTGTCACTTCTTTCTTTCTCTTTGTCTTTGTGTTTCTCTTTGTCACTCTGTTCCTTATCCTTGCTGCGTTCCTTGTCACGGTCCCTATCCTTGTGAGAGCTTTTATGACTGGATGACGAATGTCTGTCTTTATCCCTGTCCTTATCCTTGTGGGAACTCTTGTGGCGATCTTTGTCACGGTGGCGGTCCTTCTCCCGATCTCGATCCTTGTCTTTGTGTTTATGCTTATGATCTTTATGTTCACGATGCTCTGAAGTGCCATTTGAAATACCATTGGGCATTCCTGCAATTAAATATTTGTTATTAATCAATTTAAATACATTCAATACCTTTCAGATTTATACTGTGAACTTATATTAATATATTAAATCTATTTCACATATTTATCAACCAACAAAAAATTAAACTGTACATAAATATAGCCTCCATCTCCATTTAATATTAATTAAAAACATGAGAATGAAGGTAACTGCAGAAGGTCTATTGGCATACAAGGCAGCCCCTAATTATATCCACCCAATCTCATTCATATAATTGTCTAACCTACTCTTGAAACAATCAACAAAAAACATAAGGCATGTTCTTATCTCAGTCTTATATCCTACACTGGACGCGTTCTAGTGAACGCGTCCAGTGTAGTCTTTGTGTTTCTCTTTGTCTGGACATGTTCTAGTGAAGGCGTCCAGCATAGGATGATGAAATTAATCCCTCAAATTAGAAACCTGTCGATCAACTGGTATTACAAATTATGTAACTATATTTTCACACTTTATTTCACACCATGCATCTTTAGAGTGAATTACATGTTTATGGCTCAGAAGATCACCTTTCATAATCAAGTTGTTGGGGATACTGTTATTACAATATGGGTAATTACAATATATGGCTGTCACTAGCGGTCACATTCCCAGCTGAAGGCGAGGAATAAATAAGGAATTCTCTGAAGTGTCACAAAGATTGCAACCTTGATTGCTTTTCAATCTGTACTACAAAGCAACACTGGCAAAGGAAAAGCTGCCTTGGAGTTAAAACCTATACTGTATTAGAGAACACCCAAACAGAATTTTAATTAATAAAATTCTATATACAGTACTGTATATATATACTGTACAGGTTGTATAGGATACCACCTCTGGTGCAATTAATATGCACACCTGTATATGTATATATGTATGTATATATGTGTCGTACCTAGTAGCCAGAACGCACTTCTCAGCCTACTATGCAAGGCCCGATTTGCCTAATAGGCCAAGTTTTCATAAATTAATTGTTTTTCGACAACCTAACCTAACCTAACGTTTTCGGCTACCTAACCTATAAAGATTGGTTAGGTTAGGTAGGGTTGGTTAGGTTCGGTCATATATCAACGTTAATTTTAACTCCAATAAAAAAAATTGACCTCATACATAAGGAAATGGGTAGCTTTATCATTTCATAAGAAAAAAATTAGAGAAAATATATTAATTCAGGAAAACTTGGCTTATTAGGCAAATCTGGCCTTGCATAGCAGGCCAAAAAGTGAGTTCTGGCTACTAGGTACGACATATGTATATACAGTATATATGTGTGTGTATATATATATATATATATATATATATATATATATATATATATAATATATATATATAGTTCTATTATATATATATAATAGAACTATATATATAATAGATAATATATATATATATCTATATAGAGATATAGAACTATATATATAAGAACTATATATATACAGTACCTTCCTCCCCAAGGGAGGAAGGTACTGGATGTCAAATACCCCTTCTTTCCTGGTGAATATTAGATCCAGTACTGTCAGAACATCCTCTTCCTTCCTTCATTCTTGTGGCTTGCTTGACATGTTAATACATGTCAAAAATGAGGTTTACAACTTTGAATGTCTGTAGGCCTCCCAGTCTATTGCCTTAAAGTTGAAGTCCCCCTGTACCAACAATCGAGATTTATCTTTGTCTTACCATAATCTCACGTGTGTGTTAAGAGAAAAAATAAAAAAAAAAAAAAATAAAAAAATGATAAAAAATAAATAAATAAAAAAAGTGAATACATACCGGTTGATTGACAGTTGAGGCAGGACCAAAGAGCCAAACCTCAACCCCTGCAAGCACAACTAGGTGTTGACCAATCCACACACTAGAAATTGAAGGCTCAACGACGTTTCGGCCTGTCCAAAACTATTCTCAAGTCAATAGTGATGAGGGAAGGAGATGAAGGCAATAAATATGCAAGAGAGAGGTGAGGAGCAAGTCAAAAGGTGTGCAAGGTAAGGTGTAGTAGAGGGAATAGTAACAGCAAAAATAACAAAGATAACTGCAGAAGGCTTATTGGCCCATACGAGGCAGCTCTTATTTATAACCACCTAATAAGAAGGGGATAGTAATAGACTAAGAAGAGAGCAAGGGATAGTAAGAGAAAATAATAGACAGAAAATAAAAAAGGAAAAAGAAAGAAAGATAATTGGAACATAAGAACAAAGGTAACTGCAGAAGGCCTATTGGCCCATACGAGGCAGCTCCTATTTATAACCACCCAATCCCACTCATATACATGTCCAACCCATGCTTGAAACAATCGAGGGACCCCACCTCCACAATGTTACGCGGCAATTGGTTCCACAAATCAACAACCCTGTTACTGAACCAGTATTTACCCAAGTCTTTCCTAAATCTAAACTTATCCAATTTATACCCATTTAACCATTTATTTTTTTTTTTATATTTATACCCATTTATACCCATAACGTGGTGGAGGTGGGGTCCCTCGATTATTTCAAGCGTGGGTTGGACATGTATATGAGTGGGATTGGGTGGTTATAAATAGGAGCTGCCTCGTATGGGCCAATAGGCCTTCTGCAGTTGCCTTTGTTCTTATGTTCTTATGCGGTAATTGGTTCCACAAATCAACAACCTGGTTGATACCTGGTTGATACCTGGTTGATGGGGTTCTGGGAGTTCTTCTACTCCCCAAGCCCGGCCCGAGGCCAGGCTCGACTTGTGAGAGTTTGATCCACCAGGCTGTTGCTTGGAGCGGCCCGCAGAGCCACATACCCACCACAGCCCGGCTGATCCGGGACTTCTCTTAGGAAACAGTCCAGTTTTCTCTTGAAGATGTCCACGGTTGTTCCGGCAATATTTCTTATAGTCGCTGGGAGGACGTTGAACAACCGCGGACCTCTGATGTTTATACAGTGTTCTCTGATTGTGCCTATGGCACCTCTGCTCTTCACTGGTTCAATCTTGCATTTTCTTCCATATCGTTCACTCCAGTACGTTGTTATTTTACTGTGTAGATTTGGGACCTGGCCCTCCAGTATTTTCCACGTGTATATTATTTGGTATCTCTCTCGTCTCCTTTCTAGAGAGTACATTTGGAGAGCTTTGAGACGATCCCAATAATTTAGGTGTTTATCTCGTCTATGCGTGCCGTATATGTTCTCTGTATTCCCTCTATTTCAGCAATCTCTCCTGCTCTGAAGGGGGAAGTGAGTACTGAGCAGTATTCGAGACGGGACAACACAAGTGACTTGAAGAGTACAACCATTGTGATGGGATCCCTGGATTTGAAAGTTCTCGTAATCCATCCGATCATTTTTCTGGCTGATGCGATATTTGCTTGGTTATGCTCCCTAAACGTTAGATCGTCGGACATCATTATTCCCAAATCCTTGACATGCTGTTTTTCTACTATGGGAAGATTTGATTGTGTTTTGTACCCTGTATTATGTTTCAGATCCTCATTTTGCCGTACCTGAGTACCTGAAATTTATCACTGTTAAACATCATATTATTTTCTGCTGCCCAATCGAAAACTTTGTTGACATCTGTTTGTAGTTTTTCAATGTCTTCAGCAGAGGTAATTTTCATGCTGATTTTTGTGTCATCTGCGAAGGATGACACGAAGCTGTGACGTGTATTTTTGTCTATATCAGATATGAGAATAAGGAACAGTAGCGGTGCAAGGACTGTACCTTGAGGTACAGAGCTTTTAACATCGCTTGGACTCGATTTTATCTGATTGACTGTTACTCTTTGTGTTCTGTTCGACAGGAAATTGAGTATCCAGCGTCCTACTTTTCCAGTTATTCCCATTGACCTCATTTTGTGAGCTATCACCCCATGGTCACATTTGTCGAAAGCCTTTGCAAAGTCTGTGTATACAACATCTGCATTTTGCTTTTCTTCTAGGGCTTCTGTGATTTTGTCATAGTGGTTGAGTAACTGTGACAGACAGGATCTTCCCGCTCTAAATCCATGTTGTCCTGGATTGTGCAATTCATTGTTTTCCATAAAACTAGAAATTTGATTCCTAATCACTCTTTCAAACACTTTTATTATGTGTGATGTTAGTGCAACTGGCCTATAATTTTTGCCAAGGCTTTACTCCCCCCCTTGTGCAACGGAGCTATATCTGCAGATTTAAGTGCTGCTGGTATCTCCCCTGTATCCAGGCTCTTTCTCCATATTACGCTGAGTGCTCTCGCTACTGGTACTTTACATTTCTTTATGAATATTGAATTCCATGAGTCAGGCCCAGGGGCTGAGTGCATGGGCATATTGTCAATTTCTCTTTCAAAGTCTTCCGAGTTTGTGGTAATATCCGTTATATTATCTGCAGCTTGAATGTCATTCATAAAGAAGCTGTCTGGGTCATCAACTTTCATGTTGTTAATTGGTGTGCTAAACATAGCCTCATACTGGCTTCTTAGAATTTCACTAATCTCTTTGTTGTCCTCTGTGTACGTACCTTCATTTGTAATTAACGGTCCAATACTGGTCGAGGTTTTGGATTTTGATTTAGCGTATGTGAAAAAATATTTCGGATTTTTCCTTATCTCTTGTATAGCTCTCTGTTCCAATTCCATTTCCTCAGACTCATATGATCGCTTCAACGTTTGTTCGATTTCTTCGATCTCCCTGCTTAGGCTTATTTCCTTGCTTGTGATAGTTGTGTCTGCCGAAGCATTTCCGTATTTTTTTTCCTTCTCCTGTACAGTCGTCTGCGTTCTCTTTCTAGAGTGTTCCTCTTTCTGCCCCTCCTCACCGGCACGTGCTTCAAGCAGACCTTGTAAGCTTCAGCTGTCAGTTGAGCTATTCCCTGTGGGGAGTTTTNCAATAAAGGCTATACCGGCAATTCTGTTTTGTGTCGAAATCACGACTATATATATATACTATATATATATATATATATAACTATATATATATATATATATATAGATATATATTATATATATAAATAATATATATATATATATATATATATATATATAGGAGATCTTCAGCTAGTGAAATCTAGCGGAGAGGAGTTAGGCCTTACACTAAATCCATCAAAGTGTGAAATCATCTCGTCCAACCAACCAATCATAAATGCAGTACAAATCTTATTGCCAGGAGCCCAAGTGATCGCTCCCACCGACAGTGTGCTGCTAAGGGCACCTCTGGGCTCGAACGCCATTGAGGTAGTCCTCGAAAAAAAGCTTAAAGACCTGAGGAGGATGGAGGCGCGAATAGGGGCTTTGGATGCTCATGATGCGTTGTACCTTCTTACAAGGTGCCTGGCCTTGCCCAGACTTACCTATTTCCTCAGGTGTGCTGCTTCTTTTGACAGCCCAAAATTAACGGAATACGATTCACTCCTAAAGACAATAACTATGAAAGTGTTAAACCTCTCCCTGCAAGATGACCAGTGGGACCAAGCAACGCTCCCAGTTAGACTCGGGGGTATAGGTATTCGCAAGGCGACACAGTTAGCATTGCCGGCATTCTTATCCTCGACCAGTGCTACAAGTGAATTAGTGAAGGAAATACTACCAGAATACCTAAGGAACTCCATTGGGATTCGTGATCCCAAATTTGTGGAAGGAGCTGGTCGGTGGGACACACTCGCCAATTCACACACCCGACCAACTTGTCCAAACGACGGTAAACAGGCCAAATGGGATAGCCCCATAGTGGAGAACATCGCCAAAGCATTGCTGGACGTAGCTTCTCAGAAGGACAGAGCGCGTCTCCTAGCTGTGCAAGCCCCCCATGCTGGGGACTTCCTGTTGGCAGTCCCTAATTCGGCCTTGGGCACCCGCCTGGATCATCGGGCCCTAAGTATTGGTGTTGCTCTGCGCCTTGCCGCCCCTATCTCCACCGAGCACCGGTGTATTTGCGGCCAGGCACGGGCAGACCAATACGGCAGCCATGGTCTCATCTGTCGTAAGACACAGGGAAAGATTGCCAGACAAAAGGCAGTCAATGACATCATCAAGAGAAGTTTGGCTACAGCTGGGTGTCCAGCACAAAGGGAACCCCAGTTGTGCAGACCTGACAACAGCCAAAAACGCCCAGATGGAGTCACCCTGCAGCCATGGAGGGAAGGTAAACAGGTCGTATGCGATTACACCTGTGCATCTACATTGGCTGATACCTATTTACGTTACAGCTCAGCGAAGGGAGGTGGGGCAGCCACCTTCAGGGAGACCCAGAAAATCCACAAGTACAGAGACCTAGAACGATGTTACAGGTTCGTGCCGATAGACTCAGAGAATCTGGGCGCCTGGGGTAAATGTGCACTCAAGTTTTTAAAGGAGGTTGGTGAGGAACTCATTTGGAAAACTAGAGACCCACGAGCAGCCAGTTTCCTGTTCCAGCGCCTCAGTGTCGCAGTGCAGAGGGGAAATGCGTGCTGTATCCTGGGTACGCACCCAACCTCCGAGGAGCTGGACGAGGTCTTCGAACGCTGATTGTTTAATTGTTATATATTTGTGTGTGTGTGTGTGTTCTCTGTAAACTGTAGCATTGCAATAAAATAAAACAAAACATACAAAAAAATAATAGGGGTGGTAGGAGAAGAAAAGAATTAAGTATTCAGTGAGAATCCACAAGATCTTCTCTGAATGCTCTTTGTTTTTTTCTTCGAGGATGTGGGTCCCTGCAATTGCACCAGAGGTGGTACCCCTAATATATATATATATATATATATATATATATATATATATATATATATATATATATATATATATATATATATATATATATATATATATATATATATATATATATATATATATATATATATATATATATATATATATATATATATATATATATATATATTATATATATATATATATATATATATGTTATTAAATATGACTGAAAAAGTAAGATTAATAATTCTAACGCGAATTTTCTCGATTTCCTTATGTTTCTTTTTACTGTTGACGGTAAATGAAAAATCAATTCTCCAAAATTCATTTTTATTTCTAGTCTTACGCGACACTTGAGCGTGTTTCGTAAAACTTATTACATTTTCAAAGACTTTAGTTTATCCACACACAACTTATGATTGAACAGCATTGGCTCTTATACCTGCATTTGGGTGAGGTGATGTAATACAATAGTGGGGTGAAAAACAAACTTTCAACAAAACACAGAACACGGAACAATGGATATAGATTTGTAACTGCAGATGGCCTATTGGCCCATATTTCTTGATGCTTCTATATTGGAGCGGAGTCTTGAAGTGGGTAGAATAAAGTTGTGCGTTAATTGGCTGTTGATTGCTGGTGTTGACTTCTTGATGTGTAGTGCCTCGCAGATGTCAAGCCGCCTGCTGTCGCTGTATCTATCAATGATTTCTGTGTTGTTTGCTAAGATTTCTCTGGTGATGGTTTGGTTGTGGGAAGAGATTATATGTTCCTTAATGGAGCCCTGTTGCTTATGCATCGTTAAACGCTTGGAAAGAAATGTTGTTGTCTTGCCTATATACTGAATTTTTTGAGGCTTACAGTCCCCTACAGGGCATTTGAAGGCATAGACGACGTTGGTCTCTTTTAGAGCGTTCTGCTCCGTGTCTGAAGAGTTTCT
The DNA here is from genome assembly GCA_020271785.1 of Procambarus virginalis. NCBI lineage: Eukaryota > Metazoa > Arthropoda > Malacostraca > Decapoda > Cambaridae > Procambarus > Procambarus virginalis. The sequence continues at coordinate 18,681,998 of WNGS01167840.1, read as the reverse complement.
CATGAGTAGGCTGGCCGTTTTCTTGGTTTTATAGTAAATCTTCAGTTGTATCTTCTGATTTTTGTCTGTAGGGATAACATTTCTATTAACAATATCTTTCAGGACCCTTTCCTCCGTTTTATGAGCTGTGGAAAAGAAGTTCCTGTAAAATAGTCTAATAGGGGGTATAGGTGTTGTATTAGTTGTCTCTTCAGAGGTTGCATGGCGTTTCACTTTCCTTCTTATGATGTCTTCAACGAAACCATTGGAGAAGCCGTTGTTGACTAGGACCTGCCTTACCCTACAGAGTTCTTCGTCGACTTGCTTCCATTCTGAGCTGTGGCGAAGAACACGGTCGACATAAGCGTTAACAACACTCCTCTTGTACCTGTCTGGGCAGTCACTGTTGGCATTTAGGCACATTCCTATGTTTGTTTCCTTAGTGTAGACTGCAGTGTGGAAATCTCCGCTCCTTTCCATGACTGTTACATCTAGAAAGGGCAGCTTCCCATCCTTCGCGTCAGACTAGAAATAAAAATGAATTTTGGAGAATTGATTTTTCATTTACCGTCACCAGTAAAAAGAATCATAAGGAAAATGGAGAAAATTCGTGTTAGAATTATTAATCTTACTTTTTCGGTCATATTTAATAATATATATATATATATATATATATATATATATATATATATATATATATATATATATATATATATATATATATATAATGTGTGTGTGTGAGTAATTTTATGATGCATGATGGGTAAGCTATTTGATTTAGGATCATTGATTAGTGTGTACCATTTCCATGTGTTTCATTTGCATGTATTATTGTAGTGGCGTGTGGTGAGTCAGGAATTGTTGTTGCTGACTGATTGCCTAATGATGTCATTAGCATGTGGGTTATGCTGACGGCATCATTATGTTTGTGTGTTTGGGCAGTGTTGTTGTTTGGTATACGTTATATTACTGCCCTAGGAGCTGTGTTGGTGATTTAAGGAGGTCCCTCTCATTATTCAGGGGAATTCACAGTACTTAATGAGAGAGCAGGAAATTGATTGGTTAATCTGCCTAATTATGAGTATTAGTGCCAGCTGTCAGTGTAGCGATGGTATCTTATATTAACATAAATTGTTTTGCTGAAGTAGTGATTGCACACAGTAGTCCCTTGCAACTGTTGCAAGATTAGAGGGGGCAGTAATGTAGGTATACTTTTGTGTTGCCAAACCGTGTGTCATTACAATGAGGGTACAGCATTTACCGTGTTGCAGAGAGAGATGCAACCGTGTGTAGTCTGTGCATTTATGTTGTTATGCCACTGTAAGTGTGACCTATGTAACCTGTGGCTACTTTGTGTTTCTTTAAGATTTGTCGATGACTTAAGGATTCAGTGAGAGTTAATTAGGGGAATAAACTTTACAAGGGGTTGCACATTACTTAATGAGAGAGCTGTTAAGGGAAACAGTGTTGAGCTTGTTGAGATACGTTTCAGGTGCAATTAATTGTCCGTGTGACAACTAATATGACCACTCTAGCTAATTATGTAATTATCATTCTCATCATGAATTCACATAGTGGGGAGGAGCTGTCAGAGTCTGACAGTATTTGTGTTAACGTAATTTGCTCGAGACTAATTAACTTTCTGGGGTATAGCAAATAGTGGTTCATGATAATTAGTGGAGTAATTAACGTCAAAGGTCTTGATGACTCGGTAGAGCGAGGTCATGGAGCTAGGATAACTCGTTATATTAATCATATCCTGTCTGGTGACAGTGGATTTAAGATACACTCATGTTAATTAGTGAAGTAATTAACTTCTCGTCCGAGAATTCACAGTGTTTGATGAGACCTGCTTAGGCAGTGCGGAGTGAGACATATTTATGTATAATTATTTATTGGTCCTGGTGACAGTTAATTAATTGCTCGGGGTTAATTAGGGTAATGAACGCTCATTAAAGTAAAAGTTTGAAATAGACTGTTGAGAAGCTACCAAGATAGTGGTATGCTTAGTTAACGTAACTCCATTGGGATTTAATTAGTTGTCCATTTGACATTAATTAAGAATAACTCACTGAATACTTGAAAGGAGTCAAGTGTGATGTAATTGAAGAGAGTTTGAGTTATTGTTAACAAGATGACTTGTTTTAAGTGAGACAAGTCTTGACGATTAACGTAGAGTGCTTTGTTGCTGACTGCTGTGATCAGTCAATTAACGTAATTAATCACATAATCAATTTTGTAATTGATTAAGGCAATTTCTTTTGTTTATCGTCTGGTGACGAGAGTAAAGTAACTTGGGGGATTATTGGAGAAGTGTCTCAGAATCCCACCTTGCCTGGCTTTGTTTACTGTTTACAGTGCAACTTCTTGCAGGGAGTTGCAAAGAGTGTTCACATTAAGTTGTAATAGGGGGAGTCACTGTTGGACTACCCGCCTAGTTACGTGGGTATTTCGCCTGTAGGGTTGGAGGACCCGTAAGATTGTGATTATAGTATCTGTTCACCGTGAAGCCGTGACAATATTGATTGCAAGCTTGCGTCATCAGTGGGCATCATTGTTCAGTTAGTTCATTTAGTCAGCCTGAAGTGTCAGCAAGATGAAGACTGCTGTCATTTCTCGAGGGGCTGTTGAATAGCTGTGTTGTAAGTGCCACTGGATGGACATTAACGCAACGATTCACTCACTGTTATGTAAACTAGGCTTGTGAATTATTTATTTGCAATATTGCGTCGTCAGTGGGCACACCTGTGTTCAGGATACTTCAGTACGCAGCCGCACAACAATGGACCGGAGTCGTTGCTATTTAGCTGTTTGTTATAGTGCCACTTGATGGACATTAACGTAACGTAAACTCGATATTGTAGTAGTTTAGTCTCTTGTAAATAATTTTTTTGTTATAGAAAACGGTCTTTGATGTCAACCCATCAACCATTCATTTCCACCCATGTTCTGCTCTATACGATTGTTGCAATGTGATCTTTTTTTAAATGACGGCTGTTCTTGGGAAATTCGAATTCCATTTCATAGCACCACATCAAATACAAATATTTGATTGTGAGAACCCGTCAGTTACCCTTTATTGGTTTTAACGTCCTTTTTTTAACTAGGAGGAACCATCGGCCTAAGTGGACAGGTTATCCCCTTTGTGGTGGAAGCCTGACGGTTTGCTCCCGCTTTTCCTTTTTCTATTGGTCTCATGCTTAGAGTAGAAATATCTGCAGTGTGCAGTTCTTTATGCTTGACGTCCACTTCCTAAGGGAGGTAGGCATAGAAAAAAATCTCACAAGGCTAACATTCTGTAAGGTGTATAAGTTTCATGCAAATCGGTTGATAACAAATATCAGAAAAAAAATTGATAAAAAAATAAAAAATATTTTTTTTGGCATAAAACTGAATATTAAAATACTTTATTATATACAATTGTGACAGATTAGTCATAGACATGATTTCAGTTAACACTTTTGTTTGATGTTAATTTTTTTACCATTTTGGAAAATTTTTGACACATAATTCAATATTTTTTTCTCCCTTCCTATTTATGCTACGATGCTGAGACTTGGGCCAGTTTAACCAAATTTTATATACAACTAGTCAAAAAGTTTGATTGAAATCGAACCAGTTTTCATTTATCGCCTTTTTCCGTAATATGCCCCCTAAGTCACAGGAGTCGTTACGCTACTGACTAATGGCTGTGCTGCAGCCTGTCGTCATAAAACAAAGGTCAATTCTATGCACCCGCCAAACTCCCGGTTTATGAATGAAAAGTGGTTTACACACAACCCATCATCAGACCAACTCCATTCCATCCAGCGGTCGATCCCAAAGATGCATTCACCAATTTTAACATTCTGTTAGTTCAAAACCGGAATTTCCTCAAATATAAATTAATACTATTATATATTAGAATATTGTGCATATTTAGGTACTGATAAAGTTACGTGTTTAGATTCTGTTGCCGATTATTTGTATTTGCAATACTTGGTTGAAGCGTTTACAGCATTGTGGTTTGAACAAAAGTCATCAGCGAAGCATCCCGTCCTCGACTCAAGTCCATTACATCCAGCGGTCAACCCCACAAACGCATTCATAAATTTTTTCATGCTGTTCATTCAAAAAGGATTTTTCTCAAATATAAATTAATATTATAATATTTTAGCATATTGTGCATTTATAGGCATAAGTTAGGATAGGTTAGGTGTTTAGGTTCTGTTGGCGATTATTTGTATATGTACTACGTGGGTGAAGCATTTACAGCGTTGTAATTCGAACGAAATTCGTCAGTGAAGCACTTGTTCCGGAAGTGTTCGAACATCATCAGATGTGAGTAATGTGTAAACCGGTTTTCATTATTAACTGGGGGTGGTTTGGTGGGTGCATGGAATCACTTTTGGGCGATCGTTTAGAGGACAGGCTGACTGTTACACACGACTCACAACTGATGACGTCCGAACACTTCCAGAACAAGTGCTTCGGTGATGACTTTAGTTCAAACCACAACGCTGTAAATGCTTCACCCACATACTGCAAATATAAATAATCGCCAACAGAACCTAAATACCTAACCTAACCTATGCCTAAATATGCACAGTTTGTTAATATATAACAATATTTATATTTCAGAAAATTCCAGTTTTGAATGAACAGCATGTTAAAATTGATGAATGCGTTTTTGGGGTCGACCACTGAATGGAATGGACTTGGTCTGAACATAGGTTGTCCATTCAACCCGTTCTCACATACAATGATTCAAGCTCTTTAATCCAGCCGCCAAACCCCCTGTTTATGAATGAAAAGAGGTTTAAACGTGACTCACAACTGATGACGTCCGAACACTTCCGGAACAAGTGCTTCACTCACGTCCTCTGTTCGAACCACAATTCTATAAATCCACGAACTTATAAATACAAATAATTACCAACAGAACCTAAACACCTAACCTAACCTACGCCAAACTATACATACAATTTTTATGAATATGTATATTAATTTATATATGAGAACAAACCATTTTCTAATACACAGTATGGCAAAATTTATGAATGCGAATGGGGAGGACGGCCGCTGCTTAAATGGCCTGGTGTGAGAACGGGTTGGTCCATTCACACACACGTGGATCTACGATGTTTGCCACACTGCCCAACACATCAGGGGCCAGATTCACGAAGCAGTTACGCAAGTACTTACGAATGTGAACATCTTTCCTCAATCTTTGACGGCTTTGGTTACTTTTATTAAACAGTTTACAAGCATGAAAACTTGCAAATCAACTGTTGTTATTGTTATAAACAGCCTCCTGGTGCTTCGGACCTCATTAACTGTTTAATAAGTGTAAACAAAGCCACCAAAGATTGAGAAAAGATGTATAGGTTCGTAAGTGTTTGCGTAACTGCTTCGTGAATCTGGCCCCTGAGTTGGAGCAGGCATGCCCAGCCTCTGCGATTGTGGTTATTTGCTGTTAAATCCTTCTTTAGATGTTATAAATCACACCTGAAAACACTCAATAAACAATCAATAAATTGCTCAATCAATCAATAAACAGTGAAGTTTATTAAAAATACTGCTGCTCCATACCACAATTTATGATGATATTACACATATTAGCAGCCAGGGCACCCAATACTATTTGTTAATATAACTCATTTTTTAATGTCTTATCATTAGCAAAGAGCAAAATCATATTGAAATGTAAGTGAGATTTCCAGGAGATATTCAGCAAACTGTTGGCTAACAAAGAGATAGGCAATTTTCATATGGAAGGCTGTAAATCATTGATAACATGCATATTGAACTGCATTTATTTTTAACATATAATATCACATATGATATTATAAATTTTTAAACTTAAATTTTACAATTTTGTTAATATTAATCAGTATGTGTTACAAGACAGAATTTTCTTTTCAGATATAACGGCAATTGATCTCCTCCTTCCTGTAAATGGGTCCTCAACAAACACCACAATGCAGCCAAGTGACAACCCCATAAGTGAGACAGAAGAGCCAGTAAAGGAACTGATATTGCAACTGTTTGCCGGTTAGTATATAGCAAGGAGCAACATTTACAAGTCGATATATTTGCCAACAATAACGTTAAGGAACACCTGCTGGTCGCTCAGGTAATAGTAACAGGAATCAATTAGTCGGCATGAAACAAAAATAGAATATATAAAATTGGTCGGTATATTTTCGTAACTTTATGGTTAAATTAATCTATAATAGACTTGCAGGCGATAAGTCACAATAACGTGGCTAAAGTATGTTGACCAGACCACACACTAGAAGGTGAAGGGACGACGACGTTTCGGTCCGTTCTGGACCATTCTCAAGTTGATTGTGATGAGGAATTGTTGTTGTTGTTGTTTAAGATTCGCTACTCAGAACAAAAAGTTCCAGTAGCACGGGCTATGGTGAGCCCGTAAGTGGAGGCTCTTTGGAGCCATTATCTGTACCAGTAGCTGATACTAGAGATC
>WNGS01167840.1:18585367-18666990 GCA_020271785.1 Procambarus virginalis | reverse complement strand
TTTTAGAACAAAAACAAATGAAATAAGTACTAGTAATTATGTAATAACAAATAAATAAGTTTTCTAAAAGCAATGTGCACAGGCTGAAGTTTCCTTAAAAAATATTCTCCTGGCAGCCTACGTAAGGTGGTATAGCTGCCCCACGCCAAGTGGACCCGTCCAACACTGGTCAACCCATGTGCGTCCATCCCTCGTGTTATACACAGTGCTGCGCCATTAGTGAAATATTTTTTTAAATAACTTTTTTATTTTCATAGTAACTTTGAACATTTTTGGCCAAGACTATGTCTGGTAGGAGCATCAATCATTCTGGAGGTGTTAAGAGGAAGAAGGTTGTCCTGGCAATTAAAGACAAGTTACGTGTTGTTCAACCAGTGAGGCGTCACAGGCAGCCAAATGCCTTCAACAAGTGAGGCGCCACAGGCAAGCCACGCACCTTCAACCAGTGAGGCTTCAGCAGCTGGCAGTCAAAACTAACTTTGCTTAATGAACTGTACAGTAATTTTAAGTGTTAATTTTAGTGTTGTGTTAGTATAGGTTACGTAAATTGTTAACAATTCTTAACTTCAAGATGTGTGGCATCAATCAAGAAGACGAACACCAACAAGGTAAGTTGAGGTTTCTAGTTGAATATCTAATAATTATATGTGGCAAGGCAATTCAAATTATGTTGTTTGTAGTATAAAAATTGTTGGAAATGGTCACTTTTGGACTCGTAGGTGAAAAAGTACCATTATCCGAAAAACGTGATAATCCGGTTGGGGGTCCTTCCCATATAGTCCGGATGATCGAGTGGAGACAGTATTTGTGGTCTTTGTTTCGTGATTGTTCTTAAAAGCATGTATGCTTTCTTTTGCCACTTTAGTACTCATAATGTCCTTTTTCTTGCTAAGTATAGTGCATATCGTTGACGTGGCTTTGTTGTACTGCCTACAAAGTTGAACAACACGTGTACCATTTTCATGCTTCCGAATGAAGCATTTTAGCCGCAATAGGATTGAGAAGTCTGGCAAAAAAGGGGCGCTGACAGAGCCTTTGCCAGACGAGGTCTACTCTGACCGAGCTGTCAGGCGGCAGTTGCCACAAATATATTATTACCTAATTATTTCAATGTCGTCTCTGATTGATTTTGTCTTAGTTTTTTGCAGTAATATTATTCAATAGAGTGAATTGTGATATATTTATATAATAAAATGTGTGAACCATCGCTGTACTCAAAATTATGGTGTGCATTCAATTATTATGTTCATAAAACAATAAACAAATAGTTTTGCTGTTATTACACTCTTTACACAGGTTATATATAAGTATCTGTATGTTTTGCTCACCATAACGAACCACTAAGTTGGTATTGTGAGTCAAAATGTAACGAGAAGTGACCGCCACACACCAGCCAGCCATGCGCTGCCACTCCCTCCCTCAACAACACCTCACTCGCCCTCATTCTCCTCCCACAATACTATTTTTGCATTTATTCACTATACACAGACATTTTATATAAATACAGTACAGTATTTACATGTTTTGTTGACCATAACTGTACATCCAAGCTTGTATGGTGAGTAAAGGCACAAAGGCGTAGCTACTCACACAGTCAGCTGGTGGTGGCCGCCCTTAAGGCCAGACGCAATAATATTTCTCCTCCAACAATACTGTTTGTAGTGTTATTATGCTATATACACACATTATATATAAGTATCTACCTGTTTTATTCACCATACCTGTACAAATAAGCTGATATGGTGCCCAAAGACCATAGTGGCCACAGTTAACAACATGACAAGTTGTGCAGACAACGCACCTCCCTCATCAAAATGGCGGCTCCCAACCTACTCCTATTGCTATTACAGTGGTACCTCAGTTTAAGAGTTTAATTCGTTCCTGGAGACAGCTCTTATTCCGAAAAACTCGTATTCTGAAGCTAATTTCCCCATAAGAAATAATAGGAAATGAATTAATCCGTTCCTGACTACCCCAAAAACCCCATATCAAACTAAATTTTTATACCTAATTCATCTAAATAAACCTACAAAACTATGTTCAAGTTATTACTTACCTTGCTCTTGAATGCTGTAGGCGTATGGAAGATGGTGAGGAGGGGGGAGGAGGAGAGGAGTTACTGTTTGGAAGGGGAGTCCCTTTCCATTATCACATCAGGCAGTGAGGACTTCACTGGTATGCACACACTGGCACATTTTGCCTGCATACCACTAGGACTTGCTTGTCTTACTAAGAATTTCTCTAAAGACACTTGTTTTTCCCTACATTTTAACACTTGTCTGTAGTAAGACATCACATTATCATTTAAAAGGTCAATGCAACGGCCTGCTACAGCTTTATCTGGGTGAGTTTTTTCAACAAAACTTTGCAGTTCTTCCCATACTTCACACATTTTCTTAATCAAGGAGAGACATCCTCTACTGCCTCTACTCACAGCTATTTTCTTAGGTTGAACCTTATCAATGGCTTTCTTGAGACCCATGGTGAGATATATAATAACAAACTGTATAGTCAAATGACCAAAAATCCAACAAAACACTGAAAATCCAGGTGAAGAATTGATGTGGGATAGTCACTGGGCGCGAGACAATGGTAAACTGAGGGGCGGAGTGGCGGAGGGGCGACGATCGCCGATCGACCACGCGCTAGGTCGGCCTGTACGCGTATCAACAAACTCGCGTCCCGAGGTAACCCTCGCATTCCGAGACATAATTTTCGAGGAAATCCTGCTCGTATTCCGAAAAACTCGCATACAGGGACACTCGCATTCCGAGGTACCACTGTATTACACTCTATACACACGTTGTATATAAGTATCTACTTTTGTGTTCACCATAGCAAACCACTAAGCTGGTATGGTGAGTGCAGCCAATAAAAGGTGGCCACACACAGTCAGAAGACGACGCCACCACCCTCCCTCCCACAGCATTACTCCTCCCTCCATGGAGCACAGCGCTAAATATCACCACAATCCTGGTCAGTTTTATCACAGTCAGGGGTCTTCTGTAATACTATCATCGTTAAATAATAGCACGAACATATATATTATGGCATTTGTAGGCGATGCTGTGGTCACAAGCTGAACAGCGGTGCTGTGAGCTCATGCTGTGTGCGTCAGTCGTGGTGGCTCGCTCAATACTGAAGCTCACACACCCAAGAATGTTGGCCACGATTTTTTTCTAGGTGGCATCTGCCAACTATCGGTCGTGGCTGCACTATAGCTGCCTCTATCCCACACGGGCGTTTATTTTAGGTCTCTAAAAACAAGACATGGCCAACTATAGGGCATCCAATCGGGTACAAAGCCTTTTAGTCATAGGTCCTCCTTAACAATGTCACAAGTCTGGAAGGTTTTATTGTTTTTTAATTCTAAAAAAATTTAATTCGAAAAATCATTTAGTAGCATGTCTTTACTTTCTTTCTAACTTACTGATGTGCCTCTTGAGATATAGACAACACAGAACTGCTGCATATCCTAAATTTTAGTCTCACAAAGAGTTTCTTTAGTGTTACTCCAGCATAATATTTTAAACATGATTCTGAAATTTATTAGCATGGTATAGGTTCCTCTCATAATGTCATTGATATTATCCTCTGGTGGCAGTTTACTATCCAGATCCACCCTTAGATCTCATTCTATGTCCGAGTTCTTCAACATCGTTTTATATAATTTATAGGTTCAGTGTGGTTTGTGTTCCCCTGTTCCATATTCCATTATGTGGTATTAATTTACATTGAATTTCATCTGCCATGTGTTGTTCAATTCACTTATTTTGTCTAGGCCATTTTGAAGGGCATGACATTTCTTTAAGTCTTTTATTCTCCCAGTAACTTAGCATCATCTTCAAACACATTCATATAACTTTGAATCTCCTCTGGCAAATTGTGTGTGCATGAATACATGTGTGCATGTATGCTTTTGTGTGAAAATAAGTAAGCTGGATTCTCACATTGAACTATAGAAAATACTTACGTAAAAATTTGGCTTCAGCATGCGAGTCTATTATCCACTGCAAAGACAGTACATAATTGCACGAAGAGATTGCACACATAAACTTGACAGTGCGTTGAGCTGTAGATGAGCCCATTACGAGATGAGTTGCTTCAACACTGGACCTGGCAAGGTATCCTCCTAATTCAAGAATTTTCTGCAAATATAATATTTGAAATAAAATTCCACATCTTCAATGGTCACCCAATCATTATTTTTATCATTCATTCATTGTCATTGCCTAATTGTTCACTTTAACTGTGCAGGAAGACATCTAAGCTAATGCAGACGAGGAGTCACATTAACGTGGCTGAAATATGTTGACCAAACCACACACTAGAAAGTGAAGGGACGACGACGTTTCGGTCCGTCCTGAACTATTCTCAAGTAGATTGTGATGAGGGAAGGAGGCGAAGGCAATAAATAGGCAAGAGAGAGGTGAGGAGAAGGAAATCTTATAGGAAGAAGACACTAAAATCCTGCTGCCAACAACTAGTAGCACTGTGCTCTGCCTTCCCTTCATATCTGAACTCAAAACTTTTACTAATACCTTTCGTCCTCTTGACATAAAGCTCGCCTTTCGACAAACTAACACACTTCGTAGCAATCTAGTTCACACTGCTCCTCCTGCTTCTAATGCTGCTGGTGTCTACTCTATTTCCTGGTCGTCTTGTCCTCTCCAATACTTTGGTGAAACTGGCCGTACACTTAATGACAGACTTAAAAAACATAAAAGAAGTATTAAGTCTGCAGACACAAACAATGCTCTCTTCTGTCATGTTAGGGATTCTAATCATCCTACTGATTGGTTTTCCTCCAAAATCTTTCCTGCCTCTACTCTGCACAGACGCTGTCTTGTTGAATCGGCTCTAATACACAACGTACCCAACATGAACTTGAGTCCTGGCTTGTTGCTGTTGACTCTTCCCTTTCACAGTATATACTCAAATGCTCCAAACTTTCTAACAAACGTGACCTAACATAAGTTTACCCTTCCATTTATCTTTCTTTCTCTTTCCTTTTCTTTCCATTCTTTTCTCTTACGATCCCTTACTTATTCTATTACTACCCTCTTCGTATTCCTATTACTATCCCCTTCTTATTGGGTGGTTATAAATAGGAGCTGCCTCGTATGGGCCAATAGGCCTTCTGCAGTTACCTTTGTTCTTGTGTTCTTTGTTCTTATTCCTATTACTATACCCTTTATTTCACTTACCTTTCGTACCTTTTGCCTTGCTCTTCTTCCTCTTAAGATTTTCTTCTCCTCACCTCTCTCTTGCCTATTTATTGCCTTTACTCCTTCCCTCATCACAATCGACTTGAGAATGGTCCAGGACGGATCGAAACGTCGTCGTGCCTTCACTGTCTAGTATGGTTTGGTCAACACATCTAGGCTAAGTAAATTATGTGATAAATGTAATGAAACATCCTTTTTTTTGGGTTGTCTTAGTAGCTCTTTGATGCTTTGACTCTGGCACCACAAACATCTATAAAACTACCAGGCTCTGGACTTACACAGGTCTACTGAACAACAGGAACAGAATCTAATTTAGACATATAGCTGGAAGGGGAATAAGGATTTAAGATTACCCTAAAACCAAGTAAACCCTCCCAGAAAGTACTGTATAGGTGAAGCAAAACAAACTAGTAACCCAGAACCATTGCCAACTCACAAATGAAGATGTGCACTTACTGGAGAACCCGCCTGCCCTAGGACACAGAGAAATGCCAGCCACAAACCCCCCAGCTGAAAGCTGAGGCAACCCAAAAAAAGAGTACACATGGAAGGAAAAGATGCTTTGGCAAAAAAAAGGCAAATAGTGTAGTGGTAAAAAAAAAAAAAAAAAAAAAAAAAGGCGTCGAGTAATGAACGCCATTATCTGGGTGAGACCCAGAGGTTCCCCGGAGCTTATCCAGGCTGATATGGATATGTTAGACTTTAGCATCAGTCAGTGTGAATGGAGTTCTTAGGCCTACCGGAGACCAAGAGCCAGAACGTGGCCCCCCTCTGAGAAGCACGAGGACAATGGCCTATAGAAACTTCCCATGTGGTTAAAAGCATTCTGTGTCTGCCATCGACCGGGTCAGGGGCCCAGAAAGAAAAAGACTCCCAAAACAAACCTCTATTCTGTTTAAGAAATTGCTACTGAAAGCCAAACTAAAACTTCCCAAACAAAAATGAGCATGACGTCACCACATCGCCATCTGCGCAGCTCCCCCTACCCGGGAGGGGGAACGGGGAGACCCAGACCCCTTGTGCCAGCTACCCATAACCCAGTTCTGAAACTGGGTATCAAAAACATGCAGAAACATGCAACCGGAAGGAGAGAGGGTTGCCGGGGAGCCTCCGGGTCTCACCCAGAACATGGTGTTTCATTACATTCAACACAGGTTTTCTGGGGGGGAGCCCCTTTGGCTCCCCGGAGCTATCTAACCAAAGACAAGAACAAAAGAGGGATAAACCCGGGAGGCAGAAACCACCTGCACAAAACCCGAAAGCAAGACATCTGGCAACACCGAATGACCATGCGGACAACGCGGGAGTCCCGAATCCTGGAACAGAATCGAAGGGAACCCAGGTCAACGAAAAGCACGTCCACGGCCACAAAGGCCACGGCATGCAGGCAATGGCTGAGAGCCACAACCAGATACAAGAAGATACACCCCTGGCCAAACAATCAAGGATCAAACCCCCAGGGACCCCTCCAGAAAACAGCCGTTCCAACCTTGCCAGAAAAGAAAGACATGGCTGCAAATGAACAAACCTACCGCCAGAACCCAAGGAGCAGAAACCCCCCCCCCCCAAAAAAAAAGAGAGAAACAATCTAAAACTGAAGGGGGCTACAACAAACCCAGGGAACAGAGGTAAGAGAGCACCTTGACCAAAGACCAGGGGCCAGATTCACGAAGCAGTTACGCAAGCACTTATGAACCTGTGCATCTTTTCTCAATCTTTGGTGGCTTTGTTTACAATAATTAGACAGTTAATGAGCTCCAAAGCACCAGGAGCTGTTTATAACAATACCAACAGTTGATTGGGAAGTTTTCATGCTTGTAAAATGTTTAATAAATGTAACCAAAGCCGTCAAAGATTGAGGAAAGATGTACACGTTCGTAAGTACTTGCGTAACTGCTTCGTGAATCTGGCCCCAGGGCAGCTCAGGCAGCGCATGAGCAGGCTGGAGGTGAAACAACGCCCGAGACAGCTTGCGAAACGGTGCAGACGGAACATCAAAACTGAAAGCAAGCCGTAACGGCTCCATCAGCGCCGCACACATACGAAGCGACAGTATGCGGCATAAGAGATGACAGTCCTGAAACAGCAACAAGAGAAGGACAAGACTACCTCAACAAAAGTGAAGTATACCTACGAAAAGACAAAAGAAAACGAGGACCGCCAGTATAACAACACTTCTACTGAGATGAAGCACGCAGGCGAGACACCATCACCGAAGCCACCTGAACACCTAACAGATGAGGACAGACTCGAATCAAAATTACCAGACACGAAAACTCGAGAAGACCGAACCAGCCACGTAACTGACCAAACTGATCATCTGAAAGAGGCGGAGCTGTGGGAAAACCCCTGGGTTCAGACACCGAGCAAGCAGCGCCTGAAACCAAGAGTGGGCCGGCCATAAGAAGCCAAGAGGACTACTTCCCCCTGGTAAGCCTCCAAGCAAGCCAGGACCTGGAGCAACAGCTGAACCGGGGGGAAAGAGGTATAGGTACAGCCGAAAGGCATCGACCCTGACGGCCTCGCAGTCGGGAAGGGCGCCATGTATATCAGAAGACGCCTCGACCACGCTGACGCAAAGAGATCCACTTCCGGAGGCCCGAACGTTTGGCAGAGCCAACGGAACGAGCTGGCGTCGACCGTCCATTCTGTAGACAGAAGAATTAACCGTGACAGACCATCCATCGCGACACTGGAAACCCCCCAAACGTGAACCGCCAGAAGAGCCAAACCCCAAGAACTCACCAGACAAGTCACCCGAAGCAACTAGCCCCAAATGAGCCAAGGACCGCATCGAACCCCCTCGGTTCAGGCAATAAACCACTGGGGGAACAGTCCGAATGGAGCCTGATCGTCGATTCGCGAGCGACACAAACCTCCTGAGCAACATCCACACTGCCGCGAACTCCCGCACCGTGCCGTGAGCCAGTCGGAGGGACGGACTCCACCGCCCTGGCCGACCTGGTGAGCACTGGTCACAAAGCCCTAGGCGTCCATGAATACATCTAGCGAGGGCTTGGGTAAGCGCCAAGGCATTGAATCCCGAAAAACCCAAAGAGAAGCCGGCAACGCAGCAGCCGTTGTAAGTCACCCGGGGATCGAACCCAGCGATCGTGAGAGAAGTGAAAGGGACGTCCTCGAAGGAACCAGAGCACCGATGAAGCCACATCCGACCCGGCGGTAGACTATCATGGTAAAGTTCAAGCTCCCGCACAAACTCTCGAGCAACAACCGCGTGCCCAGGAGACCCTCAAACCAGACACAGGCAGGAACGCAGACGAAGCAGAGCTGCCGGAGGAAGAGACAGGAGCGGTACAAGCGTCCCACCGAAGACCCAGCCAAAACTGAACCTGAAAGTTTAACTAGATGAACTTCCTCCAGTTCTACAGAACCCAAACCCNGCCTCTACCCTCAGACTGAACTATTTGCCTTGATCCTTGCACTGAAATGTGTACAAGTCTCCAAACTTGATACATTAATTGTAAGTGACTCCTTATCATCCTTAAATGCTCTCACTCTTTAAGACACAACTGTAACATGCTCGTGTCCGAAGCTAGACACAAATACAACAAAATTATTAAGGATGGTAACAGAGTCCATTTCATGTGGTCTCCATCTCATGTTGGCCTCCGAATGCATGATAGAGCTGATAAGTTTCCAAAGAATCTGCCTTTAAAGGAGCCGTTGAGTGTAACCTTGGATTGTCAATGAGCAATCTGAGAGCAGCAGTACACCGAGAACTTCAACAAGATCTTGTAGATCTGAGGCAAAGTGAAATTGACACCAGTAATTCATCTATCATCATACTATCATGCAAGAGGAGCCACACATCTATGGATCATCCAATAAAAATCAGCAGACTTCTAGATGTTACTGCTGCTCGGCTTAGACTCTGTTACAAGTATCTCTGGGAATTCTCATTATCTGCCGATGTAGACCTGACCAAATGTAAACTGTGCCAACAAAATTATTCGCACACCCTCCGTCACTATGTGATGGAGTGCGAAAAGATACGTGAATTTAGAGACAATTCTATAACCAATGTTCCAGCGATGTGTAAATATTTAATTCAAAATGATCTGCTACCAGAAATTTTAGCCAAATATCCCCAGTTTGCTAACTGTAGGTAGTAACTGAGTGATTGTAACCTATCCACCGCTGCCCACTGGATGGGAGGCGGTGTGCAGGACAAACATATAAATTTTGACACTATCTCTCCACATATGTCAGTTGCTTAATTTAGAACCTGTACTTGAGGTCGATCTCGAACCCATTGTTGATGTGACGACTTATATTGAATTTTGTAACTAGCTCATCAAGATTGTAACTTGCTTAGCTAAATGAATTGCGGGGTTCAGTCCCTGAGCCCATTATGTGCCTCTGTAACCCTTTCCACTACCGCCCACAAGATGGGTATGGGGTGCATAATAAATGAACTAAACTAAACACTGAGGTAGATTCTTGAGGTTATCTTGAGATGATT
Source organism: Procambarus virginalis (assembly GCA_020271785.1). Classification (NCBI taxonomy): domain Eukaryota; kingdom Metazoa; phylum Arthropoda; class Malacostraca; order Decapoda; family Cambaridae; genus Procambarus; species Procambarus virginalis. The sequence goes on along the minus strand of WNGS01167840.1, from coordinate 18,657,279 downwards.
TCGGGGCTTTTTAGTGTCCCCGTGTTCCCTCCACCCCCAGGAAGCAGCCCGTGACAGCTGACTAACACCCAGGTACCTATTTTACTGCTAGGTAACAAGGGCATAGGGTGAAAGAAACTCTGCCCATTGTTTCTCGCCGGCGCCTGGGATCGAACCCGGGACCACAAGCCCAGCGTGCTGTCCGCTCGGCCGACCGGCTCCTTAGATTCTTACATAAATCTAAATCTACTGTAATTAGAGAATTATATGATTAAGTGCCATGTATTTATTCAGACGAGAACAGCAGCGAACACAAACCCGCGCATGTACGAACGAAAGGGTATGAATGTATAAAATTCTCAGTGAACGAAGTTGTTATCCGAAACTGCAGGGTAGGCCTTGACCAGTCCCCGTGTGTTGTGCCCGGTGGCGCGCACTATGAGACAAGACCAGAGAAGGGAACATCATATCTGCTTATAGAGAGTATACCAACAGTTGTTCAGACTTTTTTTTCACTGTTTTATGTGGGTTCTGAAGCCTAGTCTCTTATCCATGTAAAGACGAAGGAACTTATAGTATTTATTGCTAATACTGTCTATCTGAAACTAGAAATGCAGTTGTTTTGTCAATGAGTAACTGCACGTGTGTTGTGACTATGAGTCGGAACATACACAACTGGGACTCTACCCATCACACCCAACTTGTACTGAAATGTGCACAAGTCTCCAAACTTGATAAATTAATTGCAAGCGACTTTTTTTATCATCATTAATTGCACTTCAACTCATTACGACCGGTAGAGGGTGGTTGGTGAGGCGCAGGCAGTGATCTGGTGCAGTGTAGACCGTTGACTGTGGTACTGGTGCAGTGTCCTTCAGGTGTTGTGTGAGGTGCCTCCCCCCCCCCCCTGTTGCACGTAGAGGGTACACTGTAGTGTTGGGTGTAGTACTGTGGTAGAGGGTACACTGTAGTGTTGGGTGTAGTACTGTGGTAGAGGGTACACTGTAGTGTTGGGTGTTGTACTGTGGTAGAGGGTACACTGTAGTGTTGGGTGTTGTACTGTGGTAGAGGGTACACTGTAGTGTTGGGTGTAGTACTGTGGTAGAGGGTACACTGTAGTGTTGGGTGTAGTACTGTGGTAGAGGGTACACTGTAGTGTTGGGTGTAGTACTGTTGTAGAGGGTACACTGTAGTGTTGGGTGTAGTACTGTGGTAGAGAGTACACTGGTGTAGTACTCTGGTAGATGGTACACTGGTGTAGTACTGTGGTAGAGGGTACACTGGTGATGGGTGTAGTAGGTAGAGTGGTAAACTGAAGTGTTGGGGATTTTCAGCCATAATTGCCAACTGCCAAAACGGTGTTTTTTTTTTTAAATCTACCTGGAAAAGTTCATAAAGGCAAATGGGGAGAGCCTTTGAGAAACCGATGTCTTCCTGTCTTCGTTGAGGCCACTGATTTACCAGAGGGCCACTATTAGCGGTCCTCGGGTAAATCGGGTAAATTGTTCAATTTAAAATTTTATAGATATTTGACAGCCTGTTCCCAAAATTTTTGTTTCCCTGTGCCCGTGCACTCTGAGTTAGGGTGTGGTACACTGGCATGCAACAAAGCTTGTTTTCTAAATCATAAACTATTTATAACAGTAGGTTCTGTTAGCCTAGGTTGGGTTAGGTTTGGTTTTGCTAGGTTAGATTGAGTTTGGTTAGGCAAGATAAGATTTGCCTAATTGAGCTAAGTTAGGTTGGGGTTGAATAGGTTTGGTTAGGTTAGGTCGAGTTCGGTTAGGTTAGGTTTGACTAGGTTAGGTTGGGTAAGATTAGGTTCATGTTGGGCTAGATAGGGTTGGTCAGTATGGCAGAGTAAAGTTGAATTTCGTGAAGTAAAATAAGCAGTTATGCAGGCGATGAGTCACAATAACGTGGCTAAAGTATGTTGACCAGACCACACACTAGAAGGTGAAGAGACGACGACGTTTCGGTCCGTCCTGGACCATTCTCAAGTCGATTGTGATGAGGGAGTAGAGACGGGCAATAAATTGCCCGTCTCTACTCCCTCATCACATTTATTAAATACCATTTAAAAAAATACCATTTATTAGAGTAGGTTCAATAAACAAGAAAGTTATTAATTTCAACCATTCATTTATCAACATTAAGTGTTACAATACAGTGAGGCCTTGATTTACGATTGTACCTTGGAATGGTAATCCATTCCCAGGAACGTACCGTAAGTAGAAATATCGTAAGTCGAAACAATTTTTCCCCATAAGAAATAAAGGGAATTGAATCCGTTCCACACCCTCAAAAATATTAACTTAAAAATACATTTTATACTGAATACAATTTCTTTCTCTAACTACGATACAGTATATATGTTTCTTACCTTTATGGAGGACTCTTGATGGCATATGGAAGATGGTGAGGAGGAGGAGAGGTGTTACTGTTTGGAAGGAGTCTCCTTCCATTATAACATCAGGCAGTGAGGACTTCTCTGGGGTACACACACTGGCACGTTTTGCCTGGATACCACTGGGACCTGCTTCTGGCTCGCTGCTTGATTTTTTTTCACTAGAAATCATTCCATTGAAGATTGTTTTTCCCTTCTTTCCAACACTTGTGTGTAGTGAGGCATCATTGTCATTAAAAAGATCAATGCAACGGGCTGTTACAGCTTTATCTGGGTAATTCTTTCAGCAAAACTTTTGCAGTCCTTCCCATACTGCACACATTTTCATAATGCTGCTGCCTCCTTCTCCTCTGAAGATTTATTGTACTGTACTGCTGAGCTAGTTCAACAACAGGAGTACCATTTTCATACTTGTGTATGATCTCATGTTTTTCCTCTGTGGTCATTCTTACATGTGTGTTCATATGTTGAATCTTACCACTGACACGATATGGGACCCATGGCGTGATATATAATAATCAGTTTTATGTTCAAAAAGCAAAAATTCACCACAAACATGGAATTTTTTATTGGCGTGATCGTCACTAAGCGGGCAGCTCTAGTAAACCGAGGCAGGTCGGCCTGCGAGACTGGGAACCATGTGCTCGGTCAACCCAAACGTGTACCAACAAATGTGGTTAAGAAGGGAGCCGGTCGGCTGAGCGAACAGCACGCTGGACTTGTGATCCTGTGGTCCTGGGTTCGATCCCAGGCGCCGGCGAGAAACAATGGGCAGAGTTTCTTTCACCCTATGCCCCTGTTACCTAGCAGTAAAATAGGTACCTGGGTGTTAGTCAGCTGTCACGGGCTGCTTCCTGGGGGTGGAGGCCTGGTCGAGGACCAGGCCGCGGGGACACTAAAAAGCCCCGAAATCATCTCAAGATAACCTCAAGATAACCGTTAGTTGACGACACTATCATAAATAGTCACATTTTTCGATCAAATTTACATTGTAACTCGAAATTATCGTAAGTCGAGGTGCCACTGTATTTTTGAGCCTTGGTCTGTTCAGAAATAACATTGGAGGTTCAGCAGCCAATGCATTAAATTTGTTCAATAGCTATTTAAAAATTAAGAAAAATTGCTAACAATATTTTTCTCTTCCAGTCTTGCCTATAGGAGTACCTTCACTGATCATTATGAATACATTTGAAAATGTGCCAATTGGCACTTCAGAAGCTGAAGAGGAGGATAATACCACAAGTCCTGTTTGTCTCATTGTGACATCTGGAGCCTCGCACAACTCAGGTAAAAGGATTGTTGTCTTCAGCAGCTCCTCCCGATGTAACACCATAAATGGTTGTATTTAATATTTCACATATGAGAGTCGGTACACGGGATATTGGCAACGCCAGGCTGTCTGCCCTTAACATTTAACAAATCTCGCCTTTAGAGTGTTAATTGTCATAGGTTGAGTAGTAGTAGGCATCCATCAGTCTCGGGAGACTATGGAGTTGCGCTCTGGTTGTCGGTCTGGAGTGGCCTCACCAGGGCGCAAAGCCAGGGTAGGTAGATTCGGGGGAGAAGCTGTTACCCAGGCAGCAGGTCCCCTCTCCACGGCGCTGAAAGTCTCCAATGGAAAGGTATATGCCAATACGATTGGTTCCAACGCCGTCACAGGAACTGCGAGTTCCGGGGTTGACCTCGAAGGTGAAGGGCACAGGGACCTCCAACCCCGGAGACCGCCGTGGTTGGGGCCGGAGAAGAACCACCCCATTAAGGGCATGAACGACCCCAGCCTCCTGAAGCAGAGCCTGAGCCGCACGGCCCTCGGGAGGTGGACGTCGCGGTCCCGCTCCTACGGGTTCCAGACAAGGATCGTCACAGCCCCCCTTCACCCGCGGCCGGCCTCCTTCAAGATCAAGTAGAAGGAAGAGTGATAATTATTAAATACAACAATTATTATGATAATTATATTGTATGATAATTATATTATCATACAATATAATTATCATAATTGTTGTATTTAATAATTATTATGATAATTATATTATCATAATAATAATTATTAAATATTGTATGATAATTATATTATCATACAATATAATTATCATAATTGTTGTATTTAATAATTATTATGATAATATATTATCATAATAATAATTATTAAATACAACAATTATGATAATTATATTGTATGATAATATAATTATCTTAATAATAATTGTTGTATTTAATAATTATCACTCTTCCTTCTACTTGATCATGAAGGAGGCCGGCCTCGGGTGAAGGGGGGCTGTGACGATCCTTGTCTGGAACCCGTAGGAGCGGGACCGGGACGTCCCCCTCCCGAGGGTCGTGTGGCTCAGGCTCTGCTTCAGGAGGCTGGGGTCGTTCATGCCCTTAATGCCAGGCTGATAATTGGGTAATTGGATTATTGGAGCCATGAACATAATGATTGTCTTGCATATATACAGTATCAGGGAAAAATATCATACTGCATGAAACTTTTATAGTGGTTAATGATGAAGTATTAATAAACAAATTTTTAAGAACCCCATATTTTTCAGATGTGAGCCAATCGGCAACAGACTTGTCAAGTAAATGTGACGGCAAACAGGCAGTCAAATATAAAAGTGGCAGTGCAAGTGGAAATGCTTCTAACATGATTAATGTTGGGTAATTTATAATACACTACTGTATGTTTTATTCTTGTACTGTACTTGCCTAGTTGTGCTTGCAGGGGTTGAGCTTTGGCTCTTTGGTCTCGCCTCTCAACTGTCAATCAACTAGTGTACTGTGCAGGTTCCTGTATTGAATGTGGAATGAAACATGTTCTTGCATATCTTATTATTGTCTTCTTTTCAACTCTTGATATTAACCCTTATAACCTGAAGATATAATTGGTCTTGACTTCCCTATTATAGTAGTGCAGTATTTCTGGATTGCCAGTCATTGGATAATAAAGTACAGGTACTATACACATGAGTCTTTCTAATTTGCATATCTTAAGTCTGCAATAATCCCTAGTCCATACCTTTCATCTTAAAATAAAAAACAGCTGGGCATTATGTACAGTACATAATTAAGGACTTGTAAACCCTGCATATTCTAAATGCACACACAAATAATACTCATATGAAATGTACTGTACTGTAAATATTTATTGATATATATTTTTACACTTCATGCATTGCTATAGTAAACTGCACAGAGGCTACTCACTGCCTCGGGTGAAAGGAAATGTGCCCAAACATTTGTCCTGCCACAGGAATTGAACTCGGGCCCTTCCAGCAGGACCCTCTTCCACCTTCCACCATATTTCTTTCCCTCTGTCTCTGCCACCGATTTGAGTACTTACCTATTAGTGACTGCAGGGAAGTGAGGTCTAGCCCACTGTGCCCTGCCTTCAACCCTTGTTGTACCTGTTGCATTATAATTGGTTGCATTTTTACATTAAGGCTGGATTCGACAAAGGACTTTAAAAGTTGTGGACAGAAATGGATTCGGCAACTTCCAGTGCATTCCACATGTTGACTACCTTTACAGGGCACAAGTATTTCATATACAGTTTGACTTATTTACATTTCCAACTTCTTCCTGTGCCTTGTCTTATTTTCTCTCGATTTCAGAAAGGCTCGTCTTGTTTATTCCCTTCAGCATCTTGTTTGTTGTGACCATTTCTTCTGTTGTTCAAGTGTAGCCAGTGAATAAAGAGCTGCCTGTGGGTAAATATAGCCAGTAGATAAAGAGTATTCTGTGGGGTCAAATGTTCTGTAAATTTTGGAATGAGATATTCCCAATCTAAAAATAGTCTGTACTGTTGTCCACAATGGTTCTGGTCCTACCCAGTGTTGATTAGGATTCCTAAAAAGGGTTCTCTAACTTGGCCCTCTCACCTTCAATGGAGGTCTTTTGGATTATGTATAGTGACTCGCCTGGTCCCTTTCACTAGAGCCTATTCTTTATATTTTTGTGACAATTACAGGCCTTCTTAATATCCCAAGTAAAAATGTGCAATAATACCGTGTTGAAATATTTGTAATGATTTTAAATTAAAGTACTGTATATAAACTAGTATTTACATATAAAGTATTAGTTATATACCAATCTATTGTTTTCATTTTCCAACAGCAAGGAAAAGTTCCGAACAAAACCATTGAGCAAAGTGGTTCAGTCTAGATTTAGGACTGCAACTACTACTTTAAGGGACAGCAGTGGTGGAAGTAATAGCGGCAGCAGCAGCAGCAGCAGCAATAAATCCAGTAATTCTGGCTATAGTGGGCCAGAAAAGAATGCTCTTAACAGTACTATGGTCATTGGCACATCTAATTCAGGGAGGAAGTTGATTCAGAAGCAAAAACCTGTGAGGTAAGGAAACAATTCCTTTTATTGATAGAATTATTAAATCTAGGTAATTGTTAAGGGTCTGGTCTTGCTAGTTTTTTCTGATAAGAATGAAATGCCAGAAAGTAGTACACTATATTATGTCTTCATACTATTCTTTAATTTTGGGGACTGCTGAATTCCATTTTTCACTTGTTCATATTCTTTTCTTGCATTTGCTCGTTCACTTGGGATGGACGGTACAGCGATAGGCTTCCTTTATGTAAGTCAGTGTTCAATCCCCGACCGTCCAAGTGGCTGGGCACCATTCCTTTTCTCGTCCCAACCCAAATCCTTATCCTGATCCCTTCCAAGTGCTATATACTGTAGTTGTAATGGATTGGCATTTTCTCCTGATATCTGCCTTCCCTTTTCTTGCACTTGAGTAATTACTTGGCAACGCACTCTTTATCATATTTTTGTTTTAAAGTGAAAACAAGTACAGGGGTACCTCGGTTAAGAGATTAATCCGTTCCTGGAGACAGCTCGTAAACCGAAGTTAATTTTCCCATAAAAAATAATGGGAAATGAATTGATCTGTTTCTGACTACCCAAAAACCTCACTTAAAACTAAATTTTATACCTAATTCATCTAAATCTACACTACAAAAGTATGTTCAAGTTATTACTTACCCTTGCTGATGTCTGCTGTCAGTGTATGGAAGATGGTGAGTAGGGGGGAGGAGGAGAGGTGTTACTGTTTGGAAGATGAGTCCCCTTCCATTATAACATCGGGAAGTGAGGCCCTCTCTGGGGTGCACTCTGGCATGTTTTGCCTGCATACCACTAGGTCCTGGTTGTGGCTCACTTGTTTATTTGTTAACCAATTTCATTCTATCTTCACATAGTTAGGGAAACATATGCATTCTCCAGATGTAAAGGTTACAACAAAATCAGATAATAAACAAAGGGGGAAAAAAAACTAAATTCTTAAGAAAAAAATTTTTCCTAAAAAATATTTTTGGGACATTGATGAAAGTAAACATATATTAACATTGGACAACGTATTTATATGATACAGGGTATATAACAAAATAGAGCATAATAAGTTATTCATTATTTTTTGTATTGTGTATTACTCAGCACTGCTATGAAGGCACCAACTGCATATAAACTTTGTGGACACTTCTTACTACTATTTTTCTTTGAGTGTCTGACAGGTGCTTGCATCTCTTTATTACTGCATTATCCCTCGGTTCCAATTAATGGGAGCTGTTCTCCTTTTCAACAAAACATTCTTATTTTTTTAAATTCTTCTAAAATCAATTTCTGAAAATATTTTGAGAAGTTTCATGACACAGAAGCCAATAAGTTGGAGATTTGTTTAATGTTTTTAAGTTATGTTTACATAATTTGAATATTTTTAGCTTCCTGGTCCCCCCAATATGCGCGGTTTAAGGGTTAATGTGCTGATGTAGCTGCTACAGTGTCAAAGATGTGTGTTACTTTTATGATTACTTATTTTCAGTTATATTATTCAAAAACTTCAAAACAGCTTAGCCATTTTGTATTTTTAATAAGGTTTTGATGATGGTATAATAAGTGATGCATTATGGATTCGGTTTAATTTTTTCTTAGATTAACACAAGTAACAAAACCAAAGGCAACTGGTCCCACTAGTCGGTCATCGAAGTTGCTGAACGTAGCTGGAACAGCAGGTCGCACTTCTGGTTTGCAGCAAGGAGCTTTGCCACAAATTAGTCAGAGAGAGGCATGCAAGTCTTCAGTGATGTCTCCGATGCAAGCTAGCAATGCCAAATTTCATTCGACTGTTTTAGATGCCACCATGCTGTCAGATGTAACGGGCATAAAGGATTGCGATAATGTCTTCAGGCAAGTTCAAATTTTTTACTGGTTCAAATTGTTGTACAGTATTTTCAGATGTACTGTATATCACTATCAAGTAACTCCTATTATAGATTTGCTTTATCCATTTAAAAGGCTCATTGTAAACACCTACTGTACATTCAGTGCACCCTCCCAAATTGGGACCTTCCTGTAATGTATCTAAACAATAAAACAATTTGCACATCAGATTTTCCTTCCAAAATTTGGGTTTCTTAACCCTTAAATGGCGCATAGCTATATACCATTTGACACCCACAGGCGCATACAAAAAAAAAAAAAAAAATTTTTTCTTCCTAACCTGTTAATTTGTGTTCACTGATCACGGGAAAAATAATAAAAAATCGTAAGTTGAATATATTGGCCGCTATAGGGCGGGGAAGTCTGGCACAAAACAGGCGCTCACTCAGCATGCGTCCCAGGCGGTCTGTTGATCGCCAGCTGTCAGGCCGGAGTTGCCACAAAGAGATAATTGCCTAATTATTTCAATGTCTCTGATTGATTTTTCGTAGTTTTTTTGCTGTAATATTATTCAATAGTGTGTAGTGTGATATATTTATATAATGAAATGAGTGAATCATCGCTGTACTCAAAAATATGGTGTGCTTATTGTTGATTCAATTATGTTCATCAAACAGTGAACAAATACTTTGTCGGTTGTTACACTATATACACAGGTTATATATAAGTATCTGCATGTTTTGTTCACCATAACGAACCACTAAGTTGCTATTATGAATCAAAAAGTAACGAGGAGTGACCACCGTGTACCAGCCAGCCACTCACGCCCTCCCTCAAGTCATCTGACTCGCCCACATTCTCCTCCCACAATACTGTTTTTGCTTTTATTCACTATATACAGACGCTATATATAAGTATCTACATTCGTGTTCACCATAACGAACCACTAAGTTGGTATGCTGAGTGGCAGTGGCAGCCCGCCACTGGCTGCCACTCCCTCATTCCCTCACCTCACCTGACTTGCCACCATTTTCCACTCACCATACTGTTTTTGCTTTTATATACAGACGTTATATATAAGTATTTACATGTTTTGTTCACCATAACTGTACATCTAAGCTTGTATGGTGAGTAGGACCTCTTGTATGGTGAGTAGGCAGAAAGACGTAGGACCTCACAGTCAGCTGATGGCTGCCGCCCTCAAGGCCAGACACACTAATATTTCTCCTCCAACAATACTGCTTGTGGTGTTATTACGCTATATACACACATTATATATAAATATCTACCGGTTTTATTCACCATACTTGTACAAGTAAACTGGTATGGTGCCCAAAGACCATCGTAGTCACCAATAAACAACACGATAATTCCTGCAGACGACGCTCCTCTCACCAAAATGGCGGCTCCCAACCTCCTACTCTTGCTGTTTATACCCTCTATACACACGTTATATATAAGTATCTACATTTGTGTTCACCATAGCGAACCACTAAGCTGGTATGGTGAGTGCAGTCAATAAAAGGTGGCCACACACAGTCAGATAACAACGCCACCACCCTCCCTCCCACAGCATTACTCCTCCCTCCATGGAGCACAGCGCTAAATATCATCACAATCCTCTTATCAGACCCATGGTCAGTTTTATCACAGTCAGGGGTCCTCTGTAATAATATTATCGCTACATAATAGCATGAACAAGTATATTATGGCATTTTTAGGCGATGCTGTGGTCACAAGCTGAACAGCAGTGCTGTGAGCTCATGCTGCGTGCGTCAGGCTTGGTAGCTTACTCGATACTGAGGCCCCTAACACCCGGGAGTTTGGCCCACGATTTTTTTAAAAAATGGCGTCTGTTTACAAGAGCCCTGATGAAGGTGTGGTGAACCCCGTGTATCCGCGGGCCGTTTAAATCTTGCGTAGTACTCCAACGCATCATATGATGCGACGCGCAATTTACTGCAAGTCGGTCAAAGCATCATATGATGCGATGCGCAATTGAAGGGTTAATGTCCGAATTCTAGACAGGAACACATTTAAGTCCAGATCGTCAGTTTATCATGTAAAATAATTTCTATCAAATTGTATTTTTTTAATTTTAAATTAAATAAATTTAACAAGCAGACAGTATGGTTGTCGAACAGGAAGGTTCTGTGTAATAAATCTAAGTTTCTATGGTTCTATGATAAGAACATAAGAATGAAGGTAACTGCAAAAGGCCTATTGGCCCATACGAGGCAGCTCCTATTTATAATCGCCCAATCTCATTCATTTATATATATACATATCTAACCTAAGCTTGAAACAATCAAGGGATCCTACTTCTGTTCTTATTATTGTTTCGATAAATAAATCCCAGTGTCCTATTTGCCTTATTACGAACATTTATGCATTGATTTATTGGTTTTTAAATTCTTGCTAATCATAACTCCCAGATCCCTTTTACAAACCAACTTCGCAATCCCAACACCATCTATCTAGCTTGTATCTTGCAACTCTATCTTCATTACCTAGCCTTAACCCTTGTGTTGCTAAGGGCTAATTAAATTAGCCTTTGTCACCCACAGGCGTATAACAAAAAAAAAAATTCTTCCCAATGTGTTAATTTGTGTTCCCTGACCATGAGAAAAATAAAAAAATATTTAATTGTACTTACCAGTGACATAATTGAGCCGACAATATGGGCGATGACGTCACAGCCCATGCTCATGCTCATGCAAGGTGCGTCCCAGAGGCGTTGCACGCGGTCTTCAAGCAGCCATAGTTGCCATAAATTTATTTTCACGGCATTATTTACAGTGTCTAAGCGTATTTTATCACTAATATTATTCACCAATTGTGTTGCATATAATGTTACATCATGGTCAATGGCAATAAATGTTGCATACATAGAGTATACACATGTGCACACAAATGTTTTCCATTACGCCAGTATAATATGTATTCACATTGTTCATTATTATATTTACACACAAGCACGCACTATTTACAGGTTTTTGCACAATTAAAGTCTTGGAGAGAGTGGTAGTCGTTGAAGCAGTCGACAGCACACAAAGGGACTACACACGCTTCACATCATGTTTGCAGCAGTTTACATTTCTGATCTCTCCTTTTTGTTTTTTTACAAACTAAGCAATCACATTGGCCTATTGCACACTTTCCAGCTGGTGGCAAATGTTTTAGTTTGTGTGCTTGAAAGGCCTCCATGTGAGCGAGCCTGGGTGTAGCAGCATGCTGCAACACTGGGTTCATGTATGCCAGGAACATCTTTGCCAAACTTTGCTAATAATTGTGTCCCAAGTGTAAAAGCGAACGAACGGAAACTTGGTTTATGTCCAGTTTTCACCAGATACATATTATAGCTGTTCAGCATGCTTATGTCAACAAGACGGAAAAACACCTTTTTCGTCCACTTCAATGTTTTCTGCACACACTCGACAGTACCCATCATCATGTTGGATTTATCAACCAAACGCATGTTGATATTATAGTCAAGAACACAATCTGCTTATATACTGGTTCTTGCGTTACTCGGTTCACCTTGCCACTATTCACCATTGTACCATCATGAACGGTTGTCAGCATGTTCACTTCTCTCTTGTCTTTCCACCTAACTGAGAGTATTTGATCACATTTTCTTAGCTGGCAGTCACCAACTTCAAGTTTATGGTCAAACACTGGCATTTCCCTTCTTCCTGGCTTTGCTGTGCCAACGAATCCGGTTCTATTTTCAATCAAGAACCTAGCTAGCAAGGGAGTTGTATAGTAGTTATCCGTGTATAAAATGTGGCCCTTGTCACTGATGGCACCATGGATGAACTTCACCACACTACCTGAGAAACCATGTTGGTCGTTACTGGGAATGTCTACATTGCTAGCAGAATACAGAATCGTGTGTAACACGTATCCTGTTTCACAGTCACAGTCACAAAGAACAAAGAACAAAGAATTTCAATCCAAATCTGTTTTGTTTGGAGGGAATATACTGCTTGAAGGCAACATGTCCTTTAAAAAGGACAAGGGATTCGTCAATAACCAGCTTCTGTGCTGGTACATAAAAAAATCTCTGAACTTTCCAATCACTTTATTCATATAGTGCCTGACTTGCCAAAGTCTCTCATCCCCTGTCTGGTTCTCATTACTTGCAAAATGAAGACACCTGAGGAGTATCTGAAACCTATCTCGAGACATATATTTACCAAAGAAAGGTGTTGGAATAGTCTGGTCTTTGCTCCAATAATCAGTGATAGCGTGTTTGACACGATGCTTCATCAACATGCATATTGCTAAAAATACATACATTTCATCTACAGTGGTGTTTTTCAAACGCTGCAATCGTGAATATTCTGTAGTCTCTTTTCCAATGAGATGAGCCGCATGAAGGTTCATTTGGTGTACAATATATTCCATGAGCAGATCATCATAATGCTGTAAAATAATCCATTTCACACATGTCCTCTCCATTATCAGGGAAAAGCTCTGTAATCCCTACGTCTTTATTGTCAAAGGCAGGAATTAGAGGAATAAAATCGTCACCCTCACTCCACGAGTACACCTGGTGTCCTGCGAGACGCAACAGGGGCATGACAGAGGAAGTGATGCACACCATGGACCAGGGGCTGAAGCCCGTCTACGTAAAGTACAGCTGCTATGTGAACATGAGGGGTCTTGGTTCCCTCATGTGGTGCCATGCGGTGGTGCTTGGCTGGGCGGGACGCTGCTGATGCGACAATTTCTCGCCCGGTAACACCACTGGTATTAGCAACAGGCTCGGTAACACTGTTCCGATTCCACTTCACTAAAACCAGAAAATGAGTTGCCTTCCTCTGACTCGTCGCCCAAAATATCTTCATACTCTAAATAAGCACAGGAACTGTCGGATTTATCAACCAAACGCATGTTGATATTATAGTAGAGAACACAATCTGGCTTATATACTGGTTTTTGCGTTACTCAGTTACTCAGGGAGCCGGTCGGCCGAGCGGACAGCACGCTGGACTTGTGATCCTGTAGTCCCGGGTTTGATCCCGGGCACCGGCTAGAAACAATGGGCAGAGTTTTTCACCCTATGCCCCTGTTACCTAGCAGTAAAATAGGTACCTGGGTGTTAGTCAGCTGTCACGGGCTGCTTCCTGGGGGTGGAGGCCTGGTCGAGGACCGGGCCGCGGGGATACTAAAGCCCCGAAATCGTCTCAAGATAACCTCAATAACCTCAAGATAACACTGGTCGTGGGTGAATTGGAGTAGACACTGGGCGAGGAGGCACGGGTGAGTGTGTAGGCCTCGCCATGGTAGGAGGCCTCATTTTCACTGTCTGTGCTACTATCATTGGTCAATTGTGTGTAGTTCTTATCATTGTCAGTCATCAAAATCACTTTACACACCAGAAAATAATTAACTGGTTATTTGCTCTTGGATAAGTGATTGCATGGTGCGTGCCCGGGAGGCGTTCGTCCGTGCGCTCACCATGGTGACCGCTGGGTAACTGGGGCCTCCCACGCGTTCGTAGCGTGAGCTGGATATTTTTACAAAGTGGCGGCTGTTTACTATAGCCCCTGGGCAGTGTATGTGGGGTCCCCTCTACCCTGCTGGCCATTCAAATCTTGCGCGGTACTCCATCACGTCGTGTGCAATTTATAGCGAGTTACTCTACACATCATGTGACGTGTTGTGCAGTTTAAGGGTTAAAACCTTACATTTGTCGGCATTAAACTGCATCTGCCAATCTTTTGACCATTTCAAAACCCTATTTAGATCCACGATAGCCACAAAAATTTTACAGGAAAGAGGTAGTTCGGTTAACTGCATTCATCTGGCCTCCTCCCCCGCCCCACACAAAAAAGTGCAGGGAATGCAGAGTTCTACAAAAGAGGATGTTCTGGAAACTGGAATGCACTGAAGGGGTGAGAGAGAGAGAAATCTGATGAAATTAAAATTTTTATGACTGAAATGAGTAATCAGAAGCAATGTATCAGACTGGGGAAAATGTTACAAGTGGTGTATCAGAGTTCAGTTCTAGAACCAGTAATGTTCATTGTCTATGAACGATCTATCAGAATGAAGACAGAGCTATATGAACATGTTTGCTGATGATACCAAGCTACTAGGGAAGATAAAAAAATTTGACTGTCATGAACTTCAAGATGACATGGACAAAATAAGTGTATAGAGCAGCACATGGCTCATGGAATTTAATGTGATTAAATGCCACATTATGGAATGTGGAATAGGAGAAGATAGGAAAACACACATAGAATACAAATTATATGAAAAGGCTTTAAAAAGCTCTTAGGAAAAAGATCTAGGGATGGTCATGGATAGAAAACCGACACCTTGAGGACCACATAAAGAGCATTGTGCAAGAAGCCAATGCTACGTTTTCCAACTTCAGATTTTATTTCGATTTTATTTTTAATCAATTTTAAATACTGTACATAGAAGGCAAAATACAGTAGGGCCTCGGTTTACGATGGTAATCCGTTCCCAGAGACGGATCGTAAATTGAAGTATCGTAAGGCGAAGCGATTTTTCCCATGAGAAATAAAGGGGGAATTGAATTAATCCGTTCCCCACCCTCCAAAATATTAACTTAAAAATACATTTTATACTGAATACAATTTTTTTTCTCTAACTACAATACAGTACATATGTTTCTTACCTTTATGGAGGACTCTTGATGGAGTATGGAAGATGGGGGGGGGGGAGGAGAGGTGTTACTGTTTGGAAGGAGAGTCCCCTTCCAATATAACATCAGGCAGTGATGACTTCTCTGGGTTACACACTGGCACATTTTGCCTGCATACCACTAGGACCTGCTTCTGGCTCACTGCTTGATTTTCTCACTGGAAATTGTTCCATTAAAGATTGTTTTTCCCTTCTTTGCAACACTTGTCTGTAGTCAATGCAAAAAGATCAATGCAGCGGGCTTTTACAGCTTTATCTAGGTGATTCTTTTCAGCAAAACCTTGCAGTCCTTCCCATACTGCACACATTTTCTTAATTAATGAGTAAGGGACATCCTCTAATGCCACCACCACCGCCTCTTGAAGATTTATTGTACCGCCTAGCTAGTTCAACAACACTAGTACCATTGTCATGTTTACATATGACCTCTTGTTTTTCCTCAATGGTCATTCTTATGTGTTTTCATATGTTGACCCTTACCACTGACTTTCTTGGGACCCATGACATGATATATAATAATCAGTTTTACTGTATGTTCAAAAAGCAAAATCGCCACAATAACGGATTTTCTTAGACGTGATCGTCACTAAGCGGGCAGGTCAGCCCGCGTGATTGGAAACCAATCGCTCGGTCGACCCCAAACGTGTACCAACAAATATCGTTAGTCGACGGCACTATCGTAAGTCGAGTCGCATTTTTCGATCAAATTTACACTGTAACTTGAAATTATCGTAAGTCGGGGCAATCGTAAGTTGAGGTGCCACTGTATTAACAAAATTGTTCATAACCTTTGTGAGACCAAAATTGGAATATACATCAGTTATATGGTACTCGTATCTCAAGATGCACATCAATAAACTGAAAAATATGCATAGACATGTAACTAAATGTCTTCTGGAACTGAAAAACATGAGCTATGAAGGGAGGCTAAAGGTGTTAATTATATCAAAGCTTAGAAGATAGGAGAAAATGAAGTGATATGATAATGACATACAAAATAGTAATGAAAATTGATAAAATTGACAAAGAAGAATTTTTGAAAGCTGCATCTTCAAGAACAAAAGGTCATAGACTCCAATTAAGGCGAAAAAACCTGTTGAAAAACATTAGAAAGTGCTCTTTTGCAAATGGAGTGGTAGATGATTGGAACAAGGTGGTGGATGTCAACCATCAGTAGTTTCAAATTATCATGTGACAGAGTACAGTACTGGGAAGTCAGGGCACCATAAGCATAGTTTTCGTCCTGTAACTACCCTTGGGTAATTACACTCTGGTAATTATGTTTGAGAGTTGCAACTTAATGCCTGATCCTGTGTTTCCAATTGTATTTGGCTGTGGCAAGTGATGCCCTTGCCAGTAGCTGCACTTGATAATCACCAAGGCCATTGTGAACAATAGGAGCTGTTAGGTTACAGCTTCAGTAATACATTGCAGCCTAGTGGAATGTTATCCTCTTTATCATATTTTGTGACTTACAGACTAGTGTACTTATTAGGTTGCTGATGAATTCAGAACTTTCATGAAATTTTTAACTTGAGTAGAATGATTAGTTTAATTCTTACATTGTGAATAGAAATTTGTGTATTGTTGTTATTCTCAGCACAACAATGATTGGGGGGTTGGCTCCTGGTAGTAACAAGTTGGATCTTACTGGAGCTGCTCTTCCCGAGCTTCCTGACATATCTGCTATCAAGTTGGATGGTAACAGTAGTAGAAATAGAAGTGGAGATACGACTGTTTTATCATCTGTCAGTGAGAATGATTTATTGGTGAGTTTTGTTTTGTTAATTTTTTGTTTAAACTGTTTAAACTATTGGTAAGAATCAGGCTTCAGGATATCCAATAGATTGTCTTGGCGGGGCAGGTAATATGGCGGTACACTCCTTCCCAACTGATGTTTTTTTGACTTACTGCAGTACCCCCTTTGTAGTCTGCTTCCATTTCTTCACCTTCACGGTGTTCTTTCAGTAACTGCTATTTCTAATTCTTATTTTTTCTGTGGGGAGCCCTGTCGGCTCCCTGGAGCTATCAGACTGATATGCAATATATTAGTCTGGGGCATCAGTTAATGGAGTTCAACCTACAGGGGACCAAGAGCCAGAACCTGGCCCCTTCAGAGAAGCACAGGGAGCAATGGCCTATGGAAACCCCCCTATGTGGTTGGGGGTATTCCTTGTCTGCCATCGACCAGGTTTTAGTACCCAGAAAGGTAGGTATAACAAAACAAACCTCACTTCATAAGAAAATTGCAACTGAAGACTGAACAAAGAGGCGGAACTCCCCCAACACCCAAGGAAACAATCAAGTCATACACTGCCGCTGCATCGCTTGTCCATGAAGCCCTGGGGGGGGGGAAGGGGGAGCTCCGGACCCCTGTGCCAGCTACTCACACCTTAGTTCATTGGCTGATGTGATCTGGGGCGGTCATCAACTCTGGCCTCGATTTCTTGGCAGTGTTATGCCTTAGTGGTGTTTTCTGCAGTTTGTGATGTGGTGGCTAGGTGTAACTTCAGTGTGTTGGGGCTGTATGACCTTAGGGCTGCCTTCCCTAAGTGCCCTGTAAGTACTACCCTTGGGTGCTAGGGTTACCTTCCATAGTGCCTTCGGGATTCCACTTCCGGAGGGATTCTTGTTACTCGGCATTTACCCCACTCTGGGGCCAGCTGAGGTTTCGTGGCCTTTGGCCCTGGGTAGAAAGTGATATTGTTGCTGGTCGGGGAGCAAGGTGTTACGCAGCTTGCCTACCTACGCGGCAGCCGTGTACCTGTTCCTTCTGGTGACGTTGTGCTTTTGCAGTTTTTTTTTTTTGTTTTTTTTCTTGCCTGGAGGGGTCTCCCTGGTTTGGCTATTGGTACACCTAAGGTTTGATGGTGGTAGTCCTCTAAGCCCCTGTGCTTGTACACATCGCAGGGGTTCAGTTTCTAGCTCGTCCACCTTTGTTAGTTCTTGGGTTTCACTGGCTTTGTGGCACCTGTGCCACAAAGGGGAAAGGTGAATCTTGCTCAATGGGAGAGGAAGTGCAGACAGAACCTTGGTTGAATTAACTAACACATCCAAATCCGGGTCACTAAACAATGACCAGGGCATCCAACCAGACACTCAATCTAGACTGCTGCAAAACAGAAAACCTCAAGCACAATGCAGTTGCTGCCTGAAAACCCCAGACTTCAACAGGAGGGTTCATATGATGAGTAACATGTGGAGAAAAAGTTCCACATGGCTCACAATCGAAGGTGTCACTGACCCAGCAGGCAGCATGGCAGAAGCAGAAGGAATGAGCAGGATTCCTATGACTGATGTGATTAAATAATGGGAAGCCATCTTGGCGAGATAGCTTCAGGGATCCACCGGGACTCTTCCAGGAAAAAGCATTGCAAAGTTCTGTGGGCCTGCCGGGGACCACGAGCCAGAACCTGGCCCCCCTCAGAGAGGCATGGGGAGCAATGGCCTATAGAAACCCCTGCATGGTTGGAAGCATTCTATGTCTGCCATTGACCGGGTCAGGCACCCAGAAAGGTAAGCATCCCAAAATAAACTCCTATTTTGGTGAAATTATTGCTACCAAAAGTCGAACAAGTGGATAGAACTCCCCTAAAAGAAACGAGCAAACTAGTATGATGTCACACGTCGCCGCACCATTGTCTGCGCAGCTCCTCCCCTTCCCAGGAGGGGGAAGGGGGAGCCCCAGACCCCTCACGCCTGCTATCCACCCGTCAGTTCTAAGGCTGATGCTATAGGCTGAGGTCGTGTGCTCTGGCTCCGGTGGTTGTTTCAGCACTGTACCGAGTGTGTGGTGACTGTCTTCTAGGTGGTGCGTGAGTTGGGAGTGATTCTCCAGTATGCGGGCTGCATGCGCCTAGGGTTTCCTTCCCTAGATGCCCTGTAAGTACTGCCCTTGGGGCTTGGGGCCACCTTCCACAAGTTCCTTCTGTTCTGCCCCTGCTAGGCCGTTTACTGCTTGGTTTTCGGCCGCCCTTTGTGTGCTAGTGTTCTGTCTCCCTTGTTTGCCTTAGGGTAGGGAGCAGTTTGCACTGGTAGGGGCGCAGGGTACTGCGCAGCTTGTTTTCACCAATCATTGCGGCTGGCTCTGTTCCGCCTGGGTACGTTGTCCTCTTGCGGGGTTTTCTTTTTGTTTGTCTGCCTGGTGGGAGGGTCTGCCTTGGTTCTTGCCCCCTGTATGCCGAGTATTCTTCCTTCTGGTGATTTTCCCTGCTAGGTCCCCGTGAGTGTACACGTCCCGGGGGTTCAGTTCTTAGAAAGTTCATTGGTAATTGAGGGCTCTGGTTAGCAGTACCCTGCCTGGGATTACCTGGGTGTGAGTCCCTGTAGGTAAATGCTCAGGACCCTGGGACACCCAGAGGGGGTGCGTGGGTCCGGTGGATGTAGCCCCGGAGTCCCCCCCCCTTCGCTTTGTGAGAGTTCGAGGGTTGCTCTGTCCCCTTGTCTTAGGGTGACTCTCACTGTTTTGTCTCCATCACCTGCTTGTGGGGTCGGTGGCACCTTCGGCCCGGAGCCCTGCAAGTTTTGTTGCTTGTTTGGGGCTCGATTACCCAGTCTTACGCTGACTGTGTGGGTGCAGGCAGCACGGGTGTTGCAAGTTGCTTTTCAGTGGTGCAACACGCTAGGTAGTTTGCTCCTTGGGAGCCCCGGGGCTGCCTCGTTTTGGTTTGTGTGACGAGGCTTGGGGGTGTTGGACGCTTTGGTTTTGTTCCTTCCGCGCTCCCTTGTCTTTTCCCCTGTTATGGTCCCCCTCCCCTTCCTCCCTGCATCCGGATCCTCACCATTTGTGGGTTCGGGGTCGGGGCGGGGCTTCGCTGGCCCTGAGGCTCGGACGGTCTCTGGGATTTTCCCCTTCTGGGATAGTGACGGAGGCATTTGAGCCTGTTCCTCCAGCCGTGTTGTATGAGTCTGCCAATGGGCTCCCTTCCTTAGTACTTGTCCAGTTGCCCGGGCTTTTCTTGTGAGGCTGGGACTTTAGGGAAACTGCTCGGCCCTGGGACCTGCCTTGTGGGTTCCCGGTGCTGGTGAGGGGCTTCTGACGTTTTGACCCCACCTGGGTTTTTCTACCCTCTGGGTGGGGCTTGCGATTACAAGGTGTGGGGTTTTTTCTTCCCCCCACATCTCCGTACATGTTTTTGGGAGTTGGCCCCTCCCCGGGGTTGGTTCCTTGGCTCTGTTGGGTCCGTCCTGTCGATGGGTACGTTTCTCCACCCTTCTTGGGACGGGCCTTCACAGTCGTGTTCCCCTCTTCTCGGGGATCTGCATGACTTTTGGTCTCGGGTGCGACTTTGCCTTCCGTGCCTTCATGCTTCACACTTGCTTCTTTGTGTTCTAGAAGAATCGGGAAGGTTTTGATTCTTCCCGTATTCTTGGAATGTGTCGTCTTCCGGTCCTTGCTGGGGCTTGTTGGTCCTTCTCCCAGCTTCTCGGTTTTTGGTCCTGTTTCATTCTTTCCTGTTTGTCTCTTCTCTCTGTGCACTGTCCTTTGCTGCACTGGGTTGCGAGATTGGGCTCCTTGTAGCCCGGTTGGGCTCTTTGTAGCCCAAATGGGAAGCTGTGCTAAGTTTCTTTTCACTCCTTCCAGCTTTTTTCGACTACGGTTGGTGGCTGCCCTGTGTGCTCTCATATGGGTTTTGGTCGTTAACAACACTATTTTGTCTATTTTTCTAGTCACATTTGTGGTTTCTTTCTTCAGCTCGTGACTTCTGGCGACCCACGTCTGGCATCCCTGCTGCGCATGCGCCGTGGTTGTGTTTTGATGCGGACGGTGTGCAAGCGAGCTGGGGTTTTGCGTCCCTTTTTTCTCTCGGGTGCTTCGCCTCTCGCTCTTCTCATTTCTCCAGTCCATGCCCCGTAACTCCTGGGGGTGTTCTGGATTGCTGCTATGGGGTGGACGCTGGGTTTTCCCTACGTATGGGTGTGGGGCTCCTCCTTCGCCCCTACCCTTTTTGATGCCTGCATGTGGGGCTCTGCCTTCTTCCACTGGCGGTGCTCCCAGAATCTTCTCGTCTGTTGTGTTGTGACACGTTCGTGCCTACATTCTGCAGGCAAGTTTATGCGGTCTTGCTTCTCTTTCGACCAGGCGCTCGTTGGTGATTTTTGGATACGATTATACGAACGTCAGAACACGGGTGCCTGCATCAGGCTTGTTGGGCCATACGAGGCAACTCCTATTTATACCCATCCAGTCCCACACTTAGGCATGTCCAGCCATGCTCGAGTCTAGATTGGGGCCCTACCTCCACCAGGTTACAAGGTATAATGGTGGGGGTAAGTGTTCCTGTCTGGATGTTCTGAGGTGGCATTTTTGCTGCAGTTTTCATGCTGTGGATGCGTGTTGTGGATTGGTTGTGGATTTTTGTTTGGCCCTTCAGTGCTTCTTCCTGTGGCCTTCCTTGTTCATCTGGGTTAATGGTTGCAAGGGGGTCACTGCCCCATTTTTCGTGGTCTTATCTGGGTCACTTTCCTTGCACGTCTTGTAGTGCCTGGCTTAGCCCTTCCATGTACATTGGATTCTCTGTATTGTACTTGCCTTGTTGTACTTCCTTAGTGGTGTTTGTGGGAGTTGAGCTCTGGCTTTTTGGTCCCGCTTCTCACCTGTCATTCGCTCCTGTGCAGGTTCCTGGGCCTACTGGGCTCTGTCATATCTGTGCTTGAAGCTCTGTGTGGTGTCATCCTCCACCACATCGCTTCCTCTTGCGTTCCACTTGTCTACTACTGACACTGCAATACTTCTTTCCCGTGTCTCTTTGGCTCGTTTGGGCTCTCCTTCCACTGGTGTCCCCCTGGTGCGTGTGCCCCTGGGGTCCCGCAGTCAGTCTTTTTCTCCCTTATCACTTCCTTTAGGAATCTTAAATGTGGTGATCATACCCTCGTTGCTCGTATTCCTGGGTTCGGGTACTGGTCTGGTGGCGTACCTTTGCACCCTTGACACATCCTTTGTGTTGGGATGTCACACAACTGTGTTGTTGGCGTGACTTGTTGGGCCGTGACCAGCGGCTCTGTGTGTTGTTGGTCGTGTCCCTTTCATTGCCTTTTGCTACTTGCCTTCTTTGTTCCTCATCTTCTTTCTATGCTCTTGTAATTACCTAAGTGTAATTACCTAAGTGTAGTTACAGGATGAGAGCTACGCTCGTGGTGTCCCGTCTTCCCAGCACTCTTTGTCATATAACGCTTTGAAACTACTGACGGTCTTGGCCTCCACCACCTTCTCCCCCAACTTGTTCCAACCGTCTACCACTCTGTTTGCGAAAGTGAATTTTCTTATATTTCTTCGGCATCTGTGTTTAGCCAGTTTATATCTATGACCTCTTGTTCTTGAAGCTCCAGGTCTCAGGAAATCTTTCCTGTCGATTTTATCAATTCCTGTTACTATTTTGTATGTAGTGATCATATCACCTCTTTTTCTTCTGTCTTCTAGTTTTGGCATATTTAATGCTTCTAACCTTTCCTCGTAGCTCTTACCCTTCAGTTCTGGGAGCCACTTAGTAGCATGTCTTTGCACCTTTTCCAGTTTGTTGATGTGCTTCTTAAGATATGGGCACCAAACAACAGCTGCATATTCTAGCTTTGGCCTAACAAAAGTCATGAACAATTTCTTTAGTATATCCCCATCCATGTATTTAAAAGCAATTCTGAAGTTAGAAAGCATAGCATAGGCTCCTTGCACAATATTCTTTATGTGGTCTTCAGGTGATAGTTTTCTATCTAGAACCACCCCTAGATCTCTTTCTTTATCAGAGTTCTTTAAAGATTTCTCACATAATATATAGGTTGTGTGGGGTCTATGTTCTCCTATTCCACATTCCATAACATGACATTTATTAACATTAAATTCCATTTGCCAAGTGGTGCTCCATATACTTATTTTATCCAGGTCTTCTTGAAGGGCATGACAATCATCTAAATTTCTTATCCTTCCTATTATCTTAGCATCATCAGCAAACATGTTCATATAATTCTGTATACCAACTGGTAGATCATTTATGTAGACAATAAACATCACTGGTGCAAGAACTGAACCCTGTGGTACTCCACTTGTGACATTTCTCCAGTCCGATACATTGCCTCTGATCACAGCCCTCATTTTTCTATCAGTCAGAAAGTTTTTCATCCATGTTAGAAGCGTACCTGTCACTCCTCCAATATTTTCCAGTTTCCAGAACAACCACTTATGTGGAACTCTGTCGAAAGCCTTTTTTAGGTCCAGATAGATGCAGTCAGCCCAACCATCTCTTTCCTGTAATATCTCTGTTGCTCGATCATAAAAACTGAGTAAATTCGATACACAGGATCTACCAGATCGAAAACCATACTGTCTGTCTGATATTATATCATTTCTCTCCAGGTGTGCTACCCATTTAGTTTTAATTATTTTTTCCAATTTTCTTGTCCCTGGCCGGTGGTGCTGGGGCTTTTTATTCTGGTCTTTTCTTGTGTTTTTTCATTTTATCCTACACATGGTTTGTGTTTTTGTTTGTCCCTTTTGGCTCTCATTTTGGCAGGTTTGGATTCCTGGTTTCCTGCCTTACCCAGCCTGTTGGCATTTTCACGGTCTCTCGGTTCCCTTCTCTAGATTCGCGATCTTCTGGCAGGCTTGCAGGCGTTGGGATGTTTTTCTGTATGGCTGACGTTCCTTCTCTTTTGCCGGCTTGCATTTCCTGCTCTGCTGGCTCCGTGGTCGCACCCGAGATCTACCTGTGGTTCCGCCTCTTCCTAGGCTCGATTGACCCATGGCGGGGTTGGTTCAGTTCTGCCTCAAGTCTCTCGCCTTCTGTTGGTGGTCGGGTGGCTTCGTTGATGGTGTTCCACCTGCATACTTCTTCTTGGCGACAGTGTGGGGTTTTTGACGGTCCTTCCTTTTCCTTCTGTCCCTTCTTCGGTAGCTGCGTTTGGTGGCGTTGTCTTGTCCTTCTCTTTTGGTGGTTTGGGACTGTCATCTTGTCCCATACTGTCGCCTTGTATCGTGCAGCACTGGCGGAGCCGCTTCAGCTTGCTTTTGGTATTGATGTTATTTCTGTGCTGTTTCGCAAGCTGTCTTGTGCATTGTTTCCCCTCCAGCCTACTCTTGCGCCGCCCGAGCCGTCCTGGTCGTTGGACAGAGTGCTCTTTTCTTTCTTTTCCTCGGTTTGTTGTGGCCCCTTCGGTTCAGGATTGCTCTCCAAGGCTCCTTTTCTGTTGCCATTGGCCTCTGTGGGGTTGGGAAGCTTCATGCTCTCCTCCGGCACAGGGGTTTCTGCTCTTTTGGTCATCGTGGTGGTTTTGTTCGTCTGCAGCTGTCTCCTTCTTTTCTGGCGAGGAATGAGGCTGCTGCTTTCCGGAGGGGTCCCCTGGCTTGGTTGGTTGGGTCGGGGGTGCATCATGTTGTGTCTGGTGGCGGCTGTTTGCTGTTAAATGTGCGCCATGGCTTCTGTCTGGGGACGCGCTTTGGGTTGATCTGGTTTCCCTTTTTCCCTGTTCGCGGATGCGGGGTCTCCCTGGTCGTCCGCAGAGTTCTTAAGGCTAGCCAGCCTGCGGTCTATCCCCGAGCCTATGACGTTCGTAAGTTCGCTGCTCTTGCTGCCGTCTTTGGCACCATGTTCTGGGCTGACATTCGGGCACGGGGCTTTTGGCGGTCGAACAGGGTCCTGGCTGCTCGTTTTCCTCGTGCATGTCCCTGGGCCTAGTCTGGCCTGTGTCGTTTTGGGTCGGCAGTTGCCGCCAGTTGTCTTGATTTAGAGTTGTGGAGTGGCAACGACTGCCTCCCAGGTAAGTCCCTAAGTTTTTCCTCTGTAGTTAGGTAGTTAGTTACCTCAGTTAACCTTAGGTAGTTAGCTCCGGGGAGCCGAAGGGGCTCCCCCAAGAAAACCAGCGTTGAATGTAATGAAACGCCATTTTCTGGGTGAGACCCGGAGGCTCCCCGGCATCCCTCCCTCCCCTGGTCGGCGTTTTTTTTTTTTTGTGTGTTTTTACATCCAGCCTCAGAACTGACGGGTGGATAGCCGGTGTGAGGGGTCTCGGGGCTCCCCTTTCCCCCTTTCGGGGAGGCGGGGGGAGCCGCTCAGACAGCGGCGTGGCGATGTGTGACATCATGATCGTTTGCTTGTTTCTTATAGAGGCGTTCTATCCACTTG
Source organism: Procambarus virginalis (assembly GCA_020271785.1). Classification (NCBI taxonomy): domain Eukaryota; kingdom Metazoa; phylum Arthropoda; class Malacostraca; order Decapoda; family Cambaridae; genus Procambarus; species Procambarus virginalis. Next base: position 18,631,926 of record WNGS01167840.1, on the reverse strand, counting down.
TTCGGCTTTTGTTAGCAATAATTTCACCAGAATAGGGGTTTGTTTTGGGATGCTTACCTTTCTGGGTGCCTGACCCGGTCGATGGCAGACATAGAATGCTTCCAACCACACGGGGGTTTCTATAGGCTATTGCTTCCCATGCCTCTCTGAGGGGGCCAGGTTCTGGTTCATGGTCCTCGGTAGGTCCACAGAACTCCATACACATGACTGATGCCAAAGTCTGACATTAGCATATCAGCCTAGTAAGCTCCAGGGAGCCTCCGGATCTCACTCGGAAAATGGCGTTTCATTACATTCAACGCTTTTTTTTTTTTTTATGTACAGTAAATGGAAATACAGTAGTGTGGAAATTTGTCTATTTTCTCATTGGAAATAAGAAAATGTCAAAATATCACTATCCTGGTTTGAGGGGGGGTGGGTAATAATAGCTACTTTTTAGGCATAAACAGTTATGAAGTAACACTTATTTCCTGATGGCACCAAAAATTGTTACATTGTATGATAATTTCCTTTTTATATAATTTGACTAATATTTTTAGTAACCTAATGGAAGAATGCATAAAGTTCAGATATAAGAGAACTAGACTTCAAAGATAGATTCAGCGAGATCTATAAATGGCATATGGGAGACAGCTTTATCTGTTAACTCAAAAGTGTGCTTAATGAGAAAAACCAAATTAGTCTAGGCTTAAAACATTTTAATGTCAGTCATGAACACTGCAGCAATACAACTGATCATGAATTTGAGTGACTAAGGACACAGCAGACAGGTTTAGTAGATCTGCAGAACATTTCCCACCCATATTTTTGATCAGTTAGTATTAAATGATAGTACTGTACAAGAATAATTTAATTTAAGAATGTTTGCAAAATGTTGCATGCAGTTAACGCTTATTGTACATAGTGATTTATAAACACTGAATTTATACACAATTCAGCATTTATTTTCCCAATATGATAACTTTTTTTTAGTGTGTACTAATACAGTGGCACCTCGATTAACGAGCGGCTCTATTTACGAGCATTTCCAGTAACGAGCGAGCCACTCGCAGCAAATTTGTCTCTATTGACGCGCTTCACCTCTATTAACGAGCAAAACCACAAGGTGCTTCCTAGCGTCTCACGGGTTTTCACAAATTCTCGGACGCCTCCGACACCAGTGTTGTTGTTGTATTGCACACGACAAGCATCCCTCTGGATTTATTTCCGCTTTTCTCTGTTTTTTTTATGGTTTTGTGACTGTAATTTGTAATGCAGGATGTCGCCGAAGAAGCTGCTTGCTAAAGACAGTGTTGGGAAGGGGAAGAAAGCGACAATTACCGTGGAAGTGAAGAAGGAAATCATAGCAAAGCACGAGCGTGGTGTGCGTGTGATTGATCTCGTCAGGGAGTATGGCAGGTCCTCATCAACAATTTGTACCATTCTGAAGAGGAAGGAACAATTTAAGGCACTTGAGGTGGCTAAAGGAGTTACCAAGGTTAACAAGAAATGTCCAAAAATCCTAGAAGAGGTTGAAAAGCTCCTGCTAGCCTGGATGAATGAAAGGCAATTACATGGCGATAGTGTGTCTGAAGCTCTTGTTTGTGCAAGGGCCAAGAAGTTGTATGTGGACCTTGTCAGGAAGACACCAGGTGCGTCATCTGAAAAGGAGATATTTAAGGCAAGCCGTGGATGGTTTGAGAAATTTAGGAAGAGAAGCGGTATCCACAGTGTTGTGCGACATGGGGAGGCTGCCAGCTCTGATAAAGCTGCTGCCGAGAAATTTGTACCAGAGTTCCAGGAATTTGTTGCTAGAGAGGAGTTCTTGCCCCAACAAGTTTTTAATTGTGACGAGACTGGCCTGTTTTTGAAGAAAATGACGAAGAGGACCTACATCACACAGGAGGAACAATCTTTGCCTGGCCACAAACCGATAAAGGATCGGCTTACACTCGTGCTCTGCGCTAATGCAAGTGGAGATTGCAAGGTCAAGCCGCTGCTAGTCTACCACTCAGAAAATCCACGCGTGTTCAAGGCATGTAAAGTGTACAAGGTGCGACTGAATGTGATGTGGAGGTCCAATAAGAAATCCTGGGTCATGCGGATATTCTTCACTGAATGGGTCAATGATGTTTTTGGCCCTTCAGTGAGGAAATATCTTGGTGAAGCAGTTGCCACTCAAGGCCTTGCTTGCGCTCGATAATGCTCCTGCACATCCTCCACAGATGCAAGAAGAATTGTATCCCAAAAACCAGTTTATCACCAAGTTCCTTCCTGCTAATACCACTCCACTCCTCCAACCTATCGACCAGAAAGTCATTGCAAACTTTAAAAAACTACATGAAGGCCTTGTTGGAGAGGTGTGTTGATGTAATAGACAATACAGAGCTGACTCAAAGAATTCTGGAAGAACCACTTCAATATCCTGGGTGCCTTACGTTTGATCAATAAGACCTGGGAAGGAGTGACACGGAGGACCCTAAACTCTGCATGGCGTAACCTGTGGCCTGAGGGTGTCCCTGAGCGAGACTTCGAAGGTTTCGGTCCTGCATCTGCATCTGCACCTGTGGAAGACCCGGAAGTGCATCTAGTAGATGATATTGTTGCTCTGGGGCAAACTTTGGGTCTGGAGTTGGATGCTGCTGATGTGCAGGAGTTAGTGGAGGAGCACAGTGAGGAACTGACCACTGAGGAACTCCTGGAACTTCAGAAAGAGCTTAATCAAGAGGAAGCACAAGAGCTCTCATCAGGGAAGGAGGTGGTAGGGGAGGATGCTGCTGCCTCTTCAAGTGAGATCAGGGAAGTGTTGGGAATGTTTGAAAAGGTGGCCGCATTCTTAGAAAAACATCACCCTGATAAAGCAGTGACAACCCGATGTGTGAACATGTTTAATGACAATTTGCTGTCTCGTTTTAGGAACATCCTAAAACAGACAAAAGCAATTGTCAATAGATACATTCTTTGCAAAAGTAGAGAAAAGAAGAGCCATTGATAGTGAACCACAACCCGGTCCCAGTGGGGTGAAATTCCCAAGAAGAGAGCCCACCTGACTCGGAGGTGGATTCTCCTTCCACACCATAATCCCTCTCCTTCTTCCCACCTCCCCATCGTCTCCGTCAAGCCAGCAACGACTCTTCATAAGGTAAAGTAAACATTAAAACAGTACAACAAAACATTGATAATTACATTTGCAGTATTATACTTGCATAAAAAAGTCATACAAGTATGGATGTTTTTGGGAGTGGAACAGATTAAATTTATTTCCATTATTTTAAATGGGGAAATTTTTCTTAAGACGAGTTTTCCACATAACGAGCTCGGTGCCAGAACGGATTAAATTCGTTAATAGAGGTGCCACTGCACTTTACTTTAGGGTCCCGGTAGTACAGTCGGGTTCAATCTTAACACACAATCGAGAATTCCGGGTTTGAATTCCGGGTGGGACAGAAATGGTTGGGCACATATCCTCTCACCTAGCAGTGAGTAGGTACTCAGGAGTTGGTCAGCTTATTGTAGGGTTGCATCCTGGATGGGGTCAGTAATTTGGCCTTGGGGGAGGGGGGGACCTCGATAAAAGCCAAATGTGTATGAATACATTCTGGCTTCCTGTTCCCCGATGCAATGAATTAGAATTATATGATCACTATATTTTAATTTTTCATTACTGTATTAATATTTAAATCTATGTACTATATTTCTGTATATATAATAAATGTTTCTTAATAGCAAAACAGTAGTAGCGGCAATTTGCAAGAGGTGACTGCTGAAGAAATAGAGCAGGAATATTTTAGGGTTCTACAATGGGCCTACATTAATGTCTGCAGTGAAGATGCTTTCAAGATTCAACTGAGAGATGCACAGGTATGTCTTTAGTTTTGTTTTTTTAGTTTATATTTTCATGTGGTTTACTAAAATATTGTACACAATGCACAAACAGTCATGAGCTTTCTGCAAGATGCTCAAGTAAATTGCTCAGTAACAAAGATGTATCTGCCAACATTTCATTAATAAGAATAAACTAAAAAAATCATGTTTTGCTGATTTCCTTAAGCTGACCACAAACCATTTTCATTATCATCACACATCCATAACTAAATTTAATATCTCAGAATCTTATAGATACTTTGACACTACAACTGTGCAACACAACTACGGATGTTTTTGTCAATTATCCATGAACTGTAATTACCTAAGTATAACTGCTTAAATAGTTACAGGATGAGAGGTATGCTCATGGTGTCCCATCTTTCCAGTACTCTTTGTCTTATGACGCTTTGAAACTTCTGACAGTTTTGGCATCACTTAACTTGTTCCAACCATCTACCACTCTGTAAAAGTGATCTTCCAAAATTTTGTTTCAGCCTGGAGCTATCTAGGCTGAAATGTATATCATTAGACTTTGGCATCAGTCAGTGTGCATGGAGTTCTAGGCCTACTGGGGATCATGAGCCAGAACCTGGCCCCCCTCAGAGAGGCACAAGGAGCAATGGTCTATAGAATTGCACATGGGATTTGGAGCATTCTATGTCTGCCATCGACCCGGCTAGGCACCCAGAAAGGTAAGTGCCCCAAAACAAACCCCTATTCTGGGGTTTGTTTTGAGGCGCTTAAATGACTAAAATAGACTAACGAGTGGGCAGAACTCCCAAAATGAAAACAAACATGACGTCACACGTGCTGCGCCACATGTCTGCGCAGCTCCCCACCTCCCCGGGAGGGGAAAGAGGGAGGTTATCTAGATGTTTTCGGGGCTTAGTGTCTCCCGCAGCCCGGTCCTCAGCCAGGCCTCCTTTTTGTTACACACCCCCAGGAAGCAGCCCGTAGCAGCTGTCTAACTCTCGGGTACAGGTACCTATTTACTGCTAGGTAACAGGTGCATCAGGGTGAAATTGCCCATTTGTTTCCGCCTTCACTGGGGATCGAACCCGGAACCTCAGGACTGAATCCGAAGCACTGTCCACTCAGCTGACAGGCCATCAAAGCCAAAGTGGGAGCCCCATACACACCGCGCCGGCGATCCACCCTCCAGTTCTTGGCTGATGTGATTGTGGCTTGGTCGTGTGGCTCCAGCTCCAGATTCTGTGTGTTGTGCTGTGCCTTGGGCCCAGTACTGCTCTTACGGTGGCGTGCGAGCTAGGAGTATTACTCACGGGTACTCGGGCTGCCTGTGCTTATGGTTGCCTTCCCCGAGTGCCCTGTAAGTACCGCCCTTGGGGATTGGGGTTATCTTCCACAAGTCATCTTGGGGTCTACCTCTATTGGTCTTTTGCTGCTCGGTGTTTGATCGGCTCGAGTGTGTTGGGGGGGGGGTGTTTCCTTCCTTGTTTACCTTGGGGTAAGTGGTAGTTTTTCACTGGTAGGGGGCAGGGTACTGCGCAGCTAGTTTTCACCTATAACAGCGGCCGGCTCTGTTCCTCCTGCGTACGCTGTCCACTTGCAAGGTTTTTCTTTTCATTTTTGTTTCTGCCTGGTGGGGGGTCTGCCTTTGTAATTACCTAAGTGTAATTACCTAAGTGTAGTTACAGGATGAGAGCTACGCTCGTGGTGTCCCGTCTCCCCAGCACTCTTTGTCATATAATGCTTTGATATTACTGATGGTTTTGGCCTCCACCACCTTCTCACTTAACTTGTTCCAACCATTTACCACTATTTACAAAAGTGAATTTTCGTATATTTCTCCGGCAGCTTTGTTTCGTTAGTTTAAATCTATGACCTCTTGTTCTTGAAGTTCCGGGTCTCGGGAATTTTTCCCTATCAATTTTATCAATTCTTGTTACTATTTTGAACGTAGTGATCATATCGCCTCTTTTTCTTCTATCTTCTAGTTTTTGCATATTTAATGCCACTAACCTCTCCTCGTAGCTCTTGTCCTTCAGTTCTGGGAGCCACTTAGTGGCATGTCGTTGCACCTTTTCCAGTTTGTTGATGTGCTTTTTAAGATATGGGCACCATACAACCGCTGCATATTCCAGCTTTGGTCTAATAAAAGTCGTGAACAATTTCTTTAGTATTTCTCCATGTATTTAAAAGCATTTCTGAGGTTAGAAAGTGTAGCATAGGCTCCTTGCACAATGTTCTTAATGTGGTTCTCAGGTAACAGTTTTCTATCTAGAACCACCCCTAGATCCATTTCTGTCAGAATTCTTTAAAGATTTCTCACATAATTTATAGGTTGTGTGGGGTCTATGTTCTCCAATTCCACATTCCATAACATGGCATTTATTCACATTAAATTCCATTTGCCAAGTGTTGCTCCATATACTTATTTTGTCCAGGTCATCTTGAAGGGCATGATAATCATCTAAGTTTCTTATCCTTCCTATTATCTTAGCATCATCAGCAAACATGTTCATATAGTTCTGTATACCAACTGGTAGATCATTTATGTAGACAATAAACATCACTGGTGCAAGAACTGAACCTTGTGGTACTCCACTTGTGACATTTCTCCAGTCCGATACATTGCCTCTGATTACTGCCCTCATTTTTCTATCAGTCGGAAAATTTCACCATCCATGTATTTAAAAGCAATATCGGCAATATCTGAAATTGGAAAGCATAACATAGTGCCCATTTGTTTTCCTTCTTCATAGGTAGATAGCTTCAGGGGGCCACAGTGGCTCTCCCCAGAAAACCAGTGTTTAATGTAATGAAATGCCAATTTCTGGGTGACCCCCTGGTGGTGCTCTTACACACCCTTCTTCCCTTCAGGTTGTTACGAGGTCAGTTACATTTACTATAGAACTGAGGGTGGGGTACTCGGCTGATTGTGAGCTACCTCTTTCCTCCCCCCTCCCCCACTGGCGTGGGGGAAGGGGAGGGAGGGCGGGCAAATGAGCTTGCAGTAATTTGAAGAGATTTTGATTGTTTAAATTGTTGGTTTTAGAGGATGCAGTCTCTATTCAAGCCAACAGTGGTCTATTTTGCCTTGCCGAGTTTCTGGTTGCTTTCTCAGTGGTGGCGTAAATAGTGGAACCTCAATTTAACAAATGCCGATTCGGTGAATCTCTGGTTGGAATGCACACCTTCCAGGCTGGATTTACTCACCCAGTTTGACGAACAAGAGTTTTCTGTAAAGCTTCCTCAATAGTGCTGGCCCAGCTGGGACGTGGTGGATATGTAGGCCTTTAGGTAGCTTCTAGCAACAGCCTGTTGAACCAAGGTCTCACAAGTCAAACCTGGCCCCAGGCTGGGCTTGGGGAGTAGAACAGCCCCCAGAACCCCATCCAGGTGCAATCCAGGTACACATGAGTGACTTTACAATGCTATATTTCATAATCATCGTGATCATTATTAACCCTTTTTCTATCTTTCATGAGGTTGGGGATATATCATTTATTTTAGTTTATAATAGTTTCTCCATTGTCATTAATACCTAATCAATTTATGAAGTATTTGTGCAGTGTTAATTACCCAGCATTTTTTCTATTCACTATAGATTCAGATGATGTTTCTGGAGCAACTAATTGGTGAAAAGCAATTAAAGTTAAGTGATCGAATTCAAATGAAAGATCACCTCCTCCATCACCAGAGAGTTAGTGAAACTCTCAAAATTCAAAGTGATGTACTGCAGCCTCTAATTGGTTAGTAAGTGTTTGACAGCATAAAATTTCCTTTTATGATATCACATAATATATTAAAATAGGAAACCCACGATGAAAAAACCCAGTGTTTCAGGCCCCTTGTTCATGCACTGATTGGCTGGGGATTTTAGTTCTCCATCATAATTGCTTCTTTCTTCGGGGTTTTTTACTATTCTGTACCCCTTGTCACTCTTTTGTGTTTTATTCTTTGTAGTGTTTTAACATCAGGGAGCCACTGATAGAGCCTTCCAGAATATTAGCATTGAATGTAATGAAGTGCCTCTCCTGTGGGTCCTCGGTGGCCTCTTAGCTTCTCCCGTCCCCTTTCAGGTGTGTTGTATGCCTTTGGTTAGCTCTTGACTGAACCTTTAGTACTCTTACTACCACCAGCAGTGACGCCAAGATTACATAGTGTTACATAAAGTGCCTCAAAAAAACGTATTGAATAAAATAGTTGCCTACTTCAGGAGATTTTATTGAAGTGATAGCACCTATTTATAAGTACAGATGTAAAATGATTGTGTGGTATGAAAGTGAATAATCAAGAATTTGATGAGTAGAAATGGAAAGTATGAAAAGCAAGTGTTTTGTTATGAGAATAGTCCAAGGAATGAAATTATTGTGCAGAGTGGAATGCAATTTATTATAAATACAAGTTTATATAATTAAACTTAGGAAGTACTGTAATTAATATTTATTCTTTCTCAAGATGCTCTACCAGCATGTGAAGAAGCAGAGACAATATTGAGTCGAGAATTGGAGAAAAGCCTACACCAGGTTAAAGTGGACAATCTCCATGTTCCCGAGAACCATAAAAAGTACAGAGGCAAGTCATTTAAAATATTGGTTTTAAACAGAATTATCAATAATATGTAAAAATACAAATTAGCAAATGGGATGTAATATAAGCTTGCATTTTATAATGCTTTAATTGAAGGTACAGTAAGGCTGCCTTCTTACTTTCCCCTAACAAGGATGGGGAGGTGGGGGTGAATGAGATAGCATTAATTTAATGAAGTTTCTATCGTTTGTTTACAGTGTTCGGGTGTAACACCATAAATGCGTTTATTTGATATTTTTCATAAACAGAGTCAAGTCACACAGTATATCGATGGCGCCAGTTTGTCGGCTCTTAGCAATTAACACTTATTGCGCGCAGAGCGTGTGCACCGCAGACATTGACGTTATGCTCCCGGCTGTGCGGTCGAGCATGTGGCGACACCAAAATGCATGTACTCATTTCAGTTTTCTAACCTTAATTCTTGTGCCGTGTTGTACGTTTTAGTATCATTGTGTTCGCAATAGAATTCCCTACAGGAGTATATGCATATAATGTTCAAAAGCCCGGCATGACTCCCCACAGCAAAGCCTAAAGTCAGCCCGTGAATGAGCACCAATTGGTACACAGCAACCAAATGTGTATACTCGTTCAGTACACTTTCGCGCTCCGGGCATCCCCCCGGTGTGCGGGCGAGCGAGCGGCAACACCAATGTGTGTTTACTAGTTTCAGTTTTCGCACTTTAATTCTCGTGCGACGTCATTCGTTTTGGTATCATTGTGTTCGCAATAGAATTCCCTACAGGTGTATATGCATATAATGTCCAAAAGCCTGGCGTGACTCCCCACAGCGAAGCCTAAAGTCAGGAAAAGTTACCTGTGAGCACACAAAATCAGTAAATTGTGTATACTAGTTTCAATTTTCTCACCTTAATTCTCGTGCTACGTCATTCGTTTTGGCATCATTGTGTTCGCAATTAAATTCCCTGCAGATGAATATGCATACAATGTCCAGAAGCCTGGCATGACTTCCCGCAGCAAACCCTAAAGTTACCCGTGAACGAGCACCAATTTGCACACCTCGGCCTAACATTACTAACATTACTAAGTTAACATTAATTTTCGTGTTACGTCTTTCATTTTGGTATCAAATTGTTCGCAATATAAAGGTGCGTATTTTAAAACTAGAGCAATAACTGGAATTTTAACAAAATATTTTAATTTTGGATGCTCAGCATCACAAAATTATTTATATCTTTCCAGTGTTCTGACATCAGTTTTCGTCTTACATCTTTCACTTTGGTATCAAATTGTTCGCAATCTAAAGGCACGCATTTTAAAACTAGTCCCATATTAATAGCACAAATAGAATTTTAACAAATATTTTAAAATTTTGACCAAAAACGTATTTATAATCTTTCAAGTGTTCTGACATCAAGTTTCGTGTTACATCTTTTATTTTGGTATCAAATTGTGCTCACTCTAAAGGCGGTCATTTTGAAACTATCCCGAAGTCGATCTAATAATAAATTAATTTTATACAAATATTTTTTATATTGGACGCCAGCACAGTCCGATGCTCGGACTCTAGAAAAAAAATCGAACGCCAGGGACGTTTGAAGAGTGCGATAGTGTTAACATTTCTAACCAGTTGTACGAATTTCTGTTCTAAACTGATTTCTCCATTCTTAATCCTTTTGTACCACGCTCTTTCTCTACCTATTAGGTTCTTCAGATCCTTTGTTATCCACTTTGGGTTATTAGTATTCGATCTATTAAATTTGTATGGTATACTACGTTACTGTGCTTTGCTTAGAAATTTGTAAGTTGTATTTTGAATCTGCATTGAAATCCCATTTTACGTCACCTATCGCTGGGTTCACGTCTCGCTCCAAGACAGTCCCACTCCCCATGCCCAAGACTTTCCGATCTATTTGACTCGAAAAATTTCTTGGGCTATTGAAATCAGCTTTTCGAAAATCTGGCACTTTAACAGAATTTTCTCCTACAGATCTATTCCATTCTATGCTAAATCTGATTTCTTTGTGATCACTGTTTCCTAGCTCACTTTCTATTGCGATGTCAGTTATTTGTGTTTCCCTGTTAGTTAACACTAAATCTACAATATTATTTTTCGCGTTGGTCCCTTGATGTGTTGCGTAAGAAAGCAATCGTCAATTAATTCTAGAAAATCTTCTGCTTCATTATTCCCTATTTTGTTAAACCAATTTATTCCACTAAAATTAAAGTCACCCATGACATAAATACTGCTAGACTTAGATCTTGAGGTTATCTTGAGATGGTTTCGGGGCTTTGGTGTCCCCGCGGCTCGGTCCTCGACCAGGCCTCCGCCCCCAGGAAGCAGCCCGTGACAGCTGACTAACACCCAGGTACCTATTTTACTGCTAGGTAACAGGAGCATAGGCTGAAAGAAACTCTGCCCATTGTTTCTCGCTGGTGCCCGGGATCGAACCCGGGACCACAGGATCACAAGTCCAGTGTGCTGTCCGCTCGGCTCCCAGATGCTCCTAGATATTTCACCCCATAGGTGCTTTGCTTCCATCCTGTTGTAAGTTTGGTGGCCTGTATATAAATGTAACTGTGGCCTGTAGTTGCCCCGACTTTGATTCCGTCCGCACCCCCTTTTCCTTCCCCTTTTCTTCCCTTTGCTGTTGTTCATCTTGTTCTCTCCCCCCCCCCCCCCCCCCCCTTCCCCTGCTTCCAGCTCCGAAGCATCTGAGGATCTGAGGGTTTCAGAGTTGGGGCAGGGTTTAACTAGTGGTTAGACTCGGACAGTTTCGGGGGATGCCCCATCCAGTGTGGCGACAGAGGCATTAGAGCCCCGTTCCTCCAGCCAGTGCTTTTGGGTCTGACCAGTGAGGCTCCCTTCGTTCCAACTTTTTCGGCAGCCTCTGCCTTTCCTTTTGAGGCAAAAGGTTTGGAGGATGGCTCGGCCCTGGGATTTGTTGCTGCAGGGGGGTGGGGTTTTCTTATCCCCACTCCTTGTATAAATTTGATATGGCATTAACCCTTTCCTGGGTTCAGTTCCGGGTTTCCTTGGGTACTTCGGTTCTTTCCTCCCGCATCCCACCACATGTGCGGGAGGCCATGGCGGCTTACCTCTTGTGCGACCTGGATTACACCTCGATAATGGATCCTGTCTCTTTCAAGTTCGGTTCTTCCTTTCCTTATTGGGGTGTGTTACAAGGTTCTGGAGTCGTTCGGGTTGGCAGACTGTCCTGTTTTTTTGTTGTGGGGGCGTGGCATGCATTCCGTCTGTTCCCACACACTTGAGTGGCGAGAGGATCTTACGATGGTTCTGATTTACCTGGGGGGATCCTGGGTCTAGTGCTCTGATCTCAGCAGTGTGGGCATCAGCTGCGTTGTTGAAGCTGTTTGTGCCAATCCTGCAGGGAGGCGGTGTCTGTTTTTTGCTTTTCGTCTCGCGTGCCGGCAGGTGGTACTCGCTCAATCCCTGGAATCCGCTTGGGCCCTTTCTCTTAGGTTTTCTATGCCCTTTTGTCCTTTGCTGTTTGCAGAGTCTGTGGTGTTGCAGTATCTGCAAGCGGCGGCTTCTAGTTGTCGTCCCATGTCGTACTTGTTGGTTCTCCGGGGAGGTCGTGGGGGGGGGGGGGGGCGGGTCTTCCCGGAAGGGACGTGCCAGGGCTTGGGGTTCCTCTCCTCGTAGTAGGCCAGTGGTGCCAGTTCCAAAGCTGGCGCAGCCTTGCATCGCAGGAACCGATGACAACTGGTCGGCGCGGTGATCGCATGCTCGTAAGTCTGCTTCGCGTAAGGGGCTTCGGCCCATTCGCAGTTCATCCCATTGATGATGCGATGAGGAGGGAAGTTGGAGCTGTTTGCCTATGCCTGGTCCTGCAATTTGTGGGCGTTTTGGGTAGTTTCTTGCGGCCTGCTGTGGGGTTGGGTGGCCCCTTCCCATTCGGGGGGTTCGGGGCTGGCGGGGAAGGCCTTTTTTTTTCCTGCACTGTCGGGTCATCTTGAAGTGGGTTTGCTTAGGCGTGGTTGAAACATCCTCATCCCTCAAGTGGATTTCCCGCCTGTTTCCAGTTCCAAAACGGGACTGTGTGGACCTGCAGTTCATTCTAGACTTTTCCCATCTGAACCTCTGGGTCTGTTGCCCCTCCTTTTGGATAACTTCTGTCCCCAGGTCCTTCTCCTTTTGGAGCTGGGTACTTGGATTGTGTCCCTGGACCTCCAGGACGCTTATTGGCATGTCCCAATTCATCCAAGAAAGGAACTGGCTCGGTTTTGTTGTGGGACATCAGGCTTGCTGTCTTCATTGCCTTCCTTTCGGCTTGAATCTGGCACCTCGTGTGTTCACACGCCTTACCCAAGTCATGGTGGCCCGTCTGCATCTCTTAGGGGTTCGGGTTCTGGCCTACCTTGACGACTGGCTGGTGTGGGCTCCCAGCCGGTCTGCGTGTCTGCTCGCCAGGGATTTGTTTCTTTCCCAGCTTGCCGGGTTCAGGTTCCTGGTGAACTGGAGGAAGTCCCATCTTGTTCCTTCTCAGGTTTGGTCTTGGCTAGGTCTTGTGTGGTAATCTCGGACTGCTTCTTTGTCTTTCCTTCCAGAGGCTTTGCTGCAGTCCCGCCCTCGCCTGTTTTTGGGGAGGCTCCCGGGTCACGAGGCGGTTGCTCGAGGGTTTGTGCGGGATTCTGAACTTTGTCGTGATGGTCTACCCGCTGGGTCAGGTTTGACTTTGTCGGCTGTTCTGGTTCCTTCAAGGAAGCCTCTTCCGCCTCTCTCGCGATCGCTGTGTTCGGCTTCCAGGTGCCTTAGGTCAGCTGCTGCGTCGCTGGCTTCCTCTTTGGGTTTTTCGGGGTTCAGTGCCTTGGCGCCTAGCCGAGCCCTCACTTGATGTGTTCACGGACATGTCGTCTTTTGGCTGGGCCTTTATGACCAGTGCTCACCAGGCTGACCAGGGGCAGTGGGGTCCGTCCTTCTGTCGGGCCCACAGCATGGTGCGGGAGTTCGCAGCCATGTGGATGTCACTCCAAAGGGTTCGGGTCACTTGCAGATCGACGGTCCAGCTCCATTTGTGGGCAAAGCTTGGCCACAGCTTGGTGATTCATTGCCTGAACCACGGGGGTTCGATGCGGTCCTTGGCTCTTTGGGGCTGGTCGCTTCGAGTGACTTGTCTGCTGTGTTTTCGGGGGTTTGGCTCTCCTGACCATTCACATTTGGGGGGTGTCCAACGTCCTGGTTGACGGCCTGCCATGGTTCATTCTCCTGTCTACGAAAAGGACGGTCGGCACCAATTCATTCATTTGGCTCTATTAGACGTACGGGCTTCCGGAGGTGGACCTCTTCGCGTTGGTGTGGTAGAGACGTCTCCCGGAATATGTGGCGCCCTTCCCTGACTGCGAGGCTGTTGGGGTCAATGCCTTCAGACAGGACTGGTCGAGGTGGGGTTACTTGTACCTCTTTTCCCCCGGTTCCACTGTTGCTCCAGGTCCTAGCTCGCTTGGAGACATACCAAGGGAGAGTAGTCCTGTTGGCACCTTGGTGGCCGGTCCAGCCTTATCTTGAGGTCATCTTGAGATGATTTCGGGGCGTAGTGTCACCCGCGGCCCGGTCCTCGACCAGGCCTCCACCCCCCAGGAAGCAGCCCGTGACAGCTGACTAACTCCCAGGTACTTATTTACTGCTAGGTAACAGGGGCATCAGGGAGAAAGAAACTCTACCCATTGTTTCTCGCCGGCGCCCGGGATCGAACCCGGGACCACAGGATACGCATCCAGCGTTCTGTCTGCTCAGCTGCCGGTGCCTTGTTTCAGGCACTGCTTGCTCGGTGTTCAAACCCGGGGTCTTCACGCGGTTCTGCCTCTTTCAGCAGATCGGGCCAGTTCATTACAAAGCTGGTTCGATCTTCTCTAGTCTTCACCTCATCATTATTTCTTGTCTCTTTATAGGTTTTCTTCTGTTTCAGATTGGGTTGTCTTGTCCTTCCTGTCTTGGTTGTTTCAGGACCATCATCTTATGCCAAATACTGTCATCTCGTATCGTGTGGCGCTAGCTGTTGTGAATATGAGGCGACAGTATTCGGCATAAGATGACGGTCCTGAAACAATCAGGGAAAGGAAGAAAAAGATGACAACCCCTAATGGACAGGTCCACACCACAAGGCACAGCACTGAGACAATTCTGGAGCCAGAGTCGTACAATCGCAAAGGTCTCGCATCAGCCACAGAACTGAAGGGTGGATAGCCGGCTCGGGGGTCTGGGGCTCCCCCTTTCCCCTCCTGGAGAGGCAGACATAGAATGCTTCCAACCACACGGGGGGTTTCTATAGGCCGTTGCTCCTCGTGCCTCTCTGAGGGGAGTGGCCAGGGTCTGGCTCGTGGTCCCCGGTAGGCCTAGAACTCCATTCACTTTGATGCCAGGGTTTAATACATTCATATCAACCCGGATAGCTCCGGGGAGCCTCCGGATCTCGCCCAGAAAATGGCATTTCATTACATTCAACCCTGGTTTTTTTTTTTATACTAGTATGTTTGTACTGTACTTTCATTCTCAGCATTAGGGCAGTCCAAATATTGTAAACTTAACTTTTTTTTAAATTTTCAATCGATTGTAAATTTTTTTCTCAGATCAAATTTTGGAAACCCTTGGCACACAAATCTCCTTGCTGCGTGAACTTGAAAGTTTGGTGGAGCCAGACACTCATCAGTTGAATTCCATCATCTCTGTGTTTGATGCATTGCAGAACAAAATAAAGCATATTCAACAGTAAGTGATAATTCTGTGTGTTTGACTATTAATTTACTATTTATATTTAAAATTAATACAGATTTAAAGTGGTTAATACTTTAACCCTTTAACTGCGCCGCCTCCAAATATGACATCCCCCCAATGCGCAAGAAATAAATTATCTTGAAAAAATTCTTTTGTTTTTTTTAAAGTGTCAAAAACCCTGCCCTCAGTATGGGTATGTCAAAAAAAATTCGAAATTGTACTTACTCTGGCTGCTATGGGGTCCGTAAGTTGGCGCGTGACGTCATCATTCCCTGTTCGCCCGTGACGTACGCTCCCGGGGCGGGGTGCACGAGTTGCTGCGAATATATTTTTATTCATTTTTTGCGCACAGTTCCAAATACATTTTATTTGCTTTTACGTGCTAATCCTATGTATAATGAACACGTACACTATATTATGGCAGTAAAACATCCGTACTGTCCGAGGACACTGTTACGTGCATGACACTTGTGTACACATATGTTGCACATATTTACCATGTATCATGCTAATTTATGTATATATACCATCTATTTACAGACTACACTGTCACACACTATATATACATTCACCATCAACACATTCAGAACATCTCGAGTGTGAGCAGCCACACCCAGACAGCCCTCCCTCACTCCAACATCTTACTCCCCAACATTGCTCCTCCCACCATACTGTTATTGTTTACATTACACTATTTACACATGTTATATATACCTATCTACATGTTTTCTATCTACATAAATATCAATGATTCAATGCTGTTCATGATCACAGCACTAGCCACAGCACCACAGCATTATTTCGTCCATCTAGGAATCTTCAAACGACTTCTTAGGTTCCTTTTCAAAATAAGCTTGTGGTCAATTATTCATTTACAGGAATTAGTGACCAGAATTGTGGTTATAATTAGCATTGTGTGTAGTATTGTGGAAGGAGGAATTTTGGTGAGGGTGGGAGGAAGGGGGAGAATTGAGGTAGCCTCACTGTGTGTGGCAACCACTCTTCTTTTGCTCACCATACTAGCTTCGTGGTTCGCTATGGGGAACATACATGTACACGAGTATATACAGTGTGTGTGTATAGTGTAATAACAGGTGTATGTTGAGTGGAGCTATTTTGGTGAGGGAGGTGACGTCGTAATCGTAGCATCATCTGCTTTCTGCCATGTGATTTCTCATGCAGTGTATGGTGGCCACTGTACTGTTTGGACACAATACCGGCTTACTTGCATAGTTCTGGTAAATATCATAGTTCTTACTTGCATAGTTCTGGTAAATACCAGAACTATGCAAGTAAGCCGGTATTGTGTCCAAACAGTACAGTGGCCACTTGCATAGTTCTGGTAAATATCATAGTTCTTACTTGCATAGTTCTGGTAAATACCAGAACTATGCAAGTAAGCCGGTATTGTGTCCAAACAGTACAGTGGCCACCATACACTGCATGAGAAATCACATGGCAGAAAGCAGATGATGCTACGATTACGACGTCACCTCCCTCACCAAAATAGCTCCACTCAACATACACCTGTTATTACACTATACACACACACTGTATATACTCGTGTACATGTATGTTCCCCATAGCGAACCACGAAGCTAGTATGGTGAGCAAAAGAAGAGTGGTTGCCACACACAGTGAGGCTACCTCAATTCTCCCCCTTCCTCCCACCCTCACCAAATTCCTCCTTCCACAATACTACACACAATGCTAATTATAACCACAATTCTGGTCACTAATTCCTGTAAATGAATAATTGACCACAAGCTTATTTTGAAAAGGAACCTAAGAAGTCGTTTGAAGATTCCTAGATGGACGAAATAATGCTGTGGTGCTGTGGCTAGTGCTGTGATCATGAACAGCATTGAATCATTGATATTTGAATATTGTACCCAGTCTTCATCACACTCGGGCTCTTCTATAATACTATCATGGCTAAATAATACAGGTTATATATATTTTTTGACATTATTAGGCGATGCTGTGGTCACACGCTGAACAGCAGTGCTGTGCGCTCATGCTGCGAGCGCCAGCCTTGGTTGCTCACTCACTACTGAGGCCCTCACACCTGGGAATGTGGACCATGATTTTTTTTGGTGTCTATTTTCAAGAGCCTTGAGGAAGCTGATATGAACCCCATGTAGCCTCGGGAGTTTTGAATGGAACGTGAAAAATACAAATACCTGGAGGCGCGTAGTGCACCCCAGACGTGGGCCTACAGGCGCGTTGTGCAGTTAGTTAAACTTTTTATTCATGTATAAGGATGTGGCAGTCCGATCACCACAAACAGCCTTGCTGTTTATCCCTGTTTTTCATCCCTATAATGAAGGATGTGTGAAGTTGACTGTGGGGCCATACACATTCTCCTTACTAACTGGAAAAATTGGCCTTGAATTTGGGGCCCAATCCTAACTAGGTCCCAGAAAGTGAAGGCAAGTGCATATTGCTATGTGGATTATTATCATCAATCACTTTTGATGACCAAAGCACACAACAGAAAATGGAGAAACAATGACATTTCAATCCATCCTGGTCTGAAAATTCCAGGATGGACAAAAATGTTGTCGTTTCTTTATTTTGTGATGTGTAATTACCTAAGTGTAATTACCCAAGTGTAGTTACAGGATGAGAGCTACGCTCGTGGTGTCCCGTCTTCCCAACACTGTCATATAACGCTTTGACACTACTGACGGTCTTGGCCTCCACCTCACCTAACTTGTTCCAATCGCTTTGCTTTGTGCTTTGGTCATCATGTCTTCAGCCACGTTATTGTGATTGATCATCTGCATCAATCACCTTTACTGTTTCTCATGTTGATGAGGCATTTTTACTTCTGTATAGTAGGAAATATGGAGCAATCTGCTCACATGGACAGATTGTGCAGTAACATGGTTGCATGTTACCTGGTGAATGTTCCTGGACCTAGTCGGGCCTATGTCACTTCGGGTCGGCGGTTGCAGCCAGTCTTCTTCTGGCAGCCTCGACTTCACGTTGAGGAAGGTAAATCCCTTGGGTAAGTCCCTCTTCTTTTCGTCATTTGGTAAGCAGCTCCTGAAAGCCGTAGGGGCTCCCCCCAGTAAACCAGCGGTGAATGTAATGAAATGCTATTTTCTGGGTGAGACCTGTCAGCTCCCCGGCAACCCTCCCCCCCCTTCCTCCGGTCGGGGGTTTTCGCATGTTTTTGAGATCCAGCCTCAGAACTGGGGTTTGGGTAAGCGGCACAAGGGGAGGGGGAAGCTGTGCAGATGACAGCGTGGCGATGTGGTGACGTCATGCTCGTTTGCTCTTTTTGTTTGGAGAGTTCTGTCCACTAGTTCGGCTTTCAGTAGCAATTTCTTGACCAGAATAGGGGGTTTGTTTTAGGGCTCTTACCTTTCAGGGTACCTGACCCGGTCGATGGCAGACATAGAATGCTTCCAACCACATGGGGAGTTTCTATAAGCCATTGCTCCTGGTGGTACCTGGTAGGCCTAAGAACTTCATTCACATGACTGATGCCAAAGTCTAATATAGCAATATCAGCCTGGATAAGCTCTGGGGAGCCTCCGGGTCTCGCCTAGAAAATGGCGTTTCATTACATTCAACGTTTTTTTTTTTTTTTTTTTTTTACCTCTATTTTCTTGGCTTGAATCTGTGTCATCTTGTTCATGAAGTTGCTGGTTTCAGGAATTCCTCCTTGTCAATTTGGTCTATTCATGAGAGTATTTTGTAATTGGTGATCATATCACCTCTCTTTTATCTTCTAGTTTTGGCTTGTTTAGTGCCTCTTAATCTATTCCTCGTAACTGTTGTTTTTCAGTTCTTGATGCCATTTTGTAAGATGCTATTCCACCTTTTCCAGTTTATGTAAGTGGGTGGGTGTTGATGTAAAATAATGTATTGCACAAATTTTGGACACAACAATTTTCAGAAATGTGCAAGGTGTCATGTCAATACTTTTAAGGGTGAATGGCAGAATAGTTTATTTGTCTCGGAGAAAAGCACACACACACATATCACATGCATCACATGCATGTGATATGACAGCAGTGAAAATACTTACTTGGAGGAATGCTGATCCCATGATACTGTGGTGTAGGGTATGATTGATTGGCAAGTGGATAATGGAAGGCAAGTTACAAGGAAGCAAGTTGGGTCGGGAGTACAAAAGGGGAGTATGTATTGGCTGATTACTATACAACATTCAAGAGTGAAATGTAGAGTAACTAAAATGTATCTGGTTAATTATGTTACTGGTGTGGAGTATTACACAAACTAATGAGATAAGTGCTTTATGGTATGATAGTGGGAATAGCATTTGACTTCAAAAGATTTTCAAAAGATTGGTGATCCTGCAGGTTGAAAACTGAACAGGAAGGAGAAGTACCAAAAAAATAAGGGAACATGATTACAGCTAAAGATACTATATATGAAAAAGACTAGTGCAGAAGACAGTAGCTAAATAGACAGGTAATGTGAAAACCTTGTTGTACAGCAAGAGGCACGATAGGAAAATTATTTGGGATATTGGGGATTAGGATGGGAGAATGTTAACTGGTATGGAAGAAGTTATTATATTATGACATTGATGTGTGGATATGATGAAATTAAAATATAAATCTGGCAGACTATGGGTGATGTGTAAGCAAGATTAAACACTGGAAAATAGAGAACAGAATGGAATGATCATTAAAGTTTCTCTAAAACCTGTTATGTCTGTATAAGGTAACTAAGCCATGACTGGCATTTGCTATAAATGAAAATAATTTAATGCCAAAGGTTTTAATTTTATTTTTTTGCAGGTGTGAATATGATGTACATCAGTTAGCAAGACTTGCTGTGCAGGAAGCATCTTTGCAAATAGGTGCTAAGCAAGTAAACATCTCGGCATTGAATCAAATTTGAAATCAACATCCCGTATAGATCTTGACATATTGTACAGTATTTACAAAATAATTCTGTTTGAGAAGTCCCCCAAATAATGGGGCTAACAAAAATCTTGTAGGTATTAAAATGCAATTTAAAAGATCTATATAGACACTAAACCCTTTGATTTTTTTTTTTTTTTTTTTTTTAAAGCTATGGAACTTGGTCTTGATAAGTCCAACTTCTCAATCTGTTGGGTGAAATTCACTGAGAAAGTATTGTTAGATGAATAATTACAAAATAAAATCAACCTAATTATAGGAGTAATGGCATTATTTGTAATTTTTATTTCTATGAATTGATACTGTAATTGGTTTTGATTAGATGTGATGTTAAATATATTTGTAATAATTTAGAATAAAGGCCTATAACCTAGTGACCAAATTACAAAAATTACTGAACTGAACATAACTTAAAGGTAAAATTATATTTGTTTTCTTATAAACATGGTTTACAGTATGTGATTCAGAAGATTATTAAAATGTGTTAATATGTGGCATTTTTAAATTATATACCTGTACATATACAAGCATTTTTCTACCTGGATTGTAACTATCTGGATGAGGTTCTAAGGGTTGTTCTACTTCCCAAGGGGCCAAGCTTGACTTGTAGAGCTTGGTCTAACAGGCTGTTGCTTGGAACAGCCCGCAGTCCCACGTATCAAATACAGCCTAGTTGGTCTGACACTGTTGCAGAAAACTGTCCAGTTTTTTCTTGAAGACTTCCAATTTCGTTCCGGCAATATTTCTTAAACTTGCTGAGAAGATAATGAATAACCGTGGATCTCTGATGTTTATAGTGTTCTGATTGTGCCTATGGCAGCTTTACCCTTCACTAGGTCTATTCTGCATTTTTCTATTCTGCAAATTTGGGACCTGACCCTCCAGCACCTTCAGTGTATGTATCATTTGATACCACTCGTCACCTTTCTAGAAGGTACATTTTGAGAGCTTTGAGACGATCCCAGTAATTTAGTTTTTTTTTAATGTCAGTGTGTACTGTGTGTGTTCTCTCTACTCCCTTTATTTTGGCAGTCTGTCATGCTCTGAAGGGAATAGTGAGTATTGAGCAATACATTACTCAAGGTGGGGCAGTACCAGTGACTTGAATAGTATGAGCATTGTGTTGGGATCTGTGGATTTGAAGGTTCTCGTAACCTATCCTATCATTTTTCTAGCTGATGCTATATTTGTTTGGTTATGCTCCTAAACGTTAAATATGTCGGACATCATTATTCCGAGATTCTTTACATGTTGCTTTCCTACTATGGGCAGATTTAATTGTGCTTTTTACCCTGCGTTTTGTTTTAGGTCTTCATTTCTGGGGGGGAGCCCCGTCGGCTCCTCTGAGTTATACCAGGCTGATATGCTAATGTCAGACTTTGGCATCAGTCATGTGTATGGAGTTTTTAGGGCCTACCGGGGACCACAGCCAGAACCTGTCCCCCTTAGAGAGCCAAGGAGACCAATGGCCTATAGAAACCCCCGTGTGGTTGGAAGCATTCTATGTCTGCCATTGACCGGGTCAAACATCCAGAAAGGTAAGCATTCCAAAACAAACCCCTATTCTGGTGAAAATTGCTACCAAAAGCTGAACTAGTAGATAGAACTCTCCAACAGAAAACAAGCAAACAAGTATGATGTCATGTGTCACCGCGCCGCTGTTTGCGCAGCTCCCCCCTCCCCGGAAGGGGGAAGGGGGAGCCCCAGACCTCTCATGCCGGCTATCCACCCATCAGTTTTTTGGCTGATGCTAAAGGCACTGGTAGTGTGCTCCAGCTCCAGTGGTTGTTTCAGCACTGTGCCTAGAGTGTGGTGTCTGTCTTCGAGGTGGTGTGTGAGCCGGGAGCGAGTCTCCAGTACTCTGGCTGCATGCACCTAGGGTTGCCTTCCCTAGGTGCCCTGTAAGTACTGCCCTTGGGGCTTGGTTACCTTCCACAAGCTCCTTGGGTCCTGCTTCTGCTAAGACGTCTACTTTTTGGTTTTCGGCCGCCCTTTGTGTGATGGGGGGGGTTCTGTCTCCCTTGTTCACCTTAGGGAAAGGGGCAGTTTGCATTGGCAGGGGCGCAGGGTACTGCGCAGCTTGTTTTCACCAATCATAGTGGCCGGCTCTGTTCTGCCTGGGTACGCTGTCCTCTTGCGGGGGTTTTCTTTTTCGTTTTTGTTTGTATACCTGGTAGGGGGTTCTGCCTTTTGGTCTTGACCCCTTTGTACTGGATTCTCTTCCTTCTTCCAGTGGTTCCTCCTGCTAGGTCCCCGTGAGTGTACACGTCCCGGGGGTTCAATTCTTAGGTTGTTTGGTAGACCATGGGTGCTGGTTAGCACTACCCTGCCTGGGATTACCTGAGCGCGAGTCCTCTTATAGTAAACGCTCAGGACCCTGGGAAACCCCTAGGGGGAGCATGGGCCCGATGGATGTGGTCCCAGAGTCCCCCCCCCCCTCGCTTTGTGCAAGTTTGAGGGTTGCTCTGTCCCCTTGTCGTGGGGTGACTCACTGTTTTGCCTCAGTCAGCTGCCTGTGGGTTCGGTGACACCTTCGGCCCGGGGTCCTGCGAGTTTTGTTGCTTGCTGCGGCTCGGTTACCCAGTTTTCTGCTGACTAAGTGGGTGCAGGCAGCACGGGCCTTGCACGTTAAGTTTCGGTGGCAACATGCTAGATTGTTTGCTCCCCGGAAGCCCCGAGGCTGCCCCGTTTTTGTTAGTGGTTTTGTCGGTTTCCCCCCCCCCCCGTCCCCTTTCCTCCCTGGTCTTTACCGTCTGTAGGATCGGGGTCGGGGCTGGGCTTCCCTGGTTTTGAGACTCGGTTGGTCTTGGGGAATTCCCCTTCCGGGGTCTTGGCACTGCTCATTTTCCTTCCATACTCCTGGTCCGGGATGCCAGGTTGGGCTTCTTGTGATCGACTGCATCAATATCTAACCACTCCTCCACATCGTTCAGCGTCAACTCCACCTCACCAGCGGCACGCAGTTCATGATGAATATCATTTGAATCCTTCAAAATCCATTTCTTCCTCAGTTACTTCATCAGCATGATCAAGCAACAGGAGCTTTTTCCAACAATTTCTTAATGTTGATTCTTTAACTTCATCCCAAACTTTAACCCAGTTGTAAATGACTTCCATAATTTTGTAGTTTTTGTAACGTTCCAGTGTTGCTTGACCTCGCGAATTGGTTCCTTGTCTTTTGTCCTCATCTGACTTAAACACCACCATGTGATTTCTTTATTCATTGCTCGTTTGTAGAGCCTTTTCATTGCATATATAACACCCATATCCATTGGCTGGATCAGAGAGGTGGTATTTGGAGGCAAGGCCGTACATTTGATGCATTCATCATGTGACGCTAATGTATCGAGCCCTACATGAGCTGGGGCATTGTCAACCAAGAGTAATGCCTTGATATCATTCCGCCTCACTCTACAGTTGCTTATCTGAAAATCTCTTATTTCTTTGCAAAAATGATTTTTGAACCAGTCTACAAAAATATCTAGTAAACCTAGCTGTTTTAGAGTTGTAGTAGACCACAGGTAGCTTGTTCATTACATTTTTCAAAGCACGTGGGTTTTTTACTTTCCCACAGTGGCAGACTTTCTGTGACTTCCGTCTGCATTTGCACACAGCATGGCAGAAACTTTTTCTGTTTACCTTACGGCCAGGAACACACTCGTCTAGCCTAGATGCCAAAGTGTTGTTTTGCAAGCATTTCCAATTAAGGCCTGTTTCATCGGCATTGTATGCCTGAAAATGCCTTAGAACATTTGTTATTATGTAATCATTTAATTTACGCTTAAATGGCTTGACAGAATCCGTATCTGCAATTAATGATTCTCCACAAACTTTCCTGTTCGTAATATTATGCCTATTCTTAAACCTTTGCAACCATCCTTCACTTGCTTGAAAATCTGGAATGTTCATCTTTGAAAATTTATCAGCTGCTGTCTTAATGGCGTCGCCGCCAAGTGGCATCTTGAGGTTATCTTGAGATGATTTCGGGGCTTTTTAGTGTCCCTGCGGCCCGGTCCTTGACTAGGCCTCCACCCCCAGGAAGCAGCCCCCGACGGCTGACTAACACCCAGGTACCTATTTTACTGCTAGGTAACAGGGGCATAGGGTGAAAGAAACTCTGCCCATTGTTTCTCGCCGGCGCCTGGGATCGAACCCGGGACCACAGGATCATGCGTCCAGTGTTCTGTCCGCTCAGCCACCGGCCCCCTGTAACAAGTGGATTTGGCATCAACAAGTATTTTTGTTGTTCCAATAACATAAGTAATTTCTCAAATAGCAGATTTCTATCATATTACAGTATATTTTTGGTTTTATTTAGTTTAGTTTAGTTTAATTAGGATAATAAAAAGCTATTAAAACACTGATTTTAGAAATTATTTATTAATCTGAAACTTTCAAAGTCATGGGTCACTGAACTATGACGACACAGACGAAGGAAAACCAAGTGAGGTTTACAGTACAGAGTTCCCTTATCTGTCCATTCTCACTCACCTTGTTTCATCACAGAAAATGTCTATAAAGACATTTTAACACATGTAGCTAGCTAATCACGCTTCAGCCTTTAAATTAATTTACAAAGATACATGTGGCACAAATCGGTGAACGAAAATTATGGAAACTCGGTCGTTCATTTGTGTGGACCTTTCTGGCTGGTGTTTGGTTCATATGGTTCACTTGTGTGGTCCACTTAATTGTGTGATCCAACTTGTCTTATGAAGGAATTATTAACTGTAATCTGTGATAGAATGAGAGTTTTCCACAACTCTGTGAACTGTCCCAACATCGTAAGCTTGTGGACCGCTTGTGGACCACTTGTGTGGTCCACTTGTGTGAGTGAACTTGTCATACGAGGGAATTATTAATTGTAATCTCTGATAGAATGGGAAAGTTTTCCACCAGTCTTTGAACTCTGTCTCGACGTCGTAAGCAAATCCGAACATTCCCCACTTCGGTGAACCATTGTTCATTGAACTGGGTGACTAAATCCGGCCTGAAAAGTGTGCAAACTAGACAGAGAATCGTTGAATCGAGGTTGTACTGTAAAAGATTTTCTTCTTCGCTGACTTTCTGGATATTTTCCTGGCGGGATTGTATAGTGTCACCTGCTGTCTCTGCCTCTGTGAGGAGGCCAAGTTCTGGTGCCAGATTCATAAAGCAGTTACGCAAGTACTTACAAACGTGTACATCTTTCCTCAATCTTTCACGGCTTTGGTTACATTTATTAAACAGTTTACAAGCGTGAAAACTTGCCAATCGACTGTTGTTATTGTTATAAACAGCCTCCCGGTGCTTCGGAGCTCATTAACTGTTTAATGATTGTAAACAAAGCCGCCAAAGATTTAGAAAAGATGTACAGGTTCGTAAGTACTTGCATAACTGCTTCGTAAATCTGGCCCCTGGTTACCAGTAGACCAAACAGAATTCTGCAGCTGTTATGACCTAGTTGTTGAGAGCCATTTCGGCAAGATAACTTCAGGACTTATCTGGAAAGAGATGTTTCATTATATTCAATTCTGGTTTTTCATTATATCCTGTTAGACAATGCTCTCCACTCTGTTCCTTGCTATGCCTCCCACCCATGGCATGTGGAAGTGTATTTCTTGGTGGAATTTAGACTGTTGTTAGGCTGTACACTTTAAGCATGCAGCCTGGAAAAGGCACAGAACCCAGAAAACATCTGAATCTCTTGTTTTAGAAGGGGATTGCAGTGGCCTTTAAGGCCATCCATACAGTTAAACAGAGTTGGAAATCCTATACACTATCTCTACCATTACTGTTGATACCCCCCTCTCCCACATATATGGAAGATAAGCCATAAGATTTTTGCCATTAAATTTGTTCCAGACATCTTGCCTGTTTTTCATCTCCATGGTTCTGTTGCAGCGGATCCAGTGCTAGTTGCGAATGAATTGGTTTTGCACTTTTCGTTCAAAAACTCCATTACTCATCTTTCTACTTTCCTTACTCATAAGTCTTCTTGAATCCCATCCTTGGACTTTTGCACATCTTAGTGGAATTGGAGGTCTTAATTCATACTACCTTTGATGTGAATTCCTGTTATTGTTCCAGTTCTTTTTGACCTGGAGAAAGCTTGTGACACTACATGGAGATAAAAGATTTTAACCCAACTGTATACTTTTGACCTTTGTGGCAATCTCCCACTTCAAAACTTCTTCTCACGTCATTCATTTCAGTTGAGTGTGCTACATTCTCAAGCATTTTTCAACAATATGAAGGTGTTCCCGAAGCTACACTACTATTTCTGGTTGCCCTAAATGGCTTCCATTCCTCTTGGCATTACCTCGGCCCTTTCTGTTGACGATCTCACTCTGTTGTAGTGACAGCCACTCTTCCTTCCAATGCAACCTCACGCTCGCTATTGATGTCATATCTTCCTGGGCCACAAATCATGGCTACCCGTTTTCTACAGCCAAGACTTGCTATGACTTTACTCCGAGGCATGTCATTCCTTATCCCCTGTTATCAGTCCATGTAATCCCATTATGTATAGTGATGCTGCCAAACTTTTGGTGTTGATTTTTGATACCCATTTGTCTTGGTCACCATGTGTTGTTCACCTTCAAGTTGAATAGTCTAAGACCCCTCACCTTAGTTTTGTCCCATATTTCCTGGGGTATGACTCCTCTTTTGTGCTGTCTAAACTCGATTGTGCCGGCCCGGCATATTCCTTGGCCTCGGCTCTGGTGCATTTCATTTATCCCCCACCCAGAGCTTGCATGTTGAAACTGGCGTCCAGTCTTTACAGGATCATCGTGATCATTACTGCCTTCGCTACCTTGCATGGTCCCTTCAACATCCCAACTTCCACTTGTGCTGTGCTTTGACCTCTGTTCCCTCTCGCCACATAACTTTTCCCGCAAGGGTGGCTCGTTTGCATGATCCTCCCTCAGTTTACCTTGGTAACATCTCTTCTTGTTCCTACCTTGTCCCCATAGAGGGTCCTGCCTGTGAAACTTTGCAAGACCCTGACCCACATGATGAATGCTGCTATCGTACTAACAATTTTGTAAAAATACATGTGCCGCCTGCCCCTGGAGACTAGCATCTTCACGGTGGAACTTTATGCAATTTTGTATGCTTTGTTAGCTGCATTTTCCGAAGCTACATTTTTGTCACTGTAGCCGACTTTTGTACTGTCCTCGTGGCTCTGGAGTCTTTTAGACCTTTGCATCCTGTGGTGGTCAAAGTCCAATACTTTTGACTTACTGGCTGTTTGACTTCTACTAGATACGAGTCAAATTTTGCTGGGTTCCCAGCCATATTGGAGTTGCCTCAAATAAATTTGTGAACAAAGGAAACAATAAACTGGTGCAAAGGAGGTCATTCATGCTTTCAACAGGTTCCTGGAAAGGGATTCCCTATTCAGATTTCTTACCTAGTCATTAATTCTGCAATCCACAACTGTTGGCAGGGTCGTTGAGCTGGCATTACAGGTAACAAACAGCATGCTCTTAAAAGTGACCTTTTCCCTTGGTCTTCCTTCTACCACCATAACATAGACAGTGGGAAATGACACCAGAACACTTGTCCCTAGATAGAATTCTTGGGGAATCCGATACGTTTGATGTTGCATGCCTTGTCTTGTTGTGGTATCCCAAGTGATATATAGCACCTTTTGAATATCCCATGACACAGATGGTACTACATAGTCTTCCTGGTTTAGTGCCACTTTTGATAACTAATTACTTTGTGAAGTGGAAATTGGTTTGACTGTAATGCATCGTTAGATTTTAGTCATGAAAATGTTATTACAGTAACATTGTGATAACTTGATATACAGATTTATATTTGGTTAATTAATGACAAATATTTTTATATTATTTATTACGAATTCTGTCACATAATTTTTATTATGCATTACAATATCAAGATTTAATACATAATTTATTATAAAGTCTCACACTTAAAATCATATACTGTACAGTATATGATTTGTCATTAAATTTTTGAAGAACACCCTTTATACATGTTAATTGTAATCAAAAATGCATAATTTCAACATACTTTGTCCAAAAATATAAAAATGCATAGATACCAGTAAATTGAAATTTAGAAATGGTTATTAAAGGGAGTTTTTGTTACACATTTACAAATAGAATTCCAACACTTTTTGAGAAAATACAATTTGTTTAAAGTAAATTATATAACTTTCCAGTTTGTCACAATGACAACAGTTCATAATATTAAATTTTTTTTTATAAAATATAAATTATCATTATCTGTGATAATGTTTAATGATCTAGAGTAACAATGTGTAACCTAACCTTGTGTTGGAAACTCTTCCAAATATTTTGACAAAAATACAAAGATTTTCACTTCTCGGTATCCCAAGAGAAAGTTGGCTTCACAAAGAAATCACTAACATGATGAGTCAATAAGAAAATCAGTAGAAGCCACGAGGAGGATTTGAATCTATGGTCTGGGTACTCCCAAGCAAACATCATAGACCAAGGGTGGCCAAACTGCAGCTCTTTGACCTTAAATATGTGCCTCATGAAACATTTATATGTGAAAATATGAATCCTATTTAAAGTGTCTGTGAAAACTTCGTTCACAAAGATGTCTTCAACAAATTGCAAGAAAATATGAAGATGAAAACAGAAATTTTCAGCCAGAGTGGGAGGAGGAGTTTGCATCACAGTTAAAGGAGGTAAACCTTTG
Organism: Procambarus virginalis; assembly: GCA_020271785.1. NCBI lineage: Eukaryota > Metazoa > Arthropoda > Malacostraca > Decapoda > Cambaridae > Procambarus > Procambarus virginalis. The sequence goes on along the minus strand of WNGS01167840.1, from coordinate 18,603,240 downwards.
TGCCTTATCTGTCAAGTGCCACTCTGTCATTACAAAGTCAGTAACTCGCCACCATAAAAACTAATCACAAAAACTTTTTGTATTATTACCCATCTAAACCAGACTTGCGGAAAATGAGTTAAAATCGTCAATAAATAGCCAGCAGACAATGTTTGATCCAAATAACATAAACACCAGTTTCACGTCGCACTACAGTGATGCGTATCTCTCGCATTGGTGCTGATGTTGCAGGCAAAATGCAAAATTACTTAAAAATTTCTCTTGCATTCAGCTTAGCTCTTAATGAATCAACAGACATACAAGACAACCCACAACCGGCAATATTTGCTCTTTGTTTCATTTCATCATCTTTATGCAACATTAAAAGAAACATCTCACGAAATGAGAAATTAAAATAATTTATTTTATTTTATTTATTACGTGCATTAAAAATACACTTAACAGAACCTTAAGAAATGCTAATGTTCCACTGAATAAAATCATCAGTATTGCAACAGTTTTAAAAACTGCATGCATGAATAAATATTGCACTTAATGTGCATTTTTTTTTAATTTTCATAACATTGTTACAATAAAAATGTAAGTGTAAATTTTGTTCATTCTCCGGCTCTCAAACACCCGAGCTTTATCATTTGTGGCTCTTACCATAAACAAGTTTGGCCATCCTTGCCTTGGACCATGGTATGGTTAAAAGCATTACAACCCGAGATTCAACTGAATTCTCTATGGTTCCTGAAGCCTTCTAGGGAATGCACTGAAGCTACGCCAGCATTTTTCACAATGCCCCATTCACTCTGACTGGCTTGCACTCTTACCTCCCACGCTTCTCTTCAAATGCACAAAGAAATCATATTAACATGATGTATTATTGAGAAAATCAGTAGGACCCATGAGGGGGATTCAAACCTATGCTCCGAGTACTCCAGTGTATAGTTTGGAAGTGAGAACATGGGCTCGAATCCTCCTCATGAGTCCTACTGATACATCACGTTAATGTGTACATTTGAAGACAAGCGTGGTAGATGAAATTCCTAGACTACAAGCCAGAGTGCATGGGGGCATTGTGTGAAATCCTGGTGTGGCTTCAGTGTAAGCTTCAGGAACCCTAGATGATTCAGGTGAATCCCAGGTAGCAATGATTTTGACCATGTCGTGGTGTAATGGTCTAAGGCGCTAACTTCGAAGTACTCAGAGCATAGGTTTAAATCCTCCTCGTGGCTCCTACTGATTTTATCGTCAGTCAGTTTATTATTTTATAGAGAAATGCTTATATTTCAATTTTATGTACTGGCAACTTTACACAGTCATTTAATCTTTTTAATTAAATGCATATTATTCATGCCGATGAATAATTATTTGAAGCACAAGTATTACTATTTTGCCTTAGAGGAACAAATCAATTAACTACCCATAAAATATACACAAAATTGAAAGATAATTTAAAAATGGCTATTATCAGATTTTTGAAATATTAAAATTGTTGAACATTTACATTATATTATATTATCCAGTCGTGATCATGTTGGACATCTGACTTGTGAATACTAGATTAGCAAATACATGCTAAAAAAAAAAATATCCAGAGGATTACTATCCAATATAAAATTATTATACATAATGCTCTAGGTTTCAAAGTTAATGTATGTTCTCAAAGATATTACAATACAGTACCAAGTACAGACATGAACAGTACTATTCTCTATACAACCCATAGGTTACACTACACACTTTCAATAGAAATTGTTATTTTGATCATACATATAGGGGTGTGAGTTCAAAGTACTGCAAATTAAATTATGCAATCCCCAAATATTACATAAAAACGAACCCAAAGTATCCCTATTGGGGAATACTTAATCATTAAACACAATGTATCCTAATACTGTATGCCTCTTCAGATACTGTCAGTATGAAATATTCATGGGTAAATTGGGTCTAATTCAATCAAAATTTATATAACATATGTTTTCTAATACAACTGCAAATTTGTAACTATATATCATCACATGTTCATTTAAAATTCAAGGTGCTTAATATTGAATGATCTAAAAACAATATAAATTGCAATACTGGGCTGTAACAAACACTAAACCCACATCACTAATGTGTGGGTGAGGGTTTATCCAATTCAACTATTAATGGTATAAAAATATTTTATGTACAAACTCTAACCTTTTTCAGATTCCTAAGGGAGGGAATATTGTGAAGATGTGCTCGTGTCCAAAAAATACATTATTCAAATGCTTAACAACGATACCTACAATATAAGCTCATTATGCACTGCTGATAATTCTCATGTGCTTCACTCATGTTCTTGTTAATTTCTATTTTTGGATTTACCAATACATCATTATTATTATTATTACCCAGTTCCTCATTTTCATGAGGTGGGTACAGAGACAGGAAAAAGCAGGAAGCAGTCAGTATAGAGGTAGTTAAAAATACACTCATCCATTGACATATAACAATAATAGAAAATAAATACTATCAATTACTTTAACATAAAGGACAAAACCCAAATTTGTTCCATCAATAATGTGAAATTTCTTCACATAACTCGTAAACTTTCAATTAACCATGGCAATGCTGCAGTGTTTTTAAGTTTGCATTTGTATTTTTTTTTATACCTGTATAAAATTTTCAGCTGCTTACATACATATACAAAAATACATATTAGATTTTCATGAATTTCATGGAATATACTAGTACTAAACTTTAAGAGGACCATATTTGTATAGTATACAAAGTACACTACATTCCCAATCGAATGAAACCTAATTCTATTAAGGCCAGATGCTACAAATGACTTCCTGTAGTTAATTTCAACTACACTATATTTTTTTTAATATTAAAAATATTATATTAAAATATTTATATTAAAAAAGCATTGAATAACGAAACATCAGTTTCTGGACAGGGCCCCCTAGGTGACTTCCAGTAGCTGGACACAATGAGATAGCTCCACCTAGTGGAGATGGTGAGTACATGAGCTATCAGGGTTATCATGAGCTGTCCTAATGAACCACAGGAACATTAGAAAGAACTTTTTTAGTTTCAGAGAAGTTAAGAAATGGAATGCACTAGAAAGTGATGTGGTGGAGGCAGACTCCATACACAGTTTTAAATGTGAATATGATAGGGGCCCAATAAGCTCAGGAATCTGTACACCGGTTGAGAGGCAGGACCAAAGAGCTGAAGCTCAACCCCCACAAGTACAATTAGGAGAGTACATACCAAAAACCGTCAATAGTTTCAGAGTATCATATGACATGAAGTCCTGGTAAGACGGTATAGTATGAGCATAGCTCTCATCCTGTAACAACAATTAGGTAATTACACCTGTAAGTCTCATCATATTTTGTAGAAGTGTAAGGACCCCAAAGTGTACTAAAGCACTTTGGGTATGCTTAAGTGTACTAAAGCACTTTGGGTGTGGGAAAGTCAATGGACTTTGAAGAAGACAAAGGCTAGTTTTCACTTGGTGACAAGTTTTGATGTCTAACAGCCTGGTTGATCAGTCCAGCAACCAGGAGGCCTGGTCGACGACCGGGCCGCGGGGACGCTGAGCCCCGGAAGCACCTCAAGGTAACCTCAAGGTAAACTACAACTATCGAAGACCACTGAGGGCAACCAGAAGAGAGTAGTGCTCAGAACACTGACTCGAAAGGAACGATGAGAGAGGAAGCTTTGGAGGAAGATAGGGAGATTACCATGAGGGCCAAAAGAACGAAGTTGGGACAGAATATGGTATCTCCAGGTTGTGTCATAAGCCTTTTCCAGGTAAAAAAGGACAGCAACAACGGAGGTCTTCGCAGCAAAAGCAGTACGAATATAGAACTCCAAGTTGACCAGGACATCAGTCATGATACGGCACTTACGAAAACCAAATTGAGAAGGAAAGAGGTGGTGATTGTGTTCCAAGAACCACATCAGACGAACATTTACCATACGCTCAAAGAGGCTGCAGACACAACTCGTGAGGGCAATAGGACGAAAGTCCTTAGGGGATGTCCCAAGAGACCCTTGGTTTCCAAATAGGAAGTACAACGGCATCAAGCCAGTCCTCAGGGACTGACGATGACCCAAGAGACCCTTGGTTTCCAAATAGGAAGTACAACGGCATCAAGCCAGTCCTCAGGGACTGACGATGACTCCCAGACCTGGTTATACAAGCCCAGTAAATACTGAGACGTGCAAGGAGGGAGATGGCGAACCATCTCATAATGAATGTCATCCGAGCCCTCTGTCGTAGAACTGCAGAGGGCCAGGGCAGTTCAAAGAGAGAGAGGAGAGATCGTTATAGGGAAGGCGGAGACGAGTGTGGAAATCTAAGGGATGAGATTCAAGAACTGGCTTACGAAGAAAGGAAGGATTGAGGAAGATGAGAACCAGAGCTAACAGAAGAAAAGTGGGAACCCAGTTCGGTTGCAATCTGCACTGGGTCCGCCACCAGTGTATCATGGAGGTGAAGAACCGGCGAGACATCTGGAACGAACTTACCCGCAATCTTGCAAATCTTCCATATCTGCGGCAGAGGAGTATCGGACGTAATAGTGGAAACATAAGATTTCCAACTCTCACGTTCAGCTGTACGGATGGTCCTACTGGCCACCACACTTGCTTTCCGAAACAAAATAAAAGAATCAGCCGTCTGCCGGCATCAGTGTTTCTTCCAGGCTGCACGCTTACAGCGGACAGCATGAGCACAGTCCGCATTCCACCAGGGAACGCTCTTCCGCGTGCCCCGGGAGGTCGAGAGAGGAATAGAGCAGAGGGCAGCGTCGAAGACAGCGTCATGAAAAAGAAGGAGGGCGTGAGGAAGAGGCAGAGAGGAGAGGTCAGAGAGAGTAGCATGGAGGGTGAATAGGTTGATACCTGGTTGATACCTGGTTGATGGGGTTCTGGGAGTTCTTCTACTCCCCAAGCCCGGCCCGAGGCCAGGCTCGACTTGTGAGAGACAAGGTTCCAGTCAGCTTTGCCAAACCGCCACCTAGGGAAGGAGAAGGGAAGGCGAAAAGAGAAAAAGGAAACAAGGATGGAGAAATGGTCACTTATGGAGGTCATCAAGAACCCAGTACGTGAGATCTAAGTAAAGGAACAACGAGCAGAGATAAAGATCAAGACAGGAAAGGGTGCGAGTTTGAGGGGGGGGGGAGAAAGAAAGGAACAACCATAAAAGTGACCAGGACAAGCACCAAGCATCGGCTCCTGGAGACAAATACAAAGTGGTGAAAACTGTGTAATCGGAAGTTGGAGTTCATGGAAGTTGGTATAAAATCCACGAATATTCCATTGACGAAAAGACATTATCAAAAAGAGAAAGGACAGCAACAGAGAACAATGGCGAAACATAGAGAAAGAAGAACACAGCATATGAAATAAGATCAGGGATCAGCAAATAGGATCAGGGTCAGCAAAATCAGGGTTAGGGGGGCATGAGTAAACTTAGTAAGGATGGAGGGAAGGGAGCAGGAGGCCAGACCAGAGGCAGACGGACGGGGTCCGGAGGAGGGGGGAGACAACTGAGAGGAGGTTCTCAAGGACAGCAGGAGAAGGGGGGGGGGGGGTAGAAACTGGGGAGCGCACCTCAGCAAGGGCAGCAACCGAGAGGGAATTGGGGGCGAAAGAAACCTCCATATCTGGGACAGAGGGCCCGACCACCGAAATGGGAGTGGAGGAAGCGATAGTCAGAGTTGGGGGTGAGGAAGAAAGTGATGCCTTCTTACCCGCTGGGGAGGAGGAAGGAGAGGAGCCAGGCTTACGTTTCTGACTCAGAGACAGGTGTTGCAGCAACAACATACTGGGTGACAGACTCAAGGGTCTCAGCAAGAGAAGAAGAACGGGAGTAAACAACATGAAGATTGCTGGGAGGATGATGGACATCAGCCTGGACAGACAGGCAGTTTGGAGGGCCAAGAGATAGTGGGGAGGGACGAGAAAAAGGATCGGGGGGGGGGGGGGGGGGAGAAGACACAGGAGACATGGCGGACAAGGTAGGAAGGGGGGGAAACTCCAGAAGGAGAACCAGGGGGGGGGGAACCTTCCAGGACAGTACGTAAAGGAACAGGGGAGGAGGTGGAGGGCATGTCTGGGTCCAAGGCCTGGAAACGGTTGTGGGACTGAGGAAGGTGGGAAGGACGAGGAGGTAGAATGCAACACTCGAGCAAAATGTTACGCCAGTGAAATGGTGGAGACGGCGGACTCAGCGTTTCGCCTCTGGAAAAGTCAAACGATCCTGGTGTTTCAAGTTGAGGACTGCTTCCTCAAGCATGTAGTGGATACACGTGCAGGGGGAAGGTAGGGTGGGACTCCCAGCAATTGAGACAGCGAGCCTGGGGAGATAAGCAATCTGTCTTAGAGTGACTATCGTCCCCACACATAGGGCATAGAGAAACAAGGCTTGTGCATTTGAGGGCACCGTGCCCGAACTTCCAGCACTTATTACAAAATCTAGGAGAGGGAACGTACTCTTGAACAGAGCACCTGGCACTAGCAAGAATGATAAGAGGGCAGAAGGGTCCTACTATCAAAGGTGATTTTCACATCTTGAAAGGGCTGATGGCAGCAACCACGAGGGGGTCGAGTGAACGTGTCCACCTGGAGGACAGGATGGCCTTGGGCTTCGAGGATATGTTTAATATCCTCATGGCAGTCTTTCAGGTTCTTAACACCAGTTGCAACATGATGCGGGAGGAGAACGGTGCCAATACTGGCATTTAACCGAGCATTTTTGGAGACCCTAAACAGGGGTCTCCCCAATACAGGACAATGCGGCTAAGCGGGTAGCTGCATCTGGTGAAGGAGCAGCGACGACACGTGTACCGAAATGGGTGGGGTTAAAAATAAAGAGGCATCCACCGAATCAACAAGGTGTTTATGGAGGGAGAAATTGTCAGGAGTGTTGAATCCAGAGTGAGGAGATCAAAGTATTTAGCCCACAAAGCAGGACCAAACAAGTTTTGGTACATACAGTGGTACCTCTGTTTAAGAGTTTAATTCGTTCCTGGAGACAGCTCTTATTCCGAAAAACTCGTATTCTGATGATAATTTCCCCATAAGAAATAATGGGAAATGAATTAATCCGTTCCTGACTACCCCAAAAACCCCATATCAAACTAAATTTTTGTACCTAATTCATCTTAATAAACCTACAAAACTATGTTCAAGTTATTACTTACCTTGCTCTTGAATGCTGTAGGCGTATGGAAGATGGTGAGGAGGGGGGAGGAGGAGAGGAGTTACTGTTTGGAAGGGGAGTCCCTTTCCATTATCACATCAGGCAGTGAGGACTTCACTGGTATGCACACACTGGCACATTTTGCCTGCATACCACTAGGACTTGCTTGTCTTACTAAGAATTTCTCTAAAGACACTTGTTTTTCCCTACATTTTAACACTTGTCTGTAGTAAGACATCACATTATCATTTAAAAGGTCAATGCAACGGCCTGCTACAGCTTTATCTGGGTGAGTTTTTTCAACAAAACTTTGCAGTTCATCCCATACTTCACACATTTTCTTAATCAAGGAGGGACATCCTCTACTGCCTCTACTCACAGCTATTTTCTTAGGTTGAACCTTATCAATGGCTTTCTTGAGACCCATGGTGAGATATATAATAACAAACTGTATAGTCAAATGACCAAAAATCCAACAAAACACTGAAAATCCAGGTGAAGAATTGATGTGGGATAGTCACTGGGCACGAGACAATGGTAAACTGAGGGGCGGAGGGGCGACGATCGCCGATCGACCACGCGCTAGGTCGGCCTGTACGCGTATCAACAAACTCGCGTCCCGAGGTAACCCTCGCGTTCCGAGACATAATTTTCGAGGAAATCCTGCTCGTCTTCCGAAAAACTCGCATACAGGGACACTCGCATTCCGAGGTACCACTGTATTAGTATGGAAACGGATTGTGTGAGTGCGGCCGAGGCGGGGACGGCTCCCCAGAGAGAGAGGATTTAAAAGGCGCAGTAGTCACAATGAGAGACTGAGCCATGCCAGGGGACGAGGTGGTGACCACTGGAGGCGTGTGGCTCGACCCAACCACAGAGGAGGCAGGGGAGCCAGGGGGAGTAGTCAGGAGGGTCAAAGGAGGAGCTAGGTCTGGGCCTAATGTAGCGGGGGCTACAGAGCCCGGTCTTCCAACACAGTCCGACTCGGGGGCTTGGTCGCCCACCCCATGAGCCTGAGAAGTCATAAGAGGAACAGTATTCAGCAACATGAAAACGAGAGGTAATACTTTCATTCACGAATGTGCCCCCGTACCCACCATGGAGCCAAAATTGGAGGATAGAACACCCAACAAGAGACATGTTGTTGGTCTTGCCAGGGCCCCCTAGGGGTGCGTCGTTAGTATACACCCCACAATCGCCATCTTAAAAACTGTCAGTCGGTCGAGATCGGGTTCAGCGACGAAAGGACAGACAATAAAAGGGTCCCCTCGCTCCAGACGTTGGGTACTACAGTTCTACGGGTGAGAGAGTATGCCTCCCCAAACACCCAGGCATCAAAACAGAAGAAGTCCAAAAGAATAATTAAGACTGGCAAAAGGTCGGCAGGAAATGACAATGAGAAAGGAGAAGAGGGGGGAGAAAAAGGAAAAGTCATCTGGCACAATTCGCGAAGACAGCAGCAAGACCTTAAAGCTACAAAAGGACAGAGGACTGTCCCATGGGGCATCACACTCCTGTAGCCTCCCACCAAGCACCCTCACGGCAACAACAGGCCAGATAGGGAGGGGGGTATTATATATTAAAAGTGCACTGTGTATATGTGTTTTTAAAAATGCAGATATGTTCTATCATTTGCATTAGGAATAACCTAGAGAATTTGGTGATAAAGAAGGAATATAGTGAAAAATATAAAACTTCATATGCAACAAAATATCGAATCGGCCAGGAGGAGGTCATCCTACTTATTTGATTCGATCGGGAGTGCAGTGTACAGTAACTTGAAAAATGGTATTAAAGTAATTCATAGTTCATCTTATAAATACAACTAGATCTGAGTTTGTGCAGTGTACAGTAACTTTTAAAGTAATTCACAGTTCATCTTGTAAATACAACTAGATCTGAGTTTGCTTGTATGCTCCTAATTACAGTATTCCTAATCAACTAATTAACTTTTTATAGAGCATATAAATGAGTTCCATAATTATGATGAAGGTTGATTTATTTGGGAAAAAGATTCTGAATGTTTGTTGCTTGTATGTGAGAGAAGGGGACACCAAAATCAAGTTATTGTATTTGAAGACAATAACTTAAAATAATAAAACTGGGGTTTATATAAATATAACAATGTGCAACTTATAATAACATATTTCTATATTTATGCTTGAAGTTTTCAAAACAAATTCTGGAAGCATAAAAATTTATCCATTAGGGGAATACAGGTACACAAATTAAATTAAAACATGGAAGGCTTTGATACATAATACAGTAACTCAGAGAACAGTGACAAAAGACTGAAAAAATACAGTATTAAACAATAAAACACAGCTGATGTTTGCATTACTTCCAAATATTCAATAAATGAAAAAAATTTCAATCTCAATTAAACTTTATTGACTAGTTGTATTTGAAAAGGGCTTCAACAAGTCCAAGTTCCAGCATCGTAGCCCAAATAGAAAGGGAGAAAAAATCAGCGTTGAATGTAATGAAACGCCATTTTCTAGGCGAGTCCCGGAGGCTTCCCAGAGCTATCCAGGCTGATATGGATATCCCTAACTTTGGCATCAGTCGATGTGGGTGGAGTTCTAGGCCTACCGGGGACCACGAGCCAGAACCTGGCCCCCTTAGAGAGTCACGGGGAGCAATGACCTATAGAATGCACATGTGATTTTGGAGCATTCTATATCTGCCTTCGACTGAGACAGGCACCCAGAAAGGTAAGTGCCACAAAACAAAACGCTATTCTGCTTAAAAACAACAAAAATAGACAAACGAGTGGACAGAACTCCCCAATTGAAAACAAGCAACAAGCATGACATCCCACGAGCCGCGCCGCATGTCTGCAGCTCCCCCCTCCCCGGGAGGGGGAAGGGGGAGCCCCAGACCCGCACGCCATCGACCCAACCTGCAGTTCCAAGGCTGGATATCAAAATACGCAAAAGTATGCCGACCGGAGGGAGGGAGGGTTGCCGGGGAGGCTCCGGAATGGCATTTCATTGCATTCAACTCTGGTTTTCTGGGGGGAGCCCCTATGGCTCCCCGGAGCTACTTCACCAAAGACAAAATAAAAAAGAGGACGTACCAGGGAGATGGTCGATGTTCCACACCTTAACTCGAAGTCGAGACAGGCTACACCCACCGACCCAAGCAACACAGGCCCGACTAGGCCCAGGAACGTTAACGAGGCAACGTGCAGCCAGGACCCTGTTTGACCACCAAAAATCCCGTGCCCGAATGTCAGCCCAAGACACGGTACCAAAGATGGCAGCAAGAGCAGCAAACTTGCGAAAGTCAAGAGCACGGGGATAAACTGCAGGCCGGCTAGATTTAATAACCCTGTGGATGACCTGAAAGACCCTAAGAACATGCAGCCCGAGTACCTGTGAATATTACTCCCAGCTCGCACGCCACCTAAAAGAAGTACTGATCCCAGGCACAGCACAATAAGAATCTGGAGCTGGAGCCACAACGACCAAGCAGTATCCCATCAGCTGAGGAACTGAAGGTTGGGTCACCAGCGCGGATGTCTGGGCCTCCCCCTTCCCCCTCCCGAGGAGAGGAGAGCTGCGCAGACATGAGGTGCAGCTCGTGAGGGACACCACGAGCGTAGCTCTCATCATGTAACTACACTTAAGTAATTACCACATTAACAAATTACAGAATGAAGAAATATATATATTCACTGAAAGTATAACAATGTATGAATTTCATCTTTTAGCTATAATGGTTAGTATTAACCCATAGACTACTGAACTAAATTACTCTTTACATGCATAAGTAAAATTAGTGTGTCTTTCTGTATGTACTTGTTTTGACGTTATTATAACTACAGACAATCTGCTCTTGCTGGTTCAAGAATTCATAAGCAGAACTTACTTTTACTAATTACCATTACCTCTGTGTTTCAAGCACAAAGTGCTTATAAACATTGTTGGCAGTTTTAGGGTTACTACAGGCATCATTACCCACACTTGTTACAACTTTTTCTTTTAGTTTAAAATAATTAAGATAAAATGTCATCACAATATTCTGAAACTCTTTCATTTGATTGTAAATGAAAGTTAACTCCAATACTAATTTAATCTCTTACAATACACATAATTACTCTTCATCAACATATATAGCCATCTGAAGATCAATCTCCTGTTTCAAGATAGAGCCCAGAACAAACTCAGCATTATAAACAGCTGGAAAGAAAAGAAAAGAAATTTCAGCCATATTTTAATATAATGTATTACCACACCATAATTAAATATAAATAAAAATGGCAATTCAAGTTCAGGGACATTTATTTAGACCAAAAAAAAAAACATCTCAAAGGGATAGAATAGCTTAGGCTATTTCTATCCTCCTAAAAGTGGTAATGATATAAATATACTGAACAGTACTTGCTATTGCAATCATGCACACATCTTAAATCTGGTGGGATCAGAAAGCTATAAAGAATTACAAATATTAGCATAATAAGGAAGAATACACATACATCTGTACTGTACAGTGACAACTGTGTAGTTATTGACCAGACCATACACTAGAAAGTGAAGGGACGACGTCGTTTCGGCCCATCCTGAACCAATCGCAAGTCGATTGTCGACTTCGACAATCTCCCTTCACTTTCTAGTGTATGGTCTGGTCAACATACTTCAGCCACATTATTGTGACTCATCGCCTGCAACTGTGTAGTTGTTACAGGTAAACACAGACTGATTGTCTGTCCAAGTGAAGCAGCGGCCATGCCTGCAATGAAATGCTAAGTATTCTACATTCTTTAACCCTTAAAACTACATAAAACGTTATATGATGTCTGACACTGAACTCGGTTTTTTAAATTTTCTGAAACTCTTTCAAATGTTTTGTGCATAATCTACTAGGCAAATAATCCAACTTTATCTTAATGATACCAGTGTAACTTGAAAAACGAGAAAATAAAAAATAATTATAAAATTGAAAAGTATCCACTCAATTTAACGGCCTATATGGGGCTGTACCCTGGTCGTTATTTCCGGAGCTCCGTTATTTACGAAGTTAAGTCGGGTCGGGTAATTTTTCAAGTAACATTCAGGTAGGATATATTTTATACTGTATAACTAAAATTAAATAAAGTTCATTGTGTAATTGCGTTCCAATTTAGTGCCACGCCGACCATTAAGCCAGCTAGTGGCTGTTGCATGGACGATGTGTGAACACGGTCTGATCAAGTCCAGATGGGCGGGGAAAAAATTGGTTCATTCCTTTGTATTGCAAAATATTTCATGTATCAATCAGTGATTGTTAATATTTTCTCAATAAAATTTTACAGATGTGTTTTGTTTTACCCTGAACAGTGCTGGTAATGTATTTTTAATGTTATGACAGGCTGTGGCGGCCAGGCCATAACAATGGCGATTGAGCCTTGTCATTGGGAGCTAGCCAAGACGAAATATTTTGAGCTCACCTTTTCTCTGCTAATGATAGAATATACATTTGCAGAGATTAATATGTAGCTTTTGTTGAAAAAAAAATTAATATGTTGAAATACTGTACTATAATAAAATTTGTAAATTGACTTCCTTTTAATGAAGCTGAAGATTGCAAAGCTGTGAAGCTGGAGACTGTGAAGCTGTAAAGATTACGTCATCCTCTGCGGCGCTTGTTTTATATTGTTCAGTACTGTATACAGGGTACATACAGTATGTACACTTATTTTCAGGCATTCACTTCACACAACAGCTAGCCTTACTACTAATAGTTGAAGTTGAACAGTTGAAAGTAACTGATAATAACATTGGGCAATGTATTTATATGATAAATAACAAAATAAAGCATAACAACATAATTACTCATTATTATTATTTGTGTTAATATGTATTACTCACCAATGCTATAAAGGCACCAGCTGTATATCCACTTTGTGGACACGTCTTACTATTATTCTTCTTTGTGCGTCGAACAGGTGCTTGCATCTATTTATTATTACATTATCCATCAGTTCCAGTTAACAGAAGCTGTTCTCTTAATCAACAAAACGTTATTTTTTTTTTAATATTCGTATAAAATCAATTTCTGAAAATATTTTGATGAAAATTTCAAAAAGCTGAAGCCAATAAGTTTGAGATTTGTTTAACATTTTTAAGTAATTTTTACATAATTCGATTGTTTTTCTAATTATATCCCCCTTCAATGTCACATATCATATGACGTATTGCGCAGTTTAAGGGTTAATCATTCAGCTATAGCAGTCTTCAATGGCAACTTCAAAATAACTTATAGGAGAAATTGCTAAGTTTGTTAATGACAAACATCCAAGAATCACTCATAAGAAAATATAAGTATTTTAGTAATTGTAGCTGAGAGCCATATAGCACTTTAATACAGGGCAAAGACTGACTCCTGTAATGCATAGTCATGTTTTTCCACCATTAAGAAAATAAACATGTACGTACAAATATGTTCTTTTACCTCAGATTTATTCAGACATAGTCAAATCAGTACTTATAACCTGATAAACTGTTTATAGTAGCACTTACAATATGAACCAAACCAATAACCCAAATGTTTCTAGGAAATTTTTTGAATTGTTACAACCAATGCCTTTGTTATTAAATAAAATGTGTTTACAGCATTGTCAACAAATCCCTCAAATGAATACAGTACAAAGAAAATCGAAATACTTACGCAAGTTTTCTTGAAGGAGGTCTTTAACTAAATGTACATCAGACTGTGCAGCAATAGTTAAATATTTGTTTACTCCATCTCTAAATAAGGGAAGGAAAGACAAAACAATTAAAATCTGACCATAGAATGTTTGGGTTGTATAGAGTACAGTATTATTATTTATTTACTTTCATTAAAGCTGACAGGCAATCACTGTCATTTAAGCATATCAAATACCTTAAAAGTATGAAAAAAAAATATATTAAAATTCACAAATTTATATGGTAATGGCATTTCAAATAATTATTAATCAGGTGTATAACTGAATTGTTTATCAAGTTGAATATTTTACAAAAAACCAGCGTTGAATGTAATGAAACGCCATTTTCTGGGCAAGTCCTGGAGGCTCCCCGGAGCTTATTAGGCTGATATACTAATGTCAGACTTTGACATCAGTCATGTGTATGGAGTTCTTATGGGCGTACCAGGGACCACGAGCCAGAACCTGGCCCCCTCTAGAGAAGCAAGGGGAGCAATAGCCTATAGAAATCCCCGTGTAACTGGAAGCATTCTATGTCTGCCATCGACCAGGTTAGGCACCCAGAAAGGTAGGCGTTCCAAAACAAACCCCTAATCTGGTGAAAATTGCAACCAAAAGCCGAACGAGTGGATAGAACTCCCCAAACAAAAACGAGCAAACTAGTATGACGTCATCTGTCGTCGCGCCACTGTCTGTGCAGCCCCCCCTTCCCGGGAGAGGGGAAGGAGCAGTCCCAGACCTACCACTCCGGCAATCCACACCCCAGTTCTGAGGCTGGATGTAAAAAACACGCGCAAAAAAAAAAAAAAAAAAAAAAAAAACGCCGACCGGAGGGGAGGGAGGGATGCCGGGGATACCTTACCTTGAGGATACCTTGAGGATACCTTGAGGTGCTTCCGGGGCTTATCGTCCCCGCGGCCCGGTCATCGACCAGGCCTCCTGGTTGCTGGACTGATCAACCAGGCTGTTGGACGCGGCTGCTCGAAGCCTGACGTATGAGTCACAGCCTGGTTGATCAGGTATCCTTTGGAGGTGCTTATCCAGTTCTCTCTTGAACACTGTGAGGGGGTTTGCCAGTTATGTCCCTTATGTGTAGTGGAAGCGTGTTGAACAGTCTCGAGCCTCTGATGTTGATAGAGTTCTCTCTCAGAGTACCAGTTGCACCTCTGCTTTTCAACGGGGGTATTCTGCACATCCTGCCATGTCTTCTGGTCTCGTGTGATGTTATTTCTGTGTGCAGGTTTGGGACCAGCCCTTCTAATATTTTCCACGTGTAAATTATTATGTATCTCTCCCGCCTGCGCTCAAGGGAATACAGATTTAGGCTCTTAAGTCGGTCCCAATAGTTTAGATGTTTTACCGAGTGGATTCTAGCAGTAAAGGACCTCTGCACGCTCTCCAGGTCAGCAATTTCACCAGCAGTGAAAGGGGCTGTCATTGTGCAGCAGTACTCCACTCTAGAGAGCACAAGCGTTTTGAAAAGTGTCATCATCGGTATAGCATCTCTAGTGTGAAAAGTTCTTGTTATCCAACCTGTCATTTTTCTTGCAGTTGTGACGGCTACTTTATTGTGTTCTTTAAAGGTAAGGTCTTCCGACATGAGTACACCCAGATCCTTTACATTGCCTTTTCATTCTATGTTATGATTTGCCTGAGTTTTGTATGTGGTTTCCGTTTTTATATTTTCATTTTTTTCCATAGCGCATGAGCTGGAACTTGTCTTCGTTAAACACCATATTATTTTCTGTAGCCCATAGAAAGACCTGATCTACATCTGACTGGAGGTTCGCCGTGTCCTCTATGTTGCCTACTCTCATGAAGATCCTAGTGTCATCTGCAAAGGATGATACAGTGCTATAGGTTGTGCTCTTGTCTATGTCCGATATGAGGATGAGAAAAAGTACTGGAGCAAGCACAGTACCCTGGGGGACTGAGCTCTTAACGGTTGACTGGTTGGATTTTATTTTGTTGACTATTACACATTGGGTTCTGTTGGTCAGGAAATTGTAGATCCATCTGCCTACTTTTCCGGTAATTCCTTTTGAGCGCATTTTATGGGCAATAACACCATGGTCACATTTATCAAAAGCTTTTGCGAAATCTGTGTAAATTACATCAGCGTTTTGTTTGTCTTCCATAGCATCTAATGCCATATCATAGTGGTCCAGCAACTGCGACAGGCAAGAGCGCCCTGTTCTGAAACCATGTTGTCCAGGGTTATGGAGATGCTGTGATTCCATGTATTTTGTGATCTTACTTCTTAGCACTCTCTCAAAAATTTTTATGATGTGCGATGTTAGTGCTATCGGTCTGTAATTTTTTGCCTCTGCCTTATTTCCTCCTTTATGAAGTGGTGCTATCTCTGCTGTTTTTAGTATATCAGGAATAACGCCAGTATCTAGGCTTTGTCTCCACAGAATGTGAAGGGCCTGCGATAGTGGTTTTTTACAGTTCTTGATGAATATGGAGTTACAAGAATCCGGGCCTGGTGCGGAGTGCATAGGCATACTGTTTATGGCTTCAAAATCCAGTGGGGATTGGGTGACGTCTGATATATGATTTGATGTTGGTATCATATCCATGAAAAATTCATTTGGGTTATCGATCTTTAGTGCGTTTAATGGCTCGCTGAAGACAGAGTCGTATTGCTTCCTCAGTAGCTCGCTCATTTCTTTGTTGTCATCGGTGAAAGTTCCATCTTCCTTTCGCAGGGGCAAAAGAGAAAAAATATTTCGGGTTTCTCTCTATTTCACTGATGGCCTTTTGCTCTCTTTCCCTCTCCTGCATTTTGTATGATTCAAAGTGGTCCTGGCTACTTGTTACCTTGTAAACGTTCCTGGGCCCAGTCAGGCCTGTGTCGCTTTGGGTCGGCGGATGCAGCCAGTCCCGGGAGCCTCCGGGACTTGCCCAGAATATGGTGTTTCATTACATTCAACACTGGTTTTCTGGGGGGAGCCCCTATGGCTCCCCGGAGCTAACTACCCACAGAAGAAAAGAATAGGGACTTACCCGGGAGGCGGTTGCTGCTCACTCCTCAATCGAGACAACTGGCTGCATCCGCCGACCCAAAGCGACACAGGCCTGACCGGGCCCAGGAACATTTACAAGGTAACAAGCAGCCAGGACCACTTCAATCGGCAAAATCCCTGCGCCCAAATGTTGGCCCAGGACATATTGCCACAGACGGCGGCAAGAGCCGCGAACTTGCAGACGTCATGGGCATGGGGATAGACCACAGGCTGGCTAGCCTTAATAATCCCTGCGAACGACCAGGGAGACCCACACCCTCGAACAACCGGACACAAAACATGATGCACCCCCGGCCAAACCAACCAAGCATCAACAACCCAAGGGCCCCTCCGGAACGCAGCAGTCTCATTCTTCGGCAAAAAAGAAGTAGAAGGCTGCAGACGAACAAACCGATCACCCTGAAGACGTAAGAAGAACTGGAAGAACTGCCAGGAAACTTCATACTGCCGCCGAGACGAAGCCCGCAGGTGGGACACTAATAAGGAAGCCACCTGATCACCATAGAGATGGTGATAAACTCGAGTCAAAAATACCATACGCGAAGACTCGAGAAGATCGAACCAGCCACGTGACGTACCAGTCTGATCTGTTGGAAGAGGCAGAGCCGCGGAAAAACCTACGGGTTTGAACACCGAGCAAGCAGCGCCTGAAACCATGGCTGGGCCGGCCACCAAGGGGCCAAGAGGTCAACTCTTCCCTAGTAAGTCTCTAAGTGAGTCAGAACCTAGAGCCTAGTCTCAGGTGGCAACAGCTGAACCGGGGAAAAGAGGTACAGGAACCCCCACCTCGACCAATTCTGCCGAAAGGCGACAACCCCGATGGCCTCGCAGTCAGGAAAGGGTGCCACATACAGGGGAAGGGGCCACAATCACGCCGACGTGAAAAGGTCCACCTCGGGGCTTCCGAACCTCTGGCAAAGCCAACGGAAGGAGTCTGCGTCGACCGTCCATTCAGTGGAGAGGGGAACGAAACGAGACAGGCTGTCGGCCAAGACGC
>WNGS01167840.1:18564857-18585361 GCA_020271785.1 Procambarus virginalis | reverse complement strand
GAAATATTAAAATTGTTGAACATTTACATTATATTATATTATCCAGTCGTGATCATGTTGGACATCTGACTTGTGAATACTAGATTAGCAAATACATGCTAAAAAAAAAAATATCCAGAGGATTACTATCCAATATAAAATTATTATACATAATGCTCTAGGTTTCAAAGTTAATGTATGTTCTCAAAGATATTACAATACAGTACCAAGTACAGACATGAACAGTACTATTCTCTATACAACCCATAGGTTACACTACACACTTTCAATAGAAATTGTTATTTTGATCATACATATAGGGTGTGAGTTCAAAGTACTGCAAATTAAATTATGCAATCCCCAAATATTACATAAAAACGAACCCAAAGTATCCCTATTGGGGAATACTTAATCATTAAACACAATGTATCCTAATACTGTATGCCTCTTCAGATACTGTCAGTATGAAATATTCATGGGTAAATTGGGTCTAATTCAATCAAAATTTATATAACATATGTTTTCTAATACAACTGCAAATTTGTAACTATATATCATCACATGTTCATTTAAAATTCAAGGTGCTTAATATTGAATGATCTAAAAACAATATAAATTGCAATACTGGGCTGTAACAAACACTAAACCCACATCACTAATGTGTGGGTGAGGGTTTATCCAATTCAACTATTAATGGTATAAAAATATTTTATGTACAAACTCTAACCTTTTTCAGATTCCTAAGGGAGGGAATATTGTGAAGATGTGCTCGTGTCCAAAAAATACATTATTCAAATGCTTAACAACGATACCTACAATATAAGCTCATTATGCACTGCTGATAATTCTCATGTGCTTCACTCATGTTCTTGTTAATTTCTATTTTGGATTACCAATACATCATTATTATTATTATTACCCAGTTCCTCATTTTCATGAGGTGGGTACAGAGACAGGAAAAAGCAGGAAGCAGTCAGTATAGAGGTAGTTAAAAATACACTCATCCATTGACATATAACAATAATAGAAAATAAATACTATCAATTACTTTAACATAAAGGACAAAACCCAAATTGTTCCATCAATAATGTGAAATTTCTTCACATAACTTGTAAACTTTCAATTAACCATGGCAATGCTGCAGTGTTTTTAAGTTTGCATTTGTATTTTTTTAATACCTGTATAAAATTTTCAGCTGCTTACATACATATACAAAAATACATATTAGATTTTCATGAATTTCATGGAATATACTAGTACTAAACTTTAAGAGGACCATATTTGTATAGTATACAAAGTACACTACATTCCCAATCGAATGAAACCTAATTCTATTAAGGCCAGATGCTACAAATGACTTCCTGTAGTTAATTTCAACTACCTGTACACTATATTTTTTTTAATATTAAAAATATTATATTAAAATATTTATATTAAAAAAGCATTGAATAACGAAACATCAGTTTCTGGACAGGGCCCCCTAGGTGACTTCCAGTAGCTGGACACAATGAGATAGCTCCACCTAGTGGAGATGGTGAGTACATGAGCTATCAGGGTTATCATGAGCTGTCCTAATGAACCACAGGAACATTAGAAAGAACTTTTTTAGTTTCAGAGAAGTTAAGAAATGGAATGCACTAGAAAGTGATGTGGTGGAGGCAGACTCCATACACAGTTTTAAATGTGAATATGATAGGGGCCCAATAAGCTCAGGAATCTGTACACCGGTTGAGAGGCAGGACCAAAGAGCTGAAGCTCAACCCCCACAAGTACAATTAGGAGAGTACATACCAAAAACCGTCAATAGTTTCAGAGTTCATATGACATGAAGTCCTGGTAAGACGGTATAGTATGAGCATAGCTCTCATCCTGTAACAACAATTAGGTAATTACACCTGTAAGTCTCATCATATTTTGTAGAAGTGTAAGGACCCCAAAGTGTACTAAAGCACTTTGGGTATGCTTAAGTGTACTAAAGCACTTTGGGTGTGGGAAAGTCAATGGACTTTGAAGAAGACAAAGGCTAGTTTTCACTTGGTGACAAGTTTTGATGTCTAACAGCCTGGTTGATCAGTCCAGCAACCAGGAGGCCTGGTCGACGACCGGGCCGCGGGGACGCTGAGCCCCGAAAGCACCTCAAGGTAACCTCAAGGTAAACTACAACTATCGAAGACCACTGAGGGCAACCAGAAGAGAGTAGTGCTCAGAACACTGACTCGAAAGGAACGATGAGAGAGGAAGCTTTGGAGGAAGATAGGGAGATTACCATGAGGGCCAAAAGAACGAAGTTGGGACAGAATATGGTATCTCCAGGTTGTGTCATAAGCCTTTTCCAGGTAAAAAAGGACAGCAACACGGAGGTCTTCGCAGCAAAAGCAGTACGAATATAGAACTCCAAGTTGACCAGGACATCAGTCATGATACGGCACTTACGAAAACCAAATTGAGAAGGAAAGAGGTGGTGATTGTGTTCCAAGAACCACATCAGACGAACATTTACCATACGCTCAAAGAGGCTGCAGACACAACTCGTGAGGGCAATAGGACGAAAGCCCTTAGGAGATGTCCCAAGAGACCCTTGGTTTCCAAATAGGAAGTACAACGGCATCAAGCCAGTCCTCAGGGACTGACGATGACTCCCAGACCTGGTTATACAAGCCCAGTAATACTGAGACGTGCAAGGAGGGAGATGGCGAACCATCTCATAATGAATGTCATCCGAGCCCTCTGTCGTAGAACTGCAGAGGGCCAGGGCAGTTCAAAGAGAGAGAGGAGAGATCGTTATAGGGAAGGCGGAGACGAGTGTGGAAATCTAAGGGATGAGATTCAAGAACTGGCTTACGAAGAAAGGAAGGATTGAGGAAGATGAGAACCAGAGCTAACAGAAGAAAAGTGGGAACCCAGTTCGGTTGCAATCTGCACTGGGTCCGCCACCAGTGTATCATGGAGGTGAAGAACCGGCGAGACATCTGGAACGAACTTACCCGCAATCTTGCAAATCTTCCATATCTGCGGCAGAGGAGTATCGGACGTAATAGTGGAAACATAAGATTTCCAACTCTCACGTTCAGCTGTACGGATGGTCCTACTGGCCACCACACTTGCTTTCCGAAACAAAATAAAAGAATCAGCCGTCTGCCGGCATCAGTGTTTCTTCCAGGCTGCACGCTTACAGCGGACAGCATGAGCACAGTCCGCATTCCACCAGGGAACGCTCTTCCGCGTGCCCCGGGAGGTCGAGAGAGGAATAGAGCAGAGGGCAGCGTCGAAGACAGCGTCATGAAAAAGAAGGAGGGCGTGAGGAAGAGGCAGAGAGGAGAGGTCAGAGAGAGTAGCATGGAGGGTGAATAGGTTCCAGTCAGCTTTGCCCAAACTGCCACCTAGGGAAGGAGAAGGGAAGGCGAAAGAGAAAAAGGAAACAAGGATGGAGAAATGGTCACTTATGGAGGTCATCAAGAACCCAGTACGTGAGATCTAAGTAAAGGAACAACGAGCAGAGATAAAGATCAAGACAGGAAAGGGTGCGAGTTTGAGGGGGGGGGAGAAAGAAAGGAAAAACCATAAAAGTGACCAGGACAAGCACCAAGCATCGGCTCCTGGAGACAAATACAAAGTGGTGAAAACTGTGTAATCGGAAGTTGGAGTTCATGGAAGTTGGTATAAAATCCACGAATATTCCATTGACGAAAAGACATTATCAAAAAGAGAAAGNGAAGAGAGAGAAAGAGAGACAGACAGAGAGACGGACACAGACAGAACAAGAAGAGAGAGGAGACAACAAAATTAAGGCAAGGGGGAGAGAAGACAGAACAGAAACAACAGAGAGGGGAGAGAGAAATGAGAAAAGATTGAAGAGAAGGGGAAGAGAAAGACAAGAGAAGAAAATATACAAGAAAAATATGTAAGATAAAAATGAAGTAAGTGAATACCACAATGTAAAAAAGTAAAGGAAGAGAGAAGCTAGAAGAGACAGAAAAGGAAAGGTGTTAGAAGAGAGGAGGAAAGGAGAGAAAAAAGAAGAAGACAAGAAAAATAGGAGAGAAATGTAACAGAAGAAATTAAAAAAAAAGGACATTTGCGAGAGGAAATCTTGAGATGATTTCGGGGCTTTAGTGTCCCCGCGGCCCAGTCCTCAACCAAGCCTCCACCACAAGGAAGCAGCCCATGACAGCTGACTAACACCCAGGTACCTATTTTACTGCTAGGTAACAGGGCCATAGGGTGAAAAACTCTGCCCATTGTTTCTCGCCGGCGCCCGGGATCGAACCCAGGACCACAGGATCACAAGTCCAGCATGCTGTCCGCTCGGCTCCCTTGTTTTATTTCGGTAGTTTCATCAGTTGCAAGTTTTCCCTGAAAAGATATTAAGATATAAATTAATATTTAATTATTTGTTTATATAATAGATTGAATGAGATCAAAGATACTGTAGTTAAGTCATATAATTCAGCTGCAGACACCAGACATTGTTGCACTCATGGAGACAAAACTTGAAGATGATATTTTAAATGAGGTCATATTATCAAGGGGTTACTCAGTTTGGAGACTAGACAGAAAAATTAGGAAATGTGGTAGTGTTGCTGTGCTGGTGAAAGAACACCTAAAGGTAAATTAAATAATGATTGCGAATCCACGAGAAGTTGACATAATAGTATTAGAGATCTGCAATCAGGATGATAAACTAACGATCATAAATGCATATAGTCCACCGCCATGCAACACATGATCAAAGGAGGTGCTGGATAATAAACGAAAGGGTCTTATAACAATAATGAGAGATTATAGCGAGAGCTGATAAAGACAGATCACGACCGTTGGGAGTTGGCGACTTCAACTTTAAATAAATCCATAGACTAGGAGGCATATGAAGCTAGAACAGAGAATTTTTGGACTTGTAGATGCATAAACCTCATCCTGTAAACATTCATGTTTCTACATGTTAAACAAGCTACGAGGATGAGGGAAGGGGATGTTCCCTCCATGCTGGATGTTATATTTACCAGGAAAGAGGAAGAGATATTTATCATTCAGTACCTCCCTCCCTTGGGTAAAAGTGACCATTTCTTTTTGAGAATAAAGTATGCAATGCATTATAATCTGGAAGAAAATGAGCTTGAAGCATTTGAAAAACCTGATTTGTGAAGAGGTCATTATGGGGAACTCAGATATTTCCTTAAAGAATTTGACAGAAACACTTACTGTTAGGACATGAAGTAAATGAGATGTCAAGTTTTGTGAAATATATGATAAAGGCACAACAAAATTTATACCAAAGGAGAGATGCAGAACTAGGCAAAGGGGTTTGTTCAACAGAAATTGCAAGAGGACCAGAGACCAGAAGACACACAAATGGAATCAATATAGCAAGAGGCCTAACCCCAAACATACAAGCGATACAAAGATGCAAGTAACAACAACAGCAGTAAGGAGAGGGGCAGAAAGACCATAAATAAAGTGTGAAAATAAACTTTTGAGTAAATTTTTTAACTACTCTCGACAGTGAAGAAAAACATATATTCAGATGATTTGTATTAGAATCATTAATCTTACACTTTTGGTCATATTCAACAACACAAATATACACACACACACACAAATATATATATATATATATATATATATATATATATATATATATATATATATATATATATATATATATAGTGATATATGGCTTGCGCGTTCATGCAGCTTTCTCACACATGATAGACTCAGTGCGGCCCGTGCATGCGCCAGAATTTGATGAAAAACTGTACCCAAATGGAACCATGAGTGTCGTCGGGGGTTGGTCAGTCAGGGAGCTTAGTTAATAAGCGCCAAGACTGACCAATCCTTATAGACGATCATTGGTGCGGTGGTCACGGTACTGTGTACGTTTAGGGGTGATCCTGGACGGCATGGGTTCGAATCCTGGCCGGGTCAAGAGTTCTTAGTGATATATATATATATATATATATATATATATATATATATATATATATATATATATATATATATATATATATATATATATATATATATATATATATATATATATATTATACGGATAATTAGCAAAAAATATATACAAGTAATTTAAATTATTTTACCTTGTATCTAGATCCACCAGGCCTGTTTGGTGCATGTTTCAGTACTTCAGAAATCTGGAAGGTCACGTCCTCCTCCTCAACTTGTGGATGTGCGTTGATAGATGATTCTGTAAAATTAAGTTATTTATATAATAATAAATTCAGTATAACAATAATATTCTGTAAAATTAAAAAAAGTAATTTATACATCAATCAGATAAAACTCTCCAAAGATGGTGATACACAACATATAAAGGACAAGTTTCAGAACAAGATATGCATTTAGGAATAAGGTTTTGTACATGTAGGTAGCACATGAGAAAAAAAGTGGAAGGTGATCAAGTTTATATTAACATGTTAATGGCTTTGTTAAGGCTTTGCAAGAATGAAAAAATATTAATAATGAAATATCACCGACCAATTAATTGTACGTTGTTTAAGTCAATTATTTGCATTATTATTATTATTTAATACTAATGACATAAAAATGCATTTTGTAATCTACTATTTATGCAAGTATTAACCACAGGATCATGAAATAAACTGCAAAATACTGTAAAGGATAAACCAGGGTTGGTAGGAAACAGGGTTGGTTCAACAGAAATTGCAAGAGGGCCAGAGATTAAGAGACACAAGCATGGAATCATTATAAGAAGAGGCCAAACCCCCAAACATACCAGCGATACAAAGATGCGAGAAACAACTACACGTCAGTAAGGAGAGAGGCAGAGAGGAACTTTGAGAACGGTATAGCAGACAAATGTAAATCAGATCCAGGACTTTTCTATAAATTCATTAAAAGCAAGCTGCAGGTAAAGGATAATATTCAGATGTTGAAAATGGGGGACAGATATGCAGAAAATTAAAAGGAAATGTGTGAAACATTTAAGGAAAAGTTCCAAAGTGTGTTTGTATAAAATGAGATCTTCAGGGAACCAGACAATAAGAATTACAGAGAACAACAGAGCACATAGAGGTGTCTAGAGACAAAGTGAAACAAATATTCTTGGAGCTAAGTATGAACAAAGCAGTTGGCCCAGATGGAGTTTCACCATGGATTCTGAGAGAATGTGCACCCGAGTTCACCATACCACTTCAGCGGATTTTTCAGACATGCCTGTGTACAGGAGTCATAGCAGATGTGTGGAAAAAGGCTAACATAGTTCCAATTAACAAAAGTTGCAGCAGGGAAGACCCCCTCAATTTTAAGACCTGTATCATTGACAAATGTAATACTCAAAATATTGGAAAAAATAATTAAAACTAAATGGGTAGAACAACTGGAGAGAAACAATATAATATCAGACAGACAGTATGGTTTTCGATCTTGAAAATCCAGTGTATCAAATTTACTCAGTTTCTATGATCGAGCCACAGAGATTTTGCAGGAAAGAGATGGTTGGGTTGACTGCATCTATCTGGACCTAAAATAGACTTTCAATAGAGTCCAACATAAAAGGTTGTTCTGGAAACTGGAACATATTGGAGGGGTGACAGGTAAGCTAACACGGATGAAAAATTTTCTTATAGAAAAATGAGGGCAGTAATCAGGGGCAATCAGACTGGAGAAATGTCACAAGTGGAGTACCACAGGGTTGTTCTTGAACCGGTGATGTTCATTGTCTACATAAATAATCTGCCAGATGGAATACAGAATTATATGAACATGTTTGCTGATGATGCTAAGATAATAGGAAGGATAAGAAACTTAGTTATTGTAATGCCTTTCAAGAAGGCCTGGACAAAATAAGTATATGGAGCACCACTTGGCAAATGGAATGTAATGTAAATAAATGCCAAGTTATGGAATGTGGAATAGGAGAACATAGACCCCCACACAACCTATAAATTATGAGGAAATCTTAAAGAATTATGATAGAGAGATATTGGGGTGGTTCTAGATAGGAAACTATCACCTGAGGACCACATAAAGAACGTTGTACGAGGAGCCTATGACACGCTTTCTAACTTCAAAATTGCTTTTAAATACATGGATGGCGAAATACTAAAGAAATTATTCATTACTTTTGTTAGGTCAAAGCTAGAATATGCAGCGGTTGTATAGTGCCCATATCTTAAAGGGGCCTTAGATTCATATATGCCAAAAGGAAAACTTTTTGACGTGCTGCATATGAAAAGGGTTTCATCTGGTCCAAATCTCAGCATCGTAGCATAAATAGAAGGGAGAAAAAATATTGAATTGTGTCAAAATTTTCCGAAATGATCAAAACGATTATCAAACCACTGTCAACTGAAATCATGTCTATGACTCTCAGCTATCACAATAGCATATTAATATTATATATATATATATATATATATATATATATATATATATAATATATCTAATATATATATATATATATATTATATATAATATATATCTATATATTATATATTTTATATATATATATATATATGATATGCATACATAGATATATGTACTGATATATTATATATATATTATATATATATATATATATATATATATATATATATATATATGCAAGTGGGCGCCACAGGGAACGGACGCTGGGAGGAGGCTCTGCCGGCCATGTGCCATTATCTTGTGACATCCTGACCTCACGGGGCCCAGACTCAACAGTGTGCAGTGTGAACATCCTGGGAAGGTGTGAGAGTGGCGGGAAGTGTCCAGGGTGAACTATCGCAACCAAAAACAATCAAACAAGTGGATTGGCAGTGTGGAATCATCTGAACTGCAGTGAGGGCCAACAAGGGCGCCCTGAGGGGCTCCCTCGGTTATGGTGGTGGGGGTGGGGGGTGGGGGGATGGGGTGTTGTTGTGCGGTCAGTCGAGGGGGTGACCAGTGTGTAAGTGTTTATGAAAATATCCCTGAAAAATAGATACCTCGGCTCTCGGGAAACAGATATCGTGTCTTAAGTGCATCGAGTCCACAGTGAACCATATTACAAGTGTATGATATTGTGCAGTGATATATCACGAAATTATACAAACGTGTTAGTGTCACCCCTCTGACCCCCCCCCTCCCCATACCCGCCAGTGTGTACTGTCACCCAACCCTCGAGTCACACCCCCCTACCCCACCCCAACCGCGACCGTCACCTTCCTGTGTCCACCCCCTCACGCTACGGCCGTCCCAGCACCCACCCAGCGCCCACCCAGCGGCCGCCCAGCACCCACCCAGCGCCCACCCAGCGGCCGCCCAGCACCCACCCAGCGGCCGCCCAGCGCCCGCCCAACGCCCACCCAGCGGCCGCCCAGCGCCCACTCTGCACCCGCCCAGCGCCCACTCTCCGCCCGCCCAGCGTCCGCCCAGCGCCCGCCGATGTCGCAGGTCACGACTGACAGCCAGGCTTCTCTCAGCCAAGAGGAGCCATCAAGCGACGACAGGTATGGCACATGCCAAGTGTGTGACAAGGTGTGGAAACTCAAGGGTAACGGAGATGTGCGCAAGCATGCTCACAACGGAACCAATTGTCCGGGTATGTGGCGCCCTCCCAAAGAGGGTATCAATCAAGGCCCCACTCCAGCAGTCAGGGAAAACACCTCCAACAGCTTCATATCGACTGAGAATCTACTAGAAGCCATCAAAGCAACATCGGTTGGAACCCTGCAGCACATCCCCAAAGCTGCCCGGCCCCAGGCAGCAGCCAAACTATCCAGCCTCTTGAAAAAGGTCAATGACTCCCCCGGAACCATCCAAGCATGGCGCAACCTTCTCCTGTTTGGAAACATATGTCTAGCTGTCCCTGCAAGGAGAGACAAATCTCTAGCTTCCTCAGTCATTATGGCTATAAATAGTTTTCCTAGAGAGGACAACCAGGCACCCCTCCCCACCCGTGCCAAAAACACTCACCGCAGGAAAGGTATCAACAGCAGAACCGAGGCATCCAAAATGAGAGCAACAGTCAGCAAGAAAATAGAAGAAGGCAACACAATAGGGGCAATCAGAGTCATCACCAGTGAAGACACAGTTGCCACCAGGGATGCCGATACAGCACAAGCCCTGAGGGAAAAACACCCACCCAGAGCTCCTCGTGACGACGGTGTTCCCCTAGTCGGTGTCACCAGAGCAGAACCCCTGTGTGTGCTCGAATCCATGGTGCATAAAGCAGCTTTATCCTTCCCACCAGGATCAGCAGGTGGGTTCACAGGACTAAGACCCAACCACATCAAACAAATGCTCAACCCTGCACTGGGAGACATTGCACAGGGCCTCCTGGTGGAACTAACAAGATTCGCCAACACATGTCTAGCTGGCAACATACCAGAGACCATACGGCCTCTCTTTTTTGGCGCTACCCTCTGTGCCCTGAGGAAAAAAGATGGAGGAATCAGACCGATAGCTGTGGGCAATTCACTCCGGCGTCTCGTCGCTAAGGCTGCTGCTAAAGCAGTTAGTCAGGCAGCAGCCGACATGCTGAAGCCAAAACAGCTTGGGTTTGGCATTCCCCAAGGGTGTGAGGCAGCGGCTCATGCAGCTAGAGCTTACATTGCCAACATTACGGATGAAAAAGCTCTGATAAAGCTGGACTTCAAAAATGCCTTCAATCTGGTTAGAAGGGATGCAGTACTCAATGCGGTTCATCGCCTTTTTCCTTCCCTCTACCCGTTTGTAAACTCATGCTACAGCAAGAATCTAACTCTGCTCTTTGGGGAACATGAAATCGAATCACAAGAAGGTGTCCAACAGGGTGACCCCCTTGCTCCTTTTCTTTTCTGCCTAGTCATCAAGGAAGTCACCGATAACCTGTCCAGTGAGCTCAACATTTGGTTCTTAGACGATGGTACTCTAGCCGGCTCCCCAGACGCACTCTTGGACGACATAAGAATAATTCAGGAGCAAGGAGCAAGTCTAGGACTCACCCTGAACCCTTCCAAGTGCGAAATAACCTCCACCAACCAGCACATAATAGAGCAAATAAAGGTTGTTTTGCCTGACATTCATACAACCAACCCTGAGGACAGCACACTCCTAGGTGCTCCTCTTGGAAGGAATGCCATCGACGAGGTCCTTGGTAAGAAGATCACTGACCTGAAGAGAATGAACGAGAGGATTGAAGACATCGATGCTCATGATGCACTTTACCTCATCACCAGATGCTTGTCCCTCCCCAGGCTGACCTACTTTCTAAGATGTTCGCCATCTTTCAACAATATTAAATTAGAAGAGTACGACAGCTTGCTGAAATCAACACTAGAAAAAGCCCTCAATCTTTCCCTCAGCAACTCGCAGTGGAAACAGGCCTCCCTTCCTGTCAGACTCGGGGGCCTTGGCGTGCGCACAGCAACACAAATTGCTGTACCAGCGTTCCTGTCCTCTTCAGTGGGGTCTGACAACTTGGTGAAGGAAATCCTACCTGAGCACCTAGTTCAACAGGCAGGGGTACATGATCCCAGCTTCACAGACTGCACAACCAAATGGGTCTCTCTCGCAGGACCAGCACCCCAACCACTGCCTTCTGAAGCCCATAAGCAATCCAGCTGGGATCGCCCCATTGCCGACCAAGAAGCTGCGACTTTGCTAGAAGCTGCGACAACACCACATGACACTGCCCGACTTAGAGCAGTAGCAGCTCCCCATGCAGGTGATTTCCTATTAGCAATCCCAATGTCAGCAACCGGCACTCGTCTCACACCGCAGGCCCTCCGAATTGCCGTGGCTCTCCGTCTCGCTGCCCCAATCCACACCGAATACAGGTGTATTTGCGGCGAGGCAGAGGCCGACAGGTACGGACGGCATGGCCTTCTCTGCCAAAGGACAGGAGGATGGCATGCAAGACACGGCGAGGTCAATGACATTATTAAGAGAAGCCTTACCACAGCCGGCTGTCCAGCAGAGAGAGAGCCCCGGTACCTAATGTCCCACAACTCTAATGAGCCTGTCGGTCGCCCAGATGGAATCACGGTGAACCCCTGGAAGAATGGTAGACAGTTGGTGTGGGACTACACTTGCGTCTCAACTTTAGCCAATACCTATGTTGACTTCAGTGCTACTCAAGCAGGAGGAGCTGCCAATCACCGGGAAGCGGCCAAGTCACGTAAATACAGAGACCTTGAGCACCACTACAATTTTGTCCCCATTGCCTCAGAGACACTTGGTGCCTGGGGTAAAAGTGCTGCTAGCTTTTTGAAGGAGTTGGGGTCTAAGCTAATCGAAACAACTAGAGACCCTAGAGCTGCCAGTTTTCTTTTTCAGCGCCTCAGTGTGGCAATCCAGAGAGGAAATGCTCACTGCATCCATGGTTCCTGCCCGCCATCTGAGGAGCTGGAGGAGCTTTTCAACTTGTGACAAGCAGGCTTGTACCCTGCATGTAATCAATACTGTAACTTTTTTGTGTAATGACATTTTCAAATAAAGTTAGATAAATATACACACATACCAAAAGAATAGGGGTGGTAGGAAAAAAAAAAAATATATATATATATATATATATATATATATATATATATATATATATATATATATATATATATGTCGTACCTAGTAGCCAGAACGCACTTCTCAGCCTACTATGCAAGGCCCGATTTGCCTAATAAGCCAAGTTTTGCTGAATTAATTGTTTTTCGACTACCTAACCTACCTAACCTAACCTAACCTAACTTTTTCGGCTACCTAACCTAACCTAACCTATAAAGATAGGTTAGGTTAGGTTAGGTAGGGTTGGTTAGGTTCGGTCATATAACTACATTAATTTTAACTCCAATAAAAAAATTGACCTCATACATAATGAAATGGGTAGCTTTATCATTTCATAAGAAAAAAATTAGAGAAAATATATTAATTCATGAAAACTTGGCTTATTAGGCAAATCGGGCCTTGCATAGTAGGCCGAGTACGACGTTCTGCATGGCTACTAGGTACAATATATATATATATATATATATATATATATATATATATATATATATATATATATATATATATATATATATATATATATATATATTATATTTATATATATATATATATATATATATATATATATATATATATATATATATATATATATATATATATATATACTCGCTAACTCGTGGGTATCTATTTACTGCTAGGTTAACAGGCTTATTAGGTGATATAAAACGCGCCCAATAATTGCTGTCTCGCCTGGATTTCAAACATGGAATTAATCTCGACTATGAAGCGAGAATGTATCCGATTGTCTTGCAGATTATGACAGTGGTAGTAAAATATAAATAACAATGGTTTTGATTTTATTGTCGTGTTAGTTTAGTTCATTAAAAATATAACACATACCTGTCCTGAGAGCGGCAGTGGGAACGGTATAAGGGGGGGGATATTAATTAGGTCTTAAATATGGTGGCATTATTAAATAAGTAACCTAATTTTGCTACCAGATGTTTTGTAAGTACTGTTCAGTGTGATTTAATTTTTCCATCCTATTTGTACGTTTCAGGTGATCGATTCCCTCAAGACAATAATGATCGGACAAGAGCTTGAAGTAGAAGAGGTGGTGATGGATTTCGAGGTTGCTTTGTGGGGTGTAGTGAGAGAGCTGTTACCAGCTGTACACATTCACGGCTGCACATTCCACTGGACACAAGCAGTTTGGCGAAAGGTTCAAGAATTTGGGCTGGCAGCTGCTTACATGGAATACGGCCAGGTGTATAGCCTAGTAAAAAATTTACTAGCCTTGCCATACTTACCGAAGCGCCACATAAGTAAGGCGTTTACTGAATTAGAAAAGTCGGCTAGTAGTTCACCCTTAACGACACAGTTAACCAGTTACATAAAAAATACGTGGCTGTGCAACAGTGTGTGGGAAGTGGGGAACTGGTGTGCATTCAGACGACTGGTGAGGACCAACAATGACGTAGAAGGCTGGCACCAGCGTCTGAATCAAAGGGCAGTGAGGGACAACTTATCTTTATATATTTTAATCCCTTTACTGTACCGTGAGGCGTCCCTGGTAACCTTGCAATACCAACTGGTTTCTGAGTTAAAGCTAAAGTCCAGTCGCCGCAAGGACAATAAGGAAAAACAAGAACATTTATGGAAACTTTGGGACCGTTACGAGGAAAAACAGATAAGCACCTCACAGTTCCTTAAGGAATGTTCACGTTTTATCCCAGGAAGTTCCTAAACTAGCATTAGAAAAAAACAGTAATGGTTGTTATTTTACTTAAGTTAGTTGTAAAGGATAATGTAAAAATAGCCACTATTCACTGAGTATTCTCAGTGAATATCCTATCCTTCGGGGGCGTCTTGTTTCTAAACGTGTTAGTCTTAAATCCTTTAATCTCAAATCTTGCTACAATGTACCTCTTAATTAATATATGTTATGTACTCTCGCAACCCAATGTACCTTCTTGTATATAAATAAATAGATTTAAACTGTAAGGGGGTATGGTTTGCACCTTGCTATTATAATAATGGAAAAATATGGAAGAAAAAAATGGAAATAATTGAAAAATAATGGAAGAAAAAAATGGAAAAATGGAAAAATAATGGAAGAAAATAATGGAAAAATAAGCGCTAATTATATGAACAAGTGCCATGTATTAATGGCAGCGAACAACAGCGAACACAAACCAGCGCATATACGAACGGAATGGTTTGTATGTACAATTCCTCAGTGAACGAAGTTGTTTCTAGCCCGGTATCCGAAATTGCAGTAGACGACTTGACCAGTCCCCAACTGTAGCCTCTGTTCACCCATTAGTGAATGGGTACGATTTGGCGGGGTCGCATCCCGAGGAAAAGATTAGGATTAAGGACCTACCCAAAAAACTCTGTGTGTGTGTGTGTATATATATATATAATATTATAATATATATATATATATATATATATTATATATATATATATATATATATATATATATATATATATATATATATATATGTATATATGTATATATATATATATATATATATATATATATATATATATATATCACATATATACATGTACATATATACATATACATATATACATATATACATATACATATATATATATACATATTGATATATATATATATATATATATATATATATCACATATATACATATATACATATATACATATACATATATACATATTATTTCTAACCTAAACAATAAGCAATGTGTGAGTGTGAGGTGTGCCAAGGTGAACAGTTGTCGTTGCCTGTAAACAACAACAGTTGAGCGCTCGTGCAGCGAGCAGTGGAGGAGGACTCCATAAAGAAGGCAAGTCCTGCTATAAACAACATTAAGTCATTGCTTAACCACCATCACTGGCGCCGTCATCCAACAACGCCACTGAGGCAGTCAGTCATCCAGAGCTGACAACCTTCAGTAAACCGCACGTACCATAAAGAATCGCCTATAGGTATTCCAATTTCTGTTATCTTGTGGTGTACGCCCTCTGCTGATAACCAGAGGGGGTGACACCGGTTCAGTGGCTTGTCGGGACTGAAATAGTTGGGCATATTTGCTTTCACCAGACAAGGCTGTTCACCTTCCTGTAAAATAAGTATGTATACCTGTGAAACACTTGTTGTGGGTTCCCATCTTGAGGAATGTGAGTGGTGAACCTGGAGGGACCTCATGAAGTCTTCCAGGAAGTTTTCCTGTCACAGACTGATCAAACCACACCTCTGTACTTGAAGATACTAGGGTTGTTAACAAAGCACTAATTTAATGAGTTATGGCATGTTTAAAATTGAAAACTATTTTAGCATAAAACATCTACCAAACTGTGTGTGAAATTATAATTGCCATAATTAGGCTAGGATATTGTTTCCTATGGCATGTAACCTCGGATAATGTATTTCTTAACAATAAGCACTCCCATTCTAAAGTTTGTGCATAAGAGCCAAGACATTCTTCAACAATATGCGAGTGTCCAGTTAGCAATGATTTTTTTTACATTGCTATGTATACCTAATTTTGCTCATTAAAAAACACACTAATTTCATGATACTTTGAGCTTTGCAACTATTGTTTCATTCACTCATGAATATTCGAAGGTATTCTTATGCTCTACTCAATGCTTACTAGTGCAGTGGGCTCAACTCGCATTCCATGTTTGCCTTTAATTTAAAACCATGTATGAATTTTGAGATGTGGATATTAGATGAACTTATAGTTGGGTCTTCATCTATGCTCTGTGATCTCTCGTATAAAAATATTGTAGCAGCGTGCACTGCTGTTTAAAAAAACTTGGTAATTAAACCAAAAATAAATGCAATCTAGCCTAACATAACATAAACCTTATCAAACAATATGTACAGTTTTCAAAATTTGCAAATGTGCTATTTCAACAATCCCTCATGGAAATGGAAGTACACTACAACAATTATTGTTGTACTTCCACGCAAGAGTCGCATATCAATGGGTCATCTAATAACAATCAGAATCGTTTAAAATCTTCCCTGGCATTACTGTAATTCTGATGTCGCATTAATGTCTCGCACCTTGTGTGTGATATACCGGGTATATAAAGCAAAATGTTTGTTTAACCACTGCACTGCGCCAAACAACAAATGTCGTTTTGAGAGTTGTGCATTTTTTTTTTACTTAGGCTATATTTTAATGTTTTTTAAATTAATGTTTTCATCACTCTGTGCTTTGAAATGAAAATAGCCGAGTTTGGAAACATTTTGACATTAACTTTACCTGATCATTTATAAAAACAACAAAAATATGTCCTTAACAATTGCACTATGAAGTTTTGCCAAAAACAGGTGCGCAGTTCAGGGGTTAAAGAGTAACAGTGATGTAGCTAGGTTAGATCTTTGGCAACTCTTGGACCCAACTCATAACAACAGCATACTGTATTCCTAGATCTTCACTGTATGGTTCACCATAATTATGGTTTCCCATATTTGGGGGATAAAAAGCCAGCTAGGCTTATCAAGATCCTCCTCCTCTTCCCTACCAAGGCCAAATACTTCTTATTTACAGTATTTACCTGAGGGCCACTGACACTAGTGGTCTCAATGAGAACAAGAAGCCGGTGGCTTGTTGAAGGTTCCCCATTTGCCTTGATGATCTTTTCCAGCTGTACTGTACTTTAAACGTTAACAGTTTTTTGGCGTTTAAGGCTTCGGCGGGTAGGCGGTTCCTTGGGTTAGTAATACTGTGGGTGAAAAAGCATCTCCTGTTCTCAGTCCCACATTGTAGCTAGTCAAGCTTATTAATTAATTTATTTATTTATTTTATTTATATTCAAGAAGGTACATTGGGTTTATTAGAGTACAGAGAGTTGAAATTATATATTCTTGTAAAGCCACTAGCACGCATAGCATTTCGGGCAGAACTTGAAACCATTGCTCCGTGTTTGTGTTGCATCTGACCCTTTGAAGAAATTGTCCACATCAACATCCTCCAAAATTTTCAGTATTTTAAACGTTTCAATAAGATCTGCCTTATTATGCCTGGTTTGCAGTGTTGCTAGCCCTGTGGCTCTCAACTGTTCCTGATACGAGAGATGATTTGGCTCTTGAATGATTTTTGTTGCCCGGTGTAGCACTCCAGAGCAGCTATGTCCTTTTGAAGACAAGGTCTCCCTGCTTGGATTTAATAAATAAAATGGGGGCACTCCAGAAATTTATACAGTTGAATCACTACCTTCTTTACCTTAAAGTCAAAGGTACGCTTGATTATTCCAAGGGTTTGGTTAACTTTTCTGAGTGCTGCCTGTTGTGCAACTTCCAGTGAGTGGTGGATTTTGACTCCAAGGTCCTTTTCTTCATGAACTTTCTGTAATGGAATGTTATTAATTTAGTAGTGGTGGCATGGGTTGTTATGCCCCACGTACCGGAGTGAACGATATGGAAGACAATGCAAGATTGATCCAGTGAAGGACAGAGGTGCCATAGGCACAATCAGAGAGCACTGTATAAACATCAGAGGTCCGCGTTGTTCAACGTCCTCCAAGCGACTATAAGAAATATTGCCGGAACAACCGTGGACATCTTCAAGAGAAAACTGGACTGTTTTCTAAGAGAAGTTCTGGACCAGCCGGGCTATGGTGGGTATGTGGCCCTGAAGGCCACTCCAAGCAACAGCCTGGTGGACCAAGCTCTCACAAGTCGAGCCTGGCCTCGGGCCGGGCTTGGGGAGTAGAAGAACTCCCAGAACCCCATCAAGCAGGTATCAAGCAGGTATGCAAGGTCTTGCATTTGTCAATATTAAAAAGCACAATTACACAAAAAAGCACGTTACTTACTAGACCTTCCTCAGGATGCAACCCACAACAGTTGCTTAACTCCTAGGTCCCTAATTACTGCAAAGTGAATAAAGACATTGGCTGGATGCCCAACTTTCTCTGTCCCGGTTGAAGATCGAACCCAGGATCCTCGGTTGTGAGTCATGGATGTAGACCACTGCATTACAAGACTCATCATTACAATATTATTATTTTTATTATTTTTTTATTTTTATTTATTTTCATTTATTTTCATTCATTCATTCACTCACTTGCTTATTCTTTCTTGGGTACTAAGAGTCTTTGTTTTGTATTTATTTATTTATTCTTTCTTTCTTGGCTACTATGAGTCTGTTTTTTATTTATTTATTTATGTTATACGGTACTGTATAAACAAGAGTTCTTTAATTCTTGTAAAGCCACTAGCATGCATAGCATTTTGTGCAGGTCCTCAGTCTTAATTTTCTCTGGAAAATGACATGCCAATTCACTATAAGGTCAACAGAGGCATACAATTAAGGATTGGTGCCTAGTCAATCCTTCCCAGCCAGGATATGAATTCGGGCCAAATCGCTAGTGAAATGCGGGATGAGTGTCTTACCACTGCATTACGGGGACTGCCTATAAGCTCCTTATGAGTTTATACCATTCCTAACGTAGATCTGAGTAAATTTAGTTCATTTGTATCTCCTCCTCATTCAGTGGGCAGCAGTGGAAGGGCTACAGAAAAATATGTAGACTCAGACTCTGAAACCTGTGCTTGTTTGACTAAGCTAATTTGTTATTATTACTTCCTTGCTTCTGTCATGTCTTGCTGTCTTGTCATGTCTTTCTATCTTCTAGGTTGTCTGTAGAACATTACTTGCTATCTTCCAGCTTGTCTGTAGAACATTACTTGCTATCTTCCAGCTTGTCTGTAGAACATTACTTGCTATCTTCCAGCTTGTCTGTAGAACATTACTTGCTATCTTCCAGCTTGTCTGTAGAACATTACTTGCTATCTTCCAGCTTGTCTGTAGAACATTACTTGCTATCTTCCAGCTTGTATGTAGAACATTACTTGCTATCTTCCAGCTTGTCTGTAGAACATTACTTGCTATCTTCTAGCTTGTCTGTAGAACATTACTTGCTATCTTCTAGCTTGTCTGTAGAACATTACTTGCTATCTTCCAGCTTGTCTGTAGAACATTACTTGCTATCTTCCAGCTTGTCTGTAGAACATTACTTGCTATCTTCTAGCTTGTCTGTAGAACATTACTTGCTATCTTCCAGCTTGTCTGTAGAGCATTACTTGCTATCTTCTAGCTTGTCTGTAGAGCATTACTTGCTATCTTCTAGCTTGTCTGTAGAGCATTACTTGCTATCTTCTAGCTTGCCTGTAGAGCATTATTGCTATCTTCTAGCTTGTCTGTAGAACATTACTTGCTATCTTCTAGCTTGTCTGTAGAACATTACTTGCTATCTTCTAGCTTGTCTGTAGAGCATTACTTGCTATCTTCTAGCTTGTCTGTAGAACATGACTTGCTATCTTCTAGCTTGTCTGTAGAGCATACTTGCTATCTTCTAGCTTGTCTGTAGAGCATTACTTGCTATCTTCTAGCTTGTCTGTAGAACATGACTTGCTAGCTTGTCTGTAGAACATGACTTGCTACTTGCTTGCTATTGAGTGGCTTTCAGATTCTGCTTCATTGAGGACTACTCTAAGAGTT
Organism: Procambarus virginalis; assembly: GCA_020271785.1. NCBI lineage: Eukaryota > Metazoa > Arthropoda > Malacostraca > Decapoda > Cambaridae > Procambarus > Procambarus virginalis. The sequence continues at coordinate 18,565,460 of WNGS01167840.1, read as the reverse complement.
CGTTCTGAAACTAGTCTTTTATTAACTCCAAGATGAAGCCTGAGTTGCCTAGGGCTTGAAGCTTCACAACTAATCCTGAGTGCCAGACCCGATCAAAGACACCTTCTGTATCTAGAGCATTAACACCGCTGATCTTGGACTCATCCAGTGACTGTTGTCACTTAGTGGAGAGATTTAGCAAGAGATCAGCATCAGAGTGGCCTTTTCTAAAACCATACTGTTTATCACTTAGTAGTTGTTCATGGTCAAATATGATTCAAGAATTTTACCAATAATGGGGAGCAGTGACACTGGTCTGTAGTTACCAACAACTGAGCTTATTTTGTGTACTGGAACACACATCTGCCTTCTTCCATAAGGAGGACCAACCTCCTTGAGCTAGGCAGAGTAGGTAGAGGCATGTAAAGGGGCTTTAATTGACACAAGTAAAGCCCCACAGCTTTACTTGTGTCTAGCATTTTAAGAAGATGGACACTTCAGCCTGCTGTATAACCACTTCAGTCATCCCTGACATGCTGCTTTTTAGAGGACAGGTATTTATAATGAAACAGAAGGTATGGTGGGTATATCTCTTATCTGTTATCATTCTCCCTTTCACCAGTT
>WNGS01167840.1:18523796-18534213 GCA_020271785.1 Procambarus virginalis | reverse complement strand
GGGTGTTAGTCAGCTGTCATGGGCTGCTTCCTGGGGTGGGAGGCCTGGTCGAGACCGGGCCGCAGGGACACTAAAAAAGCCCTGAAATCATCTCAAGATAACCCAGCGTAGCAAGTGCTGATTGGAGAACTGGGCTAGCAGTAGGAACTGAAGGAGATTGTGATACATGATGTTCACATGATGCAGGATTCAGCGAAGTTTGAAGAACTGATCCTGACAGAGGGACCGAAGAATGTTGAAGTCCGAGGTGAGGTTGAAGTTGTGACCTAGTAGACTGGATGATACGTTGCGTTGCATGTCGGGCAGGATGTTGAGTGGCTCCTCTCTGATGACTGTAGCTATAGTTCATGATCCCATCTCGCGGTGGTGTGATGGTGTTCCTATCGCCAGGGTGGAAGACTGAAGGTTTTCTAATACCTGGCAGGGCGAGAATGGAGTTAGTACTAGACAAGGATTTACGCCTTTCAAATGCAATGGAAGGCAAGTTTGTCTTACAATATTTTAGCTGAGGGCTGGTGAAGTTGTCTGGAGAAGCACGTTTATTTGGATTTGGTTAGTAGAGAGAAGGATCTTTCCTGGTGTTGGAATAGATTGAGAATTTAGAACCATTGTAGTCAGTCCAAGTACAACGAGAAGGATTAGACAATACCTTGGTGATGTTGGTTGTCTTACTCAGGTCGTTGGAGAAGATGGTATCACACTTTTCCTGACATTTCTGGTGGTGTCCGTACTGAGGGCACTGCTTTCCAAGGTGTTTCACTACGTCAGCAGCCGTACTGTTTTGGACGGAAACTGCTGTAGAATACCTGATTGTAGAACACGGGATAGAACACAAAGGACCATTACTGGAACCTGTCTGGGACAGATGCTCGTCATAGTTGTTGATGTGGCTGATCAACTCAGAAGACACTGGTACCTGTATTAGGGATGCCTTTAATGGAAGAGCGTTCGGCTTACCTGTCATCTGAGACATGCGACAATTTTTTATGAAGGTTTTGACATCTCGAATCATACCTGGCCAGTAGTAATCCTGTTTCAGGGCCTTGTAGGTCTTGTAGAAGCCGTAGTGTGAGCGAGATCCCCTGACCAGACGCCAGATATCTGATCGTAGGCTGTAGGGAACTAACAGTTGTTTGATGTTGGCCCGATCGTCGTTCACCTTCAATTTCCTGGTTCTATAATGCCAGTACAACACTTAATTTTCTACAATGAAACCAGTGATAGCGTTAGGTTGTATCTCAGCCTGTAAGAATAAAGGTGTTAAGGAGGGATCCTCTCTCTGCAACTTACGGAACTCCAGCATTGTGAGAGTCGGTGGGAGGCTCGGAGGATCTTGAGGAACAGCTGCAGCAGCTGGTTTCGGGTGAGCAGCTGTGGCCCGCTTCGTCACCATAACAGGAGGGAAGACGACGTTAGAATCTTTTGATGGGACCTCTTTAACCAACTGCAAAACAGGATTTTCCACTGCCGAGTCACATATCTGGGGATCTTCAGTGATGATTACATTTGCAGGTTGTTGATCTTCTGCCAAGTCGTTGCCCAGGAGAAGTTGAACTCCTGACATGGGAAAAGGCTTTTCCCGGATGGCGACTTGGACTTCACCTTGCATAAACGGACAATCCAGGCGGACTCTGGCAAGTGGATATGGTGTAGTAGCAGTTAGGTCCATGATGAGAACAGTTTCTCCAGTGTAGGTGACGTTGGGTACAGCTGATTTCAGAAGAATGGACTGTAGAGCAGCTGTGTCTCTCAAGATCTTCACTTTGAACCTTTCCTTCGAATTTCCACGGCTGGCAGAGACTGTTCCGGAGTACAAGTGTCTGTTGAAGAGAGAAAGATCAGTGGAAGAAACAAAAATATTCATTACAGGCTTAGGACTCTTGTGAATTTTTGGAGGAGGTGATTTGGGCTTATTTTCACTGCTGACCTTAAAGTGAGGATTGGTACACTTTTCTATGGTATGCCCATAGTCTTTGCAATAATTGCAATACAACGAGGAGTTCACATTACTGGTACTCAATTTTTCAGGACTAAACCAGGTCTTACTAAATGGCGTGTTGGCTGGTACTCTGTGAATAAGACTGTAGGAGTCAGCCAATTGAGCACATCGGGTGAAGTCGTCGTCTTCCTTGTCGGCGAGGTAGAGACGTATTGAAGTGGGTACACGCCAGAGGAATTCTTCCACTAAGATGAGATTGACGAGATCTGTAAAGGTGGAGACTTTTGCGGCTTCCAGCCACTTCATAAAATATCTCTCTTTGTTATTTGCAAACTGTAGATAAGTGGTAGCACTTGTTTTAAGATAATCCCTGAACTGAATAATCTCTGTCTGTAGGTCTCGGTGGAGAAGAGGTAGGCATCGAGCACTGCTTGCTTCAGTACCTGGTAGTCAGTTTCAGACGCTATAGTACTGAGAGTCACTGCAGCTCTACCTGTTAAATGAGACCTGAGAAGCACAGACCACTGATCCTGAGGCCAGCTGAGTTGGTTAGCCAGAGCCTCAAATGAAATAAAAAAAAGACATCTACTTCTGCCTCAACAAAAGATGGCATCAACTTAATTGCATGTGAAAGGTTAAAATGTACCGGAAGTTTAGCTTCAGCTTGTTGGCGCCGAGTGTGGTGTGTATTTTCCAAGTCGAGTTCTTTTCTACGGTGGTCTAGAGCACTATCGGCTTGCTTCTTATTGTGTTCACGTTGTATCTCCAGATCGCGTTCTTTTAATTCAAGCTGTTCCCTTTCACGCTCACGTTGGAATTCAACCTGCTTACGTTGTAGGGCAGCTTGTTCTTTCTGGAGCTCAGCTTGTTTTTCAGCGAGCTTAAGTTGAAGTTCGGCTTCCCGTTCCTTCCTTTGGAGAGCTTCCTTTTCCCGCTCACGCTCTAGGGCAGTATGTTCTTTCTGAAGCTGAAGAGCTTCTCTCTGAAGAGCAGCTTGCTCCTTCTCAAAGGCAGCTTGTTCTTTCAGACGTTCACGTTCGGCGTTAGCGAGTTCTAGCTTCAATTTCATGACTGCCAAGGCGTTCTTGTCTGCAATTAAGTAATGTTCATGAGATTCAGAAGTAATAGCATCATTGTCTAATAAGTGGTCCAATATGAGGTTATGCAAATCAGTTTTAGTGGCTCCATGTGCGGCTGTAAGGTGGTACTCATTTACTAGAGTCAGCATCTCCGTCTTGGTGGCACAAACTAGTGTGCTCACTTCATCATTTGGATTCTGTCTGAATGTGGAAAGACGAAATATGGTGAATGATAGCAAATATATGCAAGAGAATACTAGGGTGGATGTACCAAAATATGAAATGTCAGTGACAGGATGACGTGGCAATGGTAAACTATCCAGTTAAACTTAATAAGTTACACTTAAGATGAAAAATGAAACTAAGCGTTTCAAGAAAGTAGGGAATCTTGTACCCGGTACTCTATATGATGAGGATAAGGGCAAGAGGGATCCTACTTGAATGTTGAGACAATTGTCTCGAAGGTAGTCCAAAAGTGTAGGGATTTCTTACCTTGTCTCTGATGACGAGAACAAAGGTAAGAGGTTTCCTACTAAAACTAGACAGTACTTACAGAATTAACAATCTTTGTGCTCTGGAAAAGAATGTTAACTCCCTACCTGTGTAAGTACCATATCTCTGACCGACGCGTAGGAGGTGCGAAGTGTCAATTAATGACGAGAACTGCTTGTAGGGGTCCCAACCTTACAACATAGTCCGTGCGAGAGGAACTTTGGCCCTCTATATCCTCCTACGTTCCGGTTGCAAAGATGTGGGTGTACTTGACCAGAAGACAGACCAAAGTACCAGGGTACCAAAGGGGGTGATTTGTCTGAATGAGAACTCTCCTGTAGGGACGAGAATAAGGTGGAAACACAGGACATAGCAAAGATTATGGAACAACCAATCACGAGTATGACTGTGGCCACAAGACACCACGTAATCCAAAGTCATCCAACAATCATTAAATGCTACATCTGGAAAGCAAACAGTTTGAAGCACCATTATAATTAGTCAAAGAATAAGAGTTCTGAAAAATTAAATTTGTAATAAAGCCAAGTACAGTTACCACAACATTAAATGAAGAGTCTAGAAGCATTGCCTGAGTGAGGCTCCTAGGACAGGCCCCCAATTTGTGACGGTAAAAAATAGGTGTTATTGCAGTCTTCCCTAGGCAGATGGAATGCCTGTCACAAAATTAAAAATTAAAGAAAAAAAAATTAAACTGCAAGTTGTCTTCACTGTGAGGTTAACTGTAGGAGAAAACATACAGAACAAAAATTTAAAAATACTTTACTTTAATAAAAATTACTTTAAACAAATTACAAAATATATAATAATATCCAGGCTTGGCTTTAATACAAAATGTGCAAAACAAACAAGATGAACAATTAAATTTACATTACGTTTAAGGTGCAAAATAATATATGGTGCAGAATACCATGAGCTAGTGTGACTAAGTCTGTTACCACACTGAGATGTGTCAACAGGTCTACTCAGTGGAGCACACAAGAGTAATCTGAATCTTAGAGAGCTTGGTAGCCCTATATATACAGAATATTGGCCGGCCAGAGGGCGTTGAGGTCTCCTTTAACTAGGAACCGGCTCACTGTAAGTGCTTGTTTGGGAGGGCGTGGCCTCCCAGTGACCCAGGTGCGAGGTGGGGTGACGGGCCCTGGTAGAGGAGGGAGACTGGTGCTATTGTCTAGCCGTCTGGAAGTAGTAGTAGTTGTTGTTCTTGGCTGCAGTCGTTGATTACATAGACGTGAATGAGTAAAATAGGCGATAATGGAGTAGGCCGAATCTCTTCCTAGAGATTTCAGTTGATTGGAGTTCTTTGCCTACCATGGACCACGAACCTGGGCCCCCTCAGAGAGGCTAGAGAAGTAATGGCCTATGGAAACCCCCCATGTATTTTGAAGTATTACATATCTGTCATCGACCGGGGCTGGCACCCAGAAAGGTAGGCATCACAAAACAAACCCCACATGGTAAAAAATATTATTGATACCCCTAGAATAGAGAATAGAACTTCCCAATTCTATAACAAGCAAACAAGGAAACATCACACCCCACCGTTGCGTCGCTCATCTGTGCAGGTCGGCTGATGTCTGACTGTGGCTGTCGTCAACTTTGACCTTTCATTCTGTGCTGTCTTGTGCCTTGTGGTGTTTTTCTGCAGTCCGCAGGCCAGGAGTAATTTATTATCCACAGGGCGTTAAGGAACCACTCCTGTAGGGTTCTTTTGCTGCTTGGCAATTGCCTGCCCTTGGGGTCAGATGGGGTTTTCTTTTCTTTTGTTTGACCTTGGGTTGAGAGTGGTGTCATTGCTGGTAGGGGCACAAGGTACCGTGTAGCTTGTCTTCCATTGTATACAGCGGCCAATTCTGTTCCTCCTGGAGACGTTGTACTTTTGTGGAGTGTTCTTTTTCTTTTTGTTTGTTGTGCCTGGTGGGGTTTTGCCCCTTGGTTCTGAGCCACCACCTGGTATATTGGTGGTCTTCCGCTAGGCCCCCCGTGCTTGTACACGTCGCAACTGTTCAGTTCTTTGCAGTTTCTCATGGTAGTTTGGGCCAGCCGGTTAGCAGTATTTTGCCTGGGATTTCCTTAGCAGTCAGCCTAAGGGCCATGGAAATCCCCATTGTGGCTCTTTGAACCTATAGACGCGTCCTCTGGGTTCGAACCCGCTGAGTGCACGGTTAATGGTTGCTCTGTTTCCTTGTCTCAAGGTGACACTTACCTTTTTGCCTCCGTCATGCTGCCCGCTGGGTTGATGACACCTTTGACATGGAGTCCTGCGAGTTTTGTTCCTTGCTTGTGCTCCAGTTTACCCATTCTACTGATATTGATGTTCCTGTACAGGCGGCTTTAGCGTTGCATGTACGGTATCGGTTGCTGCAGTGCACTAGGTTGGTTGCTTACCCGGATGGATTATAGTTGGGGGGGCATTAGTTGCTTCCACTTTGGTTTTGTCCGCGCTCCTGAGTCCTTCCATGGTTGGTGTTGTTCGTCCCCCCGCCCTCGGCTCTCAAACGTCAAGAGGGTTTCAGAGTCGGGGGCAGGGTTTAGATGGAAGTGAGATGATGATCGCAATTCTGGATAAAACCCCAGCAGAGCACAGAGAATCACTTCTAACAGCCTGCACGGAAATCTCCAATGTTTTCAAACAAATTGTCAAGGACACCCAGTCAGTACCAGAATTGGAGCTACACCTCAGCGTGTCGGGGCCGGATGCGACGTTGGCGGCGGGGCTGGATGCAACGTTGGCGGCGGGGCTGGATGCGACGTTGGCGGCGGGGCCGGATGCGACGTTGGCAGAGGGGCTGGATTTGTAGTGTTAGCAGAGGGGCCGGATGCAACGTTGGCAGAGGGGCCGGATGCGACGTTGGCGGCAGGGCCGGATGCGACATTGGTGGCGGGGCCGGATGCGACGTTGGCAGAGGGCCGGATGCTATGCTGGCACCGGACGTAACGTTGGGGTTGGGCGCGGTGTCGGTGCCTGAACTGGGCGCGATATTGGCGTCAGGGATTTTGAGACAACGAAAACATGGACCCAAAATCTGCTGATATTATAAATGGGGTATCTGTAAGCATGGGATATTGGGGAAAACAAATGTACTATGTAAATATGATCATCCCAGAATGTGTAGGAACCTTCTTAGTACAGGTAAATGTACCAAAAGCTGTGATCTCTTTCACCCAGAACTGTGCAAGAACTCTTTAAATAAGAATGAATGTTTCAACACACAATGTCCAGCTTTTCATATATAAGGTACCAAGCGAATAAGACAGACAAACTATCTCGATGAAAGCAGCCACAACAATATTTACCAGGATGATTTTTTAGCAAAAGGAGGAGGAGAAGAATGGCTAAAAATGTCCAGACTCTACCGTCAACTCGGTCAAATGCTAGAGAGGACGCAAACACAGTGGCCTCCTTACCAGAGACTCAGATATTAACACCAAGTAAAGCATCCAGCACTTCCACAAACATAACATCATTTTTATTTGCCAACATTCAGGGTATAAAAACACACAAATGTAACAAAGTGCACTTCATAGATGGCTTCTTACATGAGGCAAATGCAGTGTTTGCAGCCCTAATGGAAACTCAAACTAAGGACTACCATGATGGCAAAATATGGATTTCGGAGTACAATCTTTTCAGATGTGACAGGAAACACAGGCTACAGGGTGGGGTAGCCTCTATATCAAGGACATAATCATCTGTAGTAGTAGTAGTAGTAGGCATCCTTCAGTCTTGGGAGACTATGGAGTTGCCCCCCTAGTTGTCAATCCTGGTGCAGCGTCTGATGTGACTGATGAGACCAATCCGAGAGTGGCAGTCCATCCCACACCGAGCACAAACGAAGTCCGATTCTGGTCTGTCTTCCTGGCTACTGGCCTTCCTTCTGTCTCTTTGCCTCCGATTCCTTGGCAAGTGATTCCTCGAACTTGGAGAGACCTCTTTGAACAGACTGCCCCCAGGCTGAACGGTCTGCAGCCAGTGTCTCCCACATAGCAAGATCGACGTCCATGGCTTTCAGGTCCCTCTTGCATACGTCTTTGTATTGTAGCTGGGGCTTGCCTGTTGGACGCTTTCCCTGCATCAGCTCTCCGTACAGGAGATCCTTGGGAATCGTGCCGTAACCCTTCGCACAACATGCCCGAGCCAGCGCATTCGTCTCTGTTTCAGCATTGTGTACATGTTGGTGATTCTTGCTTTTCCCAAGACGTTGTTGCTTGTCACCGTGTCCTGCCAGGTGATGTCCAAGATGTGTCGAAGGCAGCGCATGTGGTAGGCATTCAGCTGTCTTTCCAGACGGGCGCAGAGTGTCCAAGACTCACTGCCATAAAGGAGAGTACTCAGGACACAGGTTCTGTAAACCTGAATCTTGTATACTCAGTCAGCCTGTTGTTGGCCCACACTCTCTTGTCAGTCTGGACATGGTAGTAGATGCCTTACCGATGTGTTTGTTTAGCTCCATATCAAGAGTCAGAGATTGTGGAGCCCAGGTACACGAAGTTGTGAATGACTTCCAGTTTGGAATCGGAGATGCCGATGTCAGGTAGGGAGTCCACTCCTTGTCCCATGACTTGTGTTTTCTTCAGGCTGATGGTGAGTCCGAAAGCCTGAGAGGCCTCGCTGAAGCGGGTCATGAGCCGTTGGAGGTCTTCGGCTGAGTGAGCAGTGACTGCTGCGTTGTCGGCAAAAAGGAAGTTGCGNGGACTTGCCTGAAATGCTACGCATGCTAGTGGCTGTACAAGAGTGTAAGAACTCTTGTATATACTATATAAATAAATAAAATAAATAAAAAAAATTATTTGGTAAAAAAAAGGACTGTTCTGATTGAAATATTTAAAAACAAATCTTAACTACAGTGCCGCGTGAATTGTGCCTGGTTGGCTGCGTGTTTTATATTGCTGACTATCATGGGGAGGTCACACTGGAGACACTACACACATGGAAGCGGGTCATACAGCAGCATGGGGGTGAAGTAAGTACTTGTTATGGTTTGATCTTTAAGGTTTTTCTTACGTCAAAAGACTACAGTATACTGTAGTCTTCTGTAATGCAATAATATAAATTTAATAATTAATGCAACGTTAGTAATTTAATAATACAAATGTTATTCAGATATTTTTATTGTGATGTTTGCTTAGCAAAGCTTTTATGTATGTTGGTTTTACCTGAAGTTAAATATTTTTTCTGGGGGGGGGGGAGCCCCTTGAGGCTCCCTGAAGTTATCACACTTCACGCTCCCTAATACAGTGCCATACTACTAGGTGCCATCAGTCACAGAGTTCTTATTGGCCTACCGGAGACCACAAGCCAGAACCTGGCCCCCCTCAGAGAGGTGCAGAGAGAGGTGGCCATATGAACTCTTTACATTTAAAGTAATTCATGTCTGCTACCACCAGAGAAGGCACCCAGAAACATTGCTGGGTGACTTCTGTAACTACCATGCTGGTTCGTCCTTATCTTTCACTCTTTGCGTCTGGAGTTTTTGACATGTATTTATCATCATCTTAACTAACAATGGATTCGTGGTTGGTTCAACCTAGGGTGTATCATGCACGTTGCCCAGTGGTGGCTTGCTGCCGTTGCCTTCTTGCCACCAATTCTAGTTGGATGGACTCCTTGTGGGTTGATCCGGTTTCCAAGGTTCCCTGTTCCAGGACTCATATTTCTTAGGTCGTCTGTCTGAGAATCATATTTCTCTTGGGTTGTGTGTTGCGGCTGATGGTCTCTTCCTTACTCTAATACCTACTGTGCTGCCACCTCCCTGGTAAGTGCCCTTTTTTGTGGAGAGCCGCTTTCAGCTCCCTGGAGCTATACTGGACTGAAGTGTATACTGTATATTAGACCATGGCAACAGTCAGTCGCTGGAGTTCTTAGCATACCAGGGACCACGAGCCAGAACTTGGCCCCCTCAGAGAGGCACAAGACATGAAAAACAGACATGCAGACCTAGGAAACAGGGTTGGTTCAACAGAAATTGCGAGAGGGCCAGAGATCAAAAGACACAAGCATGGAATCATTATAGAAAGAGGCCAAACCCCCCAAACATACCAGCGATACAAAGATGCAAGAAACAACTACATGTCAGTAAGGAGAGAGGCAGAGAGGAACTTTGAGAACGGTATAGCAGACAAATGTAAATCAGATCCAGGCCTTTTCTATAAATTCATTAAAAGCAAGCTGCAGGTAAAGGATAATATTCAGAGGTTGAAAATGGGGGACAGATACAGGGAAAATGAAAAGGAAATGTGTGAAACATTAAACGACACATTCCAAAGTGTGTTTGTACAAAATGAGATCTTCAGAGAAACAGACACGATAAGAATTCTAGAGAACAGCATAGAGCACACAGAGGTGTCTAGAGATGAAGTGAAACAAATGCTCCTGGAGCTAAGTAAGAACAAAGCAGTTGGCCCAGATGGAGTTTCACCATGGGTTCTGAGAGAATGTGCAGTTGAGCTCAGCATTCCACTTCAGCTGATTTTTTAGACATCTTTGTGTGCAGGAGTTGTAGCAGATGTGTGGAAAAAGGCTAACATAGTTCCAATCTACAAAAGTGGCAGCAGGGAAGACCCCCCCCCCCTCAATTATAGACCTGTATCATTGACAAGTGTAATAATCAAAATATTGGAAAAAATAATAAAAATAAATGGGTAGAACACCTGGAGAGAAATAATATAATATCAAACAGACAGTATGTTTTTTGATCTGGAAAATCCTGTGTAACGAATTTACTCGGTTTCTATGATCGAGCCACAGAGATTTTACAGGAAAGAGATGGTTGGGTTGACTGCATCTATCTGGACCTAAAAAAAGGCTTTCGGCAGAGTTCGACATAAGACGTTGTTCTGGAAACTGGAAAATATTGGATGGGTGACAGGTAAACTTCTAACATGG
>WNGS01167840.1:18427747-18522796 GCA_020271785.1 Procambarus virginalis | reverse complement strand
ATAAAAAAATTCTGACTAATTGAAAAATGAGGGCAGTAATCGGGGCAATGTATCGGACTGGAGAAATGTCACAAGTGGAGTACCACAGCGTTCAGTTCTTGCACCAGTGATGTTCATTGTCTACATAAATGATCTACCAGATCATAAACAGAATTATATGAAAATGTTTGCTGATGATGCTAAGGTAATAGGAAGGATAAGAAACTTAGATGATTGCCATGCCTTTCAAGAAGACCTGGACAAAATAAGTATATGGAGCAACACTTGGCAAATGGAATTTAATGTTAATAGATGCCATGTTATGGAATGTGGAATAGGAGAACACAGACCCCACATAACCTATAAATTACGTGAGAAATCTTTACAGAATTCTGATAAAGAAAGAGATCTAGGAGTGGTTCTAGATAGAAAACTATCACCTAAGGACCACATAAAGAATATTGTGCGAGGAGCCTATGCCACGCTTTCTAACTTCAGAATTGCTTTTAAATACATGGATGGCGAAATACTAAAGAAATTGTTTACGACTTTTGTTAGGCCAAAGCTAGAATATGCAGTACAGTAAGTTGTGTGGTGTCCATATCTTAAGAAGCACATCAACAAACTGGGAAAGGTGCAAAGACATGCTACTAAGTGGCTGCCAGAACTGAAGGACAAGAGCTACGAGGAGATGTTAGAGGCATTAAATATGCCAAAATTAGAAGACAGAAGAAAAAGAGGTGATATGATCACTACGTACAAAATAGTAACAGGACTTGATAAAATTGATAAGGAAGATTTCCTGAGACCTGGAACTTCAAGAACAAGAGGTCATAGATTAAAACTAACTAAACACAGATGCCGAAGAAATATAAGAAAATTCACTTTTGCGAACAGAGTGGTAGACGGTTGGAACAAGTTAAGTGAGGTGGTGGTGGAGGCCAAGACCGTCAGTAGTTTCAAAGCGTTATATGACAAACGTGCTGGGTAGACGGGACACCACAAGCATAGCTCTCATCCTGTAAATACACTTAGGTAATTACAGGAGCAATGGCCTATAGACACCCCCCATGTAGGTGGAAGCAGTCTATGTCTGCCATCTATCAGGTTAGGTACCCAGAAAATTAGAAATCCCAAAACAAACTACAACTGGTTAAAAATTGCAAACCAAAATCCAAACGAGCAAGCAAAACTCCCCAATCAGAAAACAAGCTTGACGTCACAACAGCCGCTGCTCCACTGTCTACACAGCTTCCCCTTCCTGGGGGGGGGGGGGACCAGACATCCCATGCCAGCTACCCAACCCCAGTTCTGAGGCTGTTGTGTTGGGTGATGGTTGATCGACTCTGGCTCCAATCCATGAGCAGTGCTGTACCTTGTGATGTTGTAATGCAATGTGGTAGCGTGTGAACCAGGTGTAATTCCAGAAGTACTGCGGCTACATGCATCTAGGGTAACCTTTCCTAGGTGCCCTGTAAGTACTGCCATTGCAGTTTGGGGTTACCTTCAGTAAACTGTTCGGGGACCACCTTCGCAGGTTTTTTGCTGCTTGGTGATTGCCCACTCTTTGGGTCAGCTGTTTTTTTTTTCCTACCTCTGTTTGGCCTTGGGTTGGAGGTAGGTATCGTTGCTGAGAGCTGCACAAGGTACTGTGCTGCTGTCTTATAATACACTAGATCCCTGTAATTGCACACGTCACAGGGGTTCAGCATTTTGTTCGGTTGTTTGGTAGTTTTGGGATAACTGGTTAGCAGTACCTTGCCTGGGCTTCCCTTAGCAGCCAGCCTAAGAGATTTGGAAACCCCCATTAAGGCTCATTGGACCAATGGATGCTTTCTCTGAGTCCCATCTTGCTTTGTGCAAGTTTGAAGGTTGCTCTGCCTCCTTGTCTCAGGGTGACGCTCATTGTTTTTGCCTCTACCATGCTGCCTGTTGGGTTAATGACACCTTTTACCCAGACTCGTGTGAGTGATGTTCCTTGCTTGTACTCCAGTTCACCCAGTTCACTGTTATTGATATTCAGGTGCATGCGAGGTTTAAATTACTGCAACGCACTAGGTTGGATGCCCCGAGGCTGCCCCTGCTTTGGTTATAGGGACCCAGACTTGGGGCATTAGTCACCTTGACTTTGGTTTCATCCGTGCCCCACTTGTTCTTCCCCTGCTGTGGACATCCTGCTCCCAACCCCCTGCTCCTGTTTCCCAAACATCTGAGGGTTTCGAAGTTGGGGCAGGGCTTTCTTGGTGGTGAGACTTGGGCGGCTTCGGGGACAGCCCCTTCCGAATCGGCGGCAGAGGTATTTGAGCCTATCTCCTCCGGGGCTTTCGGGTTGTACTAGCAGACCCCCCTTCTTCCTGGTTTTCCAGTGGACTCTGCCTTTTCTCCAGAGGCAGAGGTTTGGAGAACAGTTCTGCCCTGAGTCCTGACGTGGAAGATCCCAGGGCTGGGGAGTTGACTTGGAGGGTTTGGGCCCCGTTTGACTCCACTTAGGTGTTGGTCCCTCGGCGCGGGGTTTGTTGTTACAGGGGAGGGATTTTCGTATCTCCCCTCCCTATACGAGTTTGATATGAGTTCCAGGGGGGGGGGGGGGTCCTGCCTGGAAGGGGTCGTGCTAGGGCTCGGGGTTCCTTCGGTCATCGTAAGCCAGTAGTACCAGATTCAGGGCCAGCCCCTCCTACAGAGCCATCGAAATCTGGTCAGCGCAGTGCTCGCTCTGAGCATCGGTCGGGCTCTTGAATAGGTTGTCGGTCCTTTTGCTGTTTGTCCCGTTGAAAGGGCAATGGTGGAAGGCTCGCACTGTTTGCTCTCTCCTGGTCCCATGATTTTTGGGCATTTTGGGTCATTTTCTCCGGCCTGTGGTGACGTTGAGTGCCTCCTTCTCCTTCGGGGGGTTCAGAGCTGGTGGGGGCAGGCCTCTTCTCCTGCGCTCTTGCCAGGTCATCCTGGAGTGGGTACACTTGGGCGTGGTCAAAATGACGGCATCCCTCTGGTGGGTTTCCCACCTGTTTCCATGTGCAGATCTGAGGTTCATTCTGATCTTTTCCTGTCTGAACCCCTGGGGCTTTTCCCCTCCTTTTGGGTGACCACCTATGTCCCAGGTCTGGCTGCTTTTGGAGCCAGGCGCTTGGATGGTGTCCCTGGATCTCTGGTGACGCATATTGGCTCATCCCGATTCATCCTTGGTTCAGGGACTGGCTCAGTTTTGTTGTGGGGAGGCATCCTTACCAATTTCGTTGCCTTACATTCTTGAACCTGGCGTGTCATGTTTTATACACCTTACTTGGGTCATGCTGATCCGTTTGCTTCTGTTAGGGGTTCGGGGTCTGGCTTACCTCGACAACTGGCTGGTCTGGTCTTCCAGCCGGTCCATGTGTCTACTCGCCAAGGATTTGGTTCTTTCCCAGCTCGCCGGGTTCGGATTCTTGGTGAACTCGAGTAAGTCCCATTTGGTTCCCTCAGTTTCGAACTTGGCCGGGTCTTGTGTGGGAATCTCAAACCATTTCCTTGTCTCTCCCTCCAGCGGCGTTGCTGCAACTGCAGTCCCGCCTTCATCTGTTTTTGGAGGGCACCAAGGTCACTCGTCTGTTGTTGGAGCAGCTGTGCGGGAATCTGAACAGTGCCATGCTGGTCTACCCATTGGGTTTGGATTTGGCTTCGGTGACTGTTCTAGTTCATTCGGGAGATGTCCCTTCCGCCACTCTCGCAATCGCTAGATTCGGACGCTGGGAGCCTTGCATCAGCTGTTGTGTCGCCGGCTTCCTCTTAGTGCTTTTTAGGGTTCAGTGCTGTGGCGCCTCCCCGAGCCCTCGCTCGATGTGTTCACAGATGCATCGTCTCTTGGCTGGAGCTTTGTGACCAGTGCCCACCAGGCTAGCTAGGGTCGGTGGGGTCTGTTCTTCTGTTGGGCTCACAGCACGGTGCAGGAGTTTGCGGTAGTGTTGGCTTTCCCTTCCGATGGTTCATGTCACTCGCAGATCGATGATTCAGCTCCATTCGGACTGCTCCTCGGTGCTTCATTTCAAGAACCGAGGGAGTTTGATGTTGTCCTTGGCGCTCTGGGGTTGGTCTCTTTGGGTGACTCGCCTCCTTAGTTCTTGTGGTTTGGCTCTCCTGGTGGTTCATATCCAGGGGGTGTCCAACGTCCTGGCAGATTGTCTCTCCTGTTTCATTCATCTGTCCACGGAATAGATGATCGACGCCGACTCGTTCCGATGTCTCTGCCGGACTTTCGAGCCTCTGGAAGTGGATCTCTTTGCGACGGTGTGGTCGAGGCGTCTCCCGGTATAGGTGGTACCCTTGCCGGACTATGAGGCTGTCGATGTCGATGCCTTCAGGAAGGACTGGGCAAGGTGGGGTTACATGTATCTCTTTCCCCTGGTTCAGTTGTTGCTCAAAGTCCTGGCTTGCTTGGAGACTTACCAGGGGAGAGTAGTCCTCTTGGCCCCTTGGTTTCAGGCACTTCTTGCTTGGTGTCCGAACCCGAGGGTCTTTCCGTGGCTCCACCTCTTTCAGGAGATTGGTCCTGCCTGTTATGAGGCTGGTTCGCTCTTCTCCTCAAGTCTTCGTGTCTGGTCTTTCTGACTTGAGTGTATCACCATTTGTATGGGGCGCAGGTGGCTTCGTTGTTGGTCTCCCATCTGTGTGCTTCATCTCGGAGGCAGTATGAGGTTTCTAGATGGTCTTTCCGGTTTTTTCTATCACTGCGTAGGTGTACTTCAGTCTCTAATAGGGTTGTTTTGTATTCCTGTCGTGGTTGTTTCAGGACCGTCATCTTATGCCGAATACTGTCGCCTCGTATCGTGTGGCACTGGCAGAGCCGCTCCAGCTTGCGTTCGGTATTGATGTTACGTCTGCTCCGTTCCACAAGTTGTCTCATGCATTGTTTCACCTCCATCCTGCTCATGTGTCGCCAGAGCTCCTCCTGGTCCTTGGACTGGGTGCTCTCTCTCCTCATTTTCTCCTCGGTTTGTGGTGGCTCCATTGGTTCTGGATTGTTT
This sequence comes from Procambarus virginalis, assembly GCA_020271785.1. Classification (NCBI taxonomy): domain Eukaryota; kingdom Metazoa; phylum Arthropoda; class Malacostraca; order Decapoda; family Cambaridae; genus Procambarus; species Procambarus virginalis. Next base: position 18,517,820 of record WNGS01167840.1, on the reverse strand, counting down.
TTCCAAGGCTTTTTGCCTGTTGGCATTGGCCTCTGGAGGTCGGTTCGGAGAGCTTCATGCTCTCCTCCAGCGCAGGGGTTTCTGCTCTTTTGGTCCTGGTGGTAGGTTTGTTCGGTTGCAGCCGTCTCCTTCTTTTCTGGTGAAGAATGAGACTGCTGCTTTCCGGAGGGGTCCTTGGGTTGTTGATGCTTGGTTGGTCAGGCTAGGGCTACATCATGTCTTGTGTCCGGTTGCAGCTCTCTGCCATTATTTGCGTGCCACGGCTTTGGTAGCCGGGGATGCGCTGTGGGTCGATCCGGTTTCCCTTCTTCCCTGTTCCTGGGCTCGTCTCTCTCAGGTCATCTGCAGGATTATTAATTAAGGCTTGCCAGCCTGCGGTCTATCCTCGTGCCTACGACGTACGTAAGTTTGCTGCTTTGGCTGCCGTGTTTGACAACATGTCTTGGGTTGACATTTGGGCATGGGGTTTTTAAGAGGTCGAACAGGGTCTTGGCCACTCGCTACCTTGTTAATGTCCCTGAACCTCGTAGGGGAAACATTGCATTGGGTCGGTGGTTGCAGCCATTTGTCTCATCTTCGCGTTGAGGAGTGAGGACTGACTGCCTCCCAGGTAAGTCCCTGTTTTCCCTTGTCTATGGATAGTTAGCTCCAGGGAGCCAACGGGACTCCCCCTAGAAAACCAGCGTTGAATGTAATGAAACACCATTTACTGAAGTCTGGGAGGTTCCCCGCCATCCCTCCCTCCTTCTGGTCACATATTTTCACATCCAGCCTAAGAACTGCAGGGTGGATTGCAAGTGTGGGGGTCTGGGACTTCCCCTTCCCCCTCCCAGGGAGGGGAAGGTTGCACAGACAGTGGCACGGCGACATGATGACATTATGCTCGTTTGCTATTTTCGTTTGGGGAGTTCTGTCCACTCGTTCAGCTTTCGGTAGCAATAGTGTCACCAGAATAGGGGCTTGTTTTGGGGTGGCACCTTTCTGGGTCCCAGATCTGGTCGATGGCAGACATAGAATGCTCCCAACCACACGGGGGTTTCTATAAGCCATTGCTCCTCGTGCCTCTCTTGATGGGGGCCAGGTTCTGGCTCATGGTCCCCGGTAGGCAAGAACTCCATGCACATTAACTGATGCCAGAAAGTTATACATATCCAGCCTGGATAGCTCCGAGGAGCCTCCGGGACTCGCCCAGAAAATGGCATTTCATTACATTCAATGCTGATTTTTTCCACCCATCTTGACTTGATCAGACTGTGTTCACACATCATCCAAGCAGCAGCCAATAGCTGGCTTAATTGTCTGCGCGTCATTAACTTGGAATGCAATTACACGTTGAACATTATTTCACTTTAGTTATATAAAATATATCTTACCTGAATATTACTTGAAATATTACAGACACTTAACCCTTTTAACTGCGCAACACATCATATGATGTGTTCAGTGACTTGCAGTAACTTGCACTCCACATCATATGATGTATTAGAGTACTACGCAAGATTTAAACGGCCTGCGGATACACGGGGTTCACCACACCTTCATCAGGGCTCTTGTAAACAGACACCATTTAAAAAAAAATCATGGGTCAAATTCCCGGGTGTGAGGGGGCCTCAGTATTGAGTGAGCTACCAAGCCTGATGCACACAACATGAGCTCACAGCACTGCTGTTCAGCTTGTGACCACAGCATTGCCTAAAAATGCCATAATATACATGTTCATACTATTATTTAGCGACGATATTATTATAGTAGACCCCTGACTGTGATAAAAATTACCAGGATTCTGATAATAGCAGGATTGTTGTGATAATTAGCACTGTAGTGGGAGGAGTAATCTTGGTGAGGAGGGAGGTAGCATTGTCTGCTGACTCTGTGTGACCACCTTTTACTGTCTGGACTCACTATACCAGCTTAGTTGTTCGCTATGGTAAACAAAACATGCAGATACTTATATATAACGTCTGTATATAAAAGCAAAAACAGTATGGTGGGAGGAGAATGGTGGCGAGTCAGGTGAGGTGAGGTGAGGGAGGGAGGGTGGGAGGGAGAGGCAGCCAGTGGCGGGCTGCACTGGGCGAGTCAGGTGTTGAGGGAGTGAGTGTGGCAGCGAGTTGCTGGCTGGTGTGTGGTGATCACTCCTCGTTGCTTTTGATTATAATAGCAACTTAGTGGTTGTTATGGTGAACAAAACATGCAGATACTTATATATAACCTGTGTATATAGTGTAATAACCGACAAAGTATTTGTTCACTGCTTGATGAAATAATAATTGAATCAACAATATGCACACCATATTTTTGAGTACAGCGATGTCACTCATTTTATTATATAAATATATCACACTACACACTATTGAATAATATTACAGCAAAAAAAAAAAAAACGAAGAAAAATCAATCAGAGACATTTAAATAATTAGGTAATTATCTCTTTGTGGCAACTCCGGCCTGACAGCTGGCGAGCAACAGACCGTCTGGGACGCACATGAGTCAGGGCCTTTTTTTGCCAGACTTCCCCACCCTATAGCGAGCAATATATGCCTCTTACAATTTTTTTATATTTTTCCCATGATCACAGAACAAAATTAACAGGTTTAGAAGAAAACAATATATTTTTTTTTTGGTATCACCTGTGGGTGACAAATGCTAAATAGCCTGGAGCCCACAGGGTTAAACAACTTCGGAAATACCTTAGTCCCGTATTTAATGACCTGGGTACAGCCCCATATAGGCCGTTATAACCGAATGGATACTGTATACACATCAGCCCAGCATGGCTCCGGGAGCCTCCACGTCTCACCCAGAAAATGGCGTTCATGATGACATTCAACGCTGGTTTTTGTTCTCTGTGGGTAGATAGCTTCTGGGAGTCACAAGGGGCTTCCCCCAGAAAACCAGAGTGTAATATAATGAAATGCCAATTTTGGATGAGCCCAATTGCTTCTTGACACCCTCCCTTCCCCAGGGCATTGGCTTGTTTCCATCTTCATAAGACCTGGTGGTGGAGCAGCCAGCAGGACCGGTCTGCCTCGATCCTCCCCAGAAACGAGGGGGGAGGTGAGGCAAACTAGCTCGCACTAGGTTCACTAATTTTTATAATTTCTTTCCATTGTGGGGGAGTTCTTTTGGCAGTTTTAAAGTTGTGGTTTGGTTCTAACAATGCAGTAGTCTGTTTGTTTTGCTGACTGTCTGTGTGCTTTTCCTGGTGGTGGCAGACATGAAAAACTTTACATGTAAGATTTTCATAGTGTAACCTTAACCTGTTTTTGTTGTTGTGGGTGTGAGTGGGGGAAGGCCACGTGAGCACGAGCTCCACGAAAAATTATATACATCTAGTGATATTCCAGTGATACAGGAACTAAAGACAGTCAGATATCTCATAAAGTGCGTCCCAACATATTTAATAATATACCATAGTGATTGCCATCCGACTTTGTGTTTTTAAGGAAATAACAAGTGAAATTCGAGTGTAGTCAACAAGTCCACCATCTGCCTGCCTGCCTGCCCTCGTGGTGCCAGGAGTCCAAAGGCAAAAGTTGCCAAGACGTTTAAACAAAAAATTGCATCCCTCCTTACTGAAACATCAAATAATCAAAGTTGTCCGTAGTGCTAAACTCTCTATATAAACAATTGTTTATATAGAGAGTTTCAAACTCTCCATAACAAACAATTAAAAATTAAGATACTGTACCTTAGCCCTTAAACTGCGCATGGCGTGTATATATGCCATGTCCCACTCATGGTGTATATATACGCCATGAGTAACATGTCATACAGTGCGCATGGCGTATATATACGCCATAGGGTACCAGGCACGATTCAAATGGCCCGCAGCTACACAGGGTTCACATTAGCTTCCTCAGGGCTCTTGTAAATAGACGCCATTTTTTTTTAAATCATGGTCAATATTCTCCGGTGTGAGAGCCACAGTAGTATGGGAGCAACCAAAGCTGGCGCACGCAGCATGAACTTTGACCACAGCAGCGCCGAAAAATGTCAAAATAAATATACAGTATAACTGCTATTATTTAGCGATGACAGTATTACAGATGACCCCTGACTGTGATAAAAATGACCAGGATTGTGATAATAGCAGATTTGTTGTGATAATTAGCGCTGTGGGAGGAGTAATGCTGAGGGACGGAGATAGCATTGTTTACTGACTGTGTGGCCACCTGTTATTGTCTGCATTCACCATACCAGCTCAGTGGTTCTCTATGGTGAACACAAATGTAGATACTTATATATAATGTGTGTATTAGTGTAATAACAACAAAAGGATTATGTTGGGAGGAGCCATTTGGGTGACGGAGGTGGCGTCGTCTGCATGGCTTGTTTAGCTGTGAAGAGAGTGGCCACTATGCTCTTTGGGCATCCTACAAGCTTAGGTGTACAGTTACGGGTGCATACAGCATGTAGATACTTATATATAATGTGTGTATATAGGGAGCCGGTCGGCCGAGCGGACAGCACGCTGGACTTGTGATCCTGTGGTCCCAGGGTCGATCCCGGGCGCCGGCGAGAAACAATGGGCAGAGTTTCTTTCACCCTATGCCCCTGTTACCTAGTAGTAAAATAGGTACCTGGGTGTTAGTCAGCTGTCACGGGCTGCTTCCTGGGGATGGAGGCCTGTTCGAGGACCAGGCCGCAGAGACACTAAAGCCCTGAAATCATCTTAAGATAACCTCAAGATAGTGTAATAACAATGGAAACAGTGTTGTTGGGGGAGAAATTTAGCGACGTATCTTAGTGCCTGAACTAACTATATCAGCTTAGTTGTACAGTTGTGGTAAACAAAACATGTAGATACTTATATATAATGTCTGTACTGTATATAGTGAATAAAATAAAAACAGTATGGTGGGAGGAGAAAGTGGGCGAGTGAGGCGTTGTTGAGGGAGTGGCAACGAGTGGTTGGCTGTGTGTGGCGGTCACTCCTTGTTGCTTTTCGACTCACAATACCAACTTAGTGGTTCGTTATGGTGAACAAAGCATGCAGATACTAATAAATAACCTGTGTATAGAGTGTAATAACAGCAAAACTATTTGTTAATTGTTTTATGAACATAATAATTGAATCACTAATATTCACGTCATGCTTTTGAGTATAGCGATGATTCACCCCTTTTATTTTATAAATATATCACAATATACACTATTGAATAATATTACTGCAAAAAACTAAGAAAAAATCAGAGACATTGAAATAATCAGGTAATAATATCTTTGTGGCAACTCCCACCTGTCAGCTCGGGTGACGCTGACCGACTCTGACGACCGCTCTGTCAACGCCCACATTTTGCCAGACTTCCTCGGCCTATTGCGCCCAAAATATGTCACCTACGATTTTTTTCCCCGTGCTCAGGTAACACAAATTAACATTTTTATAAGACGAAATAATTTTTTTAGAATTTTTTTTTCTTGCGCACAGGGGTGTAAATCTCCTCAGGACCCCTTAGCAGCTTAAGGGTTAATATCATGAACAAATTGTGTGTAAATGAACAAATTACACAAAAAATAGGTCCGTTGTGTGTAAATGAGGGCCATTCCCAGTAGGCCCACCCTGAGTACCCACAGTGTGTGTGTTTGCTTACTAGTAAGTGTTACCAACAAGTGTAATGTACCCATGGTTACTAGTGCCTTGATACAGAAACTAGTCACCTCCAATGTAAGGTAACTAGTGGGAAATGCAAACAATGAACTAACATGTGAACAAAACAAATTAAGAACAAACAAATTAAGAGTGCGATACGAGGTGGCAACACAGCCCGTTCATACAGCCTCCTTCCGGCTGGTCTCCTCCCACCACCCCCCTGGTCAACACCCACCAGACACCACCCAAAGTTTCAAATGTAGATATGATAGAGCCCAGTAGGCTCAGGAATCTGTACACCAGTTGATTGACAGTTGAGAGGCGGGACCAAAGAGACAAAGCTCAACCCCTGTAAGCACAATTAGGTGAGTACAATTAGGTTAGGTGAGTATCCACTGGTCAACACCCACCAGTCAACGCCCACCAGACAACACCCATCGGTCCACTACTTTAACACCATCACTGAACAAAAGTATTCAGTAAAAATGTCTTCAGGTAAATTGTGCACAGACTGCCACAAGGTAGATCACCAACAGAGCTTTCAATGTCAACTCTGTCCAGCAGTCATATACAGTAAATGTGCCAACATGATTAATAATGTAAGGAAAAATGGTTTCAGAGAACACTCTGCATACTGGCTCTGCTCAAGGATAATACTACTTTCTTGAAGATGATGGCAATTCTGGATAAAATTCTTGCGCAGAACATAGAATCGCTAATAAATGCCTGCATGGAAATTTCAAATGTCTTCAAACAAATTGTCCATGACAATCAGGTACAATCAGATGAAGAGCAGAGCGCAGTTTCCATGTCGCCACAGCAGAGTGCTGTGTCGGGGACAACGCTACAGCAGGATGCTGTGTCGGGTCAGAGACGGCGCCACACCAGGATGCTGTGTCGGGGACGACGCCACAGCAGGATGCTGTGTCAGGTTGGAGATGGCGCCACAGCAGGGTGCTGTGTTGGAGGCGACGCCACAGCAGGGTGCTGTGTCAGGGACAATGCCACTGCAGGGTGCTGTGTTGGGGACGGCGCCACAGCAGGGTGCTGTGTCGGGGACAACGCCAAAGCAGGGTGCTGTGTCGGGGGTGGTGTCGGTGGCAACCCCATAGCAGTTGTTGTCCTCTGGCAAAGGAAAACAAACAAAACAAGGGCCCGAAACCTGTCGTTATTATAAATGGGGTAAGCATGGGATATCGGGAAGAACAAATGTAATATGTATGTACGATCACCCTAGAAAGTGCAGAATTCTCCTTGGTACAGGTAAATGCACTGGAAGCTGTAAATTTTTTCACCCAGAACTTTGCTAGGACTCCTTATATAGAAAAGAGTGCTTCAATATGGAATGTCCAGCTTTCCATATAAGGGTACCAGGCGAATAATACCGACAAACCACTTTGAGGAAAGCATCTACAACAATACTTACCAGGAGGATTTTTTAGCAAGAGGAAGAGGAGAAGAATGGCTAAAAATGTCCAGACTCTAACACCAACTCGGTCAAATGCTGGAGAGGACGCAAACACAGTGGCCTTTTTACCAGAGCTTCAGATATTAACACCAAGTAAAGCATCCAGCACTTCCACAAACATAACATCATTTTTATTTGCCAACATTCAGGGTATAGAAACACACAAATGTAACAAAGTAAATTTCATAGTTGGCCTCCTACATGAGGCAAATGCAGTGTTTGCAGCCCTAACGGAAGCCCACACGAAAGACTACCATGATGGTGAAATATGGATACCGATATCCCATGCTTACAGTTACCCCATTTATAATAACGACAGGTTTCGGGCCGTTGTTTTGTTTGTTTCCTTTTCTTTAATAATGATGAATTGATCAGGGACATAATGATTACAAATTCCTGCTACTTGGATCACAACTTAAGTGAAGTTCTGACAAGCATGAGTACAATCTTTTCAGATGTAACAGGAAACACCGGCTACAGGGTGGGGTCAGCCTCTACATCAAAGACACACTCATCTGTACTGAGCTGCTAAACACCACAAATGATTATCAGCACCGCCACCAAATATGGTGGAAGTGCTGATAATCAAAATAGAGATAAAGCACTGCTTGGAAAACCTCACCAATCCAGCCCCGAACATCATTCTGCTTGGGGACTTCAACATACGGCACCGGTCAGTTTTATCACAGTCAGGGGTCTTCTGTAATAATATCATCGCCACATAATAGAATAAACAAGTATATTATGGCATTTTTAGGCGATGCTGTGGTCACAAGCTGAGCAGTAGCGCTGTGAGCTCATGCTGCATGCATCAGGCTTGGTAGCTCACTCAATACTGAGGTCCCTAACACCCGGGAATTTGGCCCACGATTTAAAAAAAAAAATGGCGTCTGTATACAAGAGCCCTGATGAAGGTGTGGTGAACCCCATGTATCTGCGGGCCGTTTAAATCTTGCGTAGTACTCCAAAACATCATATGATGCGATGCGCAATTTAAGGGTTAAACCGAGGTACCACTGTACTGTATCATCCTTTGCAGATGACATTAGGATTTTCATGAGAGTAGATAACATAGAGAACACAGCAAACCTCCAATCAGATGTAAATCAGGTCTTTCTATGGGCTACAGAAAATAATATGGTGTTTAACGAAAATAAGTTCCAGCTCATGCGCTACAGAAAAAATGAAAATATAGAAACGGAAACCACGTACAAAACGCAGTCAAATCATAACAGAACGAAAAGGCAATGTAAAGGATTTAGGTGTACTCATGTCGGAAGACCTTACCTGCAAAGAACACAATAAAGTAGCCGTCACAACTGCAAGAAAAATGACAGGTTGGATAACAAGAACCTTTCACACGAGAGATGCTATACCGATGATGATATTTTCAAGACGCTAGTGCTCTCTAGAGTGGAGTACTGCTGCACAATGACAGCCCCTTCTGACCTGGAGAGAAATTGCTGACCTGGAGAGCATGCAGAGATCTTTTACTGCTAGAATCCACTCAGTAAAACATCTAAACTACTGGGACCGACTAAAGAGCCTAAATCTGTATTCTCTTGAACGCAGGCGGGAGTGATACATAATAATCTATACTGTACGTTGAAAATATTAGAGTGGCTGGTCGAAAACCTGCACACAGAAATAACACCACATGAGTCCATGAGGCATGGCAGGATGTGCAGAATACCCCTGTTGAAAAGCAGAGGTGCAACAGGTACTCTGAGAGAGAACTCTATCAACATCAGAGACCCGACGCTGTTCGACACGCTTCCACTACATATAAGGGACATAACTGGCCGACCTTTCAAAATGTTCAAGAGAGAACTTGATAAGCACCTCCAAAGGATACCTGATCAACCAGGCTGTGATTCATACGTCAGGCTGCGAGCAGCCGCGTCACACAGCCTGGTTGACCAGTCCAGCAACGAGGAGGTCTGGTCGACAACCGGGCCGCGGGGACGTAAGCCCCGGAAAAACTCTAAGGTAACTCCAAGGTAAGGTACACCTCTAAGGGGGCCAGATTCTGGCTTGTTGTCCCCGGTAGGCCAACAAGAACTCTGTGACTGATGGCACCAATTAGTATGGCACTGAATCTGTGTAATACCGTCAGGAAGCTACAAAGGCTTGTTCAGAAATTATCGTTTCATTACATTCAACGCTGGTTTTTTGGGGGGCCAGGTAAAAAATGTTAAAGGTGGCTAATTGTCTCTTCCTTTAATGCCAGGTAATGCCTCTCTATGAATCTGCTCGTGTTACTCACTTACTCTGCAAGCATCAGAAATCACCTGTGTTCATGCAAGCTGTTCGTGAAAACAAACGGTGTATAACTATATTCTGGCTTAATGATGTTCTTTTAAGAGGCAAGATGGCTCCACCTTGGCAAGCTATACATCTTCCTACACCATTTGGGTAAGATCTTACTCTCTTGTAAAATACAGTTCTCTATTTAATTATGTCTAATAATAGTATTCATAATTCCATTTTTTATTTATTATTATTATTTTATTTCTTCCCAGTAATGACAACAAACCCTGCAAAGATTTGATTGTCAGCGTGAGTGGATTTGAGAACGAAGAGAGAACCATAATCAAGTTGATGTTGCAACTTGTTGGAGCTAAATATACTGGATACTTCTCCAGGCATAACAGTCTCCTTGTCTGCAAAAAGTAAGTTGCCTTTTTCTATATTTACTTTATACTGTATTTACAACTGACAGTGTCCAGTTGTCTGTGCTTGGGAGGGTCGTGGGTTAGCGCGCTCTGTGAATAAACTTCCATATACTCGATCATATTAGGATTACAGTGATAGAACACGGATCACATGTACTGTAGCACAAAGTGTGAAAGCACATTTAGGAAAGAAAAAATACAGTGATGCCATTAGAACTTTATGTTTAATAGAGAATAACCACCTCTCACCAGCCCATGTGGAAGCGTAGTGCCTAAACAAGGCCCTACACGAGGCCGAAGTTTACATATATTTACCACGGTATACTTAGACTATAGTGAACAGTGATATGGTGAATAGTGAACAGTAACAAAACATGCATAAAGGCTTGAAAGTGTAGGAAAATTGCCACGTGTAAAATTTAGAATGTATAATTCAGTGAATAGTGAGGCAACACACACACACCAGACCCTGTGTACAGGGGCCACGAGGCTTGATCGGTATACACACTCGGTAGGCTGTGAAGGATGGCTTTCCCCCCCCCTTTACCACTGGTCAACAACCACTACCACTGACCACAAGCATTATGGTCAGAATGCCTTTAGTAAAGATGTGCACAGAATGCAACAAGAAAGTAGATTACCACCAGAGCTTCCAGTTCCAACTATGTTCAGCAACCATACACAGTAAATGTGCCAACACGTCAAATAATGCCAGGAGAATTGGTCCCAGAGACCACTCATGTGTACTGGTTCTGCAAAAAGGATAATATTACTGTCTTGAAGATGATCGCAATTCTTGATAAAACCCCAGCAGAGCACAGTGAATCGTTTCTAACTGCCTGCACAGAAATCTCCAATGTTTCAAACAAATTGTCAAGGACACCCCAGGCAGAACCAGAATTGGAGCTACATCTCAGCGTGCCGGGATCCGGATTGGTGTCGGGGCCGGATGCGACGTTGGCGTCGGGGCCGGAGGTGGCGTTGGCGTCAGGGCAGGAGGCAACGTTGGCATCAGGGCAGGAGGCGACATTGACGTTGGGGCCAAAGGTGGTGTTGGCGTCGGGGTCGAAGGCGACGTTGGCGTCTGGTCCAGAGCAATGTTGGTGCCGGGGCCGGATGCTATACTGGTGCCGGATGCAACGGTGGCGCTGGGGTCGGATGCTATGCGGGTACTGGACACGATGTTGGGGTCGGGCGCGGTATCGGCGCCTGAACCGGGCACGATATTGGTGCCAGGGTCTTTGAAACAAACAAAACAAGGACCCAAAATCTGCCGATATTATAAATGGGGTATCTGTAAGCATGGGATATTGGGGAGATCACATGGACTATGTAAATACAGTATGATCATCTCAGAAAGTGCAGGACCCTTCTTAGTACAGTACAGGTAAATGTACCAAAAGGTGTAATCTCTATCACCCAGAACTGTGCAAGAACTCTTTATATAAGAAGGAATGTTTCAGTACGGAATGTTCAGCTTTTCCTATAAAAGGTACCAAGCGAATAAGACCGACAAACCACCTCGATGAAAGCAGCCACAACACTACTTACTGGGATGATTTTTTAGCAAGAGGAGGAGGAGAAGAATAGTTAAAAATGTCCAGACTCTACCACCAACTCGGTCAAATGCTAGAGAGGATGCAAACACAGTGGCCTCCTTACCAGAACCTCAGATATTAACACCAAGTAAAGCATACAACACTTCCACAAACATAACATCATTATTATTTGCCAACATTCAGGGTATAAAAAGATGCAAATGTAACAAAGTGCACTTCATAGAAGGCCTCTTACACGAGGCAAATGCAGTGTTTGCAGCCCTAACGGAAACCCACACCAAGGAGTACCATGATGGTGAAATATGGATTTCTTATTACAATCTTTCAGATGTGGCAGGAAACACCGGCTACAAGGTGGGGTCAGTCTGTACATCAAAGACACACTCATCTGCACTGAGCTGCTAAACACCACAAATAATATGGCGGAAGTTCTGATAATCAAAATAGAGATCTTAAATGTAGTTATTGTCCTTGTATATAAGTCACTGGAGGCAAATCATCAGCAGTTTAAAGACCATCTAATAAAAATAGAACACTGCTTAGAAAACCTCACAAATCCAGCCCCGAACATCATCCTGCTTGGGAACTTCATCCTACAGCACCTGAAATGGAAGACTATATCTAATACAGTTGTATCAGAGAGAGTTCTGGGAAGTTGCCGAAATGAACAGTCACATGCAAATGACCTGCTACAGATGTGCGACAGATTTGCCTTAAACCAGCAAATAGTAGAACCAACTAGGAAGGAGAACATGCTGGACCTCATTTTCACTAATAATGATGAATTGATCAAGAACATAATGATTACAAATACCTGTTACTCAGATCACAACTTAATTGAAGTTCTGACAAGCATGGTGAATAGGCCTTCAAAACCAGTCCCAATTCCTGGTGGAGGAGATTTCAACAAATTCAACATCAATAATAAACAGATAAACTGGGAGCAAATAAACTTCACAGAAATAAGCTAGGAAGAACAGCTAGAAAATGTAAACCTGAACCAATGCCTGGAAAAAAGCTCAGTAGCACTAGAAATATGCTCAAACCGCATACTCCTAAGAAAAAAGAGGAAGAGATGCAGATTGGAACGGGAACGTCATTCCCTCTATAGGCGAAGAAAACGAATCGCGGAAAAACTTGAGAATTGCACCCTATCTCAAGAACGGCGAAGAAGGTTAGGTAGAGAAATAGAAACACTTGAACTAAAGCTACAAGAATCATACAAAACCCAGGAGAGGCAAAGAGAGCAAAAGGCCATCAGTGAAATAGAGAGAAATCCAAAATATTTTTTCTCCTATGCAAAATCAAGATCAAAAACCGCATCTACAGTAGTATCGGGCCCTTGTGAAAGGGAGATGGAACTTTCACAGATGACAACAAAGAAATGAGCGAAATACTGAGAAATCAGTACGACTTTTGTTTTCAGCGAGCCACTAAACACACTAGTGTTTAGTGGCCACCATAAATGTTCACCATAAGTTGGTGGACAACTCCAAGGGACCCTGAGGGCTAACATGGAGTTAGGCAAGGAGATGCAACGAGAAACATCATTGGCAACTCAAATAGAGGAGGCTAATAAAGAAGAAATTAAAGAGACATATGCACAATTTGTAAAAGAGAAAGAGACAATCAAGGAAGTGTGTTCAGAAGTGAAAACCAGAAGTGACCAACAAGAAGCAGAAATTCGGCAAGCAATTAGAAAAGAACTGGTTACCAACAGTAAACTAGTACAAAACACTGCAGATAGAAGTAAGTCCATAATAATTTTTGGATGTTTAGAGAAAGAAATTTCATCTAGGGTAGACCGAGCAGCAGAAGAGATGATAATCATAGAGAAAATGGTAGGTTTAGGGGAAGTCTCAAAGGAAAATGTCAGTGTTAGAAAAATAGGAAAATATGAGAAAGACAAGAACTGCCCCTGAAGGGTGACGTTTAATTGAGTGGAAAACATGATGGAAGTGCTTAGAAATGCCAGGAAATTGCAGAGTGATGTGGTTGGCAAACTTTGGTCAATAAGACAAGATCTCTCAAAGGAAGACAGAGAAAAGCTAAAAATGAACCTAATTGAAGCAAAATGTCTAAATGGGGATAGAAATGAAGAAGACAGAATTTTTGTTTGTACAAAGTGTCAGGGACTGGAAAGCTTGTGAAATGGTACATAAAAACAAGGCAACAAGATCAGTAGTGGAAGGGGGAGTAAAGAGCAAAGGGAAAGGGAACATGTTCCTGAAAATTGTATATACCAACATAGATGGAGTGAGGTCAAAAACTTTGGAGTTGCAAGATATAATTCAGCTTAGGGTCCCAGATATTGTCGCATTATCAGAGACGAAACTTGAAGGTAATATATTAAATGAAGTCGTATTCCCAAGGGGCTATTCAGTTTGGAGACGTGACAGGAAAACTAGGAAAGGGGGAGGAGTGGCTGTGCTGGTGAAAGAACACCTGAAGGTAAGAGAGTTAATATTTGAAAACCCTCAAAATGTTGACATAATGACATTGCAGGTCTGGAATCAGGGTGATAAGCTGATAATTTTAAATGCTTTCAGCCCACCAGCAAGCAACACTTGGACAAAGGAAGAACTGAATGACAAACGAAAAGGCCTCATAATGGTCAAGAGAGTTATTATTGTGCAAGCAGATAAATGTAAATCACTACTGTTGATACTGGGGGACTTCAACTTTAAAGCAATAGACTGGGAGGCCTATGAAGCAAGAACGGAGGACTTTTGGACATGCAGATTTGTGAACCTCATTCTGGAGACATACTTATATCAACACATTAAATATTAATGGATTATTAATGGAGGCATTAAATATGCCAAAACTAGAAGACAAATGAAAAAGAGGTGATATGATCACTACATACAAAATAGTAACAGGAATTGATAAAATCGATAGGGAAGATTTCCTGAGACCTGGAACTTTAAGAACAAGAGGTCATAGATTTAAACTAGCTAAACACAGATGCTGAAGAAATATAAGAAAATTCACTTTCGCAAACGAGAGGGAGAGGGAAATTGCGAGAGGGCCACAGACCATAAGACACAAAAATGGAATCAAAATAGGAGAGGCCAAACCCCCCAAACATACCAGCGATACAAAGATGTGGGAAACAACTGTAAGGAGAGAGGCAGAATGAAATTTTTAAAAAGGTATAGTGGATAAATGTAAAACAGAACTGGATCTATTCTACAAATTCATAAACAACAAATTGCAGGTAAAGGATAATATCCAGAGGTTGAAAATGGGAAACAGATTCACGGAAAATGAAAAGGAAATGTGTGAAAAATTAAACGAAAAGTTCCGAAGTGTGTTTGTACAAAATGAAATCTTCAGAGAACCAGACACAATAAGAATTCCAGAGAACAACATAGCGCATCTATAGAGTATCTAGAGATGAAGTATCTGTGGGTATCTATAGAGGTGTCTAGAGATGAAGTGGAAAATATACAAAAGGAGCTTAGAAAGAACAAAGCAGTTGGCCCAGATGGAGTTTCACCATGGGTTCTGAGAGAATGTGCATCTGAGCTCAGCATTCCACTTCACCTGATCTTTCAGGCATCCCTGTGTACAGGAGTCATAGCAGACAGGTGGAAAAAGGCTAACATAGTTCCACTCTACAAAATTGGCAGCAGGGAAGATCCCCTCAATTATAGACCAGTATCATTGACAAGTGTAATAGTGAATGTATTGGAAAAAAATAATAAACACTAAATGGGTAGAACACCTGGAGAGAAATTATATAATATCAGACTGACAGTATGGTTTTCGATCTAGAAGATCCTGTGTTTCGAATTTACTCAGTTTCTATGATCGAGCCACAGAGATTTTACAGGGAAGAGATGGTTGGGTTGACTGCATCAATCTTGACCTTAAAAAAAAAGGCTTTCGACAGAGTTCCACATAGAGGTTGTTCTGGAAACTGGAAAATATTGGAGGGGTGACAGGTAAGCTTCTAACAAGGATGAAAATATTTCTGACTGATAGAAAAATGAGGGCAGTAATCAGAGGCAATGTATCGGACTGGAGAAATGTCACAAGTGGAGTACCACAGGGTTCAGTTCTTGCACCAGTGATGTGTATTGTTTACATAAATGATCTACCAGTTGGTATACAGAATTACATGAACATGTTTGCTGATGATGCTAAGATAATAGGAAGGATAAGAAACTTAAATGATCATGCCCTTCAAGAAGACCTGGACAAAATAAGTATATGGAGCACCACTTGGCAAATGGAATTTAATGTTAATAAATGCCTTGTTATGGAATGTGGAATAGGAGAACATAGACCCCACACAACCTATAAATTATGTGAGGAATCTTTAAAGTCTTATTATCTTATTATATTTCTCCCCCCAGAAAACCAGCGTTGAATGTAATGAAACTCCATTTTCTGGTGTTTCATTACATTCAATGAGGGATGCCCGGAGGCTCCCCGGCATCCCTCCATCCCTCTGGTCGGCGTTTTTTTTGCGTGTTTTTGACATCCAGCCTCAGAACTGGGGTGTGGATCGCCGGCGCCGTTGGTCTGGGGCTCCCCCTTCCCCCTCCCGGGAAGGGGGGCTGCGCAGACAGCGACGCGACGACGAATGACGTCATACTAGTTTGCTCGTTTTTGTTTGGGGGAATTCTATCCACTCATTCGGCTTTTGATTGCAATTTTCATCAGAATAGAGGTTTGTTTTGGGACGCCTACCTTTCTGGGTGCCTAACCCGGTCAATGACAGACATAGAATGCTTCCAACCACACGGGGGTTTCTATAGGCCATTGCTCCTCTTGCCTTTCTGAGGGGGGCCAGGTTCTGGCTCGTGGTCCCCGGTAGGCCCATAAGAACTCCGTACACATGACTGATGCCAAAGTCTGACATTAGCATATCAGCCTGGTAAGCTCTCGGGAGCCTCTGGGACTTGCCCAGAAAATGGCGTTTCATTACATTCAACGCTGGTTTTATGAGAGTAGATACCAGGTTGGCCAGGGGCAGTGGGGTCTGTCCTTCTGTCGGGTCCACAGCACGGTGCGGGTGTTTGCGGCTGTATGGTTTGCGCTTCAGAGGGTTCTAAATAATGTTATTATGTTTCCCAGCATTCTGTTTGCTGGTGAAGTTTCAGATGAGTTGGAGATCTGTGTTTGGGTGAGTTGACTGTTACAATGGATGCTGCCACCTGGTGTTTATAGGGATCAACAGACATTTGTTATGACTGGCTGTTAAGTTGGCTAGAATCTGTAACTGATTCTCATGGAAATGATGTTTCTAGAACTCTACAGTATATGGTTTTACTGTACTGTGGAGCAAGTCTTGTGGGTATCTGCTATCTTGGCTGGTTTAATACTTTGTCAAGTGACTTTCATGCACCATGAAATGGTTCAGCAAAGATATTTTTGTTGCATGACTGTCCTATGCCTTTTTACCTGACTGGTTGTGACCTGATGCACAGTGGATCATTAAACCTCCAGGAGTGGTTGAAGTGTTTGCTTGGGAAATGAATCAAAGTCAATTGATTAAGTTAGAAAGAAAAAGAGAAATTTAAATGTAAATAAAGTACTGTACTGTAATATCTTTGATTCATATATTTTACTTTTATAAATTGTTGTAATACATATAAATAGTCATTATCTTAGACTTACAGATCATACCTTCATCATACATTACACAAAGAAGCTTAGATTTCAGTGGCTACAGGCTTTGCATGTACTGGTACTGGTACTGAAATTGAAATTGAAATACGTTTATTGATGTAAAATACACACAAAGGGATGAGGTAGCTCAAGCTATTCTCACCCCGTTCAGTACATCGTGTTAATACATACTTAGACACACATCACAAACAATAAATCATATTACCAAACATTCTGAGAGATAAACATATACATTTCCTAGCTGGTACTGGTACTGTAATAGCAATAATAAATACTGTACGTATAATGAAAACCTAAGACTTCTGAACAAGGATAAAGACATTACTGTATCAACATCAGTAATAATCACAACAATTGTGAAACAATTACACAAGATACATGTTAAATAATTAACAGGAAAACAGTACATTATTATTATATAATACGCCTGACACTGAGTGGACGTTGCTTGGGGTTTGTAGTCCTAAGGGTCCGGGTTCGATCCCCGGCAGAATCGGAAACAAATGGGCAGAGTTTCTTTCACCCTGATGCCCCCTGTTCACCTAGCAGTAAATAGGTACCTGGGAGTTAGACAGTACAGGAAATGAGAAGCCTAACAGGGGTTTCAGACAATTCCCCCATGCACACGGGCTCTGTCAACCAGTAGTTCTTTCCTCTGACTTTCCTCTGTCCTTTAATGCATGTTATATCAAGATAATGTTATTTCTCTGTGTATTGAAGGAGGGGCATCAGAGGTAAAACTACTGGTTGACAGAGCCCGAGTGCATGGGGGAATTGTCTGAAACCCTGGTCAGGCTTCAGTGGAAGCCTTGGGACCCTTGTGGGTGCAGTAGTACCCCAGGTTGCAATTCTTTTACCATGTTCTGGTGCAGTCAACCAGAGTGAACCTGGGAACACCCAGTGCATAGGTTCAAACCCTCATCAAGGCTTCTGTGGATTTGTTCACTGACATATCACTTTAATGTGATTTCTCTGTGTATTTCGGGATTGCTCATACCTGCCTAAATTAAATGTTCAAGTATTTTAATTTGAGAATAGGAGCTATAAAATTTTTGGCTAAAATGTATTTAGTGTTATAGACATTTATTACTTTCAGATTGGAAGGAGCCAAAGTAGCCAAAGCACGAGAGTGGAAACGCCCAGTTGTAAATGGTGTTTGGCTGAGTGAGGTACTGTTGGGTCAGAACACTCCTCCGCTGGTCTACCACGGCACTCGCTATCAACATTATTTGGACGACCCGCTGCGAATAGATCCCTCCTTAGCGTCCCATCTTTTCAGTAGGTTTTGGGCTATGAGTAATTTTGGTGCACTATAGTAAAAAAAATAAGTATACAAAGATATTAGGTTACAAAAAAACAATGTGAACAGGTAGTGGATACATGCAGTAGAACTATGTGCTGCATGTAGTCCACTACCTATTCCACATTGTTTATTTGGATAGAAAAAATGCAATGCCAAAGCTGTGAATTAAAAATTTGGAATTGTGGTTAAACTAGCAAATTTTTAGAATTAATGTCTTGTTTGTTTCCTTCACTTAAGATGCTTGGAAGTATCCAATAAGTTGTGTCAAAGGAATCTGTTGAAAAAGCTAAGGCTGTAAGAGAAATGGCATTGAGAAAAGAGAAAAACAGAAGCAGATGGTAAGTGATAATTATTGTATTCTGTTTGGCATCCATGTACTATGGAAATATTCTATGTTTCTATATACAATATATATATATATATATATATATATATATATATATATATATATATAATATATATATATAATATAATTATATATATATATATATATATATATATAATCTATTTATATTTTTGGTGCTTTGTTCCTTGGAAGCTGCTCTATTCTAGAGTTTGAATAAGCAAGTGAAATCTTGCTCATTCCACTTTCAAGGTGTTATGGGTTATAGTGAGTTTGTTGGTGCTTAGGTGAGTGTTAGAGAGAGTATATATATATATAGGTATACATTAGTGATTTTATTGGTGCTAGGTGGGTATAGCAAGAGCTGTAGCTTACCTATCAGTGACTACAGGATAGGTGACTACGTGAGCTCTAGCGCTTTAAGCCCGCCTCCTAGCTATTCATACCTGGCATGCTAATTATCCCTTTCAACATTAACATTTTATCATATTTTATTTAAGTGAGGCTAGAATTGGCTTTAATAACCTCTTCCTTCATGCGTTTCCATTTCCCTACTACTCGTACAGGAATGGGTCATTCATCTAAAAATACCAAAAAGTCACCTATGGTTCCCACTCGACCCTCTCCAAATGCCATGAAATTTTTTAGTAAGATAGTCCTAGACCCCAAATGACACTTTGCAAAATATTGGAGCTTCAATCTGCTTTGGTTCTTATATAACAGGTCCAATGAAGGGTTCTCGTCCCATTAATACGTAAATACCACAAAATTACCAACTTTGACCCTTTGTTAAATCACGACTAGTGCCCAGAGATTTGTGAAATTTGGCATACCAGGGCAACTTTTGGTGTGGAATACACAGTGTATAAAAAATGTAGTTGGGTAGCCATTGAGCTACCAATCTATGCTAATATCACTGGAAATGTATCTCAAATATTTTCAATAGCATCATTCCCAATTTGGTTTTGAATGACACCATTGAATAGAGCAGATTTTCTGTACAAGAGTAATTTTATTTAGGTTGGGATCTGAATTCCTAGGTCAGCCAGAGGACCTGAAAATAACATAACTTGGTGCAATATCGAAAAAATCTACTTATCTATAAAAATCCATCTTCTTTGTGCACTGATCATGACTGCTAGCAAATTGATATCCAAACTGATTGGGAAAAATTAAGCTTCATTGGAAGAACTTTTGGGGGGGGATTCAGAATTATTATTAAACTACAGTGGTAACCTCAGTTTAAGAGTTTAATTGGTTCCTGGAGACGCCTCGTATTCCGAAAACTCGTATTCTGAAGCGAATTCCCCATAAGAAATAATGGGAAATGAATTAATCGTTCCTGACTACCCCAGAAACCCCATATCAAACTAAATTTTTATACCTAATTCATCTAAATAAACCTACAAAACTATGTTCAAGTTATACTTACCTTGCTGATGAATGCTGTAGGCGTATGGAAGATGGTGAGGAGAGGGGAGGAGGAGAGGAGTTACTGTTTGGAAGGGGAGTCCCCTTCCATTATCACATCAGGCAATGAGGACCTTTCAGGTGTGCACTCCCTGGGACGTTTTATCTGAGTGCCACTAGGTCCGGCTGCTGGGCTCACTGCTCGATTTTCTCACCAGAATCTGTCCATGGAAGCTTGCTTTCCCTTCTTCGCAAGCTCTCTCTGTAGTAAGGCAAACATTGTCATTGAAAGATTAAGGCAACGGCCTACTACAGCTTTTCTGGGTGAGTCTTTTCAACAATTGTTGAATCTCTTCCACATCTGACACACCTTCTTCAATACTGCAGAAGGGACATCCGCTGCTGCCTCCTCCTCCTCCACTGAAGAATCTTCATCTGCGTTGTCTTGCTGTTCCTGTTGAAGGGCTTGGAGTTCTTCGGTGGTCAGTTCTTCGTTGTGTTCTTCCACCATCCTCCTCCAATCATCACTATCCAATTCCAAGCCCATTTGCTGGCCTAGAGTAACAATTTCCTCAACAATAGGGCATCATTTATAGGCTCAAACCCCTCAAAGTCTAATTCTCTCACACATTCAGGCCACAATTTTCTCCAGCCAGAGATCAGGGTTTTGAGTCAGTTCTTGCCAGGCTTTGTCAACAAGTTTTAAGGCACTACAAATGTTAAAATGGTCTTTCCAGAACTTTGAGGGTGAGGTTTGTGGCTTCAGTCACTTCAAAACATTTCGGAAAAGTGCCCTTTCATAAAGTTTCTTAAATTCGCTATGATTTTTGGTCCATAGGCTGAATTAAAGAGTGGTGTTAGGAGGAAGGAATTTAACTGTGAGGAATTTATTGTATCGGGGCAACACATCATCTTGCAAGCCTCGAGGATGAGCAGGAGCATTGTCGAGGAGAAGCACGGCTTTGAGTGGCAAATGTTTCTCCTGCAGATATTTTTCTATGGTAGGGCACAGCACTTCATTCACCCACTCCGAAAAAATAAGCCTAGTCACCATGCTTTTTATTAGACCTCACATCACACACAAATGGGTTTTCTGCACTTTATACTGTTTGAAAACCCTTGGATTTTCAGAATGGACACTAGTAAGGGTTTAATTTTCAAATCGCCACTCGCATTTGAACACAACATAAGCGTAACCTATCTTTCATAGCTTGTGTCCGGGCAAGGATTTTTTCTTGGTAATGTAGTCCTCTTAGGCATTCTTTTCCAAAAACAGTCCTGTTTCGTCACAATAAAACACTTGTTGCGGTAGGTATCCCTCAGCCTCTGCAAACTCTTTAAATTCCTCATAAATCGTCCAGCGGCTGGTTTGTCTGCGCTGGCTGCCTCCCCATGCCTTGTAACACTATGGATACCACTCCTCCTCCTAAATTTTTCAAACCAGCCCCTGCTTGCCTTAAACTCTTTCGTCTCTGCATCACTCGTTCCAGGGGTTTCTTTAGAAGGTCTTCGTGCAATACCTGGCTTTCTCACAAATAATGGCCTCCGAAACACTATCTCCCCTTAACTCCTTGTCGTGTATCCAATTAATAACAACTTTTCCACTTCTTCAAGTATTTGTTGGTCTTTGTTTCGTTTATTGTTCTTACTCCTTTTGCCACTTAGCACTCATATCTTCATTTTTCTCTTAAGTATAGTGCATATTGTTGATGTGGCTTGTTGTACTGCCTACAAAGTTCAATAACACGTGTGTACCGTGCTTGCTTCCGAATTATCTTTGTTTCTCTCTATTGTCATCCTCACATGGGATTTCTGGCCTTATCCTTACCACTGGCTTTCTTGGGACTCATGGGATGATATATAATAACAAATTGTATAGTCAAATCACCAAAAATCCAACAATACACTGAAAATCCACGCGAAGAATTGATGAGAGATAGTCACTGAGCGCGAGACAATGGTAAACTGAGGGGCGGACGGGCGGAGGGGGCGACGATTGCCAGCCACCACGCGGCCACCACGCGCTAGGTCAGCCTGGACGCGTATCAACAAACTCGTGTCCGAGTAACCCTCGCATTCCGAGACACATTTTCGAGGAAATCCTGCTCGTATTCGAAAAACTCGTATACAGGGACACTCGTATTCCGAGGTACCACTGTATCAGTGCTATTTGAGGGGAGCCCCGTCGGCTCCCCGGAGCTATACCAGGCTGATATGCTAATGTCAGACTTTGGCATCAGTCATGTGTATGGAGTTCTTAAGGACTACCGGGGACCCCGGCCAGAACCTGGCCCCCTTAGAGAGGCAAGGGGAGCAATGCCCTATAGAAACCTCCGTGTGGTTGAAAGCATTCTTGTCTGCCATCGACCGGGACAAACATCCAGAAGGTAAGCATTCACAAACACAACACCCCGTTGGTGAAAATTGCTACAAAAGTCTAAGTAGTGGATAAAACTCCCCAACAAAAAACAAGCAAACAAGTATGACATCACACATCACCACGCCGCTGTATACGCAGCTCTCCTCTCCCTGGGAGGGAAAAGGGAGAGCCCCAGACCTCTCATGCTGGCTATCCACCCATCAGTTCTGAGGCTGGATGTCAAAACACGCGAAAAACCACCGAACGGAGGGAGGAAGGGTTGCCGGGGAGCATCCGGTCACAAGCAGAAAATGGCGTTTCATACATTCAACTCGGGTTTTGGAGGGAGCCCGTCGGCTCCCGGAGCTAAGTACCCACAGAGGAAGGTCAAAGGGACGGATCCGAGAGGTGAACACCACGCAACCCTCAACGGAAAGCGAGACAACAGGCTGCAATCGCCACCAAGGTGACAAAGGCTCGAACGGGCTCGGGAACGACACGAGACAATGAGCAGCCAGGCCCTGTATGTGTGCCAAAAAGACCCGTGCCTGAAGTCAGCAAGGACCACGCGCAAAGACGGCAGCAAGAGCAGAGAATCCACGAATACCACGGGCACGGGCAAAGATCACAGGCTGGATAGCCGAAATAACACGGCCGACGACCCGGGACACCTTCACCCGCGAACAGGGAAGAACGGAACCGGAAAACCCACATGCTCATCCAAGAACAGAAGCCACGGCGCGCAAACAACAGCGTAGGGCCGCAACTGAATACAAAACACGAACGCACCCTGGCCCGACAAACCAAGCACCAACAAAACCAAGGACCCCCCCGGGAATGCAGCAGCCTCACCCCGTGCCAGAAAAAGGGAGACGGCTGCAACCGAACAAACAAACGCGCATGACTGAAGGAGAGCAAGAAGCTCAGCGACTCGAGCCCTAGAGGCAAATGCCAATAGGAAAAGGCCGATCCAAACAAACTCGAAACCGAACTGGCCACATCAACCGAGGAGAAGAAAAAGAGCATGCTGTCCAGAGACCAGGACGGCCCAAGCGGCGCAAGAACAGGCCAGAGGTGAAACAACGCACAGGAAGCTTACGACGGCGCAGGTGTAACAACAATGTCACGAGTGGAGTACCACAGGGTCAGTTCTTGCACCAGTATGTTCATGTCTCCAAACGATCAACAGTGGGGAATACAAATTATAGAACATGTTTGTTGATGCTGCTAAGATAATAGGGAAGATAAGAAACCTAGAATTTGTCATGCCCATCAAGAAGACCATATACAAAAATAAGTATATGGAGCACCATTAGCAAATGGAACTTAATGAAATAAATGCATGTTGTGGAATTGGAGAACATAGACCCCCCACAAACACCTATAAATTATGTGAGAGAATCTTTAAACGAATTCTGACAAGAAAGGATATAGGGCTGGTTCTAGATAGAAAACTGTCACTGAGGACCTCATTAAGAAACATTGTGCGAGGAGCCTATGCTACACTTTCTAACTTCAAAATTGCATGGAAAATGGCATGTTTTGCATTGCAAAACATGGACGGAGAAATACTAAAGAAAATGTTCACGACTTTTGTTAGACCAAAGCTGGAATATGCAGCGGTGTATGGTGCCCTATCTTACGAAGCACATCAACAAACTGGAAAGGGTGCAACGACATGCCACTAAGGACTCCCAGAAATGAAGGACAAGAGCTACGAGGAGAGGTTAGAGGCATCAAATATGCAAAAACTAGAAGATAGAAGAAAAAGAGGCGATATGATCACTACGTACATAATAGTAACAGGAATCGATAAAATGATAAGGAAGAATTCCTGAGACCGGAAACGTCAAGAACAAGAGGTCATAGATTTAAACTAACGAAACAAAGGCTGCGGGAAGAGGTATAAAAAATTCACTTTTGTAAACAGAGTGGTAGACGGGTGGAACAAGTTAGGTGAGAAGGTGGTGGAGGCTAAAACCGTCAGTAATTTTAAGCGATTATATACAAAGAGTGCTAGGGAGACGGAACACCACGAGCGTAGCTCTCATCCTGTAATACACTTAGGTAATTACCAAGACCGAAACTGGGGAAAAAGGGGTGCTGTTGTTGATTTGGTTTTCTTGTTTTAACTCTTGTCGTGTATCCAAATTAATAACAACTTTCCACTTCTTCAAGTATTTGTGGTCTTTGTTTCGTTATTGTTCTTACTCCTTTTGCCACTTTAGCACTCATAATCTCATTTTTCTTCTTAAGTATAGTGCATATTGTTGATGTGGCTTTGTTGTACTGCCTACAAAGTTCAATAACACGTGTACCGTTCTCATGCTTCCGAATTATCTCTCTGTTTCTCCTCTATTGTCATCCTCACATGGGATTCTGGCCTTTATCCTTACCACTGGCTTTCTTGGGACTCATGGTGATATATATAATAACAAATTGTATAGTCAAATCACCAAAAATCCAACAATACACTGAAAATCCACGCGAAGAATTGATGAGAGGTAGTCACTGAGCGCGAGACAATGGTAAACTGAGGGGCGGACGGGCGGAGGGGCGACGATTGCCCAGCCACCACGCGGCCACCACGCGCTAGGTCAGCCTGGACGCGTATCAACAAACTCGTGTCCCGAGGTAACCCTCGCATTCCGAGACACATTTTCCGAGGAAATCCTGCTCGTATTCCGAAAAACTCGTATACAGGGACACTCGTATTCCGAGGTACCACTGTATCAGTGCTATTTCTGAGGGGAGCCCCGTCGGCTCCCCGGAGCTATACCAGGCTGATATGCTAATGTCAGACTTTGGCATCAGTCATGTGTATGGAGTTCTTAAGGACTACCGGGGACCACGGCCAGAACCTGGCCCCCTTAGAGAGGCAAGGGGAGCAATGCCCTATAGAAACCTCCGTGTGGTTGAAAGCATTCTATGTCTGCCATCGACCGGGACAAACATCCAGAAAGGTAAGCATTCCAAAACAAACCCCTATTCTGGTGAAAATTGCTACCAAAAGTCTAAGTAGTGGATAAAACTCCCCAACAAAAAACAAGCAAACAAGTATGACATCACACATCACCACGCCGCTGTCTACGCAGCTCTCCTCTCCCTGGGAGGGAAAAGGGAGAGCCCCAGACCTCTCATGCTGGCTATCCACCCATCAGTTCTGAGGCTGGATGTCAAAACACGCGAAAAACCACCGAACGGAGGGAGGAAGGGTTGCCGGGGAGCCTCCGGGTCACAAGCAGAAAATGGCGTTTCATTACATTCAACTCTGGTTTTCTGGAGGGAGCCCGTCGGCTCCCCGGAGCTAAGTACCCACAGAGGAAGGTCAAAGGGACGGATCCGAGAGGTGAACACCACGCACCCCTCAACGGAAAGCGAGACAACAGGCTGCAATCGCCAACCCAAGGTGACAAAGGCTCGAACGGGCTCGGGAACGACACGAGACAATGAGCAGCCAGGCCCCTGTATGTGTGCCAAAAAGCCCCGTGCCTGAAGTCAGCAAGGACACGCCGCAAAGACGGCAGCAAGAGCAGAGAATCCACGAATACCACGGGCACGGGCAAAGATCACAGGCTGGATAGCCGAAATAACACGGCAGACGACCCGGGACACCTTCACCCGCGAACAGGGAAGAACGGAACCGGATCAACCCAATGCTCATCCAAGACACAGAAGCCACGGCGCGCAAACAACAGCGTAGGGCCGCAACTGAATACAAAACACGACGCACCCCTGGCCCGACCAACCAAGCACCAACAAACCAAGGACCCCCCCGGAATGCAGCAGCCTCACCCCGTGCCAGAAAAGAGGGAGACGGCTGCAACCGAACAAACCAAACGCCATGACTGAAGGAGAGCAAGAAGCTCAGCGACTCGAGCCCTAGAGGCAAATGCCAATAGGAAAAGAGCCATCAAAACAAACTCGAACCGAACTGGCCACCATCAACCGAGGAGAAGAAAGAGCATGCTGTCCAGAGACCAGGACGGCCCAAGCGGCGCAAGAACAGGCCAGAGGTGAAACAACGCACAAGACAGCTTACGAACGGCGCAGGTGTAACACAATGTCACGAGTGGAGTACCACAGGGTTCAGTTCTTGCACCAGTAATGTTCATTGTCTCCATAAACGATCAACCAGTGGGAATACAAAATTATATGAACATGTTTGTTGATGATGCTAAGATAATAGGGAAGATAAGAAACCTAGATATTTGTCATGCCCATCAAGAAGACCATATACAAAATAAGTATATGGAGCAACACTTAGCAAATGGAACTTAATGTAAATAAATGCCATGTTGTGGAATTGGAGAACATAGACCCCCACACAACCTATAAATTATGTGAGAAATCTTTAAAGAATTCTGACAAAGAAAGAGATCTAGGGCTGGTTCTAGATAGAAAACTGTCACCTGAGGACCTCATTAAGAACATTGTGCGAGGAGCCTATGCTACACTTTCTAACTTCAAAATTGCATGGAAAATTGCATGTTTTGCATTGCAAAACATGGACGGAGAAATACTAAAGAAATTGTTCACGACTTTTGTTAGACCAAAGCTGGAATATGCAGCGGTTGTATGGTGCCCATATCTTACGAAGCACATCAACAAACTGGAAAAGGGTGCAACGACATGCCACTAAGCGACTCCCAGAACTGAAGGACAAGAGCTACGAGGAGAGGTTAGAGGCATCAAATATGCAAAAACTAGAAGATAGAAGAAAAAGAGGCGATATGATCACTACGTACATAATAGTAACAGGAATCGATAAAATTGATAAGGAAGAATTCCTGAGACCCGGAACGTCAAGAACAAGAGGTCATAGATTTAAACTAACGAAACAAAGCTGCCGGAGAAATATAAAAAATTCACTTTTGTAAACAGAGTGGTAGACGGTTGGAACAAGTTAGGTGAGAAGGTGGTGGAGGCTAAAACCGTCAGTAATTTTAAAGCGTTATATAACAAAGAGTGCTAGGGAGACGGAACACCACGAGCGTAGCTCTCATCCTGTAATTACACTTAGGTAATTACCAAGACCGAAAGCAAACCGAAGCGGCTCCGCCAGCGCCGCACAAAACGAGGCGACAGTATGCGGCAAGTCAACAGCCTCCAACCCCCACCAGAAAAGCCAAGGCGACGCTAACAAACACAGCCGTCTAAGAAGGAACAGAAGAAAAAGGAAGGACCGCCAAAATACCCCATACTGCCGCCAAGAAAAGCATGCAGGTGGGACACCAACAATGAAGCCACTCGACCACCTACCAAAGGTGAGAGACTCAAGTAAGAACCCAACCAGCCCCGTCAAGGTTCATCCAAGCCTAGGAAGAGGCGGAGCCGTGGGAAGATCTCGGGTGCGACCACCGAGGAGGCAGAGCCGGAAACCCAAGCAGGCAAAGATGGAGATGGAACATCTTTCAAACAGAAAACCCTCCAACACGAGCAAACTCGCCAGGAGATTGGAAACTACGTGTCCGACGCGAGACCCCAGAGAAGGAACACCGCAAACCCTGAAAAAGCCTACAGGCAGAGCAAGCCAGGAAAACAGGAACCCAAACCTGGCAACAGGAAGGCCAAAAGGCACAAACAAAACACACAACAGCGTGAAGCAGAAGCACGAGGAAGGGAAGTGGTGGACGCGGACCCCACACACCGCTGCAAGTGCAGACCTGACAGAGCCCAGGAGATGTCAGGGAAGCGACAGGGGAGAGGCAGGATGAAAGAGCCAAAATGCAACCCCAGGCACAAAACTACAGCAAAATGTCACCCCACAACATCCCGACACAGTAACAAGTACCACATGTCACCGTGGCACACGTTACCAATACACACACGCACCAGCAACATGCACCACATGCAAGACGCAACAGGTAATATGCAACATGTAACAGGTAACATGCAACCGGAAGTAACGTCTCGTGGCAAAGGCAGAGAATGGCAGAGTCTGACTCCAGACTGGGTCAAACGTAGATACGAGAGAGCCCAGCAGGTCCAGGAACCCACACACTAAGTGACCGACAGCAGAGAGGCGGGACCAAGAGCCAAAGCTCAACCCCAACAAGCACAACTAGGAGAGGACAACCAAGGGAGAACAGAGAATCCAATGTTCCATCAATGTGGGATGTGATCGTTCCGCCCCATCCCTCTGAGGTTCCCGCCTGTTCTAGTGCAGACATGGGCCTTGCGGTTCTTCTGGACTTATGCAGTCTGTGCCCTGAATTCTTTGCCCTCTTCGAAAGACTCTTGTCTCTGGTCCGGCTTCTGTTGGGGCTGGGTGCCTGGATGGTGTCCCTGGACATCTGGGTCACTTCTTGGCACGTTCCTCTCCAGGATTCCGGGACTGGCACAGTTGGTGGTGGGGCTTCAGGCTTGCCGCTTTTGTTGCCTTCCCTAATTTGTCATTGGCACTTGGTGTATTTACGCATCTTTACCGGATCTTGGTGACCTGTCTGCGTCTGCTCGGGATTCAGTTTCTGGCCTACCTCGACGACTGGCTGGTGTGGGCTCCCAGTTGGTCCACTTGTCTGCTCACTATAGCTGTGGTTCTTTCCAGATTTCCGTGCTTGGATTCCTGGTGATCTGGACGCCACTCCATCTGGTTTTGTCCCGGGTTCGGACTTGGCTGGGTCTTGGACCGCCTCTCTGTCTTTCCCTCCAGAAGTGTTGCTGCGGCTGTGATCCTGCCTTCGTCTGTTTATGAGGGAGTCCTGGGTCACTCAGCGGTTGCTCGAGAGGTTGTGCAGGAGTTTGAACTTCGCCATACTGGTCTGCCCGTCGGCTAGGGTTTGGCTTCGGGAGTCCTTCAGGGACTCCCCTTCCGCCTCTCGCAATCGCTGTACTCACCTAGTTGTGTTTGCGGAGGTTGAGCTCTCGCTCTTTGGTCCCGCCTCTCAACTGTCAATCAATTGGTGTACAGATTCCTGAGCCTATTGGGCTCTATCATATCTATATTTGAAACTGTATATGGAGTCTGCCTCCACCACAACACTACTTAACGCATTCCATTTGTTAACTACCTTGACACTGAAAAAATTCTTTCTAACATCTCTGTGGCTCATCTGGGTACTAAGTTTCCACCTGTGTCCCCTTGTTCGTGTTCCACCCGCGCTAAAGCGTTTGTCTTTTTCCACCCTGTCAATTCCCCTGAGAATTTTGTAGGTGGTTATCATGTCTCCCCTTACTCTTCTGTTTTCCAGGGTGGTGAGGTTCAGCTCCCTTAGCCTCTCCTCGTAACTCATTCCTCTCGGTTCAGGGACCAGTCTGGTGGCACCATGCCCAGGCCGGCTGGGGATGGTCGGGTCTGTCCATCCGTCGGGCTCAGCGCACGGTTCGGGAGTTCGTGGCCTTCTGGTTTATGCTTCAGAGGGTTCGGATCACTCGGGGCTCTCCCCTCTAGCTCCATTCGAACTGTTTTTCGGTGGTTCATTGCCAGAACCACGGGGATTCTCTTAGGTCCTTGACCTTTGGGGTTGGTCCCTTCGAGTGGTTCGTCTGCTGGATCCTCGGGGGTTTGGCTAGCTGTGCGTTTCATGTCCGGGGTGTCCTACATCCTGGCGGCTGGCCTACCTCGGTTCATACCTCTGTTCACGGTTTGGCAGGTCGTCGCCAACTCGTTTCGTTGGCTCTACCGAACGTACGGACTCCTGGACATGGACATCTTCGCGTCGGCGTGGTCTCGGCGTCTCCCATTCTATGTGGCGCCCTTACCCGCCTGTGAGGCGTTCACAGTGGATGCCTTCGGCAGGACTGGTCGAAGTGGAGTTACCTGTTCCTCTTCTCTCGGTCCAGCTGTTGCTTCGGGTTCTGGCTCGGTTGGAGTCCTTCCCAAGGAGAGTAGTCCTCGTGGTCCCTTGATGGCCAGCCCAGCTTTCTTTTCAGACGCTGCTTGATAGGTGTCTGAACCTGGGGCGTTTCCCGCGGCTCCGCCTCTTTCGGCATGTCGGACCGGTCCTGTACTTGACTGCTTCAGCCTTCTCCTCGGCTCTTCGAGTCTGCAGAGCTGACGCGGGTATATCACCATCTCTATGGTGATCAGGTGGCTTAGTTGATGGTGTCCCACCTGCGAGATTCGTCTTGGTGATAGTATGACGTTCCTGGCGTCTATTCACCATTTTCTTGCTCTTTGTAGGTTGTCTTCTCTTTCGCATCGGGTTGTCTTGTCTTTTCTTGGGTTTTTCAGGACTGTTAATTGATGCTTCTTACTGTCGCCTCGTATTGTGCGGCGCTGGCAGAGCCGCTCCAGTTTGCATTCGGGGTGGACGTCGCATCTGCCCCGTTCCATACACTTCTCGTGTTGTTTCACCTCCGACCTGCTCATGCGCCGCCTGAGCCGTCCTGGTCCTTAATCAGGGTGCCCTTTTATCCTTCCTCTCCTCAATTTGTGGTAGCCCCTTCGGTTCAAGATTGTTTTTCAAAGGCCATACTTTGTTGGCATTGGCCTCATCTGGGTACGCTTGATGGTAGGTTTGTACGCTGCAGCCTTGCTCTGTCCTTCTGGCGACGGTCGAGACAGCTGCTTTCCGAAGGGATCCTTGGGTTATTGATGCTTTGTTGGTTCGGCCGGGGGTGCGACATGTGTTGTCTGGTTGCGGCTCGTCGCCTTTACCTGCGTGCCGTGGCTGGGGATGCGCTTTGGGTTGATCAGGTTCCCCTCGTTCCCTGTTTCAGGGCTTGGGTCTCCCAGGTCGTCTGCAGTTTTCTTTAGTCTACCAGCCTGCAGTCTATCCTTGCGCCCGTGCCGTTTGGATAGTTGCAGCTTTCGCTGCCGTGTTTGGTGACGTCTTTGGCTCAATTCGGGCGCGAAGATTTGGGGATCGCACAGGTCACCTATTCATTTGTGAGCGTGTCTGCTCCTGTGTGTTCTTGTGTTGCTTTGGGTTGCAGGTTGCTGCCTGTTGTCTCAACTTCGCGTTGCGGAGTTTGTGGCGGCCGCCTGCCGGGTCAGCCCTTTCTTTTCCTTCTCTTTGGGTATGAAGCTTCAGAGAGCCGTAGGAGCTCCCCACAGAAAACCAGCGTTGCATGTAATGAAACGCCATTTTCTGAGTGAGCCCCAGAGGCTCCCTGGCAACCCTCCCTCCCACCAGTTGGCATTTTTTTCGTGTTGGTTGAAGCTTAGCTTCCGAACTGGTGCTAGGCAGCCGGCGCGGTGAGGTCCAGTGTCCCCCCCCCCCTCCCCCTCTCGGGGCGGGGAGGGCTGAGTGGACAATCGGCGCGGCAGTAAATTGTGATGTTTGCTTGTTTGCTAGTTACCTTGGGATTGTAGGGGGTTTCTACCTCTGTTCCTTTTTTGTTTTAGGTTCTAACCATGTGGGGTTTATTTTGTTATGCCTACCTTTTTGGGTGCCTAACCCCGCTCGATGGCAGATAAGGTAAATCCTCAGCCACAAGGGGTTTTTTCAGGGCCATTGCCCCCTTAAACCTCTCTGAAGGGACCAGGTTCTGACACTGGTCCCTGGTAGGTCTGAACTCCATAGCTAATGTCCCAGTCTAATATAACATACATTAGCCCGATAAGCTCCAGGGAGCCTCCAGGGCTCACCCAGAAAATGGCGTTTCATTACATTCAATGCTGGTTTTTTGATACTCAGCCTCTGAACTGAGGAGAGTTGCCAGCGTGGAGGTTTGGGACCCCTCCGTCCCCCTCCCGGGGAGGGGGGGGGAGTTGTGCAGACAGATGCGCAGCGGTTGTGGTGACGTCATATTTGTTTCCTTGTTTTTTATTTGGGCAGTTCTGTTTGCTAGTTCGGCTTTCGGTTTGCAATTTTTGACCAGCAGTAGTTTTTTAAATTCCTACCTTTCTGGGTGCCTGACCTAGTAGATGGCACACAAAGACTGCTTCCAATTACATGGGGGTGTCTTTAGGCCATTTCTCCTTGTGCCTCTCTTGAGGGGGCCAGGTTCTGGATCTGGTCCCTGGTAGGCTTAGAACTCCTTTGATTGACTGTTGCCACGGTCTAATATATATACACATCAGCCCGGTATAGCTCCAGGGAGCCTCCGAGGTCTCACCCAGAAAATGGCATTTCATTACATTCATCGCTGTTTTTTTTGGGTGAAAGACCTGATTTACATCTGATTGGAGGTTTGCCGTGTTCTCTATTTTGTCTACTACTTCTACTACTATTAGACAACATAGAGGACACGGCAATCCTCCAATCAGATGTAAATAAGGACTTTCTATGGGCTACAGAAAATAATATGGTGTTTAACAAAGATAAATTCCAGCTCATGCGCTACGAAAAAATGAAAATATAAAAATGGAAACCACATACAAAATGCAGTCAATTCATAACATGAATGAAAAGGCTGTGTAAAGCATTTGAGTGTACTCATGTCGGAAGACCTTACCTTTAAAGAACACAATTCTGTACCTGTATAGTAGCCGTCACAACTGCAAGAAAAATGACAGGTTGGATAACAAGAACCTTTCACACTAGAGATGCTATACCAGTGATAATACTTTTCAAGACGCTAGTGCTCTAGAGTGGAATACTGTTGCACAATGGCAGCCCCTTTCAAAGTTGTAAAATTGCTGACCTGAAGAGCGTGCAGAGATCCTTTACTGCTAGAATCCACTCGGTAAAACATCTAAAGTACTGGGATTGACTAAAATACCTTAATCTGTATTCTCTTGAGCGGAGGCGGGAGAGATACATAATAATTTACATGTGGAAAATAGTAGAGGGGCTGGTCCCAAACCTGCACACAGAAATAACACCACATCAGACCAGAAGGCATGGCAGGATGTGCAGATTATCCCTGTTAAAGAGCAGAGGTGCAATAGGTACTCTGAGAGAGAACTCTATCAACATCAGAGGCCCGAGACTGTTCGACACACTTCCACTACACATAAGGGACCTAACTGGCCAACCTTTCA
Organism: Procambarus virginalis; assembly: GCA_020271785.1. Lineage (NCBI taxonomy): Eukaryota > Metazoa > Arthropoda > Malacostraca > Decapoda > Cambaridae > Procambarus > Procambarus virginalis. Next base: position 18,484,594 of record WNGS01167840.1, on the reverse strand, counting down.
GAGTGTTAAAGAGAAAACTGATAAGCACCTCCAAAGGATACCTGATCAACCAGGCTGTGACTCATACGTCAGGCTGCGAGCAGCTGCATCCAACAGCCTGGTTGACCAGTCCAGCAAAGAGGCGGCGTGGTCGAAGACTGGACCGCGAGGACCCTGAAACCATCTCAAGGTAATCTCAAGGTAAGGTATGAGGTACATCTGTCTCAAGTAAGAACTATGTCTAGTTCTAACTCCACACCAGACATTACAGCCTTGCTATAGAGAAGACAAACCACTACTGGCCTCATCTCAGCTCTCCACTCTTGCTCTTGTTCTGGCTCTCTGCTCTTGGATTCATTTGAGGTCTCCTTTCAAGGCCTTGCAGAAACTCCTCGTTTTCAGGTATCTTCAGCACTATGAATTACCTGACTCTGCTAGCAGCTCGTAACAAGCATCTTTGTCTCTACCTATATTCTTGAGGTTAACTTGAGATGATTTCGGGGCTTAGCATCCCCACGGCCCAGTCCTCGACCAGGCTTCCTTTTTGTTACACACCCCCAGGAAGCAGCCCGTAGCAGCTGTAGCAACTCCCAGGTACCTATTTACTGCTAAGTAACAGGAGCATCAGGGTGAAACAAACATTTTGCCTATTTGTCTCTGCCTCCACCAGGGATCAATCCCGGAACCTCAGAACTACGAATCCGAAGCACTGTGCACTCAGCTGTCAGATGTCCTATCAGGATGTCCTATCAAGATACAGTACTGCCATACCATTTCTTAACATCCAACTGCTGTAAACAAACTATATTAAATACTGTAAACATAAAAAACCATCATACTCTGAATATTGTCACCCAAAACCTTATATGCTATAGAATCAAATGTCACCTTTGTTTACCAAATGAAAGGCGAAAGGAGGTGGTCATAACCATTGGTTAGTGAAGGTTGGAATTACATGGGGACAAAGTAAAATAATAATTTGAGAAGAAACTGTTCAACAATTTCTTCTTGACAAAACTCATATTTATCATTGTGGTTACAGGTGATCAGGAAAACAAGCGTTCTCGTTTAGACCCACCTCCTGCTCCTCATCTTAGTGCTTCACTTACACCTTCACCTCAGCAACCACCTACTTCAATGCAGCTTCAAACTCCTCCCAGTGGCCTCTCGCAAGGAACTATCAGCTTAAGTGGTGTTCGAGGAAACCTCATGCTTATCAACAAAGAATTACCAGCAGAACAGCACAGACCACGCATTCTTCTGTCTTGTGTGAAGAATAAAGATGATGTAGAAAGGGTAAGAATTAGGATTAGTAAAATAATGAGAATACACTAGTGGGTGTCCTGTTGGTTTCTGTTCTCCCATTTGAGAATTACAAGGGCATTGGTTATTTGCTTCTTTGGGCTTTCTGAATTTCTTCCCTATCCTTTGCTTCACTTAGATGATCCTTCTGGACCTGGATGGGTGTCTTTGGGCTCCTTACTTAGTCCCTGGCACCTGGTACATTTTCTGCTACGAGGACTGTCTTGATTTTGGCCCCATTCAGTCAGTCTGCTAGTCAGCTCATCATGGTTCTCTCTTGGTTAAAGGGTTTAGGGCTTTGGGGTTCCATGTTGGCTGACCAAAGTTTTGTTTGGTTCCATTATGGATTTGGGTTTGGTTACGCCTGCTCTGGACTTCTGGAACATTGGTTCTTCTGTGCTGCCACCAGTTTCTACTGTTGACTTGGTTGTATTTTGTGGGAGAACTTGGTTTCCTCAATGGCCTTTAGTGTGGTTGTGCAGCAGCCTATTTTTGCCTAAGTAGCCTGTTTTTAGGGTTTTATGGTACTTGTGTATGCTCCATTGTTTCATAGAGGAAACCAAAATCTGTTGTGCTTTCCTGTGCGATTTTGGGTGCTTCTCTGTTTGCCCTGTGATTTGTCTGTCACTGTTACCATCTTTGACCTTTTGGTTTGAAGCACGTTTTCCATGTTGTGTGCACTCTGTTTCGATCACCATGGTGCTCCTAGTCTCGAATAGAGGGTCATTTCTACCAACAGGTATGTGTCTCAGTTTGCAAGTTGGCAATTGTTCTAGGATGCTCTGCTGTGCTTTTCTTCTGCTTGGGGTCCATGGTTGAGCCTGGCCTCAGGCTGGGCTCAGGGAGTAGAAGAACCCTCTCCAGGTATGGTCTGGTTTCTCTGTGATCTGGTAGTTCTTGCTTTCCCCAGGTGTGTATCAGCCCAGTCTTTCTTAGTTTAAGGCTGGGGCTCAGTTGTTGCTTGCTTCTGGTTCTTAGTGTTTGGTCCTGCTGGTTGACTTGCATGATTGTTGTTTTCATGTGAACAACAACAAAACTCCCCCTTTTTCCTCCTGGGGGGAAGGGGTAGCCCCAGATCCCTCGCGCCAGCGACCCAACCTACAGTTCTTGGCTGATGCGATTCTGGGAAAATCTTGTGCCTCTGGCTCCGGAAATTTTGTCTCAGTTCTGTGTCTAGCGATGTAGACTCTCTCTCCAGGTGGTGTGTGAGCCAGGTGTAATATTCCCCGGTACTCGGGCTGCATGCGCCTAGGGTTCCCAGTAAGTACTGCCCTTGGGGCCTCCTTCCACAAGTCACCTTGGGATCTGCCTCCGCTGTGCCTTTTACTGTCGGTACTTGCCCGCCCTTGGGGTCTCCTGGGATTTTCTTGCTCTTTCTTGTCTTAAATCTAGCGCTGCATGCTAGATTTAGGTTCCTGCAACGCGCTAGGTTAGTTGCAGTCCCAGATGTCCCAAGACTGCCCCGTTTTGGTTATAGGGACCCCGGACTTGGGGGGGTTGGAAATCGCTTCGGCTCTGGTTCCGTCCGCCCCTCCTAGTCCTTCCCCTTCTGTTGTGCATCCGGTTCCATCTCCCTTGCTTCCGGCTCTGAATCGTCTGAGGGTTTCGGAGTCGGGGCAGGGTTTAGTTGGTATTGAGACTCGAGCGGTCTCGGTGAAGTCCGTTTCTGGGGTTGCAGCGGTGGCATTAAAGCCAGGTCCTCCTGCCGGAGTTTCTGGGTCTGACCAGTGGGCACCGTTTGATCCAACTTTTTCGGCTGCTCTCGCTTCTTCTTTAGAGGCGGGGGGTTTGGAGGCCGGCTCAGTCCCGGGTCCTGAGGGTGGGGGGTTCTCGGGGCGGGGGAGGGGTTGACTTGGAGGCTTTGGGCCCCGTTGGACCCCGCCTGGGTTTTTCTGCCCTCAGAGCGGGGCTTAGTGTTACAGGGTGAAGGGTTCTCTTTCGATCCCTCCTCATACAATTTGGATTTGGTGTCTACCCCTCCCGGATTCGGTTCCGTGATCCCATGGATCATGATGGATCTGCGCTCCTTCGTATACAGATCATCTTGTCCGTACTGGGTTCGTTATGACGTTCTGGAGTCATCCTGGTTGGCAGACTGCCTGCTCTTTTCGTTGGAGGCTTGGCACATGTTCATGCTGCTCCTGTGGGATGCGGTTTCGTGGTTTTATGTTTCTCGCCTCGCTTATCAGCAGGCAGTGCTTGCTTCTTCCTTGGAATCCGCTTGGGCCCTGGCTCTTAGGTTGTCCTCACCTTTTGTCCGTTGCTGTTTTGTAGTTTGCGGTGGTGCAGTATCTGCAGGCAGCTTTGGTTAGTTGTTGGCCTATCTCGGATTTGTTGGTGCTCTGGGGGGGGGGGGCTCGTGGGGGGCCTTCCCGTAAAGGTAGTGCCAGGGCTCGCGGTTCCTTCCATTGTGGTAGGCCAGTGGTGCCAGATTCAGGACAGGTGCAGTCTTCGGTTCCATCTGTTTCTGGTCGGCGCGGGGATCACCCTGTGCGCCACTTAGGTTCTTGGAAGGTGCGTCGGCCCTTTTGTGATTTGTCTCCAATGACGGGGCGAGGGGGGGGGGGGAAGGCTCGCTCTGTTCGCTCACGCCTGGTCCCACGATTAGTGCGGCCTGTGGTGGCGCTGGGTAGCTCCTCCTTCCTCGGATGGGGAGCCCGGCAGGCCTCTTCTCCTGCGCTCTGTCAAGTCATCTCGGAGTAGGTTTGCTTGGGCATGGTTGAAACGACCTTGTCCCTCAGGTGGGTTTCCCGCCTGTTTATGGTCTCGAAACGGGATTGTGCAGACCTCCGATTCATTCTGGACTTGTCCGGTCTGAACCCGTGGATTTATTGCCCCTCCTTCAGGATGACTACTCTATCCCAGGTCCGTCTTCTGTTGGAGCTGGGCGCGTGGATGGTGTCCCTGGACCTCAAGAACGCGTATTGGCACGTCTTGGTTCATCCGGGGTTCAGGGACTGGCTCGGTTTTGTTGTGGGGCGTCACGCTTACCGCTTTCGTTGCCATCTGTTCTGCTTGAATCTGGTGCCTTGCATGTTCACTTACTCAGGTCATAGTAGCCTGGGTGCATCTGTTAGGTGTTTGGGTTCTGGCCTACCTCGATAACTGGCTGGTTTGGGCTTCCAGCCAGTCCTCGTGTCTTCTCGCCAGGGATTTGATTCTTTCCCAGATCAGCGGGTTTGGGTTCTTGTAGAACTGGAGGAAGTTCCATCTAGTTAACTTTCAGGTTCAGTTTTGGCTGGGTCTTCGGTGGGACGCTTGTACCGCTTCCTTGTCTCTTCCTCCGGCAGCTCTGCTTCGTCTGCGTTCCTGCCTGTGTCTGTTTCTGAGGGTCTCCTGGGTCACGCGGTTGTTGCTCGAGAGTTTGTGCGGGAGCTTGAACTTTACCATGATAGTCTACCCGCCGGGTCGGATGTGGCTTCATCGGCTGCTCTGGTTCCTTCGAGGACGTCCCTTTCACTTCTCTCACGATCGCTGGGTTCGATCCCCGGGTGCCTTACAACGGCTGCTGCGTTGCCGGCTTCCTCTTTGGGTTTTTCGGGATTCAATGCCTTGGCGCTTACCCAAGCCCTCGCTAGATGTATTCATGGACGCCTAGGGCTTTGTGACCAGTGCTCACCAGGTCGGCCAGGGGCGGTGGAGTCCGTCCCTCCGACTGGCTCACGGCACGGTGCGGGAGTTCGCGGCAGTGTGGATGTTGCTCAGGAGGGTTTGTGTCGCTCGCGAATCGACGATCAGGCTCCATTCGGACTGTTCCCCCAGTGGTTTATTGCCTGAACCGAGGGGGTTCGATGCGGTCCTTGGCTCTTTGGGGCTAGTTGCTTCGGGTGACTTGTCTGGTGAGTTCTTGGGGTTTGGCTCTTCTGGCGGTTCACGTTTGGGGGGTTTCCAGTGTCGCGATGGATGGTCTGTCACGGTTAATTCTTCTGTCTACAGAATGGACGGTCGACGCCAGCTCGTTCCGTTGGCTCTGCCAAACGTTCGGGCCTCCGGAAGTGGATCTCTTTGCGTCAGCGTGGTCGAGGCGTCTTCTGATATACATGGCGCCCTTCCCCGACTGCGAGGCCGTCAGGGTCGATGCCTTTCGGCTGTACCTATACCTCTTTCCCCCCGGTTCAGCTGTTGCTCCAGGTCCTGGCTTGCTTGGAGGCTTACCAGGGGGAAGTAGTCCTCTTGGCTTCTTTATGGCCGCCCACTCTTGGTTTCAGGCGCTGCTTGCTCGGTGTCTGAACCCAGGGGTTTTCCCACAGCTCCGCCTCTTTCAGATGATCAGTTTGGTCAGTTACGTGGCTGGTTCGGTCTTCTCGAGTTTTCGTGTCTGGTAATTTTGATTCGAGTCTGTCCTCATCTGTTAGGTGTTCAGGTGGCTTCGGTGATGGTGTCTCGCCTGCGTGCTTCATCTCAGTAGAAGTGTGTTGTATACTGGCGGTCCTTCGTTTTCTTTTTGTCTTTTCGTAGGTATACTTCACTTTTGTTGAGGTAGTCTTGTCCTTCTCTTGTTGCTGTTTCAGGACTGTCATCTCTTATGCCGCATACTGTCGCTTCGTATGTTGTGCGGCGCTGATGGAGCCGTTACGGCTTGCTTTCAGTTTTGATGTTCCGTCTGCACCGTTTCGCAAGCTGTCTCGGGCGTTGTTTCACCTCCAGCCTGCTCATGCGCTGCCTGAGCTGCCCTGGGGCCAGATTCACGAAGCAGTTACGCAAGTACTTACGAACGTGTACATCTTTCCTCAATCTTTGACGGCTTTGGTTACATTTATTAAACATTTTACAAGCATGAAAACTTCCCAATCAACTGTTGTTATTGTTATAAACAGCCTCCTGGTGCTTTGGAGCTCATTAACTGTCTAATTATTGTAAACAAAGCCACCAAAGATTGAGAAAAGATGCACAGGTTCATAAGTGCTTGCGTAACTGCTTCGTGAATCTGGCCCCTGGTCTTTGGTCAAGGTGCTCTCTTACCTCTGTTCCCCTGGGTTTGTTGTAGCCCCCTTCAGTTTTAGATTGTTTCTCTCTTTTTTTTTGGGGGTGGGGGGTTTCTGCTCCTTGGGTTCTGGCGGTAGGTTTGTTCATTTGCAGCCATGTCTTTCTTTTCTGGCAAGGTTGGAACGGCTGTTTTCTGGAGGGGTCCCTGGGGTTGTTGATCCTTGATTGGTTTGGCCAGGGGTGTATCTTCTTGTATCTGGTTGTGGCTCTCAGCCATTGCCTGCATGCCGTGGCCTTTGTGGCCGTGGACGTGCTTTTCGTTGACCTGGGTTCCCTTCGATTCTGTTCCAGGATTCGGGACTCCCGCGTTGTCCGCATGGTCATTCGGTGTTGCCAGATGTCTTGCTTTCGGGTTTTGTGCAGGTGGTTTCTGCCTCCCGGGTTTATCCCTCTTTTGTTCTTGTCTTTGGTTAGATAGCTCCGGGGAGCCAAAGGGGCTCCCCCCCAGAAAACCTGTGTTGAATGTAATGAAACACCATGTTCTGGGTGAGACCCGGAGGCTCCCCGGCAACCCTCTCTCCTTCCGGTCTGCATGTTTTTGATACCCAGTTTCAGAACTGGGGTTATGGGTAGCTGGCACAAGGGGTCTGGGTCTCCCCGTTCCCCCTCCCGGGTAGGGGGAGCTGCGCAGATGGCGATGTGGTGACGTCATGCTCATTTTTGTTTGGGAAGTTTTAGTTTGGCTTTCAGTAGCAATTTCTTAAACAGAATAGAGGTTTGTTTTGGGAGTCTTTTTCTTTCTGGGCCCCTGACCCGGTCGATGGCAGACACAGAATGCTTTTAACCACATGGGAAGTTTCTATAGGCCATTGTTCCTCGTGCTTCTCAGAGGGGGGCCACGTTCTGGCTCTTGGTCTCCGGTAGGCCTAAGAACTCCATTCACACTGACTGATGCTAAAGTCTAACATATCCATATCAGCCTGGATAAGCTCCGGGGAACCTCTGGGTCTCACCCAGATAATGGCGTTTCATTACTCGACGCCTTTTTTTTTTTTTTTTTTTTTTTTTACCACTACACTATTTGCCTTTTTTTTGCCAAAGCATCTTTTCCCTTCCATGTGTACTCTTTTTTTTGGGTTGCCTCAGCTTTCAGCTGGGGGGTTTGTGGCTGGCATTTCTCTGTGTTCCTAGGGCAGGCGGGTTCTCCAGTAAGTGCACATCTTCATTTGTGAGTTGGCAATGGTTCTGGGTTACTAGTTTGTTTTGCTTCACCTATACAGTACTTTCTGGGAGGGTTTACTTGGTTTTAGGGTAATCTTAAATCCTTATTCCCCTTCCAGCTGTATGTCCACATTAGATTCTGTTCCTGTTGTTCAGTAGACCTGTGTAAGTCCAGAGGCCTGGTAGTTTTATAGATGTTTGTGGTGCCAGAGTCAAAGCATCAAAGAGCTACTAAGACAACCCAAAAAAAAGGATGTTTCATTACATTTATCACATAATTTACTTAGCCTAGATGTGTTGACCAAACCATACTAGACAGTGAAGGCACGACGACGTTTCGATCCGTCCTGGACCATTCTCAAGTCGATTGTGATGAGGGAAGGAGTTAAAGGCAATAAATAGGCAAGAGAGAGGTGAGGAGAAGAAAATCTTAAGAGGAAGAAGAGCAAGGCAAAAGGTACGAAAGGTAAGGTGAAATAAAGGGTATAGTAATAGGAATAAGAACAAAGAACACAAGAACAAAGGTAACTGCAGAAGGCCTATTGGCCCATACGAGGCAGCTCCTATTTATAACCACCCAATAAGAAGGGGATAGTAATAGGAATACGAAGAGGGTAGTAATAGGAATAAGTAAGGGATCGTAAGAGAAAAGAATGGAAAGAAAAGGAAAGAGAAAGAAAGATAAATGGAAGGGTAAACTTATGTTAGGTCACGTTTGTTAGAAAGTTTGGAGCATTTGAGTATATACTGTGAAAGGGAAGAGTCAACAGCAACAAAGCCAGGACTCAAGTTCATATTGGGTACGTTGTGTATTAGAGCCGATTCAACAAGACAGCGTCTGTGCAGAGTAGAGGCAGGAAAGATTTTGGAGGAAAACCAATCAGTAGGATGATTAGAATCCCTAACATGACAGAAGAGAGCATTGTTTGTGTCTGCAGACTTAATACTTCTTTTATGTTTTTTAAGTCTGTCATTAAGTGTACGGCCAGTTTCACCAAAGTATTGGAGAGGACAAGACGACCAGGAAATAGAGTAGACACCAGCAGCATTAGAAGCAGGAGGAGCAGTGTGAACTAGATTGCTACGAAGTGCGTTAGTTTGTCGAAAGGCGAGCTTTATGTCAAGAGGACGAAAGGTATTAGTAAAAGTTTTGAGTTCAGATATGAAGGGAAGGCCTCCAAAGGATACCTGATCAACCAGGCTGTGACTCATACGTCAGGCTGCGAGCAGCCGCGTCCAACAGCCTGGTTGATCAGTCCAGCAACCAGGAGGCCTGGTCGATGACCGGGCCGCGGGGACGATAAGCCCCGGAAGCACCTCAAGGTATCCTCAAGGTAAGGCAGAGCACAGTGCTACTAGTTGATGGCAGCAGGATTTTAGTGTCTTCTTCCTATAAGATTTCCTTCTCCTCACATCTCTCTTGCCTATTTATTGCCTTCGCCTCCTTCCCTCATCACAATCTACTTGAGAATAGTTCAGGACGGACCGAAACGTCGTCGTCCCTTCACTTTCTAGTGTGTGGTTTGGTCAACATATTTCAGCCACGTTAATGTGACTCCTCGTCTGCATTAGCTTAGATGTCTTCCTGCACAGTTAAAGTGAACAATTAGGCAATGACAATGAATGAATGATAAAAATAATGATTGGGTGACCATTGAAGATGTGGAATTTTATTTCAAATATTATATTTGCAGAAAATTCTTGAATTAGGAGGATACCTTGCCAGGTCCAGTGTTGAAGCAACTCATCTCGTAATGGGCTCATCTACAGCTCAACGCACTGTCAAGTTTATGTGTGCAATCTCTTCGTGCAATTATGTACTGTCTTTGCAGTGGATAATAGACTCGCATGCTGAAGCCAAATTTTTACGTAAGTATTTTCTATAGTTCAATGTGAGAATCCAGCTTACTTATTTTCACACAAAAGCATACATGCACACATGTATTCATGCACACACAATTTGCCAGAGGAGATTCAAAGTTATATGAATGTGTTTGAAGATGATGCTAAGTTACTGGGAGAATAAAAGACTTAAAGAAATGTCATGCCCTTCAAAATGGCCTAGACAAAATAAGTGAATTGAACAACACATGGCAGATGAAATTCAATGTAAATCAATACCACATAATGGAATATGGAACAGGGGAACACAAACCACACTGAACCTATAAATTATATAAAACAATGTTGAAGAACTCGGACATAGAATGAGATCTAAGGGTGGATCTGGATAGTAAACTGCCACCAGAGGATAATATCAATGACATTATGAGAGGAACCTATACCATGCTAATAAATTTCAGAATCATGTTTAAAATATTATGCTGGAGTAACACTAAAGAAACTCTTTGTGAGACTAAAATTTAGGATATGCAGCAGTTCTGTGTTGTCTATATCTCAAGAGGCACATCAGTAAGTTAGAAAGAAAGTAAAGACATGCTACTAAATGATTTTTCGAATTAAATTTTTTTTAGAATTAAAAAACAATAAAACCTTCCAGACTTGTGACATTGTTAAGGAGGACCTATGACTAAAAGGCTTTGTACCCGATTGGATGCCCTATAGTTGGCCATGTCTTGTTTTTAGAGACCTAAAATAAACGCCTCGTGTGGGATAGAGGCAGCTATAGTGCAGCCACGACCGATAGTTGGCAGATGCCACCTAGAAAAAAATCGTGGCCAACATTCTTGGGTGTGTGAGCTTCAGTATTGAGCGAGCCACCACGACTGACGCACGCAGCATGAGCTCACAGCACCGCTGTTCAGCTTGTGACCACAGCATCGCCTACAAATGCCATAATATATATGTTCGTGCTATTATTTAACGATGATAGTATTACAGAAGACCCCTGACTGTGATAAAACTGACCAGGATTGTGGTGATATTTAGCGCTGTGCTCCATGGAGGGAGGAGTAATGCTGTGGGAGGGAGGGTGGTGGCGTCGTCTTCTGACTGTGTGTGGCCACCTTTTATTGGCTGCACTCACCATACCAGCTTAGTGGTTTGCTATGGTGAACACAAAAGTAGATACTTATATATAACGTGTATATAGAGTGTAATAATAGCAATAGGAGTAGGTTGGGAGCCGCCATTTTGATGAGGGAGGTGCGTCGTTTGCACAACTTGTCATGTTGTTAACTGTGGCCACTATGGTCTTTGGGCACCATATCAGCTTATTTGTACAGGTATGGTGAATAAAACAGGTAGATACTTATATATAATGTGTGTATATAGCATAATAACACTACAAACAGTATTGTTGGAGGAGAAATATTATTGCGTCTGGCCTTAAGGGCGGCCACCACCAGCTGACTGTGTGAGTAGCTACGCCTTTGTGCCTTTACTCACCATACAAGCTTGGATGTACAGTTATGGTCAACAAAACATGTAAATACTGTACTGTATTTATGTAAAATGTCTGTGTATAGTGAATAAATGCAAAAATAGTTTTGTGGGAGGAGAATGAGGGCGAGTGAGGTGTTGTTGAGGGAGGGAGTGGCAGCGCGTGGCTGGCTGGTGTGTGGCGGTCACTTCTCGTTGCATTTTGACTCACAATACCAACTTAGTGGTTCGTTATGGTGAGCAAAACATACAGATACTTATATATAACCTGTGTAAAGAGTGTAATAACAGCAAAACTATTTGTTCATTGTTTTATGAACATAATAATTGAATGCACACCATAATTTTGAGTACAGCGATGGTTCACACATTTTATTATATAAATATATCACAATTCACTCTATTGAATAATATTACTGCAAAAAAAACTAAGAAAAAATCAATCAAGACGACATTGAAATAATTAGGTAATAATATATTTGTGGCAACTGCCGCCTGACAGCTCGGTCAGAGTAGACCTCGTCTGGCAAAGGCTCTGTCAGCGCCCCCTTTTTTGCCAGACTTCTCAATCCTATTGCGGCTAAAATGCTAAAATGAGGCTAAAATGCTTCATTCGGAAGCATGAAAATGGTACACGTGTTGTTGAACTTTGTAGGCAGTTCAACAAAGCCACGTCAACGATATGCACTATACTTAGCAAGAAAAAGGACATTATGAGTACTAAAGTGGCAAAAGGCGTAAGAACAATCACGAAACAAAGACCACAAATACTTGAAGAAGTGGAAAAGTTATTAATTTGGATACATGACAAGGAGTTAAAGGGTGATAGTGTTTCAGAGGCCATGATTTGTGAGAAAGCCAGGATATTGCACAAAGACCTTGTAAAGAAAACCCCTGGAACGAGTGATGCAGATACGAAAGAGTTTAAGGCAAGCAGGGGATGGTTTGAAAAATTTAGAAAAAGAAGTGGTATCCATAGTGTTGGGAGGCATGGGGAGGCTCAGACAAACCTAGCTGAAAGATTTATGGAAGAATTTATAGAGTTTGCAGAGGCTGAGGGATACCTACTGCAACAAGTGTTTAATTGTGATGGAACAGGACTGTTCTGGAAAAAATTGCCTAAGAGGACATACATTACCAAGGAGGAAAAATCCTTGCCCGGACACAATCCTATGAAAGATAGGTTTATGCTTGTGTTGTGTTCAAATGCGAGTGGCGATTTGAAAATGAAACCCTTGCTTGTGTATCATTCTGAAAATCCAAGGGTTTTCAAATAGTATAAAGTGCAGAAAAACCAAATGTGGGTGATGTGGAGGGCTAATAAAAAGACATGGGTGACTAGGATTTTGTTTTCAGAGTTGGTGAATGAAGTGCTGTGCCCTACCATAGAAAAATATCTGCAGGAGAAACATTTGCCACTCAAGGCCCTGCTTCTCCTCGACAATGCTCCTGCTCATCATCCAAGCTTGGAAGATGAATTGTTGCACAAATACAGTAATTTTCTCACAGTAAAGTTCCTTTCTCCTAACACCACTCCTCTAATTCAGCCTATGGACCAGAAAATCCTAGGGAATTTTAAGAAACTTTATGAAAGGGCACCTTTCCGGAAATGTTTTGAAGTGACTGAAGCCACAAACCTCACCTCTCAAAGAGTTCTGGAAGCACCATTTTAACATTTGTAGTGCTTTAAAACTCGTTGACAAAGGGGCTTGGAATTGGATGGTGCTGATGTGGAGGAGTTGGTGGAAGAACACAACGAAGAACTGACCACTGAAGAACTCCATGCGCTTCAAAAGGAACAGCAAAGAGACACAGCTGAGGATGACCCTGTACTGTATTTCTTATGGGAAAATTTGTTTCGGGTTGTGAATTTTTGGCTCATGAACCGTCTCTGGGAACGGATTAAATTCGTGAATGGAGGGGGCCACTATACAGTGGCACCTCGACTTACGATTGCCCCTACTTACGATAATTTCGAGTTACGATGTAAATTTGATCGAAAAATGCGACTCGACATCCGATGGTGTCGTTGACTTCCGATATTTGTTGGTACACGTTCAGGTCGACCGAGCGCGTGGTTCCCAGTCACGCGGTCCGACCTGCCTCAGTTTACTACAGCTGCCCGCTTAGTGACGATCGCGCCTATAAGAAATTCCGCGTTTGTGGTCATTTTTTGCATTTTGAACACTAAAGTAATTATTATATATCACGCCATGAGTCCCAGGAAAGTCAGTGGTAAGGCTCAACATATGAAAACCCATGTAAGGATGACCATAGAGCAGAAACAAGAGTACAGAATGTCTCTTCCTCAACAATTAAGAAAATGTGTGCAGCATGAGAAGAATTACAAACCTTTGCTGAAACGACTCACCCAAATCAAGCTGCAGTAGGTCGTTGCCTTAACCTATTCAATGACACTGTGATGCATCATTACAGACAAATGTTAAAACAAAGGGAAAAACAAATATCTCTTGACAAATTTGTAGTGAGACAAACAAGCACTGAACCACAACCAGGTCCTAGTGGTATGCAGGCAAAACGTGCCAGGGAGTGCACACCAGAAAGGTCCTCACTGCCTGATGTTATAATGGAAGGGGACTCCCCTTCCAAACAGTAACAACTCTCCTCCTCCCCCCTCATCACCATCTTCCATACGCCATCAAGAGCTCTCCATAAAGGTAAGATCAACTTAGGTACTGTATTGTAGTTAGAAAAAAACATTGTATTCAGTATAAAATGTATTTGTATGTTAATATTTTGGAGGGTGGGGAACGGATTAATTCAATTCCTTTTATTTCTTATGGGAAAAATCGCTTCGACTTACGATCCGTCTCTGGGAACGGATTAGCATCGTAAGTCGAGGCCCCATTGTATATTAAAACCAGACATCATAGACGTCTCTCCCAAACATCCGCAGAGTTAATTACAGTCGTCGTATACATCCCTCCTGAACGAAAGTGTTAATGTAATGAAATGCCTCTTTCTGGAAGGGTCTTGGTGGCTCTCTGATTCCTTCCATTCTTTCCATTTTCATTGGTTGGTGTTTGTCATCTTCAGTTCTGCTCCAGAACTGGTTTAGAAGGCTGGCATAGAGGACTAAAGCTCTGGGATCCCTCTTACTAGCAGGGAGGGGGGGGAGGTTAGTGCTAACGAGCTCGTGCTAGTTTCAAGAGATTCTGTTGTTTGTTTACATTGTTTGGTGAGTTTGTTTGGCAGTTTCAGTTCTTTTGAACCCAGCAATGGTCTGTACTGGTTCGCTGACTTTCTAGATGCTTTCCTGGTGGGCAGGAAAGTGTCATCCACCCTCTACACTTCTGTGGGACCAAACTCTGGCTCATGACTCCAGGTGAACCAAATAGAACCCTGTGGCTGATGTGATCTAATAGTTGGGAGCTATCTCAGTGAGACAGCCACACTGAGCCACGGGGGCTCATCCAGAAAGAGGCATTTCATTACTTTCTAGATGAGGCTGCCTTCTTGGGCACAGAATTTTTAATTATATAAATATTTAATTATTGATTATTTTTATATAATAATTACTAGTCCTTCCAATAATATTTGTCTCTTGCATGTTTTTTCAACAGTGGAAGATAATTACTTTATGGACATGCCAGAATATGAGCGCGTATTCAGATTCAGCCTGAGGGAGACGTTACTCAAGTTTAATAGGAGACAGCTTTTCACAGTAAGTTCATCTCAGTTATATATAACACAAATAAAAAAGTAGTATACAGTATTGAAAAACATTTACATAAGCATTTTCCTTACTGTCCAAACCACACATCAGAAAATGAAGAAACTATGATGTTTTGGTCCATCCTGGACCATTATCAAGTCGTTTAGCCTTCAAATTGGTTCAGGACAGACCAAAAATTTTAATGTTTTAATTTTCTGATGTGTGGTTTGGACATAATATCTACAGTCATGTTATTGTGACTCATCATCTGCAAACATTTTCCTTATTTTATATCTGAAATATTAGTGATTCTGGTCATGTTTATTAATCCTAACATGTAACTACCTAAGTGTAGTTACAGGATGAGAGCTATGCTCGTGGTGTCCCGTCTTCCCAGTAAGCTTTGTCATGTGATACTTTGAAACTATTGACGATTTTGGCACCTACGATTTTAATTGAGCTAGTGTTGCAATATTGTACTAATGTTAGGTGAAATAAGATTACAAATTTTATTGTACTGTATTGTATTGTACACAAAGCATGTATAATGGAAGGTTTAATTTTTCAGGTTTCTTATAGAAGATTAAGCTGCATTTACCAATTGTTTTCTATTCTTAAATCAGTCTATTACAGTATATTAATAATGGATTTACCATGCTCATACTGTAATGTAAATCATTACTTTTTCAAAACTAAAATAGACAAATTTTCAGAAAAATAAGTATCCCAACTTTATCCTTAAAAAGAATCAAATTTGGAATCAATAATCTTATAAGAATTGGGACTATTTTGTGGGATCGGCATCTGTGCAGGAATCGTTAGAAATTTTAGCATCGTCCCATCAATAGTATTTATTACCCTTTTGAAATACTGAAGCACAAATTGATTGTGCATTTCTTTTTCAGGGTAAAATTTTTTACCTGACACCTTCTGTAGTTCCTGGACGGACTTGGCTACGTGAAATTATAGAATGTGCTGGTGGTACGGTAGAAAACAAGCGACGCACTTTAAATGATATTAAGGAGAAAAACAAGTAAGGCCACTTCTTACTTTAAAACATACTTGTCTTAGCATTAACTATTTTATAATGTTCAANGGTTAGGGTTATCATCTAGGATGACTAGCAGGAGTTAAATCTTGAGGAGATAGAGCTCTGTGGCCCTCAAGGCTCATCCTTAGGAATACAAAACTCTTAATCTGTTTCTTATCCTTTGGCCAGATAGTTATATTTTTGTTTATTAAATCACAAATAATGTATTGTAATAAATATATATTCATACTGTATTGTGAGTATGCATTTCACACATTTTTAGGTCCAGGAGGGGAACCAGTAATGCTTTATCAGCGCCGTGCATTGGGAAATATTACAGGCTCTGTGACTAATAATCTTGTACGGCCTCCTGTGCAAGGAGCTTCTGCTGGGGTTGTGACTGGTCATGGCTATCCTCGGCCATCTGCACCCACTCATCCATCTGCACCAACACCAGTCATGGCTCCAGCTGCACCACATTACCCTCGACCACACCTGGTTGGTCATGACACCAATTTCATGTGTAAGTCAATATTTTTTATTGTACTGTATCAATAATAATTTAGTAAAACATTATAGACAATGTAGTGCAAAGACTGCACACGTCAAATTATGGAATCCATATGATATACAGTACTGCATTATGGATTTAATCGGCCCATAGTATATATAGTGTTATAAGTTTAACAGCCTTTTGTATATACTGTACCGTTCTTTGAGCATTGCAATTATAGGACAGTGACTAATAAGAATTTGAGACTATCCAAAAAGGTAAAAATATGTATTTATTTATTATTCATGTATTTATATACAGGGGTATATATATTTATATATACAAGAAGTTACATTGGGTTTATGAGAGTACATAGCATGAAGTGTTTACATTCTTGTAAAGCCACTTGTATGCACAGCATTTTGGGCAGATTTTATTAAATACTATTATTATTATTATTATTATTATTATTATTATTATTATTATTGTTATTATTATTATTATTATTATTATTATTGTTATTATTATTGTTATTATTATTATTATTATTATTGTTATTATTAAATATACTGAAATAGATAAAATTAGAAGTTAAAATTCAAAATTACAAATTGGTTAACCTATAAATTGTTCATTTATGCTTACAGTAAAAATAACTAAATATATATACAGTATATATATATATATATATATATATATATATATATATATATATATATATACTGTATATATAATATATATATATATATATGCGAGCAAGCCTGAACGGTCTCCAGGCATAAGTCTTTGGGGGTGTGAGTTTTCAGTTTTATATATATATATATATATATATATATATATATATATATATATATATATATATATATATATATATATATATATATATATATATATATATATATATATATATATATATATATATAATATATATATATATATATATATTATATATATATATATATATATATATATATATATATATATATATATATATATTTGTATGTATGTATGTATGTAGTAGTAGTGCGGCGGCGGCATCCTTCAGTCTCGGGAGACTATGGAGTTGCGCTCTGGTTGTCAATCCTGGTGCAGCGCCTGGTGTGACTGATGAGGCCAATCCGAGAGTGGCAGTCCATCCCACACTGAGAACAAACGAAGTTTGATTCTGGTCTGCCTTTCTGGCTTCCGGCTTTCCTTCTCTGTCTCATTGCCTCCGATTTCTTGGCAAGTGACTCCTCGAACTTGGAGAGACCTCTTTGAACAGACTGTCCCCAGGCTGAACGGTCTGCAGCCAAGTTCTCCCACATAGCAAGATCGACGTCCATGGCTTTCAGGTCTCTCTTGCATACGTCTTTGTACCGTAGCTGGGGCTTGCCTGTTGGACGCTTTCCCTGCATCAGCTCTCCATACAGGAGATCCTTGGGGATCCTGCCGTTACCCATTCGCACAACGTGCCCGAGCCAGCGCATTCGTCTTTGTTTCAGCATTGTGTACATGCTGGTGATTCTTGCTCTCCTCAGGACGTTGTTGTTTGTCACCTTGTCCTACCAGGTGATGTCCAAGATGTGTCGAAGGCAGCGCATGTGTTAGGCATTCAGCTGTCTTTCCTGACGGGCGCGGAGTGTCCAAGACTCACTGCCATAAAGGAGAGTGCTCAGGACACAGGCTCTGTAAACCTGAATCTTTGTATACTCAGTCAGCCTGTTGTTGGCCCACACTCTCTTTGTCAGTCTGGACATGGTAGTAGATGCCTTACCAATGCGTTTGTTTAGCTCTGTATCAAGAGAAAGGGAGTCAGAGATTGTGGAGCCCAGGTACAGGAAGTTGTGAACGACTTCCAGTTTGGAATCGGAGATGCCGATGTCAGGTGGGGAGTCCACTCCTTGTCCCATGACTTGGTGTTTTCTTCAGGCTGATGGTGAGTCCGAAAGCCTGACAGGCCTCGCTGAAGCGGGTCATGAACTGTTGGAGGTCTTCGGCTGAGTGGACAGTGACTGCTGCGTCGTCGGCAAAAAGGAAGTCGCGCAGACACCTCAGCCGAACCTTCGTCTTGGCTCTCAGCCTAGCGAGGTTAAAGAGCTTTCCATCCGACCTGGTCCGGAGGTAAATGCCTTCCGTGGCAGATCCGAAGGCGTGCTGCAGTATAACTGCGAAGAAAATCCGGAATAGAGTTGGAGTCAGTACGCAGCCCTGCTTTACTCCACTTCGGATGTCAAAGGCGTCTGATGTTAGGCCATCAAAGGCCACGGTGCCCTTCATGTTCTCATGGAAAGATCTGATGATGCTGAGGAGCCTGGGTGGGCCTCCGATCTTGGGGAGGATCTTGAACAGGCCATCCCTGCTGACGAGGTCGAAGGCCTTTGTCAGATCTATGAAGGCTACGAAGAGTGGCTGTTTCTGTTCCCTGCATTTCTCCTGCAGTTGTCTGAGGGAAAAGACCATGTCGATGGTGGACCTGTTAGCTCTGACTCTGCATTGTGATTCTGGATAGACTCTCTCTGTAAGTACTTGGAGCCTCTTCAATGTGACTCGAGCAAACAGCTTTCCAACAATACTGAGGAGGGAGATTCCACTGTAATTGTTGCAGTCACCCCTGTCACCTTTACTCTTATGCAGCATGACGATGTTGGCATCCCTCATGTCCTGTGGCACCTCTCCTTCTTCCCAGCAGAGGCAGAGAATTTCATGCAGCTCCATGAGCAGGTTACCTCTGCAGCACTTTAAGGTCTCAGCAGCAATGCCATCTTTGCCAGGAGCTTTGCCAGAAGCAAGGGAGTCTAGGGCCTCGCTGAGTTCTTCGAGGGTCGGTTCACTGTCGAGCTCCATTAACACAGGCAGGCACTCAATGGTGCTCAGGGCGTCTTCGGTGACCACATTGTCTCTGGCATATAGCTCAGAGTAGTGCTCGACCCAGCGTTTCAGCTGCAGTGTCTGATCCTGAATCACCTCGCCAGTGGCAGATTTCAGAGGAGCTTGGTTCCTTGGTTCGGGTACTGTTCTGGAGGCAACCCTTTCCGCCTTCTTCGGTTTCCCTGGCTTACCCTGCGGGTGTGCTTTTCGGGATCTTGCTATGTCTCGCGTCGGACCCATTGTTTTTGGACTCCTGGCCGGCTTGCTTGCTTGGTTTTTCTTTTCTTGGTTTTGGGTGGGTGGTGTCAGGAGAAAGGGGAGCGTTGGGAGGGACCACCTGAGGGATTACGGTCAGGAAGGGAGGGAGGGAGTTGGTCAGGAAGAGAGGGAAGGAGTTGGTCAGGAAGGGAGGGAGGGAGTTGGTCAGGAAGGGAGTTGGTCAGGAAGGGAGGAAGGGAGTTGGTCAGGAAGGGAAGAAGGGAGTTGGTCAGGAAGGGAAGAAGGGAGTTGGTCAGGAAGGGAGGAAGGGAGTTGGTCAGGAAGGGAGGAAGGGAGTTGGTCAGGAAGGGAGTTGGTCAGGAAGGGAGGAAGGGAGTTGGTCAGGAAGGGAAGAAGGGAGTTGGTCAGGAAGGGAGGAAGGGAGTTGGTCACGGAAGGGAGGAAAAAGTTGGTCAGGTGGCAGAAGGGAGTTGGTCAGGAGGGAGGAAGGGAGTGGTCAGGAAGGGAAGAAGGGAGTTGGTCAGGAAGGGAGGAAGGGAGTTGGTCACGGAGGAGGAAAAACTGTTGTGGTCAATGTGGCAATATCGAGGCCCGCTGAGGGACTGTTGTGAGGTAGGTGGGCCGCCCCACGGTACCTGGAGCCCCAGGCACCACTCGTGTGAAAAATAGTCTTTGTGCCCTCCCTACCCAAGATCACGGTTTGTATGTGCGACTGGTGTGCTTACACGAGAGTCCGCCAGGACACCCCATACTGTATAGTGCCCCTACACTGCATGTGAGTGTAAACCTAGTGCCTTTCAGGTGTCTATATGTACATGTGTGTGTGTGTAGGGTAGAGTGCAGTGTTGAAGACATACCACCCAACAACACATGAAGTGAGCCGCAGCAAATAGATGGTTGTTGACACGAGGAGTAAGACTTCGAGACAACAAGTGAGCATGGCTGGTGTGCCCGGGAACCATAACGGCCCCCCCCCCCCGGCATAGGTCCCCGTCCCCACCGGGGGCCCCCAGGTGCTGATCCCCACCCGGGCCCTCCAGTGAGGATCTCCACCTGGGGCCCTCCAGTGAGGATCCCCACCTGGGGCCCTCCAGTGAGGATCCCCACCTGGGGCCCTCCAGTAAGGATCCCCACCCGGGGCCCTCCAGTGGGGATCCCCACCCGGGGCCCTCCAGTGGGGATCCCCACCCGGGCCCTCCAGTGAGGATCCCCACCCGGGGCCCTCCAGTGAGGATCCCCACCCGGGGCCCTCCAGTGAGGATCCCCACCCGGGGCCCTCCAGTGAGGATCCCCACCCAGGGCCCTCCAGTGAGGATCCCCACCCAGGGCCCTCCAACAGTAATGGTACAGGTCACTCTACAACAGAGGATGATGGTAACTAGCGACTAGTCCAAGGCAGAAACAGCGTTAAACAGGACAGGTTACAGCGACAGGGTGAGCAGCAACAGCAACCTCAACAACAACAACGACAAGACGAAGACAGTAAGTGGCACACCCTAATCTTTCCTGCAATGGGAATGACAGCAGCAGAGAAGTACAGATGGATTATTGAGGCCGCCCACGCCCACAGCACAAAGTATCGCATAGAAACCAGGTGTGTAGGTGGTAATGTTAGTGCACGGGTGCAAGGTTACAGGGAGCCGGTCGGCCGAGCGGACAGCACATTGGACTTGTGATCCTGTGGTCCCGGGTTCGATCCCAGGCGCCGGCGAGAAACAATGGGCAGAGTTTCTTTCACCCTATGCCCCTGTTACCTAGCAGTAAAATAGGTACCTGGGTGTTAGTCAGCTGTCACGGGCTGCTTCCTGGGGGTGGAGGCCTGGTCGAGGACTGGGCCGCGGGGACACTAAAAAGCCCCGAAATCATCTCAAGATAGAAGATAACCTACAGTGCCCTGAAGTACTTCACAGAGACCAGTCTCGAGTATCGAGGTAAGGATGTTAAATTGTTGGAAGCAAACCCACAGACAAGACAAACTTAAATTATAATTAAGAACTATAGTATTCATGTTGACGTGGAATTCCACTCACAATATGAGTGGCGCTGCCCAATAAACTCGCCCCTCGGGGCAAAATTAAATTTTTTTTTTAAACTGTTGTTGTGTGTATGTGACTCATTTAAGCCTAATGAAGGAAGGTGGCATTGGTGGTGTTGCAAGAATTATATTGTTTTCTTATTGTTGTGGAGAGCTAGTTACAAATATTAATTAAATAACACTATAATAGTTGAACAGTACAGTACAGTATTTGGTTTGCTATTTATTCATTTAAATATTTACAATAAAATAAAAAGGGATTTAACAGAACTTAAGGCGCATATCTTAGTCTTCATACAGCGTGTCAACACCCACGTGTCGACACATGTGGAGGGGAGATGGGAAGGCTGGCGTGAGGTGAGGTGGGGGGGGCCAGGCAGGAGATCACACGTGTCGTCTGTCTCTGTTCCAGTCTCGCCAACTCACCCACCTGTTCACCCACTTCGCTGCCCACCCACCTGTTCACCCACTTCCCTGCCCACCCACCTGTTCACCCACATCCCTGCCCACCCACCTGTTCACCCACTTCCCTGCCCACCCACCTGTTTACCCACATGCCTGCATGCCCACTTACCCAAAAGTATACCCAGAACTTACCCAGAACTAAATATATTAGTTCACACGTGAACTACACACACACACACACACACATGAGCAATCCATATGGTGTAGTGGTTAAAACCCTCGCCTGGCGTTTCACGAGCACTTCGTCCTGGGTTTGTATCCTGGCCGGGGAGGATTTACTGGGCACCAATCCTTAAATGTAGCCTCTGTTTACCCAACAGTAAAATGGGTACCTGGTTGTTAAACGATTTGGTAGGGTCGTATTTCGGTGAACATAGGATTAAGGACTTGCCCGAAATGCTACGCATGCTAGTGGCTGTACAAGAGTGTAAGAACTCTTGTATATACTATATAAATAAATAAAATAAATAAAAAAAATTATTTGGTAAAAAAAAAGACTGTTCTGATTGAAATATTTAAAAACAAATCTTAACTACAGTGCCGCGTGAATTGTGCCTGGTTGGCTGCGTGTTTTATATTGCTGACTATCATGGGGAGGTCACACTGGAGACACTACACACATGGAAGCGGGTCATACAGCAGCATGGGGGTGAAGTAAGTACTTGTTATGGTTTGATCTTTAAGGTTTTTCTTACGTCAAAAGACTACAGTATACTGTAGTCTTCTGTAATGCAATAATATAAATTTAATAATTAATGCAACGTTAGTAATTTAATAATACAAATGTTATTCAGATATTTTTATTGTGATGTTTGCTTAGCAAAGCTTTTATGTATGTTGGTTTTACCTGAAGTTAAATATTTTTTCTGGGGGGGGGGGAGCCCCTTGAGGCTCCCTGAAGTTATCACACTTCACGCTCCCTAATACAGTGCCATACTACTAGGTGCCATCAGTCACAGAGTTCTTATTGGCCTACCGGAGACCACAAGCCAGAACCTGGCCCCCCCTCAGAGAGGTGCAGAGAGAGGTGGCCATATGAACTCTTTACATTTAAAGTAATTCATGTCTGCTACCACCAGAGAAGGCACCCAGAAACATTGCTGGGTGACTTCTGTAACTACCATGCTGGTTCGTCCTTATCTTTCACTCTTTGCGTCTGGAGTTTTTGACATGTATTTATCATCATCTTAACTAACAATGGATTCGTGGTTGGTTCAACCTAGGGTGTATCATGCACGTTGCCCAGTGGTGGCTTGCTGCCGTTGCCTTCTTGCCACCAATTCTAGTTGGATGGACTCCTTGTGGGTTGATCCGGTTTCCAAGGTTCCCTGTTCCAGGACTCATATTTCTTAGGTCGTCTGTCTGAGAATCATATTTCTCTTGGGTTGTGTGTTGCGGCTGATGGTCTCTTCCTTACTCTAATACCTACTGTGCTGCCACCTCCCTGGTAAGTGCCCTTTTTTGTGGAGAGCCGCTTTCAGCTCCCTGGAGCTATACTGGACTGAAGTGTATACTGTATATTAGACCATGGCAACAGTCAGTCGCTGGAGTTCTTAGCATACCAGGGACCACGAGCCAGAACTTGGCCCCCTCAGAGAGGCACAAGACATGAAAAACAGACATGCAGACCTAGGAAACAGGGTTGGTTCAACAGAAATTGCGAGAGGGCCAGAGATCAAAAGACACAAGCATGGAATCATTATAGAAAGAGGCCAAACCCCCCAAACATACCAGCGATACAAAGATGCAAGAAACAACTACATGTCAGTAAGGAGAGAGGCAGAGAGGAACTTTGAGAACGGTATAGCAGACAAATGTAAATCAGATCCAGGCCTTTTCTATAAATTCATTAAAAGCAAGCTGCAGGTAAAGGATAATATTCAGAGGTTGAAAATGGGGGACAGATACAGGGAAAATGAAAAGGAAATGTGTGAAACATTAAACGACACATTCCAAAGTGTGTTTGTACAAAATGAGATCTTCAGAGAAACAGACACGATAAGAATTCTAGAGAACAGCATAGAGCACACAGAGGTGTCTAGAGATGAAGTGAAACAAATGCTCCTGGAGCTAAGTAAGAACAAAGCAGTTGGCCCAGATGGAGTTTCACCATGGGTTCTGAGAGAATGTGCAGTTGAGCTCAGCATTCCACTTCAGCTGATTTTTAGACATCTTTGTGTGCAGGAGTTGTAGCAGATGTGTGGAAAAAGGCTAACATAGTTCCAATCTACAAAAGTGGCAGCAGGGAAGACCCCCCCCCCTCAATTATAGACCTGTATCATTGACAAGTGTAATAATCAAAATATTGGAAAAAATAATAAAAAATAAATGGGTAGAACACCTGGAGAGAAATAATATAATATCAAACAGACAGTATGGTTCTGGGGGAGCCCCGTCGGCTCCCCGGAGCTATCCCAGGCTGATATGCTAATTTCAGACTTTGGCATCAGTCATGTGTATGGAGTTCTTAGGCCTACCGGAGACCACGGCCAGAACCGGGCCCCCTCAGAGAGGCACGGGGAGCAATGGCCTATAGAAGCCCCCGTGTGGTTGGAAGCATTCTATGTCTGCCATCGACCGGGACAGGCACCCAGAAAGGTAAGCGCCCCAAAACAAACCCCTATTCTGGTTAAAATTGCTACCAAAATCCGAACTAGTGGATAGAACTCCCAAACAGAAAAACAAGCAAACTAGTGTGACGTCACACGTCACCGCGCCGCTGTCTGCGCAGCTCCCCCCTCCCCGGGAGGGGGAAGGTGGAGCCCCAGACCTCCCACGCCGGCTATCCACCCATCAGTTCTTCGGCTGATGCTATAGGCACCGGTTATGTGCTCCGGCTCCAGTGGTTGTTTCAGCACTGCACCTAGAGTGTGGTGTCTGTTTTCTAGGTGGTGCGCGAGCCGGGAGTGATTCTCCAGTACTCGGGCTGCATGCGCCTAGGGTTCCCTTCCCTAGGTGCCCTGTAAGTACTGCCCTTGGGACTTGGGGCCACCTTCCACAAGTTCCTTGGGGTCTGCCCCTGCTAGGCCGTTTACTGCTTGGTTTTCGGCCGCTCTTTGTGTGCTCGGGTGTTCTGTCTCCCTTGTTCGCCTTAGAGTAAGGGGCAGTTTTTGCACTGGTGGGGCGCAGGGTACTGTGCAGCTTGTCTTTTCCCAATCATAGCGGCCGGCTCTGTTCCGCTTGGGTACGCTGTCCTCTTGCGGGGTTTTCTTTTTCTTTTTGTTTATCTACCTGGTGGGGGGTCTGCCTTCGTTCTTGCCCCTGGTGTCCCTTGTGTTCTGAGTTTTCTGGTGGTACCCCCTGCTAGGTCCCCGTGAGTGTACACGTCCCGGGGTTCAGCTCTTAGAAAGTTGTTTGGTAGTTTTGGGTGCCGGTTAGCAGTACCCTGCCTGGGATTACCTGAGCGCGAGTCCTCTTATAGTAAACGCTCGGGACCCTGGGAAACCCCTGGGGGCGCGTGGGTCCGATGGATGTGACCCCAGAGCCCCCCCTCGCTTCCAGCGAGTTTGAGGGTTGCTCACCCCTTGTCTCTGGGTGACTCTCTGTTTTGCCTCCGTCTGCTGCCTGTGGGGTCGGTGACACCTTCGACCCGGAGCCCTGCGAGTTTGTTGCTCGTTATGGCTCGTTACCCAGTTGTGCTCAGCTGGTGCGGGCAGCAGAGGCGTTGCACTTGAGCCTTGGTGGTGGCAACGCTCTCGTGGTAACTCCCCGGGAGCCCCGGGGCTGCCCCGTTTTGGTTCTTGTTTTTCCCCTGGATTCCCCTTCCTGCCTGCATCCGGTTCCTTACCGTCTGTAGGTTCAGGGCGGGGTTTGGTGGTGTTGAGACTCGGGCAGTCTCGGGGAAATCCCCTTCCGGGGTAGTGACGGGGGCATTCGAGCCTGTTCCTCCAGCCGTGTTGTAAGAGTCTGCCAGTGGGCTCCCTTCCTTAGTGTTTTCACGGCTGTCCCGGTTTTCTGGTACGGCCGGGGCTTTAGGGGGACGGCTCGGCCCCGGGGCCTGTTGTGTGGGTTCCCGGGGCTGCGGAGGGGCTGACTTGGGGGGCCTTGGCCCCATAGGACCCCGTGGGGGTTTTTATCCCCCTCTCGGCGGGGCTTGTGGTTACGCGGAGTGGGGTTTTCCTCTCCACTCGCCGTACGTGCTGTTGGGCGTCGGCCCCTCCCCGGGCTCGGTTCCTTGGCCTTTGAGTCGGTTGGTTCCGTCCTGTGGGTGGATGTTTCCCCCCACCCCTTTTTTTTGTGGGGACGGTGTTTTCGTCATGTTTCCCCGTTTTGGGGGTTCTACATGACTACTGGTCTCGGGTGCGCATGCGCCTTTGTGTGCCTTCGGGACTGGTTTTGGCTTCCGTGTTCTCGAGGGTTCGGGAAGGTTTTTCCTCCTTCCCGCGTTATTGGAACGTCTGTCGGCTCCTCGTCCTTGTTGGCGAGTTTGGGCTACTTGTAGCCCTGTTGGGCTCCTTGTGGTCCTGTTGTGCTCCTTGTAGCCCTGTTGGGCTACTTTTGGCCCGTGTTGGGCTCCTTGTGGGCCTGTTGGCTACTTGTGGCCCTGTTGGGCTACTTTTGGCCCGGTTTGGGCTCTTTTCTGGGCCTGTTGGGCTACTTGTGGCCCGGTTGCGTGCCTTTTTTGGGCTCTGTCTTCGCTTCTTTGGCCGGTTTTCTTGTTCCTGCTCACTCTTTTGGCTACTTTTCTTGCGCAGTAGTCTTGGTTGCCGCCTTCCCGCAGGGTAGGTTGCGCGTTTTCGGCCGGCATGTCATGCGCGTGCGCCGCGGAGTTTGTTTTGGTCTGGGCGGTGTGTAGTGCCGGTGTTCGTCGTCTTTTTGCTCCAGTGCTTCGCCTTTCGCTCTTCTCCCTTGCCGCGGTATGTGCCCCTTTTCGCTCCGGGGGTGTCCTGGGTTCCAGTTGTGGGGAGGCCGCCGAGGTTTCCCCTGTGTCATGGGTGTGGGCCGCCTTCTTCGCCTCTTCCTTGCTCTCCTGCAGGTCCGGCTCTGGCTTCACCTGGCGGTGCTCCCAGGTTCTTCTGGGCTCGGTTGAGTCGTGTCACTTCGAGCCACCGTTTGCCAGGTGAGTTTCTGCGGTCTGGCGTCTTTTGGCAGGGCGCTGGATGTGGTGTTATATGCCTGTCTTTCTTTAGGTCTCTTTTTGTACGACTGAGACCGTTCGCACACCAGTGTCGGTCCCCTTTTTTCACCCCTTCCTGTCCCACTCTTGTGCATGTCCATCCCATGCTAGGGTCATTCAGGGGTCCCACCTTTGTTAGTGTTATGTGGTGTGGGGGTTTGTGGTGTTGGTTCTGTACTCGCCTGGTAGGGCTTCTGGCTGTGCTTGCAAGGTTTATGCGCTCTGGCTTTTGGGTCCCGCCTATCTGGTAGAACTTGCGGGATAGTACCAGTGGAGTGCAGTGGTGCCATAGGCACACTCGGGGAACACTGTATATCCATCAGAGGTCTGCAGTTGTTACACGACCTCCTTGCGAGCATACGCCTTCTCGCTGGTACCTTATCTTGAGGTTAACTTGAGGTGCTTCCGGGGCTTAGCGTCCCCGCGGCCCGGTCATCGACCAGGCCTCCTGGACTGGTCATGCTGGCTGTTGGACATGGCTGCTTGCTGCCCGACGTATGAGTCACAGCCTGGTTGATCGGGTATCCTTGGAGGTGCTGATCCGGTTCTCTCTTGCACCAACCCGTCACCGCATCTTTATTACGTCAATATTGACTTCTTCGTTCCGTGCATAGGTGCCATACTAAACATAATGGTTTCCCTTAAAAAACTTCGTGGAAAACACCGACCTTACCTGACCTACTTAGTAGGTTACAATAGGCATCTTATGGTTTCGTAATTACAATTGTTACTTAACCTATTATCGGTATGCCACTGTACTCTGTGAGGGGATTGCAAGTTATGCCCCTATGGTACGGTCTGTGGACTTTCGGGGCACACTAGCTTGCCTTCGACTTGGTTATGGCCCATCCTGGTTGTGGGGAGTCTGTGGGCCTGCGGGCCGCCCCATGCGTCTTCCTGGTGGGCCTCCCTTTGGCCGGTCTAGCCTGGCCTCTGGCCGGGCTTGGGGTGTACATGAGCTCCCGGTTCCCCATCCAGCCGGTTTTGAGCGGGGTTTCTCCGCCGTCGGTCGCCTGGTAGGCGGGTTCCTGGGCCTGCTGGGTTCTGTTGTCTCAGTGGGCCCTGTCTGGGGTCTATCTGCTCCGTT
Source organism: Procambarus virginalis (assembly GCA_020271785.1). Lineage (NCBI taxonomy): Eukaryota > Metazoa > Arthropoda > Malacostraca > Decapoda > Cambaridae > Procambarus > Procambarus virginalis. Next base: position 18,456,853 of record WNGS01167840.1, on the reverse strand, counting down.
CTCTGCCTTTGCCGGAGCGAGTTGCTCTTTACCTGTGGCATGTTGCGGTGGTGTATACTCCCCTAGTTGTGCTTGCGGGGGTTGAGCTCTGGCTCTTTGGTCCCGCCTCTCAAACGTCAATCTTATAACAGGTGTACGGTTTCCTGAGCCTATTGGGCTCTTATCGTATCTACACTTGAAACTGTGTTTGGAGTCAGCCTCCACCACATCGCTTCCTAATGCATTCCATTTGTCAACCACTCTGACACTAAGTTCTTTTACTGTCTCTGTGGCTCATTTGGGCATTCGGTTTCCACCTGCGTCCCCTAGGGCGTGTGCCCCTTGTGTTAAACAGCCTGTCTTTATCCACCAGGTTGTATGTTGCTACTACTGCTGCGTGTGTTNTTATGGAATCTGTGATTCCATGTATTTTGTGATCTTACTTCTTAGCACTCTCTCAAAAATTTTTATGATGTGCGATGTTAGTGCTATCGGTCTGTAATTTTTTGCCTCTGCCTTATTTCCTCCTTTATGAAGTGGTGCTATCTCTGCTGTTTTTAGTATATCAGAATAACGCCAGTATCTAGGCTTTGTCTCCACAGAATGTGAAGGCCTGCGATAGTGGTTTTTTACAGTTTTTGATGAATATGGAGTTCCAAGAATCCGGGCCTGGTGCGGAGTGCATAGGCATCTGTTATGGCTTCTTCAAAATCCAGTGGGGATAGGTGACGTCTGATATATGATTTGATGTTGGTATCATATCCATGAAAAATTCATTTGGGTTATCGATCTTTAGTGCGTTTAATGGCTCGCTGAAGACAGAGTCGTATTGCTTCCTCAGTAGCTCGCTCATTTCTTTGTTGTCATCGGTGAAAGTTCCATCTTCCTTTCGCAGGGGCCCGATACTAGATGTGGTTTTTGATCTTGAGTTTGCATAGGAGAAAAAATATTTCGGGTTTCTCTCTATTTCACTGATGGCCTTTTGCTCTCTTTCCCTCTCCTGCGTTTTGTATGATTCTTGTAGCTTGAGTTCAATTTTTCCTATTTCGCTACCTAACCTTCTTCGCCGTTCCTGAGATAGGGTGCGACTCTCAAGTTGTACCGCGATTCGTTTTCTTCGCCTATAGGGAACGACGTTCTCGTTCCAATCTGCATCTCTTCCTCTTTTTTTCTTAGGGGATGCGGTTTGTACATATTTCTAGTGCTACTGAGCTTATTTTTTCCAGGCACTGGTTCAGGTTCGCATTTCCTAGCTGTTCTTCCCAGTTTATTTCTGTGAAGTCCTGGTTTTTTTGCTCCCAGTTTATCTGTTTATTATTGAAGTTGAATTTGCTGAAATCTCCTCCACCGGGAATCTGGACTGGTTTTGAAGGTCTATTCCCCATGGTTGTCATAACTTCAATTAAGTTGTGATCTGAGTAACAGGTATTTGTAATCATTATGTTCCTGATCAATTCATCATTATTAGTGAAAATGAGGTCCAGCGTGTTCTCCTTCCTGGTTGGTTCTACTATTTGTTGGTTTAAGGCAAACCTGTCGCACATTATGTTCATTATGGAAGCAGAATGTTTAAATATTTAGGTCTTGTTCCCCCTCGCTGTGCGGCCCGTTGATGCCGTGAGGGGGCTTGGTGGGCGGCTGCCGGAGTGTGATGCTCCATGAGACAGTCTTCTATCCTTTTGTGGCCTTATGCTCCTGCTGCTGTCCTCACAAATTGTGCTGGACAAATTTTCCTTTAACTTGTTTTTGTTTTTCTCCCCCCACCCTCTTCTTTCTAATAGTCATTTCCCGCCAACCTTTTGCTTGTTTTGATCATCCTTTCATTTGAGGAGGCATACTCTTCCACCTGTAGAATTGTAGTACCCAACGTCTCAAGCGAGGGGGACCCTTTTATTGTCAATCCTCCTTTCATCACTGAACCCGATCTCGACGGACTGACGGTTCTTAAGGTGGCGTTTGTGGGGCGTATACTCAAGACGCACCCCTGGGGGGCCCCGGCAAGATCGGCAACATGTCTCTTGTTGGGTGTCCTGCCTCTAATTGTGGCTATGTGGTGGGTATGGGGGCACATTCGTGAATGAAAGTCTTACCTCTCGTTTTCATGTCGATAAATACCATTCCTCTAATGACTTCTCAGGCTCGTGGGGTGGGCGACCAAGCCCCGGAGTCGGACTGTGTTGGAAGACCGGGCTCTGTAGCCCCCGCTACATTGGGCCCAGACCTAGCTCCTCCTTTGACCCTCCTGACTACTCTTCCCAGCTCCCCTCCCTCCTCTGTGGTTGGGTTGAGCTATACGCCCCCAGCTGTGACCACCTCGTCCCCTGACGAGGCTCAGTCTCTTGTTGTGACTACTGCACTTTTTAACCCCTCTCTCTCTAGGGTTCTTAATGCAGTCCCCGCCACGGCCGTACTCGCACGATCCCTTCCCATACTAATACGTACCAAGCCTTGTTTGGTCCTGCTTCGTGGGCTAAATACTTTAATCTCCTCCCTCTGGATTCTACACCTCCTGATGATTTCTCACTCCATAAACACCTTGTTGATTCGGTGGATGCATCTGTTACTTTTAACCCTACCCGTTTAGGTATACGTGTCGTCGCTGCTCCTTCACTGGATACCTTACCTTGAGGTGATTTCAGGGCTCAGCGACTCGAAAGCCACCCACCCACAGCTACCCGTTTAGCCGCATTGTCCTGCATTGGGGAGACTCCTGTTCGGGTCTCCAGAAACGCTCGGTTAAATGCCAGTGTTGGCACTGTTCTTCTCCCACACCATGTTGCAACTGGTGTTAGGGACCTTGCCATGAAGACTGCCATGAGGATATTAAACATATCCTCGAAGCCCAAGGCCATCCTGTCCTCCAGGTAGACATGTTCACTCGACCGCCTCGTGGTCGTCGCCGTCAGCTCCTTCGAGTTGTGAAAATCACCTTTGATAGTAGAACCCTTCCGCCCACTATAATTCTTGCTGGTGCCAGATGCTCCATTCAGGAGTACATTCTCTCTCCTAGACTTTGCAATAAGTGCTGGAAGTTTGGGCATGGTGTCCTCAAATGCTCAAATACTGTGTATCTATGCCCCATGTGTGGGGCTGATGATCACTCTAAATCCAATTGCATTTCTCAGGTTCGGTGCCTCAATTGTGGTGAAGCCCACCCTACCTTCTCTCGCTCGTGCATACACTACAAACTTGAGGAAGCCGCCCTCAACTTGAAGCACCGGGATCATTTGCCTTTTCTTGAAACGAGATGCCAAGTTCGCCGTCTCGCCCCTTTCACTGGCATATCCTATGCTCGTGTGTTGCGTTCTACCTCTCCTCGTCCTTACCACCTTACTTAGTCTCACAACCGTTTCCAGATCTTAGACCCGGACATGCCAACCACCTCCTCCCCTGTTCCTTTACGTTCTGTCCTGAAGGGGCCATCTCCTAGTTCTCCATCTGAAGTTTTTCCCCTTCCTATTCAGTCTGCCATGTCTCCTGTGTCTTCTTTCCCCAATCCTTCTTCCCATCCCTCCACCCAGTCTCTTGGCCCTCCATGCCGCCTGTCTGTCCAGGCTGATGTTCATCATCCTCCCAGCAATCTCCATGTTGTTCACTCCCGTTCATCTTCTGTTGAGACAATTGAGTCTGTCACCCAGTACATTGTTGCTGGAACACCTGTCTCTTTGAGTCAGAAATGTAAGCCTGGCTCCTCTCCTTCATCCTCCCTGGCAGGTAAGAAGGCATCGCTTTTTCCCTCACTCCCCCACCTCTGACTCTCTCGCTCCATCCCCTTCCATTTCGTTGGTCGGGGCCCCCTGTCCCAGCTATGGAGGTTTCTTTAATCCTTGATTCCTTCTCAGTTGCTGAGGTACACTTCCCGGTTCCTGCCCCCCCTCCTCCTGCTGTCTTTGTCCTCCCCTCTCAGTTGTCTCCTCCTCCTCCGGACCCTACCCGTCCGCCTCTGATCTGTCCTCCCGCTCCCTTCACTCACTCCTTACTCAGTTTACCCATGCCCCCTAACCCTGATTTTACTGACCCTGACCCTGATCCTGAGCTTACTTAATATACTGTGTTCTTCTTTACCTTTGTTTCTTACCTTTCTGTTGCTCTCCTTTCTCTTTTTGATAATGTCTATTCTTCAATGGAATATTCGTGGATTTTATGCCAACTTCCATGAACTCCAACTTCTGATTACATAGTTTTCACCACTTTGTGTTTGTCTCCAGGAACCGATGCTTGGTGTTTGTCCTGGTCACTTCGTGGTTATTTCTTTCTTTCTCCTGCCCTCTCCCCCCCCCAGCTCTTGCTGGGGGGGGGGAGAAAGCTATAACTCTACTGCTCTCTTGATTCGTACTGATATTCTCTTCGTCATCCTACTGTTTCCATCGCCTATCCATTGTACTGCTGCCCGTGTTTTTGTGAGTAAATGGTATACAGTCTGTTCCATTTATCTCCTCCCAAATGTCCCGCTTTCCCTTCCTCCTTCCTGATCTTAAGCACCTGAACAAATCCACAAGGGCTGTGATGAGGATTCGAACCTACGTCTGAGAGCATCCCAGACGCTGCCTTAATCAACTGAGCTACCTTAAGCACCTCCTTGATTCCTTGCCAGAGCCAGTGCTCCTGTTGGGTGATTTCAACTGTCGACATACCCTCTGGGGGTGATGTTCAGACAAACATCCGAGGTCGCCTTCTTGAAACGTTCGTCCTCTCTTCCCTGTCTCTTCTGAATTCTGGTGAGCCCACCCATGTAGACTCTCGAACTTGCACCCTTTCCTGTCTTGATCTTTCTCTCTGCTCGTCGTCCTTTTACTTAGATCTCACGTGGCGGGTTCTTGATGACCTCTATAACAGTGACCATTTCCCTATCCTTATTTCCTTTTTCTCTTTTCACCCTCCCCTCTCCTTCCCTAGGTAGCAATTTGTCAAAGCTGACTGGAACCTATTCACCCTCCGTGCTACTTTCACTGACCTCTCCTCTCTGCCTCTTCCTCGCGCCCTTCTCCTTTTTCATGACACCATCTTCGATGCTGCCCTCCGCTCTATTCTTCACTCTACCTCTTGGGGCATGTGGAAGTGCGTTCCTTGGTGGAATGTGGACTGTGCTCGGGCTGTCCGCTCTAAGCGTGCAGCCTGGAGGAAACATCGCCGCCGGCAGACGGCTGATTCTTTTATTTTGTTTCGGAAAGCACATGCGTTGGCCCGTAGGACCATCTGTATAGCTAAGTATGAGAGTTGGAGATCTTACGTTTCCACTATTACGTCCGATACTCCTCTACCACAGATCTGGAAGAAGATCCGCAAGATTGTGGGTAAGTTCGTTCCAGATATCTCGCCAGTTCTTCACCTCCGTGGTACTCGTGGTATATGCCAAAACTAGAAGACAGAAGAAAAAGAGGTGATATGATCACTACTTACAAAATAGTAACAGGAATTGATAAAATCGATAGGGAAGATTTCCTGAGACCTGGAACTTTAAGAACAAGAGGTCATAGATATAAACTAGCTAAACACAGATGCCAAAGAAATATAAGAAAATTCACTTTCGCAAACAGTGGTAGACGGTTGGAACAAGTTAGGGGAGAAGGTGGTGGAGGCCAAGACCGTCAGTAGTTTCAAAGCATTATATGACAAAGAGTGCTGGGAAGGCGGGACACCACGAGCGTAGCTCTCATCCTGTAACTACACTTAGGTAATTACACTTAGGTAATTACTCTTGTGGCGGACCCAGTGCAGGTCGTGACCAAACTGGGTTCTCACTTTTGTTCTGTAAGCTCTGGTTCTCATCTTCCTCAATCCTTCCGTCTTCGTAAGCCCGTTCTTGAATCTCTTCCCTTAGATTTCCTCACTCATCTCTTCCTTCCGTATAACAATCCCTTCTCTCTCTCTGAACTTCAGTCTGCCCTGGCCCTCTGCGGTTCTGCGGCAGCGGGCTTGGATGACATTTATTATGAAATGCTTCACTATCTCCCTCCTTGCACGTCTCGGTATTTGCTGAGTCTGTATAACCAGATCTGAGAGTTATCGTCAGTCCCTGAGAACTGGCTTGATGCCGTTGTACTTCCAATTCGGAAACCGGGGTCTCTTGGGACATCCCCTAAAGACTTCTGCTTTATTGCCCTCACGAGTTGTGTCTGCAAACTCTTTGAGCGTATGATAAATGTTCATCTGATGTGGTTCTTGGAACACCATCACCACCTCTCTCCTTCTCAATTTGGTATTTGCAAGCGTTGCAGCACAACTGATGTCCTGGTGAACTTGGAGGTCTATATTCAAACTGCTTTTGCTGCGAAGACTTCCGTTGTTGCTGTTCTTTTTGACCTGGAAAAGGCTTATGACACAACCTGGAGATATCATATTCTGTCCCAACTTCGTTCTTTTGGCCTTCGTGGTAATCTCCCTCTCTTCCTCCAAAGCTTCCTCTCTCGTCGTTTCTTTCGAGTCAGGCTTGGTACCACTCTCTCTGCCTCTTTTCGGCAATATGAAGGTGTCCCTCAAGGTAGTGTTCTGAGCACTACTCTTTTTCTGGTTGCCCTCAATGGTCTTCTTTCCTCCCTTCTTTCTGGCATCTTCTCTGCTCTTTATGTCGACGATCTTACACTTTGCTGTTGAGGTGATGATTCGCCTCTCCTTCAACGCCGGCTTCAACTTGTGATTGATGCTGTGTCGTCTTGGGCCACCAATCATGGCTTGAAGTTCTCCTGCAACTAAGACTTGTGCTATGACCTTTTCTCGAAAGCATGTTGTCCTTCGTCCTTCTTTGTCACATTATGGTCATCCCCTTGTGTACAAAGATTCCGTGAAGCTTTTGGGGTTATTCTTTGACACTCGTTTGTCTTGGTTGCCTCACATCTCTTACCTCTGAGTTGAATGCTCTAAGGCCCTTAACCTACTTAAGGTTTTGTCCCATACTTCTTGGGGAGCAGATAGGTGCATACTTCTCTATTTGCATTCCTCTCTCGTCCTGTCTAAACTCGATTGTGGTTGCCCTTCATACTCTTCTGCTTCTCCTTCTACTCTTCGTCATCTTGATTCTTTGCACCATACTGTGTTGTGCCTCAGCTCTGGTGCCTTTCGTTCAACTCCTACCCTCAGCTTGTACGCTGACACTGGCTTCCTGTCTCTCCAGGACCGCCGTGATCGCTACTGTCTTCGCTACAACATCCTTCCTCTCGCCTCTGTCGTACTTTGACTTTTATCTCTCCTCTAGTTCCTGTTCCTCTTCACCTCCTTCCTCTTTCTGTCCGTTTGTCTCGCTTACAAGATTTTCTTTCAGTTGGTATTACCAATGTTTCTCCTCGTATTGTCCCGTCTTTGCCCCGAGCATGTAGCTGCTCAGCACTAGGTGGCACCAGCTCTAGCTACCAGCTCTAGCTACCAGCCCCAGTCATAAATCATGAAAAGCCAAACCAACACACCTGGAAGTAGAAGGGAGAAGGGTAGGCTGAAGGAGCCCCCAAGGACCCACCAGAAAGAGATGTTTCATTACATTCAATACAGTACTGGTTTTCTGGGGGAAAACATTAGTTTTTTTTATTTTGTTTTTTCTTATGGTGGCTTCCTCATGCTATCTCACCAGAGAACAAAACACAAATTAAAACTTACCAGAAGTGGAGGAAAGCATATGCCTGTAACCTCCCTCATGAGTGGGGGGGAAACAGTGACAAGTTACTTTACCCAATGCCAAACTTGACTGGCATAGCCTCGAAATTGACAAATTGACCAGGTACAGTGGCAACTATAACAGGGCAATCGTAAGCAACCTATAAGATCCCGGAGGTGCGTTGCGCACCACCAGTCGAGTGCCTACAGGTGCGTTGCACTGTGCAGTGGTTAAGGACCTGTCGAAATGCTTTATGTGCTAGTGGCTTTACAAGAATTTAAGCACTCTTGTACAGTATCCCAAAAATCCCATTATGTACCATTTAAAGCTATGAATATAATTTTATAGAACAGTATATGTTTTATTGTATATTCTTCATAAATTATTGTGCTGCTTTTCAGGTGGTGAGGCTTCTCACAGATGGAGGAGCAAAAGAAGATGCTCACATCACAGATTACATGACCCACCTTATTGCAGGAGATGATCCAAATGAAAATGAAATTGGAGAAGTGAGAGACATATATGAAAAACCAGTTATATCTTCAAGATGGGTTGTGCTATCAGCCAAGTGTGGTAAACAGTTACCGTATCCTTTATACCTGATGTTATTTTTGTTGTACCTTTGTGCTGTTGGCCCTGTGTAGTATCTAGAGAACACTTTTGCATATCAGCCCAGAAATTTCAACATTAGTATTTTATATGGTACAAGGAAGGTTCATATTGTAATTTGACCATATAGCCTAGACCCCTAAAGCTGTTAATATGCCAATTACAAGGCATTTTTCTTGGTTGTGTTCTATTCACTCTCACATGGGCCAGATAGTGAGGGTGGACAGTACCTGGGCTGGGTGCCACTTGAAAGTGGATAAGAATAGTTGTTAGGCTTGCATGTTTAGCACGCCAGAATTTGATTTGATTGCTTAGCACTTTCTAAAACTTTCTCAAGAGTTTTTAAATCCAGTGGCCCCATTTCATTGTTCTTCTGGGCTTTTACCTCAATTTTGAATATAAGATCCCCATCTTCTCTTTGCCTTGTGGAAAGGACCCTTCTCTCTGTCTTGTAGAAAAAGCAAGGGGAGTTTGAATAAACCATGTACCCAGTATGTAATGGAATCACAGGTAAATGGTTTTGGATAGTCTAGTCAGTTACTACCAGTAGTTAAACCTTGCATTGTGCCACTCTTTATGGCTGACAATGCCCCCTTAGTGCACAGGAAAAAGTTTATTACCCATACATTTCCAGCTAATATTGTTAAAACGTACAGTATTCCCTGATCATGGGAAAAGTAATGAAAAAAATGAATTCTGTACTACTTACCATGGCTGTGAAAAAGAGGAGAAATCTTGTGATGTTATGATTCATGATTGTTCTTGCAGTGTCAAGCAGGCTAATCAATCGGTGGGATATGCTGTGAATAAATTTTTGCAATTTATTTTAAATGTAACTAACTAGTTTTCAATATATATATATTTTTATTTTACTGTTTATGTTCACTAGGGTGTCACTATGATGCAATGCAATAAAACATGTGGAATATGTATAACCACAAGTATATGCATGTATCTATTATATGTACCAAAATGTTTTATTTAGAGTAAATTTAAATTAATGCAAATTAAAAATTCTTTTTCTCATTATATCACTATATACACTCACTCCATATATACATGCTTATGTTTCATTATTGAAACACTTAGAAGTTCTGGAGAGTGTGATACTCAGTGAAGCAGTTCAGATGTAGCACCACAACGTCTGAACTGCTTCAATGAACAATAGAGTCACGAAGGCTACACACTCCAGTTCTGTTTTCAAGCAGGAACCTAGTTAGCAAGGGAGTGGTATAATAATTGTCTGTGTATAAAATATGGCAGTGGTGCCCTTAGCGTCTTTATTACACTGAAAAACTGTGTGGGGTTGTTATTAGGAATGTCTACATTGGTACTGGAATATAACATCCTGTTTGACCATTACTGTTTCACAATCATAGAGTACAAAGAATTAAAAATATAATATGTGCATCATATTATATTCATAAAACAAAAAACACTGAATCTGTGGAGAGCCCCTCTGGCACTCCGGAGCTTACCGGGCTGATATGTATGTATGTACTAGAACATGGCATCAGTCAATTCAATGAAGTTCTAGCCTACCAGGGACCACGAGCCAGAACCTGGCCAGTTCAGAAAGGCACGAGGAGCAATGGCTTATAGAAACCTTCATGTGGTTGTAAGCATTCTGTGTCTGCCATCTACCGGGTTAGGCACCCAGAAAGTTAGGCATCCCAAAACAAACTACAGCTGGTTAAAAATTGTGACCGAAAGTCGAATTAGCAAGCAGAACTCCCCAAACCGAAAACAAGTGGTTTTCAGCTTCCCGCATCCCACCTAAGGAGGTTCGGGTGGCTATTGCATTGTACCTTCTGCAAGACCCAGATTTTGCATTGATAATGGATTCTTCTTCATTTGAGTTTGGTTCCTCTTTTCCTTACTGGTTAAAAATTACGAGGTTTCGGAGTCTTCCTGGTTGGCAGACTGCCCTTTCTTTTCGTTGAGGGCGTGGCATGCATTCTGCTGGACCCGCATGCTTGAGTGGCAGTAAACTACTATGGTGGTTCAGGTTTACATGGGGGCGAGTTTGAGTCCCTCAGTGCATTCTTGTTCGCAACTGTTGTTCTTCGGGATATCGAAGTACAACTTCTTGTGCAGGTTCCCACCCTTTCGGCGTCCATGGTGGCTGAGGACTTGCGCGCCCATGGGTATTTGGCTTCGGTTTTGCACTTCTTTTCACTGCTTGAGCTGTAATTGGATTGGCTCGAGGAGGATGTGGAGGCGCTGGATTCCGAGGCTGCATCCTGTGCGCTTGCTTCGGCGGTGTGGGTGTCAGCTGCCTTGTTGAAGTTGTTTGCGCCGATTCTGAAGGAAGTGGTGTCTGATCTTTGCTTCTCGCCTCGTGTGCCAATAGGCGGTGCTCACTCACTCTTTGGAAACTGCTTGGGCCCTTGCTCTTAGATTTTTGTCCTCTTTCTGTGGGGAGCCCTGTCAGCTCCCTGGAGCTATCCCAGGCTGATATGGATATATTAGCTTCCTGGCATCAGTCAATGTGCATGGAGTTCTTGCTTACCGGGGACCACGAGTCAGAACTTGGCTCCCTCAGAGAGGCATGAGGAGCAATGGCCTATAGAAACCCATGTTTCTATAGACCATTGGGCTGGTTGCTTCCGGTGTCTCATCTGCTGAGTTCTCGGGGTTTGGCTTTCCTGGCGGTTCACATTAGGTGGGTGTCCAATGTCCTGCTGGACGTTCAGGACTCCAGACGTGGATTTCTTCGTGTCGGTGTGGTTGAGGCATCTCCCGGTATACGTGGCGCCCTTCCTCGACTGCGAGGCCCTCGGGGTCGATGCCTTCAGGCAGGATTGGGTGAGGTGGAGTTACCTATACCTCTTTTCCCGAGGTTCAGCTGTTGCTACAGGTCCTGGCTCGCTTGGAGACTTACCAGAGGAGAGTAGTCCTGTTGGCCCCTTGTTGGCAAGCTCAGCTTTGGTTTCAGGCGTTGCTTGCTCGGTGTCCGAACCTGGGGTTCTTCCGTGGCTCGGCTTCTTTCAGCAGATCAGTCCGATCCGGTACGTAGCTGGTTCGATCTTCACGTCTGGTTTTTCTGATGTGGGTTTATCACCACTTGTATGGTGATCAGGTGGCTTCATTGATGGTATCCCACCTACATGTTTTATCTTGGCACCAGCATGAAGCTTCCTGGCGGTCCTTTCGTCACTTTTGTCTCTTCGTAAATTGTCTTCGATTTCTAATCAAGCTGTTTTGTCCTTTCTTTCTTGGCCATTTCAGGACCGTCATCTCATGACAAATACTGTTGCCTCAAATGGTGCAGTGCTGACGGAGCCGCTTCCCTTGCGAGGTGGATGTCACTTCTGCTCCGTTCCTTAAGCTATCTCATGCATTTTTTCACCTCTGGCCTGCTCATGCGCTGCCTGAGCCATCCTGGTCGTTGGACTGACTCTTTTCTCCTTGGTTTGTGGTGGCCCCTTCAGTTCAGGATTATTTTCCTAAGACTTTTCTTGTTGGCATAGGCCTCTGGGGGTCGGGTTGGGGAGCTTCATGCTCTCCTCCGGCGCAGGAGTTTCTGCTCTTTTTGTCCTGGTGGTCGATTTTTTCATTTGCAGCCGTTTCCATTTTTTCTGGCGAAGAACAAGACTACTGCTTTCCAGAGGGGTTCTAGGGTTGTTGATGCTTGGTTGGTTCGGCCAGGGATGCATCACATCTTGTATCTGGTTGTGGCTCTTCACCTTTACCTGCTCACCATGGCCTCAGTGACTGGGTATGCGCTTTGGGTGGACCCTGTTTCCCCTTCCCTGTTCTAGGGTTCGGGTCGTTCGCAGGGTTATTCGGTCTAGTCAGTCTACGGTCTATCCCCGTGCCCATGATGTTCATAGGTTTGCGGCTTTGGATGCTGTTTTTGGTAACATGTCCTGAGCTGACATTTGGGCGCGGGGCTTTTGATGGTCGAACAGGGTCCTGGCCGTTCGGTACCTTGTTAATGTGCCTGTCCCTGCTTGGGTGTGTGTGCAGCCTTGGGTCACAGGTTGCAGCCAGTTGTCTCAACTTCGAGTTAAGGAGTGAGTGGTGACCGCCTCCTGGGTAAGTCTCTCTTTTTCTCGTCTTTGGTTAGGTAGCTCCTGGAGCCGCAGGGGCTCTCCACAGAAAACCAAAGTTGAATGTAATGAAATACCATTTTCTGGGAATTCTTTGAGGCTCCCCGGCAACCCTTCCTCCCCCAGTCGGCGTTTTTTTCGTGTTTTTGACATTCAGCCTCTGTACTGGGGTTGGATAGCCGGCGTGAAGGGTTTGGGGCGCTCCCATGGGAGGGGGAAAGCTGCACAGACAGCGGCAAGGCAGCGATGGTGACATCATGCTTGTTTGCTTGTTTTCGGTTTGGGGAGTTCTGCTTGCTAGTTCGGCTTTCAGTTGCAATTTTTAACCAGCTGTAGTTTGCTCTGGGACGCTTACCTTTTTGGGTGCCTAACCTGGTAGATGACAGACATGGAATGCTTTCAACCACATGAGGGTTTCTTTAGGCTGTTGCTCCTCGTGCCTCTCTGAGGGGGCCAGGTTCTAGTTCGTGGTCCTCGTTTGGCTAGATTCCTATCGAATTGACTGATGTCACGGTCTAATACATACATATATTTCAGTCTGGTAAGCTCATTGCCTGAACCGAGGGGGGGGGGTGTTCGATGCGGTCCTTGGTTTTTTGGCGCTGGTTGCTTCGAGTGACTCGCTTGCTGAGTTCTCGGGGTTTGGCTCTCCTGGCGGTTCACGTGCAGACAGCGTCCAACGTCTTGGCCAAAGGCCTGTCTCGTTTTGTTTCCCTTGTCCAAGGAATGGAGGGTTGACGCCGACTCCTTCCGTTGGCTCTGCCAGACGTTCGGGCACCCCGAGTTGGACCTTTTCGCATCGGCGTGGTCGCGGCACCTTCCCCAGTATGTGGCGTCCTTCCCTGATTGTGAGGCCATCGGGGTCGATGTGTTTCGTCAGGACTGGTCGAGATGGGGGTTCTGTTCCTCTTTTCCCCGGTTCAGCTGTTGCTCCAGGTCCTGACTCGCTTGGAGAATTATCAGGGGAGAGTAGTCCTCCTGACCCCGTGGTGGCCGGCCCAGCTGTGGTTTCAGGTGCTGCTTGCCTGGTGTCCGAACCCCGGGGGTTTTCTCGCGGCTCCGCTTCTTCCAACAAATTAGACCAGAGCGTCACGTGGCTGACTCGGTCTTCTCGAATCTTCGCGTATGGTGTTTTTGACTTGAGTTCATCATCATCTCTATGGTGATCAGGTGGCTTCCTGTTAGTGTCCCACCTGCGGGCAAAATTTTCTCCAGAATAAGGGTTTGTTTTGGGATGCTTACCTTTCTGGGTGCCTGACCCGGTTGATGGTAGACATAGAATGCTTCCAACCACACGGGGGATTCTATAGGCCATTGCTCCCCATGCCTCTCTGAGGGGGCCAGGTTCTGGCTCGTGGTCCCCGGTAGGCCCACAGAATTCCATACACGTGACTGATGCCAAAGTCTGTCATTAGCATATCAGCCCAGTAAGCTCCGGGGAGCCTCCGGGTCCCACTCAGAAAATGGCATTTCATTACATTCAACACTGGTTTTATTCAGCTTGTTGTGTAGGTTTGACTTCATTGTTTTCCAGGCTGCATGTGCCCCAGGTCCCTTCCCTAGGTGCCTGTTAGTACTTGTTAGTACTGCCTCTGCACTGACAGAGATAACTTCTCTGGTGTGTTCAAGAGTTCACCCCTGAGAGGCTAGGGGTCTCCACCTTTTTGGTCCTCAGGGGTGAAGGAAGCAGATGTTCACCCTGTTCACCCACAAGACTTAATGAGATCTCTCATTTTTGGGTAAAATGAGAAAAAAAATAGCAAAATTCTCGCAGTAAAAATGAGAAATCTTATATTGGTGTCATTTTCCTGTCACAGCAAAATGCCTCCCAATATACTACACACATTGGTAACTCTAGCCACATCACTGCTATTATTTTCAGAATCCTGGTCACTAAATCCTTAATATGAATCAATTTCCACAAGTATATTTACTACAGGAACATGAGGTCCTATTTCATGATAGGTAGATGCACAGAACCATGGCTGTGTGTTGTGGATGTCTGCCCCTGTGCTGTGAACATCATAACCAGTGTTGCATTCACTGATTTCTGAATCTTGTCGTAGTTTGTATCACATTCAAGAACGTTTATGGTCCTCTTTAAATAATTACAGTTGCTTATTTGTTTCATTATCAGGTGATGCTGTGGACTCCAGCTGCATAGCAATGCTATGAGTTGCTGTTGCCTGCATTACTCATGATCCCTCTCTTCATACTGAGGCCCTCACACCCAGGAAGGGTGCCCATGATTTTGTTTCCAAGATTGCATCTGTTTAAAGAGTTTGTCCTTTAAATAGTTTGTCCTGTTTGTCCTCAGAGGCTTGAGGAAGCAGATGTGAGCCCTGTGTACCCACGAGACATAGATTTTATGTGGTACTATAAAACTATCCTCACTGATTCGTGCAGTGGGGGGTCAGAAATGGAGAGAAGTTTCCTATTTGACACACACATTTGAAGGGTTAAAACATCGCAAGGCTATTGATGCATATGGGCTAATCGCTCTAAAGTGATACGAGCAGTGTAAGGGTTAAGGAAATGATCAAGTGACTAGCTCAGAAATTAGCATTTGATCTCAATGTCTTATTTGTATTGTAAACAATTCCGAAACAGAGATATCCTTTTAGATTTTCCTCATGCTGTCAAATTGTACGTAACATTAATTAAAAATCTTTACCACTGTAAGGGAAATTTATTGTATGGTATATTGTGCAATGCAGTATTAATACAAGATAATGTATCTCATAATAATACCTCTACACACAGAAATCACAATAGTGTGATATATCAAATGAACAAATCCACAATTTTTTTCTTTTTACCATGTCGTGGCACAGTTAACTAAGGCGCAGCTGGGAACGTCCCGTGTGTAGGTTCAAACCCTCATCACGGTCCTTGTGGATTTATTTAATAATACCTGTATTACATTTTCAGTAACTATCTGGATGTTTTATGTGTAGAAATTATAATTCTACACTTACAATTATACAATATTTGTCTTGCTGGTATATTGCATGAAGTTGCAAGTTATAATGATTATTTTGAAATGGGTTAAGCCATTCATGTTGCTTGCACACACTAATTTATTAATGCTACTGTTTTAAGTGGGAATGTTATATTAAAGAAAATTTGAAAATAATTTTTGTTAATATATATTGTATTTAATAAAAAATTATAATATTTCCCATAACTATACAGTTCAGATGTGGAGGATTCTCTCCTGATACCACACAGTTATTCTCAGGTGTTACAGCATGCGTATCTCAGCTTGGCAGTGCCGACACCTTAGTGGTGTGGGCAATGATTACTTTTGCTGGAGGGCAGTGTAGTCTTGAATTAAATAACTCCTGCACCCATCTCATTGTTGGAAAACCTGAAGGGGTAAGAGTATTAACAAATTTTGAAAGCTTGTATGCTGTGTGATAATGCTGTACAAGTGTAATATTTCTAGATTTAGATTTGTTTTTAACTATTTTAATAGTCTTGATTGGGGGTAATTTAAATGTTATTAAATAATAAAATGCAATACAGGATTTGGCATGTGCCTGGCCATACATGATGTAATGGATAATCTTATATGATGTGTTGCATATTGTGACCTTATGTAATATTACTGACATTGTTTTGGTGGGTGATTGTGTTCTCTTCCCTGGGCATGATCTGTCTCTCCTCTTTCTGGGCTTTTTCAGTGTTGGTTTGAGGGAACTATTGAACATCTGGCCTCGGTGTTCCTTCTGTGTATTGGCAGTGGCCAGGAGTTTGTATCAAGGGCTACATGCACTTAGGGCTTCCTTCCCTAGGTGCCCTATGTGTACACCCCTTGGGGTTCAGAGTTCCCTTCTCTGGGTCCTTCGGGTCCTCATTCCTGTAGGGGTAGTAACTGCTTGGTTGCTATCTCATTCTTGGGGTCAGCTTAGGTCCTGGTACCTATGTTTGACCCTGGGTAGGAAGTGGTTGTTTGCTGGTTGGGACATGCTGGGCTGCCCAGCTTGCATAATTGCAGTGGCCATGATTCTTTCTGGTCCCCTGGGTTGTGGTGTTTCCTCGGAGTTCTGTTTCATTCTTTAGTTTGCTTTATTGCACGCTGGGAGGCTGCTTCAGTCCATATTAGGTGATACCTAGGTTGAGTAGGGTGGACCTCGTCTGGGCTTTCAGGGTTGCTCACGTTACAGAGTCCAGTTTGCCCAGATACATTATGAGGATACAATCAGCTTTGGTGGTCCAGTGCCTGGGCTTCCCATAGGGAAACAAACCCCTTTAGGTCCTGGAAAACCCCATCGGGGCTTAGTTGACCATGATGGATGAGTCTTCCGAGTCCCATCTCACCTTGTGCGAGTTTGAAGGCTGCTCGCTGCCCCCCATCTCAGGGTGATGATCATTTGTACTGCCTCCATCATGCTGCTTGTTGGGTTGACGACACCTACGACCTAGAGTATTGTGAGACGTGTTTTCTACTTGTACTCCAATTTACCCATACTGCTACAGCTGAGGTTAGGGTCAAGCGGCTTGCGCGTTGCATGCTTGTTGCATTGCATGTTTAGGGTGCTGCAATGCGCATGGTTGGTTGCCCGCTCGAATGCCCTGGGGCTGCCCAGTTTTGGTATAAGGACCCAGACTTGGAGGCGTTGGTCACTTCGACCTTGGTTCCATCCGTGCCCCCTTCATTCTCCCTCTGTTGGTATGGTTCACCGTTCTCCTCCTCTGCTTCCGGCTCCCAAAAGTTTGAGGGTTTCAGGGTCAGGACAAGGTTTAGCTGGGGATGTGGCTCGGGCAGAGGGGTTGCCCCATTCGCAGCGGGGATGGAGGCATTTAAGACGTTTCCTCCCGCTAAAGCTCCTCGGTCCTTTCAGCAGGTTATGTTCGGGAGGGTGTTGAATGTCCTAGCGGACAGCCTGTGTCTCTGGACGTACCGGCTCCTGGAGGTGAACCTCTTCGCGTCAGCGTGGTCGAGGCGTCTCCCGGTATATATGGCGCCTGCCTCGACTGCAAGGCCATCGGGATCGATGCCTTCAGGCAGGACTGGTCGAGGTGGGGGTTACCTGTCTCTCTTTCCCCCAGTTCCACTTTTGCTCCAGGTCCTAGCACGCTTGGAGACTTATCAAGGGAGAGTAGTCCTTCTGGCTCTTTGGTGGCCGACCCAGCCTTGGTTTCAGGCGCTGCTTGCTCGGTGTCTGAACCCGGGGGTCTTCCCGTGGCTCCGAATCCTTCAGAAGATCGGGCCAGTTTGTTACATGGCTGGTTCAATCTTCTCAAGTCCTCGTGTCCGGTCTTTCTGATGCAGGTTACCACTTGTATGGTGAACAGGTAGCTTTGTTGATGGTGTCCCATCTGCATATTTCGTCTTGGCGGCAGTATGAAGCTTCCTGTCGGTCCTTCCATTATTTCTTATTCTTTCGTAGGTTTACTTCTGTCTCTGATAGGGTTGTCTTGTCCTTTCTTTCATGGTTGTTCCAGGACTGTCACCTTATGCCGAATACTGTCGCTTTGTATCGTGCGGTCCTGGAGGAGCTGCTGCAGCTTGCATTTGGCATTGATGTTACTTCTACACCTTTCCGCAAGCTGTCTTGTGCGTTGTTTCACCTCCGGTCTGCTCATGTGCCATCTGAGACGTCCTGGTCATTGGATCGGGTGCTCTCCTCTCACTCCTCAGTTTGTGGTGGCCCCCCTTCAGTTCAAGATTGTTTGGCGAAGGCTCTTTTCTTGTTGGCATTGGCCTCTGGAGGCTCGGGTCAGGAAGCATCATGCTCTCCTGTGGCACAGGGGTTTCTGCTCTATTGGTCCTGGTGGTAGGTTTGTTCGTTTGCAGCCATTTCCTCCTTTTCTGGCGAAGAATGAGACTGCTGCTTTCCGGAGGGGGTCCCTGGGTTATTGATGCTTGGTTTGTCAGGCCAGGGGTGCATCATGTGTTATGTTCTGTTTCAGCTCACTGCCGTTACCTGCGCGCCACGGCCTCAGTGGCTGGGTACGCACTTTAGGTTGACCCGGTATCCCTTCTTCCCTGTTCCAGGGTTCGTGTTTCCCAGGTTGTCCTCAGGGTTATTCGGTCCATCCAGCCTGTGGTCTATCCTTGTGCCCACAACGTTTATAAGTTTGCTGCGCTGGCTGCCGTTTTCGGTAACATGTCTTCGGGTGACATTCGGGCAAGGGGTTTTTGGAGGTCGAACAGGGTCCTGGCCACTCGCTACCTTGTCAACATTCTCTGGCCTAGTCGGCCCTGTGTCGCATTGGGTTGGCGGTTGCAGCCAGTTGTCTCGACTTCGCGTTGCGGAGCGAAGGCCGACCGCCTCCCTGGTAAGCCCTTCTTGTTTTGACTTTGGGTACGTATCTCCAGGGAGCCGAAAGGGCTCTCCCCCAGAAAACCAGTGTTGAATGTAATGAAATGCAATTTTCTGGGTGAGACCTGGAGGCTTCTTGGCAACCTTCCCTCCCTCCGGTTGGTGTTTTTTCTGGGGGGAACCCCGTCGGCTCTCCGAAGCTATCCAGGCTGATATGTAACTATTAGCTTTCTGACATCAGTCAAAGTGCATGGAGTGGGGGAAGGGGTAGCCCGAGACCCCCGCTGTGGTGATCCAACCGCCAGTTCTTGGCTGATGTGATACTGGCAGGTCAGATGCCTCTGGCTCCTGCTTTGGTTTCAGTTTCTGTTCCTGGTGGCATAGGCTGCCTTTACAGGTGCTGTGTGAGCCAGGAGCATTCTACGGTGCTCGAGCTGTATGCGCTTAGGGTTTCCTTCCCTAGGTACTCACCTAACTCACCTAATTGTGCTTGCAGGGGTTGAGCTCTGGCTCTTTGGTCCAGCCTTGTTTTTGGTGCTCTGTAAGTTCTGCCCTTAGGGCTTGGAGTCACCTTCCACAAGTCTCCTTGGAGCCTACCTCCGCTGTTTCTTTTACTGCTCAGTGTGTGGCTGCCCTTGGAGTCAGCTGGGGTTTCTGTTGCCCTTGTTTACCTCTGGGTGGGGCCAGTTTTCGTTACTGGTAGGGGCGCAGTGTACAGCACAGGTAGTTCTCACCTCTTATAGCGCCCAGCTCTGTTCTGCCTGGTACATTTTCCTCTTGCAGGGTTTTTCTTTTGTTTTTGTTTTTCTACCTGGGGGTCTGCCTTTTCCTTGGTTGCTCCCAATCTGTCTTTGGAGGTCTTTCGTTAGACAATTCTGTGTTCTTGGTGGTACCCCCTGCTAGGCTCCCGTGAGTGGACATGCTTTTAGAAGTTTGCTTGGTACTTTTGGGCGCTGGTTTGCAGTACCTTGCCTGGGCTTCTCTTAGCGTGTTGCCATGGCTACGAGCCTTGGGAAACCTCGCGGGGGCTCCACGATCTGATGGATGTGACCCTCTTGTCCCCTCTCGCTTTGTGCGAGGTTGATGGTTGCTCTGTCCCCTTGTCTCAGGGTGACATTCACCAGTTGTGCCTCTGCCGTGCTGCCTGTAGGGTTGGTAGTTCTTTTGACCTGGAGTCGTGCGACGTTGTTCGTATGTGCTCCTGTTCACCCTCGCTTTTGAACTTGATCTGAGGGTGCAGGCAGCAGCTGTGTTGCATGCTGCGCTCTGTTGCTGCAACGCAATAAGTTGGTCACTACCCCGGATGCCCTGAAACTGCTCTGTTTTGGTTTTCAGGACCCGAACTTGGGAGTGGGAGTTGCCCTTCCTTTCCCTTCTGTTGTGCGTTTAGTCCCCCCCCCCTTCCTCCCTGGCTTCCAGCTCCGAGCCATCAGCGGGTTTAGGGACGGGGCAGGGTCTAGTTGGTGTTGAGACTCGGCGGTTTCAGGGGTTTCCCCTTCCGGGGTGGCGGCGGAAGCATTTGAGCTTGTTCCTCCTGCTGATGTGAATGGGTCTGACCAGTGGACCCACTTAGTGTTTTTGGCTGCCCCGGCTTTTTCTTGTGCGGCCAGGGCTTTGGGGGGGGGGACGGCTCGGCTCCGGGTCCTCGGTGTGAGGTTTCCGGGGCAAGGGAGGGGTTGACTTGGGGGCCATGGGCCCCATTGGACCCCACCTGGGTTTTTGTACCCTTGGAGCAGGGCTTGATGTTACACGAAGTGGGGTTCTCTTTCGCTCCCACTGCGTACGACTTTGATTTGGCATCTACCCCTCCCCAGGTTTGGTTCCGTGTTCCCGTGGGTTCCTTGATCGGTCCTTCCGGAGGTTTTCAGTTTCCTGCGTCCCTTCTCATGTGGTGCAGGTAACCCTTGCGACTTACCTCCTGCACGACCCGCATTATGCTTTCATGCGTGGATCTTCGTGTCGGTACTGGGTTCGTTATGAGTTCCGGAGTCGTCCTGGTTGGCAGACTGCAGGCTCTTTTTGGTGGAGGCTTGGCACATATTCTGCCGGTCCTGCTCGCTTATGTGAGGGGAGGGCTCAGATGGTGTTGCAGGTTCCCCGGGGGGGGGGGGGGTCGACCTTGAGGGTTTCCTTGTATATTGTTTGCATGGATGTTGGTGTGGTGCAACTTCATGTGCAGGTTCCTTCTCTTTGGCTGCCTTGGTCGCAGGGGACTTGCGTACACTTGGCCTGCTGGCTTTGGCTCTGCATTCTTCTCCCTTCTTGAGGTGTCCTTGGGTTGGCTTGAGTTGGATGTGGAGGTACTTGTGGCCCCCTCTGGGTCTGGTGGGTTGCCCTTGACGGTGTGTGCGTCATCTGCATTGCTGACGCTGTTCGTGCCGCTCCTGAGGGATGCGGTTTCGTGGTTTTTGCTTCTCGAGTCGCATGTTGGCAGGCAGTGCTTGCTTCTTCCTTGAATTCCCTTCGACCCTGGCTCTTCGGTTGTCTTCACCTTTTTGTTCACTGCTGTTTGCAGAGTCTGCGGTTGTGCAGTATCTGCAGGCGGCTTTGGCTAGTTGCCATCCTCTGTCTGACTTGTTGGTTCTCTAGGGGGCTCGTGGGGGGTCTTCTCGGAAGGATCGTGCCAGGGCTCGGGGTTCTTTCCGTTGTGGTAGGCCAATGGTGCCAACTTTGGGGCAGGCGCTGCCTTTGGTTCCGTCTTTTCTGGTCAGAGTGGGGTTCGCCCTATGCGCCACTTGCGTTCTTGTAACGTGTCGGCCCTTTTGCGGTTCGTCCCCTTGACAGGGCTATGGGAGGGAGGGAGGGAAGCTTGCTCTGTTCACTTGCGCCTGGTCCCACGATTTGTGGACCTTTGGGTTGTTTTGTGCGGCCTGCGGTGGCATTGGGTGGCTCCTCCTCTGTCGGGGAGGGGGGGGGGGTTTGGGGCTGGCCTCATCTCCTGCGCTCTGTCTTGTCATCTCGGCATGGGCTTGGTTGGGCGTGGTCGAAACTCCTCGTCTCTTAGGTGGGTTCCCGCCTGTTTCCAGTCCCGAAACGGGCCTGCGCGGACCTCTGGTTCATTCTGGACTTGTCATGTCTGAACCCTTGGGTTATAGCATGTCTTTTCGGATGACTCCTCTGTCCCAGGTCTGTCTTCTGTTGGGGCCGTGTGCTTGGATGGTGTACCTGGCCAATACGCGATCTCGGGATGCGTATTAGCAGGTCCTGGTGCATCCTGGTTCAAGGACTGGCTTGGTTTTGTTGTGGGCCATCAGGGTTGCCGCTTTTGTTGCCTCCCATTCAGCTTTAACCCTTAAGCTGCTAAGGGGTCCTGAGGAGATTTACACCCCTGTGTGCAAGAAAAAAATTCTAAAAAATTATTTTGTCTTCTAAAAATGTTAATTTGTGTTCCCTGAGCACGGGGAAAAAAAAAATCGTAGGCGACATATTTTTGGCGCAATAGACCGAGGAAGTCTGGCAAAAAGCGGGCGCTGACAGAGCGGTCGTCAGAGCCGGTCAGCGTCACCCGAGCTGACAGGTGGGAGTTGCCACAAAGATATTATTACTTAATTATTTCAATGTCTCTGATATTTTCTTAGTTTTTTTTTTGCAGTAATATTATTCAATAGTGTGTATTGTGATATATTTATATAATAAAAGGGATGAATAATCACTATACTCAAAAGTATGGTGTGCATATTAGTGATTCAATTATTATATTCATAAAACAATAAGCAAATAGTTTTGCTGTTATTACACTCTATACACAGGTTATATATAAGTATCTGCATGTTTTGTTCACAGCTGTACAACTAAGCTGATATAGTTAGTTCAGGCACTAAGAGTCGTCTCTACACAGTCAGCTGGCGGCTCCCTCACTCATTCAAGGTAACACACACTAAACTTTCTCCCCCCACAATACTGTTTGCAGTGTTATTACACTATATACACATATTTTATATATAAGTATCTACATGTTGTATGCACTGTAACTGTACACCTCTTTGGGCACTTGTAGAGTGTCCAAAGAGCATAGTGGCCACCCTCTACACAGCCAGACAAATCATGCAGACGATGTCACCTCCGTCACCCAAATGGCTCCTCCCAACATAATCCTTTTGCTGTTATTACACTAAAACACACATTATATGAGTATCTACATTTGTGTTCACCATAGAGAACCACTGAGCTGGTATGGTGAATGCAGACAATAACAAGTGGCCACACAGTCAGTAAACGATGCAATCTCCCTCCGTCCCTCAGCATCACTCCTCTCACAGCGCTAATTATTACAACAATCCTGCTATTATCACAACCCTGGTTATTTATTTCACAGTCAGGGGTCATCTGTAATATTGTCATCCTAAATAATAACAAGTATATATTTATTTTGACATTTTTCGGCGATGCTGTGGTTACAAGCTGAACAGCAATGCTGTTCACTCATGCTGCGTGCACCAGCCTTGGTTGCTCCAACAGTACTGTGGCTCTCGCACCTGAGAATAATGCCCACGATTTTTTTTTTAAATGGTGTCTGTTTACAAGAGCCCTGAGGAAGCTAATGTGAACCCCTTGTAGCCACGGGCCATTTGAATCGTGCCTGGCACCCTATGGCGTATATATACACCATGCGCACCGTGGGACATGTTACTCATGGCGTATATATACGCCATGCATAGTTTAAGGGTTAATCTGGCGCCTCACGTTTTCGCGCGCCTTACTCGGGCCGTGTTGGCCCGCCTGTGTCTGTTAGGTGTTTGGGTTCTGGTCTGCCTACGTGTCTGCTCGCTGGGGTTTTGGTTCTTTCCTAGCTCCCTGAGTTCGGTTATCTGGGGACCTTTCCCCAGGTAACTTTATCCACCTTTATTATTTCTCTTTGGGTAGTTAGCTCCAGGGAGCTGATGGAGGGTCCTCACAGAAAACCTGCGTTGAATGTAATGAAACTCCATTTTCTGGGTAGAGCCCCAGAGGCTCCCTTATCCCATTCGACAGGTTTTGGATCCGTTTTCAGCCTCCACACTGACGGTTCTGCTACTGGACCCCTCTCCCCCTCTGGGGGGGGCAAAGAGTGCCGCTCATTGTGTTGGCATGTTGCCTGTTAGCTTGTTTTTATTCGGGGGAGTTTCTAGCCTTCGGTTTTAGGTTGCAATATTTCTACTAGGAGGGGCCTTTTGGTCTATTCTTAAGTGCCTAACTTTCTGGGTGCTCAACCCCCAGTCGGTGACAGACATGAATACTTTTATACATTAAAGTTTCATAGGCCATTGCTCCCTTCTCCTCTCTGAAGGGACCATGTTCTGGCTAGTGGTCCCCGGTAGGCAGCATGGCAACTCTATAAGACTGAAACCCAGTACTAATATTAGCTAATATCAGTTCAATAGTTCCAGGGAGCCTTTGGGACTCTACCCAGGAAATGGTGTTTCATTACATTCAACGCTGATTTTTTAAGCTAATTTAGATAATGAAATTTGCTTCTCTTAAGATCTCTAAAATCTGCAGAGTCCACCACAAAAGGCGATCCCTATTCTTTTCATGGTGGACTCTGCAGATAGCCTGGGATGTGCTGGTCTTTTCCTCCTAGACCTCAGTATTGGTTGTGTGTTTGTGTAACTTTGTCCCTGTTGGTTTGGCTCTTGTGTTCCCTTCCCATGGTCAGTTTTGGTGTTTTTGGTCTGTTTAGGTCCTTTGCTTCACAGCAGTTGTGATTAGGCTTGAGCTCCCATCTTCCAAAATTTTCTTTCCACTACATACAAAGCTGGCTTCATTTTTGTTTTTAATATCTATAATATTTCACAATATTTTCTCCATATTTTTTCTGAGGTAATGCTTTATTACCCAATTAAAATTAAATCGGGAAATGACAATGGGTGAATGAAATTGTCATTTATGTATAATGTCCTATTTTCTTCTCAAAATCATTTTTACTTTTTCAGGCTAAATATAACTGTGCTTTAGAGAATGAAGATCACATAAACATTGTGACTCCTGATTGGGTATCTGATTGCCTTGTTGAACGGAGTAAAATTGATGAAATTGAATATCATCCACGCCTTCTCAAGCAACCAAGGTCACATTCAGGACAGACTTCCGAACCACATATTGTTAAGGAAAGAAAGGAAAGAAAGAAAAAAGAAAAAGATGTCGCTCAACAGAAGGCTGAAGAATTAAAAATTAAGGAAGAGCCCAAGAGCAAGGAACCTGAAAAAAAATTTTCCTTTGATGCTTTAGAGTTTAGTGATGAGGAAGAAGAAAATAGTAAGAGTGGCTCATTATTAGATCAGCTGAAGACCTCTCAGACATGGAAGCAACCTATTACTAAACCATCTGTGATGACACGGGCCTCTGCTAGTTCCAGTGCATCAAGCTCTATCACTGTTGACAAGCCCAGGGCTCCTCCTACAGCACCTATCTCGGCAACAAATCCTCCACAAATTGTAACGTCTCGTTCAGTCACACCTCAACCAATCCAAGCCCCTAAAGGAATCATTCAGGGAGCATCACAAATATTACATCAAAGTGCTCAAAGTTTGCCTCAGGTTGGCAGTCAGGAAACATCTCAAATTGCTCATCCTGTATCAACATTAGGTACTCCTATAAGTACTAAATCAACAACTGCTACACAGAATACTCAACCTTTAACTTCAGTTTCAAGCCAAAACGTTATTCAAAACTCTCTCTCAGAGTCTACCATGCTTCGTAATTCATCTCATTTGCCAAATCAGCCACCATCATCATCAATCCCAACCACAGTTACAGAAGTTTCAGCAGTAATATCTGCTCAGGGTAAGTTAAATTTCTCATTTGCCAAAATCTCATTTGTTATCATAGATATTTTACATGAAATATAATAATAGCAAGTATATTATATTATTCCTTTGCAATATTGTTGTGAATAGGGTCTCCAGCACGGATTACATTATGCTACATAGAATATATTGATTCTTAGTTTATAAATACAGCATGTTGTAGCTAAATAATCATAATATCAAGATCTTCACACATGCTGTACTTGAAATGAAATACTATATTGCTTGTGGTAATGTAATGTGTTGAGGCAAGTATATACTGTAGTAATTTTGTAAAGTAGCTAACGAGACAATGATGATGGATTTCATTCCTGGACTTGCCATATATAGCCTTACTCCTGATTTTCCAGAGCTCATATATTGTATCTGGACATCTTACCTGTGGTGTCCAATAGCTTCTTACTCACTAAGCATTAATCAACATTTGGCCCATGGTGGATTGAGGAGTGCACAAGAGAAATTTGTTTGTTTAAAAGATAATCTAATAAAATATTGTATTCTCTTCATTTCTTGCAGTTAATAATTCTCGACCACAACAGCCCATCCCATCTCGTGTTACGCCTCCAATGGCTCCTCGTGTTATTCCTTCAAATATATCCAGAGCTACTCAGCCCAATGCCACCAGGGTTACACCTCCCAATAATTCTCGGACAACACCTCCTAATACAGCTCGATCAACTCCCCCAAACACATCTCGTGCAACGCCACCCATTGTTTCACGAGCAGCCACACCAATTTCATCCCGGGCAACTCCTCCTACACCTTCACGGGCAACTCCTCCAGCAAATTCTCGTGCAACACCTCCAATAACATCCAGGACAACTCCACCGATTCCTTCACGTGCTACACCTCCAGCAAGTGCGCGTGTAACACCTCCAGTTCCCTCTCGCACAACTCCTCCGAATGTTGTTGCACCAGGACCACGTATCCCTACAATGCCTCTCACTGTTAGTGGCCCTTCGGTTCGTGCTCCAGGAGCTGTATCACAAATTGCACCAGGCAGCATACCAGCACCTAATATGCCCAACACTGTTCCACAGCAAGTTCATACAGTAAGTTGATGGGCTTATTTTCCATTTCATGATTTGACTAAATTTTACCCATATGTGTTCTTTCGTATTTTATCACTTCATTAATTTCTCATTTCATTTATATGTTTTGCTATTTTCAGTATTAATGCAAATTTTCGTCCTCACAGGTTGCCATTCCGGGAGCGGTTGTTCGTCTGCCACAGGGTGTGACACCCCATCAGCTACAAATGATGACACCCAGTGATCGACAAGCATTCCTTCAAAATCTTCATCAGAAACAGCTTCAGGAGCAGCAAGCTAGAGGAAAGCCAAGAGCAGGAAAACCACCTGGCCCACAAGTTAGTTTTGTTTTTAAAATATTAAATGCTTACTATTTAAAAGAATCATCTGTAGTTTGTGACTAGCAGCAACATCAACATATGTAAGATAAGATTATACATAAATGGATGATGGTGTTTCACAGCGATTGAATAGGCAATGTAATTAAAGTTAAGAAACCAGTGAGTACAAAAGTAGTGTTGATAGTGATTTTGGAATAGCAGATTATGAACAAACGAATCTTGGTGGCATGTGCGGTGTATACAAGGGTTTACCTGTTGTATACACCTTTGTTTCTTTTGTAATTGTCTTTATACATTGGCTTATTAATATATCATTTTTCCATAAAAATCTCTTTCTGGAGGAGCCCACGGTGGTTCCCTGAAGAAGCTATCTTGTCACAGCCCGCTCCTGTGCCAGATAAGTCCTCTATGGGTTCACAATTGCCAGTGCTATTTTTGTTCTGAGTAGCTGAATCTAAAACAACAAACAACAGCTAACTTGTGCTCTCCTCCCCCCCCCCCCCTACTGAGTCACATCAGCCATAGCAGTCTTATAAATAGCCTGCTGGGGAACAGAGCCAGAACCTATCCCTCTCATGGGCACAAGATGCAGGGGATTGTTATGCTCCCTTTCACTGAGAAAACATCCTGAAAGTAAGAGAAGCAATACGGACAACTGCAAAGGTCATAAAAAATGAAGGACTTGGTTGGGCTTTGTTTGAGACTCTTGGTCTGCATCGCCTTCTCTGCCTCCGGTGACCTTGACCCAGCTGTAGCACTGCTGTTTGTTGGCATTGAGTCGGATATAGGTGACTAGGTGGTTGCTCAAGCAGTTGGGCAGGAGCCTCAATGTTGCTGTCCTTGTGTTTTCCCTCGTCGACTCTAAAGTCGCCAACTCTAAAGAAACAACCAACCAACTCTAAAGAAACAAGGACCAAAGCAAACCCCCTGGCCGAAACAATGGACCACAGGGAAAGAGTCCAAATGGAACTGGAGAATGGAGCCCAGAAGAACCTGAACCTTCTGCAGCTCCGGGTACCTCTTTTTTTTTTTTGGTTCTTGGAGCTTGGCTCTGCGCCATTCGTGTTCAGGCAGTGTCCAACTTTCTTGTCGATGGCTTTTCCCGGTTTCTTCCCATTTCCACGGAGTGGACCGTGAATGCTGCTTCCTTCCTGTAGTTTTGCAAGATGTTCGGGTGCCCTAACGTGGACCTCTTCATGTCGGCTTGGTCTTGGCATCATCTCCTCTATGTGGTGCCATTTCCCGATTGAGAGGCCCTCATGGTGGATGCCTTTCAGCTGGACTGGTTGAGGTGAGGGTTCCTGTACCTCTCCTTTGCCCTGGTCTAGCTGGTGCTCAGGGTTCTGGTGTGGTTCGAGTCTTACAGAGGGAAAGTGATCCTTCTGGCTCCTTGGTTTCAGGCACTGGTTGCTCAGTGTCCAAACCCGACCGCTTTTCCATGGTTTCGCCAATCCCTTGGTCTGGTGATGTACTTTGCTGGTTCGACCTTCCACTCTGTGCATCTGGACTTTTTGATGTGCGTGTATCACTATCTTTATGGTAATCAGGTAACTGAATTGCTGGTGTCCCACCTACAGGTTTCCTCAAGACAGCAGTATGACGTTTTTTGGCTGGTTTATTGGGGCCTGTGCAAGTGTGACCCCCCAGATTCAAGATACAATTTGCTTTTTGCGGGAAGGAATTTGGGAAGACTGGTCTCCAGTCGAGTACCCCACCCTTGAACAACAGAGAATGTGGGACTAACTATGCCACACAGTGTGTGGGCTTTGGTCTTTGGCAACATTCCTATGGGAAAATGTTTTAAATCTGTGTAAGAATGCACAGATTTTTATTTTAAATAAAATAATTTATTTCGTTGACAGTAGTAATACAATAGCTTCAGATTTTATTTTCTGCCCCTCTATTACTACTATTTTGCATTTCAGCATCTCCATTGTTATCAGTGTCACATTATTCTTATCAGGTACCATTTCATTTGCAGTATAAGCAAGGCGTACGATACGCTTCACCTACCTGCATGCTGCTACTACTCCGGGAACTCCACCCGCACCTGGCACACCAGTTTCAACGTGGCCAGGCCCAAGTCCAGGTGCCCCCCGGTATTCGACCCACTATGACCACTGTTGGTCCTGGTACTGTTGGGCATTAACATACCCAACTAGTCAGCTACGACCACAACCCCGGAACTCCTGGCCCCTCGCATTGAACTGCAGGGTGTTGTAACGGCTAGTTGGCCTCCTCAAGGTCAGCAACAGTACCAAGGAGTTCAACCTGCTCCAGGTACCCGAGTGGTTGTTGGTCAAGCTGGTTGGCAGCCACAGCAGCAGCAGCAACAGCAACAGCAAACAGGACTTAGACCACAAACTCCAGCTCCTCCTGGGCAGCAACCAGCACCACAAGGCTTACTACCACAGCATATGCAACAATTTCATTACAGATTCAACAGCTT
>WNGS01167840.1:18356050-18422171 GCA_020271785.1 Procambarus virginalis | reverse complement strand
GATATGTGACAACTGGAGGAAAAATTAAATAGATTCTGTTAGTGAGGAAGGCCCAAGCAGTTGATGAAGAAAAATAAGAACTTTGCATGTGTAAATAATGGAGAATAAGAAGTTGCTACACAGATGGTATGAAGAAGCTAGGCAAGTACCAAGAACTCAAACATTTCATGCTTTCATACCAGGAACAGGGAATGATTTAATAATAATGGTTTTCTACAGAAACAACTAGTGAAGTACAGCAAACAAGTATCCCACACGAAACATTGTCTTTGGGAGATAAAAGGTCTTGTGACTTGCTTTTATAATGATGCCTAGTGGTTAGGTTGTCATTAATGTGAATGCAATATCACAAGTTTTGATCAATCTCCTACATCCCAATGGCATATCCCCATCATATGTGTATGTCGGGCATATCTCCTGCCCGAAACGCTTTGCGTAATAGTGGCTTTAGGCATTGTATGTACTAGCTCTATCTATTAATTCATCAATATTTGTATCACCCTTTGATGTATGTACTTTACCTGAATAAACATTTAAATTTTGAATGATTTTTTTTTTTGTGTATCTTCACCAGTCAGACATATTGAATATTCCAATTGAACAAGTTCTCACTAAGGTTGATCAACATACTGCAACTGGCAAACTTGCACAATAACTGCCACAGACACTCAAAGCTCAAGAAATGCTGCACAGGAGAAAGCACTAACATGTTATGGTTGAAAGCTTTCCTCAAAGTTGTATGACATTATATCTCATTCCTTGAGTCCAGTAATTTCCATAAACAAGTACATTACTAAAGTATTTCACTAAATGTGAGATATGCTACTTCATTATTTTTTTTACTCCTGTTCCCAAAGCTATCCCAAAAATGAAACTTATACTAAAGAAGAACTGTATTTATGCATTTAATGAATAACATTTGAAAAATAAACTAAATATTTTTATTTTATTTTACTTATATACAGTATACAGTACAAGATTTCTTACAAGCACACATAGTGTTTTGGGAAAGTCCTTAATCCTAATTTTCCCCCATACACACATTCCCAGGATGCAGCCCTGTAGCAGCTGTCTAACTCCCAGGTACCTATTTACTGCTAGGTGAATAGGCGCATCAGGGGGAAGGAAACTGCCCATTTGTTTCCACCTCCGCCGGAGATCGAACCCGGACCCTCAGGACTACGAACCCAGAGCGCTGTCCACTCAGCCATCAGGCCCCCTGGCATAAAACCATCTTTTTATATATTCAAGGTTAATGGTTTAAGGTATGTGGTTTTATATATTTAAGATTCAATGTTAAAGCACAGGCAGGAGAGATACATAATAAGTTACACATGGAAAATAGTAGAAGGGCTGGTCCCAAACCAGCACACAGAAATAACATCACATGAGACCAGAAGGCATGGCAGGGATGTGCAGAATACCCCCATTGAAAAGCCGAGGTGCAACAGGTACTGAGAGAGAACTCTATCAACATCAGAGGTCCGAGACTATTCAACACGCTTCCATTACACATAAGGAGTAGACCCCACACAGTGTTCAAGAGAGAACTTGACAAACACCTCCAAAGAATACCTGATCAACCAGGTAGTGACTCGTACGTCAGGCTGTGAGCAGCTGTGTCCAACAGCCTGGTTGACCAGTCCATCAACGAGGAGGCCTGATCGACAACCGGACTGCGGGGTCGCTAAGCCTCGAAATCATCTCAAGGTAACCTCAAGATAAGGTCACATCATGTGATCTTGAAACTTATAAATTCAATATTTAATGTGGAACTATTGTTAATGAAAATTATGCTTCCTTAGCTTCGAAATATGCACAATATGAAGGTTCTATCTCAGAAGCTAAGTTATGATTTTTTTTTTGAGCTTGTAAGCAGAATTTTGTTTATTTTGTTTTCTTCTTCTTCTTGATAGTAGGTGCAGTTTGCATGAAGGGTTTGTCCTCCCGATGACTGCACCAGTACAGATGTTGGTAGAGGCGTTTATGTTGAAGATGATAAGAGTTTCAAAAGTGCTTGTTGCGTTGTGCTGTAGGCAGAGGAGCGGCGACTAAAACAGAGGTGTATGTTAGAGGGAGACTTGCCGCACCGTAGGGTGGTATGTTGTGTTTATGGCGTCAGCTGATCCTTGGTGCAGCGACGAGGCGGTTGTTTTCTGTGTTTAGCTGTTGGTGGCGCCAGGTATAAATGTGGTGCGGGTCAGATGTGACCCAATTTGTTAGTCGACTGGAGATATTTAGCCTGTGCTTTGACTATTTGGTATTTTTCTTGTAACAAGTGGTCACTGCCTCCTAATATATGCTCGATAGTAAAGGGTATTTTAAGTGAAATAAGTACTTGTTTGAGATTTACTCTGGCACTATAATGTCGGAAGCAGTGAAGGAGATAGTGTTCGATTGTTTCAGGCACCTGACAGTGAATGCAGAGTTCGTTGATGTCTGTTCTGTACTCAGAGCTGTGTGCTGCCAATTTGGTGTGTCCCAGCCTTAATCTGGTCATCGCTATATCAATTTCTCTGCTTTTATATCTGACATGTTTCCAAGTTTCCCATTTCTTTTTAATGGACCCATAGCACAAAGGTGAGCATGACGTTTTCCATTTCGTAGCAAAATCTTGGGTGATGGTATTTTTGAAGGCTCCTTTACATTTTGTTTTCACATTGGAAACCCTGCTATATATCGTGCACAACTGAACACAAAAATTTTGAATATATATAAGTTACTTTAAGTCCTTCAACATCCTACCAAATTTCATAAAATCTGAAATGGTTAGGTAGAAAAGTTTTTTTTTTTGTGGTGATCTGGCATGGAATGATCCCTTCAGAGGTGAACACAAGCACTTCACAAGTCAACATAAAATCCAATTTAATGGTTAACACAACCCCCCTACACAAGTGAACACAAATAAAAAAATCAAATTGTACACCATAATTTACGTAACAATAGAAACGGTACAAGTTAAATAAAGATTCTCAAATTATAAAAAGCTTGTATACTGTTAGGATAGATTGTGTTAGCTTAGAATGGGTTGGGTATGGTTAGATAGGTTTAAATTCATTGGTGACCCAGCTTGGGTACAAATTGACATATCTAACATGAATCCTCCATATAGATGAACATAAACCCCTATGCAGGTCAACACAAACTCCCTACACAGATCAACATAAACCCCTCCCTACACAGATGAACATAAAACCTCTACACATGTGAACAAAACCCCTACACAGATGAACACATGCACTCTACACAAGTGAACACAAGCCCCCTACACAGGTGAACACAAGTCCCCTATACAGGTGAACACAAGTCCCCTACACAGGTGAACACAAGTCCCCTACACAGATGAACACAAGCCCCCTACACAGGTGAACACAAGCCCCCTACACAGGTGAACACAAGCCCCCCTACATAGGTGAGCATCTTACCTTACACAAATATGTAAACATTGCCAAGCTGGGTAACCTCAGATTTCACCTACAAATCTTCAGCTATCTCACAAGTCAGTATAGTCACAACAGCCTCCTCTTAAAAATAACAGCACAAAGTATTCTTCCAGGTGGTAGAGAAGAGCAGGCCGCATGTTAACATCACGTATAACTGCAAAGAACAACATTCGACAGCCGCTTATCAGCATCTCCATTCACGGTCCAACAAAACGAGAACACGAAACTGTACTTTTCACATATATGTGGACTCCATAGCTTCTTTTGACGCATCACTTACTTTGGGAGAATTTCAAGATGCCTGCGGACTATGCTATGTAAAAAAAAATCTAGTTTATAAGCGGAGAGTAGTAAACATTCAAACAAATTCGAGTGGGTCTGTGTCCACAAGCACAGCTGACAGTGACGTCATTCACCGCATGAGAAAATGGGAAATTATGTTCACAATACGAAAACCCTAAATGTGATATGTTCCGCACTTCTCCAACCTATGAAGCCAATTATGATTTTAGACAATTAATTGTTATCATATTTGAAGCGCAAACTTATGAATTACAAAAGAATAATGGAAATGTCCGCCTCATTGTTTTTTCTCTACACCGCTCCACGGGTGCAGCTGGAAGTGCCGTTGTCCTCACAATGGGTGATGGTTTATAGTTTGAGTGAGGAGCCTGTAACGTACGATTATGTTACGTTCTTGAGTAGATTAGATACACGGTGTTTAGTGGGTTTTCATATTTATTTAGTAGTCTTGGATACAGCAGTGTCGTAGACGTTGAGACGAAGCTTGGAGCAGAGCAGAGAGCTGTAGCGAGTACAAACAATATACAACTCACTCCAACTTCTCATTAGCTTAATGGCGTAACTAATTAGCACTAATTGCAGAAGCTATAATCTCTTCCCTAATTACAGGTAACAGTTCTTCCATCCTCCTATCCTAGTGGAGGAAGCTGAGGTGTAGTTACCGAATATAAGCAAGCATAAAGTGAATAGCCGACTGTTACGGGCTCACCATAGCCCGTGCTACATGGACACTTCGTTCTGAGTAGCTATATCTAAAACAACAAACAAAAACGAATAGCCGACAGTACAATTTCCACAGTCAAGAATGTAGCACTCGGCGTATGCAGTTCTAATCAACCCCAAGACGTTACAGCTTCGACACAGGACAGACAGCAGACTAGGACCGCATCCAGCTACAACGCTCTCCCACATAGAGCTCCGCGACTCCGGCCTCACTCAGCTCTCTGCTCCAAGCTCTGTCTCAACGTCTACGACACTGCTGTATCCAAGACTGCTAAATAAATATGAAAACCCACTAAACACCGTGTATCTAATCTACTCAACAACATAACATAATCGTACGTTACAGAGCTGAGTGAGGCCGGAGTCACAGAACTCTATGTGGCGAGAGCGGTTGTAGCTCGATGAGGTCCTAGTCGCTGTCTGTTCTGTGTCGAAGCTGTACATCTTGGGTTGATTAGAACTGCATACGCCGAGTGCTGCATTCTTGACTGTGGAAATTGTACTGTTAGCTATTCGATTGATTGATTGATTGATTGATGAAGATTAAGCCACCCAAAAGGTGCCACGGGCATGAATAGCCGTAAGTGATGGCCCTTTTGAGCCATAACCAGTATCAATAGATATGATACTGATAACCAGTATCAATAGATATGATATGATAACAGTATCAAGATATGATACTGATAACCAGTATCAATAGATATGATACTGATAACCAGTATCAATAGATATGATACTGATAACCAGTATCAATAGATATGATACTGATAACCAGTATCAATAGATATGATACTGGAGATCTGTGGAGGTGCGACTGCACCCTGCGTGACGGGGGAATGTCTCTCGTGTGTTAGCTATTCTGTTGTTGTTGTTATAGATTCACCTACTGGGAACAAGTTCTAAGTTGCACGGGCTATGGTAAGCCCGTAGTGGACTACCTGGCACAGGAGCGGTGCTGAATGTGCTGTGTAGCTATTCGATTGATTGATTGATAAAGATTAAGCGACCCAAGAGGTGGCACGGGCATGAATAGCCCGTAAGTGGTGACCCTTTTGAGCCATTACCAGTATCAAGAGCTGATACTGGAGATATATACTCCATCGATGTATAGTCCATCTCCATCTAGTCAATCTCATATAGTCCATCTCCATACTCCATACTAGATCGATGAGATCTGGAGATAAACCAAGTCTAGTGCCTTTGAAGAGATACCAACTTTATTTACAAAAAGCCTCCAGATCTTTAGCCCCTGCTATTGCATTGCTCTTCAACAAGTCACTTGAACTCCAAACCTTCAGATATTCTAAAAAAAAAGCGAGAGTAACCCCTGTCCACAACTGTGGTGATCTCACAGATGTTAACAACTACAGACCTATATCAATCCTGCCTAACTTGTCAAAAATATTTGAAAAAATAATCTACAAGCAGCTTTACTCTTATCTAGCCAAGCACAATATACTTAGCTCAACCAGTTAAGATAAAAAACGAAGCACTACCTAATAAATTCCCTGTAACCTACCTTACCCCTCTATTGTCAACTCATGTCTGTTATTTTTTTAATCAATGCTGTTTGTCGACTATTGTATTTGTGCTGTTTTTCAGCCATGTACCCCCTTTTTTATCTCTATTTTATTTGTTCTCAACACATTTTATTCTTTATACTCAATAGTATTAAGCTTTAGTCATTTAAGTTTTTCATGCCCGAAACGCTTTGCGTAATAGTGGCTTTGGCATTGTATGTACTAGCCCTATCTATAAATCANAGACAGAATGGCATTCATAGAGCTTCCAGCTGCACAAAATGGAACAGATACCATCTTCTGGAAAGTGTGCAAGAGGCCAATATACAAAGGTGGCCAACATACAAAGGAGGCCACAGGTACGAAAATTAGTGACAACATGGTGCAAAGAGTACAGTGCTGCCCAGTGTCATGTGGCCTGCTTCACTGAGTATCACACTCTCTAGAACTAAGCATTACAATAATGGAGCATAAACATGTACAGTATCCAGTATATGGAGTGTATACAGTGATATATGACAAGAATACTTTGTAATGTGCTGTAACAAACATTTTAATGCATATTACACACACACACACAGATATGTAGATATGATAGAGCCCAGTAGGCTCAGGAAACTGTACACCAGTTGAGAGGCGGGACCAAAGAGCCAAAGCTCAACCCCCGCAAGCACAATTAGGCGAGTACACACACACACACACACACAGTTCAGAGTGGTAGACGGTTGGAACAAGTTAAGTGAGAAGGTGGTGGAGGCCAAGACCGTCAGTAGTTTCAAAGCGTTATATGACAAAGAGTGCTGGGAAGACGGGACACCACGAGCGTAGCTCTCATCCTGTAATTACACTTAGGTAATTACACACACACACACGGTTGGTAGACGGTTGGAACAAGTTGGGGGAGAAGGTGGTGGAGGCCAAGACCGTCAGTAGTTTCAAAGCGTTATATGACAAAGAGTGCTGGGAAGACGGGACACCACGAGCGTAGCTCTCATCCTGTAACTACACTTAGGTAATTTTACACTTACACTTACACTTACACACACACTTACACTTACACACACACTTACACTTACACTTACACACACACTTACACTTACACACACACTTACACTTACACTTACACACACACTTACACTTACACACACACTTACACTTACACTTACACACACACACACACACTTACACACACACACACACTTACACACACACTTACACACTTACACACTTACACACTTACACTTACACACACACTTACACACACACACTTACACACACACACACTTACACTTACACACACACTTACACTTACACTTACACACACACTTACACTTACACTTACACACACACTTACACTTACACACACACACTTACACACACACACACACACTTACACTTACACACACACTTACACACACACACTTAC
Organism: Procambarus virginalis; assembly: GCA_020271785.1. Taxonomy (NCBI): domain Eukaryota; kingdom Metazoa; phylum Arthropoda; class Malacostraca; order Decapoda; family Cambaridae; genus Procambarus; species Procambarus virginalis. The sequence continues at coordinate 18,414,756 of WNGS01167840.1, read as the reverse complement.
ACACACACACTTACACACACACACACACACACACACACACACACACACACACACACACACACACACACACACACACACACTTACACACACTTACACACACTTACACACACTTACACACACTTACACACACTTACACACACACACACACACACACACACACACACACACACACACACACACACACATTTGTGGTCATCGATATTCTGCAAGTGTTATTATATTACAGCGTAAAATGACACCCTAGGAATATAAACAGTGAAAAAATTAAAAACTAGTAAAGTGCATTGAAAATAAATTGTAAGAAATATACTGCAGAAACTCTTGCCGATTGAATGGTTCACACGACGCCACTGGGATGCTCACTGCAAGAGCAAGCATGAATCGTAATGTCATCGCAAGATTTCTTCACTCGTTCACAGCCAAGGTAAGTCAAATTTTATTTTGTTATATATATTATTGGGGAACATATTTTAACAATACAGTATTTGAAAGAAAAACTTTGGGGGAATTAATTTTTTTCTTGCACATCAGAGTACTGTCAAAGAGTAACAGGTGTGCAGGCCAGGGGATAAAGCTTCGCTGACTTTCTGGATGCTTTCTCAGTGAAAGTGACAATAATAGTTGAATGCTCCTTGCGTCGCTGTGAGAGGCTCAGGCTCTGGCCTCCGTTAGACCAAACAGGAATCGTGCAATTAACATGACATAGTGGGAAGTCATTTCAGTACGATAGCTTCAGGGAGCCACCAAGGTTCTACAAGAAAGAGGCATTTCATTACATTCAATTACATTTTCTTTTTCTTCATTTTATTACTAAGATGACTATTTGAGAGCACTTATTTCTGGTGGATACAAAGACATTCAAACTGACTTATAAGTCTGGACTAGAAAATTAGTATACAGGCAAGTGGGTGACAAACAAAAACAAAGCAATGGCCTCTGGTGGAACATGATATTCTAGGGAAAGCTAACATCACTTCGCTCCAAGTGAGATGCCGATGTAGGGCCCAGCAGAGACTACAGGCATTTGACTGGCAATGCCAGGTGGAAGAGTAATACAACAGGCTGGCCAAGACCTTAGATGACTCCAAGATGCCATTTGGTGATAGACACCTACGAGTCAGAGTATTCACCTGACAGTCATGATCCTATGCCTTGTTTACCTAGGGGTTCATAATTTCATACTCCAAGCAGTAGTTTGTTTAGTTGCCCATATTCTTTCTGATAGGTTTTCCTTGTTAAGTGAGCCAAATTCTGGTCCTGACTCCTGGTAGGGAATGGTTGGATCTCAAGAGGCCTGTCATGTTGGGCTAAGATTTGGTCGTATCTGAGATAAACTTCAGGAGCTACTTATCAGTTTCTTCCCAGATAGAGGAAAAGAAATGAGGGAGATAGCAGTTTAAGGGTAAGTGATATGGTCCCTGAGAAGGATTATGATGAAGTAAAATGTTACTTTGAATGTGAAGAAAGGTTTAAATGACACGCAATCTAACCCAAATGACAAATAAATAAATTGTATGGGCAATTTTAATTGACTTCTCATTACTTGCCTGTGGAAGGAGAGCATCTTGATATTATCAAACAACACAATTCCAGATGTCATTAAAAGTTCCGCAAAGTTAACTGGCTCAATTCCGTCCTCTTCGTGCTTTTTGAACTGTAGTCCAGAATTCTGCAGCAGGTCTATACTGTCTTGCGCATACATGTCCTCCCTGAATAATATGTTAAAGAAGGATTAGATATTTAAAACAAAAGAATACAATATCCAATTCAAGACCCACCTTATATGAGGTTGAGTAGCATCAGAGAAAATAAACAATCCATATCCACCTTTCTTTATAGAATGCATAATATTAAATATTCTAATTACCAGGCAGAAATCACATATAAAAGAATAAATGAAACAACAAGAAGACCATCAACAAGACTGGGTATGAGAGTCCTTCATAGGAAACAAAGGGTCATGGCCAAAGAGGCTATGTCAATTTGAAGGAGAAAAAAATATGGCATTCCACGGGTCTGTCCTAAGACCACTGCTCTTTTTAATTTATGTTTTTACCTGACCTCGCGATCATAAAGTGTGATCATACGTGCCGATGTCTGCAGGTGATGCAAAGTTAATTAGGAGAGTAAGAACCGAAGAGGATTGCAGGTGTTGAAAGAAAACCTTGACAAACTTCAGGTGTGGGGAGATAAATGGCTGTTGGAATTCAATCCAAATGTGTAAAGTAATGGAAATGGGTAAGGGAGATAGGAGACCTCTATTTAACTACACCATAAAGGAAAGGCCATTGCAAAAAACAACAATAGATGAAGACCTGAGGGAAGACATGATCCCAACACTATAAGCAGAAGCTCATGAGAACAGGATAACATCAGCAGCATATGGAAAGTTAGCAAACAAATTCATTTTAGAATGTAAACAAGGATGTTCTCAAGTACATACACACTGCCTATTCAACATAAGTTGAATATGCAGCACCAGCATGGAACCCCAACAGTGAAGTATAAACAGAAACTGGAGAAAGTTGGGAGGATGGCAACTAATTAGTACAGTGCCATATTTGAGAGGCTTTGAGGACAGGACAAAGGGAACTCGCCATTATAACCTTAAGAGGAGAGAAGAAATGGGATACGACCACTCCTTACAAGATCCTCAGGAGAAAACAAAGTGGAAAAAGGAAATCTATTTAAATTTAAAATTTAAGAAAAAAACCAGCAGTGAATGTAATGAAACTCCATTTTCTGTGTGAGACCCGGAGGCCCCCCAGAGCTATCCGGGCTGATATGAATGTATTAGATCCTAGCATCAGTCAAAGCGAATGGAGTTCTTAGGCCTACCTAGGACCACGAGCCACGAGCCAGAACCTGGCCCCTTCAGAGAAGCACGAGGATCAATAGCCTATAAACCCCTCCCCCATGTGGTTGAAAGCATTTTATGTCTGCTATCGACCAGTTCAGAAAGGTAGGCGCCCCAAAACAAATCATATCTGGTTAAAATATTGCTACTGAAAGCAGAACTGTTGGACAGAACTTCCCCAAATGAAAACGAGCAAACGAGCCTGACGTCACAACCGTCAACGTGCCACTGGCTGTGTAGCTTACCCCCCTTCCCAGAAGGGGGAGCCCCAGCTATCCAAACCCCTAGTTCTGAGGCTGGATGTCAAAACACGTGAAAAACTGCCGACAGGAGGGATGGAGGGTTGCCGGGGAGCATCCGGGTCACTCAGAAAAATGGCGTTTCATTACATTCAACGCTGGTTTTCTGGGGGGAGCCCCTTCGGCTCCCCGGAGCTACTTACCCAAAGATAAAATGAAGGACTTACCCGGGAGGCAATCGCCACTCACTCCTCAACTCGAAGTCGAGACAACTGGCTGCAACCGCTGACCCAATGTGACACATGCCCGCTAGGAGCATTGACAAGGTAGCGAGCGGCCAGGACCCTGTTTGAACTCCAAAAATGCCATGCCCAAATGTCAGCCCAAGATACGTTACCAAAGACCTCAGCCAAAGCAGCAAACTTACGAACTCTCCGACCCGACCCTCAGAGGCCAATGCCAACAAGAACCATAGAAAAACAGTCCTGAACCTAAGGGGCCATCACAAACCAAGGAGGAGAAAGAAAAAAAAGAGAGCATCCTTGTTCCACAACAGTGGATTGTGGTTCCGATGAGCCACAGAGACGTGGCTCGTGGTAGAAAGAATTTTTTCAGTGTCAGAGTAGTTAATCAATGGAATGCACTAGGAAGTGATGTGGTGGAGGCTGACTCCATACAGTTTCAAATGTAGGTATGATAGAGCCCAGTAGGCTCAGGAATCTGTAAACCAGTTGATTGACGGCTGAGAGGCGGGACCAAAGAGACAAAGCTCAACCCCCGCAAGCACAACTAGGTGAGTACAGTGAAACCTGCAGACAGCCCTATATAAACATGCTCTAGCCTCTTGTACATCCTCTGCCTCCACAAAACCTCTCTCGTATATAATCCAATGCTTTCTTTTTTCCATGATGTGGATTGTCTACCCAACAAACTCCTCTTTATTAATATATATTTTTCAAATGACATACTTTTTTCTTCCACATCAGGAAGTTAAAACTAATAGTATATAAACAAATACAAAATACAACACGGTAATTTTAACATTATTTCAATTATATCAAGATTTACTAATGTACGATTACAATTACTGTACTTACGTAAGATTAAACTTGAAATTAAATTGCCAAGTGCTAAATCCAGGTGGTGTTTTGCCCTGTTCATCTAGGAAAGTTAGACCCAACTGGATAATTTTGAGCAGGTCCACATTGCATCGTAGAAGCTGGTACTGGTAATCTGCATTACTTCGGAATTCACCAATTGGCCGTGCAACCACGCCAGGAAATTCTGTGTCCTGTAGTGGATTAAAATGTTCTTGTTAATAGAACTTAATACCCATATTTTCCTTAAAAATAAATATTATATATATATATATATATATATATATATATATATATATATATATATATATATATATATATTTTTTTTATGGAAGGGAGTACCACCTCTGGCTGGAAGAAGGGGGACCCATAGCCTCGGAGGAAACCACGCATAACGCATTAGAGGGCATGTTTAGATCCACTCCAATACAGTTTCTGTGTGCTTTTCTCCTACCACCCCCTTCCTTTTTTTTGTGCTTTATTATGTATTTGATGGTTACAAGATATACATAGGTTCTAGTTACACATTCCCTTATTACACTTGTTGGAAACCAATTGCTAGTAAGCACGCACACACGGTGGGCACACGGGACGTGGGTCTATGGGATGGGCTCTGGCACCACAAGGTTGACTCCACACAAAATTCACTTGTTATTTCCTTAAAACACAAAAGTCGGATGGCAATCACTATCGTATATTGTTTAATATATTGAGACGCACTGTATGAGATATCTGACTGTGTTTAGTTCCTGCATCACCGAAATATCCCTAGATATATAGTGTTTTTCGTGGAGCTCGTGCTCACATGTGTTTCCCGTCAACACCTCGTCGATCATCAGTGAAGGGCGATTGTGTACATTAAAAAACACACCACACATATCAACTTGTATGTATGTGATTATTCTGTTAATTTTGTATATGGCATCAAGTGTTCCCGAATATCCTACAGAACTTGCATTATTTCCCTTGCAACCAGCTGTGTTAGGTTAAGTTATCTTGAGACTGATGTTAATGAGTGTTAAGATAGGACTGTTGACATATGTGGCCGCATGATTGGTATGCGAGACAGCACGTTTCTAACACAATATTAGCATTGCATACCACCAATCAGAAGACTAAGTTGTTCCCCATGTATTAAGTTCTCTGAATAAACATATATTTTTGTACAGTTGTTGTTTAGACTGATCCTTTACTAAACATTGCCATGATAATCTACTTGAATTACTGAACATGTGACCTGCTTTAAGCTCCATACTATTATACTACTTAGTCTCTGCTCAAATAAATTTCATGTAAATGGACCCTAGGAAAGATCCTTATACTATACTGTATAGATTCTACAACTTTTGGGGACTCCATGACCAATGTGATTTGAGTTTTAGGTAAAGCTAACCAATAAGGATCTTCCCACCCCTCACCTGGTAAAGTGCACCCTGAATCTTGGATGCCTTGCTCACATCTTACCTTATTAAGTGGAGGCATTTGCATGCAACATTGCACAAAGTTGCAGCCCTGACTAGGTAAAATCAACAAATATCTGGTAATACTGTATATTTACTATAATTACCTTAATATCTGTTAAGAAACCTATTTTTCTTGAATAATCAAATTATATTTAAATCTTAAATAACAAAAGTTTTACATACCATGGCAACATAAGGATACTGGTGCACAATGCGACGGATGTGATGAAATTCCTCTTCCATATTGTGTGCCCATACTTCTCGAATACCACATTCCTCGTTGGACATTGGCCGGGACACTCCACTGCTCCTCCCTCCTCCACGATTACCTCCACCGTCACTATTTTCTCTGTCTCCTGCTCCACCACTTCCACCGCCCAACACGAACGGCCCAGTTATACTCGGCATCACACTTTGAACCATTCAAAAACAAGTGCAGTACTCTATAAAAAATACAAATATGAGAAGTATTAGAGATACTGTACTGTACATTAGAACCAATAAAAATACTAACCGACAAATTGACAAAAGATGCAAACCATACAATATTTACCATTAAAACCTTGGGTTATGGAATAAACTGTACATGCTTGCTGAATCAACATCGGGCTACATATATGACTTTGAGGTTTATGTCGGAATTGGTAAAAACAACAGTGGAGACAGTCATGGGCTTGATTCACCCCCCTAATGCACCAGGGTTATCATCTGTATATGAATAACTACTATAGGCAGGCGATGAGTCACAATAACGTGGCTGAAGTATGTTGACCAGACCACACACTAGAAGTTGAAGGGACGACGACGTTTCGGTCCGTCCTGGACCATTCTCAAGTCGCTTGTGATGAGGAGGTAGAGAACGGGTAATAAATAGGCAAGAGAGAGGTGAGGAGGAAAGTAAGGTGTAGAGAATAGTAGTAATAATGAGAACTGCAGAAGGCCTATTGGCCCATACGAGGCAGCTCCCATTATAACCACCGAAGGAAAAGTAATAGGAATAAGAAGAGGATAGCAAGGGAGCGTAAGAGAAGAGAGAAAGAAAAGGAAAGAGAAAGAAAGATAAATGGAAGGGGTAAGCTTATGTTAAGTCACGTTTGTTAGAAAGATTAGAGCATTTGAGTATGTACTGTGAAAGGAAGAGTCCACAGCAACAAAGCCAGGACTCATGTTCATGTTGGGTACTTGTGTATAAGAGCCGATTCTACAAGACGGCGTCTGTGAAGGGTAGAGGCAGGAAAGATTATTTTGGAGGAAGACCAATCAATGGGATGATTAGAATCCCTCACATGGCAGAAGAGAGCATTGTTAGTGTCTGCAGACTTAACACTTTCTTGTGTTCTTTAAGTCTGTCATTCAGTGTACGGCCAGTTTCGCCAAAGTATTGGAGAGGACAAGATGAACAGGAAATAGAGTAGACACCAGCAGCATTTGAAGCAGGAGGAGCAGTGTGAACTAGATTGCTACGAAGTGTGTTAGTTTGTCGAAAGGCGAGTTTAATGTCAAGAGGACGAAAGGTATGGTAAAAGTTTTGAGTTCAGATATGAAGGGAAGGCATAGTACAGTGCTACTACTGTTGGAAGCAGCTTTAGGATGAAAGAAATTTCGTTTAGCTTGAGAGTAGGCAGAGTTGATGAAATGCAAAGGATAACCAAGGGCGAGAGAATGATTTGTAGATAAAGGAAATTTCAGAATCAAGAAACTGAGGGTCGCTGATGCGTAGAGCGCGGAGGAAGAGAGAGACGAGGACATTTTTCTAACATCTTGCCATCATCACCAGCAGCTGATGATGGCAATAACTACTATAACTCTGTCAACCTCACAGAACAACTACGTCAACATGGGGTTTACACGTGTGGAACCATAAGATTAACGCGTGGTGCCCCCAAGGCTCTGAAACAGCAAGCAAAGTGTAAAATTCCCATGGATAAAACCGTATTCAGCCGCAAGGATAATACATTTATAATCCTGTGGAAAGACAAGAGAGTCGTTTCACTAATCACAAACTGCCACAATGCTGACACACAGGAAGTGGAACGAAAGAAAAAGTGCGGAAACGTGACGGAAAGGTGATCACTTTGACCAAATGGTAAAATATTACAAGTTCACCCGAATAAGTCACAAATGAACCAAAAAAAATTACCTTTTATTTCCTGCAAATGGCTCTCCATAATGCATATGTGTTGTACAAGAACAACAGCAGTGATCAGAAAAAAATGACCTTGCTCGAGTTTCATGAGGTAGCAATATGGTCCTTGTTGAGGTTTGAAAATGATGAGTGGCCTAACACAGATAATCCCATCCCACATGCTCCGGATATAAATGCTGATGATGGCAATGTTGGCCGACCGGGACCAGCAGCTGATGATGGCAATGTTGACAGACCGGGACCATCTGGTGTGATGCGTCCTCTATTTCCTTCGACACCTCAAGCAGACGACACTTCATCTGACTCAGAACCTGAAGCTCAGAACCTCCTAGTACCAGTCGTCGTCCTCCTCCTAAGAAAAGGCAACGTATTGTGAATTCAGAAAATCGTCTCAATAAGAACTTGACCTATGCCATCGTCAAACTCACAAGACGTCGAAGGTGTCGTGTTTGCTACAAGTCTGGAAGAACGGATGCCAGGTATCAGTGCAAGACATGTGGAGTTGCACTGTGTCCAACCCCCCTGCTACACAAAATACCACCGCAAGAGGGTATTTTGGGTTGTACCAAAATAACACCTCTGCACACATTCACTCCACCTACGAAACATCTGTTGAGCAACTTCAAGAAAATTTTCCTGAAGAAGGTGGAGTGAATCACAAAATGCTCAACTTATTGTTCTACCATCATCATTCCGTAGGCAAGTACAAACACTTTGTATAAGTTTTTATAAATATATTACCGATTTATACTTTGCTTTTGTATTGCTTATATATATTGCAGTTGTTATTACTTACATTTGTCTTTCTATTTAGAGCATTTTATTGGGAATAATTTGATACCACAATGAACAATGTAGCACAAAAACTTCTGTTAGCAAACTGTATGCGTTTGTCGGGTGTATTGGGTGTAGCGGGTGTGGCAATGAGTGTACTCTAGCGGGTAACGCTTCAGCAACTTTAGGGGTCGTTGCGGGCTATGCGCCCTCATGTTGTCTAATTTATATGCATATGTCTGTGTAGGGAATTTTATTGCGATCACAGTGATACAAAAAAAGAACGATGTCGAACAAGTTTGGACTTGATAAACATGAAAAGAGTAGCAACATGTTCGCACTGTTTGGCACGCACAGCTAACAAACGACTTAGTTTTTTATTTGGTGCCAGCATCACATTAGCTTTCGTGACATGTTATACATATGTTCCTCTAGAACATTTCATTGATAACACATTGATACCAAAATGAAACACATACATCAAAAATTACGGTCAAAAACATGAAAAGAGTATAAACTTTTTAGTAAGGGTGCAGCCGATGTGCAGTTGGGTGTGCGGTAGCAAATAACCCTTTGAGCAACTTCCCACGGTCTTGCGGATGGGGCGTGCCCATGTTTTGTACTTTATTTTCATATGTCTGTGTACAGAATTTTATGGTGATCACAGTGATACCAAAATTAATGACATAGAACAATTCTGGGATTGACAAACCTAAAAAGAGCATAAACTTTTCATCGCTGTTTGGTGCTCACTGCTAACGATCGCCATAGTTTTTTTTATTATTTCTGCCGGGTCTCACGTCAGCTTTGGTGAAATTTTATATTATATACAGTGTATGTGTGTGTATATTATATTATATATATATATATATATATATATATATATATATATATATATATATATATATATATATATATATATATATATATATATACATATATATACATATATATATATATATATATATATATATATATATATATATATATATATATATATATATATATATATATATATATATATATTCCTCTAGAGCATTCTCTTGCAAACAAACTGATACCAAATTTCAATACATACATGGAAAATTAAGGTCAGCAGACCTAAAAGAGTATAAACATTTCAGTGTTGCTGCGCGGTCGCCCAAAATGCTTGGCGCACAAGGGGAAAGTTAAAGAATCTTCTGCCGGAAGCGCGATAATGTTAAGAAGCACATCAACAAACTGGAAAAATGCAAAGACATGCTACTAAGTGGCTCCCAGAACTGAAGAACAAGAGCTACGAGGAGATGTTAGAGGCATTAACCCTTAAGCTGTGCAAAAGTCATATGATGTGCGATACTGAAAGGGGTATAATTCAAAAAATATTTTAATTATGTAAAAATTAATTAAAAATGTTAAATCTCCAACTTATTGGCTTCAGCTTCGTGAAATTTTCATCAAAATATTTTCCAAAATTGATTTTAGAAGAATATTTAAAAAAAAATGTTTTGTTGATAAAGAGAACAGCTCCTATTACCTGAAACTGATGGACAATACAATAATAAAGAGATGCAAGCACCTGTCAGATGCACAAAGAGGAAGAATAGTAGTAAGAAGTGTCCACAAAGTGGATATACAGCCAGTGCCTTTATGGCATTAGTGAGTAATACATAATAATACAAATAATGAGTAATTATGTTGTTATGCTCTATTTTGTTATATATCATATAAATACATTGCCCAATGTTATTATCTGTTACTTTCAACAATGTCCAATTTTTTTTTTTTTTTTTTTTTTTTAGGTTTTTAGGTTTTTTCTCTTTTGTTTATTATATGAATTTGTTTTAACCTTTACATCCTGGAGAATGCATACTCTTCCCTAACTATGGCAAGCCAGAATTAAATTGGTCAACAAATAAATCGGTTACAACTCTCAGAACTTGGGACTTTGAATCTTTTTTGGCTGACTTTTTCACAGATTTCAAACTATATTTTCCCTTGTTTCTTTAGGTTGTTTTGATGATTAGGGACCAGATTAGGGCTTTTTTTACTTATATTAAGTATACCCTAAATATATTCCCTAAATCATTATAATTATCCCAATTCTTTTGGGGAGGGGGGTATTTTTTCTTGACTTCATGTCTAAACACATTAACCAACAACTTTCACATACCAGAGTATGAATGCCAAACAATGTTTATTACAACATACAAGTAAATTCATGTATTAGAACTGCCTTATTCATTGTCGAAAACTTCAACTTCAATTATATCTAAAACTAGAATTTAAACTTACTTCAGTATCCAAAAAACTAGTTTTTGACAGATTCTCACCATTTTTACATATAGTGTGCACAGCTGTCTGTTCTGCAATCCCTATAGAATTGATTTTTCATAAACTCTAAACGTTTGGAGTTATAAATTTTTGTTGTCTAAATTTGCGCACTGTATTTCAAATGCCATATTGACAATTTTTTTTTACAGTAAACTATACTGAAAACCTATATTCTAAATATATGAAAATTAAAATTATATGCTATTCTGAGAGCATAACAACACCAAATGAACAGTTGGTGATATTTTTATATTTTTGCAGCCGATTTCCAAATCTGAAGTTTTCAATATTCAAGTTTATAATTATTTTTTTATTTTCTTGCTTTTCAAGTTACACTGGTATCATTTAGACAAAGTTGGAGCATTTTCCTGATAGATTATACACAAAACATTTGAAAGAGTTTCAGAAAATTTAAAAAACCGAGTTTAATGTCACACATCATGTGACAGTTGGCGCAGTTTAAGGATTAAACATACCAAAACTAGATGATAGAAGAAAAAGAGGCGATATGATAACTACACGCAAGATAGTAACAGGAATCAATAAAATTGATAGGGAAGACTTCCTGAGAATTTGAGACCTGGAACTTCGAGAACAAGAGGTCATAGATTTAAACTAACTAAACAAAGCTTCCGGAGAAATATAAGAAAATTCACTTTCGCAAACGGAGTGGTAGATGGTTGTAACAAGTTAGATGAACAGATGGTAGAGGCCAAAACTGCCAGTACTTTCAAAGCGTTATACGACAAAGAGAGCTGGGAAGATGGGACACCACGAGCGTAGCTCTCATCCTGTAACTACACTTAGGTAATTACACATACACACACACACACACACACACACACACATGCTGCCTGCCCCCAACTAAATAAATTATAACTCATTTCATATTAAAAGGCACAGTAGCCATAAAAAGTTGATAGAAAAATGGCCACATATAAATAGTGAACAAATGATATGTGACAACTGGAGGAAAAAATTAAATAGATTCTGTTAGTGAGGAAGGCCCAAGCAGTTGATGAAGAAAAAATAAGAACTTTGCATGTGTAAATAATGGAGAATAAGAAGTTGCTACACAGATGGTATGAAGAAGCTAGGCAAGTACCAAGAACTCAAACATTTCATGCTTTCATACCAGGAACAGGGAATGATTTAATAATAATGGTTTTCTACAGAAACAACTAGTGAAGTACAGCAAACAAGTATCCCACACGAAACATTGTCTTTGGGAGATAAAAGGTCTTGTGACTTGCTTTTATAATGATGCCTAGTGGTTAGGTTGTCATTAATGTGAATGCAATATCACAAGTTTTGATCAATCTCCTACATCCCAATGGCATATCCCCATCATATGTGTATGTCGGGCATATCTCCTGCCCGAAACGCTTTGCGTAATAGTGGCTTTAGGCATTGTATGTACTAGCTCTATCTATTAATTCATCAATATTTGTATCACACCCTTTGATGTATGTACTTTACCTGAATAAACATTTAAATTTTGAATGATTTTTTTTTTTGTGTATCTTCACCAGTCAGACATATTGAATATTCCAATTGAACAAGTTCTCACTAAGGTTGATCAACATACTGCAACTGGCAAACTTGCACAATAACTGCCACAGACACTCAAAGCTCAAGAAATGCTGCACAGGAGAAAGCACTAACATGTTATGGTTGAAAGCTTTCCTCAAAGTTGTATGACATTATATCTCATTCCTTGAGTCCAGTAATTTCCATAAACAAGTACATTACTAAAGTATTTCACTAAATGTGAGATATGCTACTTCATTATTTTTTTTACTCCTGTTCCCAAAGCTATCCCAAAAATGAAACTTATACTAAAGAAGAACTGTATTTATGCATTTAATGAATAACATTTGAAAAATAAACTAAATATTTTTATTTTATTTTACTTATATACAGTATACAGTACAAGATTTCTTACAAGCACACATAGTGTTTTGGGAAAGTCCTTAATCCTAATTTTCCCCCATACACACATTCCCAGGATGCAGCCCTGTAGCAGCTGTCTAACTCCCAGGTACCTATTTACTGCTAGGTGAATAGGCGCATCAGGGGGAAGGAAACTGCCCATTTGTTTCCACCTCCGCCGGAGATCGAACCCGGACCCTCAGGACTACGAACCCAGAGCGCTGTCCACTCAGCCATCAGGCCCCCTGGCATAAAACCATCTTTTTATATATTCAAGGTTAATGGTTTAAGGTATGTGGTTTTATATATTTAAGATTCAATGTTAAAGCACAGGCAGGAGAGATACATAATAAGTTACACATGGAAAATAGTAGAAGGGCTGGTCCCAAACCAGCACACAGAAATAACATCACATGAGACCAGAAGGCATGGCAGGGATGTGCAGAATACCCCCATTGAAAAGCCGAGGTGCAACAGGTACTGAGAGAGAACTCTATCAACATCAGAGGTCCGAGACTATTCAACACGCTTCCATTACACATAAGGAGTAGACCCCACACAGTGTTCAAGAGAGAACTTGACAAACACCTCCAAAGAATACCTGATCAACCAGGTAGTGACTCGTACGTCAGGCTGTGAGCAGCTGTGTCCAACAGCCTGGTTGACCAGTCCATCAACGAGGAGGCCTGATCGACAACCGGACTGCGGGGTCGCTAAGCCTCGAAATCATCTCAAGGTAACCTCAAGATAAGGTCACATCATGTGATCTTGAAACTTATAAATTCAATATTTAATGTGGAACTATTGTTAATGAAAATTATGCTTCCTTAGCTTCGAAATATGCACAATATGAAGGTTCTATCTCAGAAGCTAAGTTATGATTTTTTTTTTGAGCTTGTAAGCAGAATTTTGTTTATTTTGTTTTCTTCTTCTTCTTGATAGTAGGTGCAGTTTGCATGAAGGGTTTGTCCTCCCGATGACTGCACCAGTACAGATGTTGGTAGAGGCGTTTATGTTGAAGATGATAAGAGTTTCAAAAGTGCTTGTTGCGTTGTGCTGTAGGCAGAGGAGCGGCGACTAAAACAGAGGTGTATGTTAGAGGGAGACTTGCCGCACCGTAGGGTGGTATGTTGTGTTTATGGCGTCAGCTGATCCTTGGTGCAGCGACGAGGCGGTTGTTTTCTGTGTTTAGCTGTTGGTGGCGCCAGGTATAAATGTGGTGCGGGTCAGATGTGACCCAATTTGTTAGTCGACTGGAGATATTTAGCCTGTGCTTTGACTATTTGGTATTTTTCTTGTAACAAGTGGTCACTGCCTCCTAATATATGCTCGATAGTAAAGGGTATTTTAAGTGAAATAAGTACTTGTTTGAGATTTACTCTGGCACTATAATGTCGGAAGCAGTGAAGGAGATAGTGTTCGATTGTTTCAGGCACCTGACAGTGAATGCAGAGTTCGTTGATGTCTGTTCTGTACTCAGAGCTGTGTGCTGCCAATTTGGTGTGTCCCAGCCTTAATCTGGTCATCGCTATATCAATTTCTCTGCTTTTATATCTGACATGTTTCCAAGTTTCCCATTTCTTTTTAATGGACCCATAGCACAAAGGTGAGCATGACGTTTTCCATTTCGTAGCAAAATCTTGGGTGATGGTATTTTTGAAGGCTCCTTTACATTTTGTTTTCACATTGGAAACCCTGCTATATATCGTGCACAACTGAACACAAAAATTTTGAATATATATAAGTTACTTTAAGTCCTTCAACATCCTACCAAATTTCATAAAATCTGAAATGGTTAGGTAGAAAAGTTTTTTTTTTTTGTGGTGATCTGGCATGGAATGATCCCTTCAGAGGTGAACACAAGCACTTCACAAGTCAACATAAAATCCAATTCAATGGTTAACACAACCCCCCTACACAAGTGAACACAAATAAGTAGTCAAATTGTACACCATAATTTACGTAACAATAGAAACGGTACAAGTTAAATAAAGATTCTCAAATTATAAAAAGCTTGTATACTGTTAGGATAGATTGTGTTAGCTTAGAATGGGTTGGGTATGGTTAGATAGGTTTAAATTCATTGGTGACCCAGCTTGGGTACAAATTGACATATCTAACATGAATCCTCCATATAGATGAACATAAACCCCTATGCAGGTCAACACAAACTCCCTACACAGATCAACATAAACCCCTCCCTACACAGATGAACATAAAACCTCTACACATGTGAACAAAACCCCTACACAGATGAACACATGCACTCTACACAAGTGAACACAAGCCCCCTACACAGGTGAACACAAGTCCCCTATACAGGTGAACACAAGTCCCCTACACAGGTGAACACAAGTCCCCTACACAGATGAACACAAGCCCCCTACACAGGTGAACACAAGCCCCCTACACAGGTGAACACAAGCCCCCCTACATAGGTGAGCATCTTACCTTACACAAATATGTAAACATTGCCAAGCTGGGTAACCTCAGATTTCACCTACAAATCTTCAGCTATCTCACAAGTCAGTATAGTCACAACAGCCTCCTCTTAAAAATAACAGCACAAAAGTATTCTTCCAGGTGGTAGAGAAGAGCAGGCCGCATGTTAACATCACGTATAACTGCAAAGAACAACATTCGACAGCCGCCTTATCAGCATCTCCATTCACGGTCCAACAAAACGAGAACACGAAACTGTACTTTTCACATATATGTGGACTCCATAGCTTCTTTTGACGCATCACTTACTTTGGGGAGAATTTCAAGATGCCTGCGGACTATGCTATGTAAAAAAAAATCTAGTTTATAAGCGGAGAGTAGTAAACATTCAAACAAATTCGAGTGGGTCTGTGTCCACAAGCACAGCTGACAGTGACGTCATTCACCGCATGAGAAAATGGGAAATTATGTTCACAATACGAAAACCCTAAATGTGATATGTTCCGCACTTCTCCAACCTATGAAGCCAATTATGATTTTAGACAATTAATTGTTATCATATTTGAAGCGCAAACTTATGAATTACAAAAGAATAATGGAAATGTCCGCCTCATTGTTTTTTCTCTACACCGCTCCACGGGTGCAGCTGGAAGTGCCGTTGTCCTCACAATGGGTGATGGTTTATAGTTTGAGTGAGGAGCCTGTAACGTACGATTATGTTACGTTCTTGAGTAGATTAGATACACGGTGTTTAGTGGGTTTTCATATTTATTTAGTAGTCTTGGATACAGCAGTGTCGTAGACGTTGAGACGAAGCTTGGAGCAGAGCAGAGAGCTGTAGCGAGTACAAACAATATACAACTCACTCCAACTTCTCATTAGCTTAATGGCGTAACTAATTAGCACTAATTGCAGAAGCTATAATCTCTTCCCTAATTACAGGTAACAGTTCTTCCATCCTCCTATCCTAGTGGAGGAAGCTGAGGTGTAGTTACCGAATATAAGCAAGCATAAAGTGAATAGCCGACTGTTACGGGCTCACCATAGCCCGTGCTACATGGACACTTCGTTCTGAGTAGCTATATCTAAAACAACAAACAAAAACGAATAGCCGACAGTACAATTTCCACAGTCAAGAATGTAGCACTCGGCGTATGCAGTTCTAATCAACCCCAAGACGTTACAGCTTCGACACAGGACAGACAGCAGACTAGGACCGCATCCAGCTACAACGCTCTCCCACATAGAGCTCCGCGACTCCGGCCTCACTCAGCTCTCTGCTCCAAGCTCTGTCTCAACGTCTACGACACTGCTGTATCCAAGACTGCTAAATAAATATGAAAACCCACTAAACACCGTGTATCTAATCTACTCAACAACATAACATAATCGTACGTTACAGAGCTGAGTGAGGCCGGAGTCACAGAACTCTATGTGGCGAGAGCGTTGTAGCTCGATGAGGTCCTAGTCGCTGTCTGTTCTGTGTCGAAGCTGTACATCTTGGGGTTGATTAGAACTGCATACGCCGAGTGCTGCATTCTTGACTGTGGAAATTGTACTGTTAGCTATTCGATTGATTGATTGATTGATTGATGAAGATTAAGCCACCCAAAAGGTGCCACGGGCATGAATAGCCCGTATTCCAAAGGATACCTGATCAACCAGGCTGTGACTCATACGTCAGGCTGCGAGCAGCCGCGTCCAACAGCCTGGTTGATCAGTCCAGCAACCAGGAGGCCTGGTCGATGACCGGGCCGCGGGGACGATAAGCCCCGGAAGCACCTCAAGGTATCCAAGGTAAGGTAGCCCGTAAGTGATGGCCCTTTTGAGCCATAACCAGTATCAATAGATATGATACTGATAACCAGTATCATAGATATGATACTGATAACCAGTATCAATAGATATGATACTGATAACCAGTATCAATAGATATGATACTGATAACCAGTATCAATAGATATGATACTGATAACCAGTATCAATAGATATGATACTGATAACCAGTATCAATAGATATGATACTGGAGATCTGTGGAGGTGCGACTGCACCCTGCGTGACGGGAGATGTCTCTCGTGTGTTAGCTATTCTGTTGTTGTTGTTATAGATTCACCTACTGGGAACAAGTTCTAAGTAGCACGGGCTATGGTAAGCCCGTAGTGGACTTACCTGGCACAGGAGCGGTGCTGAATGTGCTGTGTAGCTATTCGATTGATTGATTGATAAAGATTAAGCGACCCAAGAGGTGGCACGGGCATGAATAGCCCGTAAGTGGTGACCCTTTTGAGCCATTACCAGTATCAAGAGCTGATACTGGAGATCTATACTCCATCGATGTATAGTCCATCTCCATCTAGTCCATCTCATATAGTCCATCTCCATACTCCATACTAGATCGATGAGATCTGGAGATAAAACCAAGTCTAGTGCCTTTGAAGAGATACCAACTTTAATTTACAAAAAAGCCTCCAGATCTTTAGCCCCTGCTATTGCATTGCTCTTCAACAAGTCACTTGAACTCCAAACCTTTCCAGATATTCTAAAAAAAAGCGAGAGTAACCCCTGTCCACAAATGTGGTGATCTCACAGATGTTAACAACTACAGACCTATATCAATCCTGCCTAACTTGTCAAAAATATTTGAAAAAATAATCTACAAGCAGCTTTACTCTTATCTAGCCAAGCACAATATACTTAGCTCAACCAGTTTAAGATAAAACGAAGCACTACCTAATAAATTCCCTGTAACCTACCTTACCCCTCTATTGTCAACTCATGTCTGTTATTTTTTTAATCAATGCTGTTTGTCGACCTATTGTATTTGTGCTGTTTTTTCAGCCATGTACCCCCTTTTTTTATCTCTATTTTTATTTGTTCTCAACACATTTTATTCTTTATACTCAATTAGTATTAAGCTTTAGTCATTTAAGTTTTTCATGCCCGAAACGCTTTGCGTAATAGTGGCTTTAGGCATTGTATGTACTAGCCCTATCTATAAATCAATCATTCTTTGTAATATCTCTTGAATGTATGTACCTTACCTAAATAAACATTTATTTATTTATTAATATGGGTTCAGACCCAAAAAAGGGACTAACGATGCACTTATTAGTATGATTAACTTGATTCATGCAGCTCTTGATAAAAATGAGTTCATTGTTGGGTTATTTGTGGACCTGCGTAAGGCTTTTGACACTGTCAACCACCAAAACCTTCTTCTTAAATTACATCATTATGAAGTCAGAGGTCACTCCCTGCAATACCTCAAATCGTACCTTACTGACAGGCTCCAGTATGTTTCTGTGAATAATTCAATTTCTCCCACCCTACCCATCAACATTGGTGTTCCTCAGGGCAGCATACTTGGCCCTCTCCTCTTTCTCATCTACATTAATGACCTTCCAAATGCCTCCCAATACCTCAAACCAATTCTATTTGCTGACGACACAACCTTCATTTACTCCAGTGCTGAACCCCTTGCTCTAAATGTCACAGTGAATACTGAGCTAAATAAAGTCCATCTTTGGCTAACTGCCAACAAACTCACCCTTAACATTGACAAAACTTTATATTCTGTTTGGTAATAAATCCTCTCATCAAATAAATCTCAGGATAAACAATACCCAAATTTGTAACAAAATAGATGGCAAATTCCTTGGCGTTCTCATTGACCTCAAGCTGAATTTCCAGGGACACATTCTAAAATATATAAAAAAAAGTTTCAAAAACAGTTGGCATTCTTTCTAAGATCAGATATTATGTACCTCGCCCTGCCCTGGTGACGCTCTATTACTCCCTCATCTATGGTATTTGAGCTTGGAGTTCTACTACCCAAAATCATTTACGTCCTCTAATTACTCAACACAAAGCTGCTATTAGGACAATATCCAACTCTGGCCCCAGACATCACTCGGTACCCCAAGTCAATTCTCTGAATATGTTAGATATTAAGTCACTGCACATCCTCTCATGTGTATTATATATATATATATATATATATATATATATATATATATATATATATATATATATATATATATATATATATATTATTAAATATGACCGAAAAAGTAAGATTAATAATTCTAACATGAATTTTCTCAATGTTTCTTATATTCTGCGACTGCACCTTGCGTGAGAGGAGATGTCTCCCGTGTGAGTGTGTTAAGATGAAGATGAAGCCACTCAAAAGGCATGAATAGTTCGTAAGTGGTGGCCCTTTTGAACCATTACCAGTATCAATAGATGATACTGGACATCTGTGGAGGTGCGACTGCACCCTGCGTGACGGCAGATGTCTCCCGTCTCGGATGATGAATGATGATAAAGATTAAGCCATCCAAAAGGTGGCACGGGCATGAATAGCCCGTAAGTGGTGGCCCTTTTGAGTCATTACCAGTATCAAGAGCTGATACTGGAGATCAGTGGAGATGCTACTTGCACCCTGCGTGACGAGAGATGTCTCCCGTCGGTGTAATTCAAGATTGATTGATGAAGATTAAGTCGTTAGCTATTCGATTGATTGATTGATAAAGATTAAGCCACCCAAGAGGTGGCACGGGCATGAATAGCCCGTAAGTGGTGGCCCTTTTGAGCCATTACCAGTATCAATAGATGATACTGGATATCTGTGGAGGTGCGACTGCACCCTGCGTGACGGGAGATGTCTCCTGTGGTTAGCTATTCTGTTGTTGTTATAGATTCAGCTACTCGGAACAAGTTCCAAGTAGCACGGGCTATGGTGAGCCCTTAACTTACCTGGCACAGGAGCTGGGCAAGAAGCACGGGCTATGGTTAGCCTCGTGGACAGGAGATGTCTCCCGTGGTTAGCTATTCTGATTGATGAAGATTAAGCCACCCAAAAGGTGGCACGGGCATGAATAGCCCGTAAGTGGTAGCCCTTTTGAGCCATTACCAGTATCAATAACTGATACTGGAGATCTGTGGAGGTGCGACTGCACCCTGCGTGACGGGAGATGTCTCCCGTCTTAGCTATTCGATTGATTTTGATTGATGAAGATTAAGCCACCCAAAGGGTGGCACGGGCATGAATAGCCCGTAAGTGGTAGCCCTTTTGAGCCATGACCAGTATCATTAGCTGATACTGGAGATCTGTGGAGGTGCGACTGCACCCTACGTGACGGGAGATGTCTCCCCTTAGCTATTCTCATGCTGCTTGCTTATATATGGTGACTACACCTCACCTTCCTCCAATAAGATAGGAGGATGGAAGAACTGTTACCTGTAATTAGGGAAAAGTTTATAGCTTCTGTAATTAGTGCTAATTAATTATGCTATTAAGATAATGAGAGATTGGAGTGAGAATAAAATTTATTATACAATAATAAATAAATAAAATAAATGTTTATTTAGGTAAGGTACATACATACAAGAGATTTTACAAAGATTGATGGATTTATAGATAGAGCTAGTACACACAATGCCTAAGCCACTATTACGCAAAGCGTTTCGGGCATGAAAAACATTAATGACTAAAGCTTAATACTAATTGAGTATAAAGAATAAAATGTGTTGAGAACAAATAAAAATAGAGATAAAAAAGGGGGGAACATGGCTGAAAAAGCAGCACAAATACAATTAGGTCGACAAACAGCGTTGTTTAAAAAACCAGACATGGATTGACAATAGAGGGGTAAGGTAGGTTACAGGGAATTTATTAGGTAGTGCTTCGTTTTTATCTTAAACTATAAATAATAATAACAAATTCTGCTTTCAGACAACACTCAGCCCCCTTGTTTAACTCCCTAAACATGCTAAACATAATCTCACTCCACACATTCTCTTGTGTCAACTAGAGATTTACAAACAATTTACAAAACCCTGTTCTTAAATGCAAATCCTGCTCTGAAACTCTCCCTGGACAGATGTAATAGGACCCATTATTACCACACCAGAAATAAATATCTTTTTGATATCCCCAGAGTCAAACTTAATCTGTGCAAACACTCTATGCAAATAAACGGACCTAGTCTATGGAACTCACTCCCTAATGAATTGAAAAGCTGTCCAACTTTTACGTCATTTAAAAACAAAACTAAAAAGTACCTAATTTCATCTTCATAGTTTTCTACCTTGTTGCTTTAAAGTTGCACTGTATCTAGTGCTACCCAATCTCCCATCCTTCATGTACCCAATCCAAACAACTTTACCATTGTGATCATTGCTGTCTTCTTATATGTGCTTTCAATTTGCTGTATGGTTTTGTACTATTTGTACTTGTACTAGTGGCTTTACAAGATTGTAATTACCATATTATATATTCTCACATTCCCAATGTACCTTCTTGTATATGAATAAATAAATAAATAAATAAATAAATGGTGCCTATTAATCTTCGTTTAAATTACCAATCAAGCTGTCAATGCAATCAATCAGAGCTTTAATATACCAATGTGCTTTAATATACCTACTAATCTCTCTCATCTCATTTTTTCTTTATTTCTTGCAATGTATCTGTTATCATTTTATTAATTCCGCTAGAATTTACCTACTTAAAATTATCTGTTAGATCAGGGGTCTCCAAACTTTTCAATGTAAGGGCCACATTATATATTTCCCATATTTATGCGGGCCGAAGGAATAAAAAATGAAAAAAAAACAAATCAGTGCTAGTAATTTAATTTCCTCAAATATTAAAGTATAAACATTTCTATTTCTAATCTGAGCTGAAAGAAATGCAGCAAAACCTTTCCACTATACACTCTTTTATGATACTACCATCAGTGAAAGGTTTTCCTTTTTTGGCCAACACATAGGCAACTTTGTAACTGGCTCTAGTTCAAGTTTCATTTTCAGATTTTTTCTTACTGAAAACAGCTTGTTGAGAATGCAGACTGTGCTGAAATGATTCAAACTTTTTAGTGCGTTCTGCTCCTGTGATGTGAGAATAACTTGAGCCATGTTTAGATTCATAGTGCCGACGAATATTGTATTCCTTCAGAACAGCAACACTGTCTCTACATATGAGGCATAAAGCTTTATCATTTGCTATCACAAAAAAGTACTTTATCTTCCATTCGTCATTGAACTGACGGCACTCACTGTCCACTTTTCTTTTCTTTATCTTTTCCATATCTGAAAACATAAGGGTAAAATAAATGAAATAAATTCTACAGGAAAAAAACAGCTTGTATGTGGTGTTAAAAAGCATAGCATATTATTATAAAGTGGTAAATATTATGGCAACAGCTTTCGTTGATAAACTTAATGGTTACCATTTTAACTATTTTAAACATACAATATTTTTGGCTACAATAGTATTATTGCTATTTTGTATAACTAAGATAAAGGTATTGTCAAAATACAGAGAAAAGAATATTGTACAGTGTTTGTGCTCCCTGAAACAGAAGCAGCGAAGCCTCACTCGCCCTCCATCCCCACAATATACAGTTATACACAACTGATTGGTTGTAATGCACAACACATACCTACCAGTACTAGTATCTGTGCGTCACACTATCGAGAGAGAGGAAAACTGACTCGGGCTGAGCGCCACCAGTCAGCAGCCCCAGCTTTGAATAATTCTGCGATGCCATTCGTACGATAATTATTTTTTCAAGGCCACCACACAGGGATTTGTTTGGCGGGCCGGATGAAATTATGTGGCGGGCCGGATGTGGCCCGCGGGCCATAGTTTGGAGACCCCTGTCTCCAAAGACATAGTTTGGAGACCCCTGACTTAAGTTAGATTAAGGACCTGCCCGAAACGCTGCGCGCACTAGTGGCTTTACAAGACTGTACTCACCTAATTGTACTCACCTAATTGTGCTTGCGGGGGTTGAGCTTTGGCTCTTTGGTCCCGCCTCTCAACTGTCAATCAACAGGTGTACAGATTCCTGAGCCTACTGGGCTCTATCATATCTACACTTGAAACTGTGTATGGAGTCAGCCTCCACCACATCACTTCCTAGTGCATTCCATTTATTAACTACTCTGACACTGAAAAAATTCTTTCTAACGTCTCTGTGGCTCATCTGGGTACTAAGTTTCCACCTGTGTCCCCTTGTTCGTGTCCCACCCGTGGTGAAGAGTTTCTCTTTGTCCGCCCTGTCAATTCCCCTGAGAATTTTGTAGGTGGTTATCATGTCTCCCCTTACTCTTCTGTTTTCCAGGGATGTGAGGTTCAGCTCCTTTAGCCTTTCCTCGTAGCTCAATCCTCTCAGTTCCGGGACGAGCCTGGTGGCATACCGCTGAATCTTCTCTAACTTTGTCTTGTGTTTAACTAGGTATGGACTCCAGGCTGGAGCTGCATACTCCAGGATTGGTCTTACATAAGTGGTATACAGGGTTCTGAAAGATTCCTTACACAAATTTCTAAAGGCAGTTCTTATGTTGGCCAGTCTAGCATATGCCGCTGATGATATTCTTTTGATGTGGGCTTCTGGGGACAGGTTCGGTGTGATATCAACCCCCAGATCTTTCTCTCTATTTGACTCTTGTAGGATTTCCCCTCCCAAATGATACTGTAAATACCATGCTATGTATTCTCACAAATCCAATGTACCTTCTTGTATATGAATAAATAAATAAATAACTAAATAAATAAATAAATATAAACAACTGGACCTCTGCACTTCACACCGAACTAAATGTGGCCCATTATTAGCATCTGTAACCCTTTCCACTACCGCAAACGCAGGGGTTACTCTCGTTTTTTTTTTAGAATATCTGGAAAGATTTGGAGTTCAAGTGACTTGTTGAAGAGCAATGCAATAGCAGGGGCTAAAGATCTGGAGGCTTTTTTGTAAATTAAAGTTGGTATCTCCTCAGGAGCACTAGACTTGGTTTTAAGGGAAAGGATTATCTCATTAACATCAGTGGAATTTGCAGGCGTTAGGTACAAAGACTCTGGATAGTTACCTGTAAGATAGTCCTGAACATCAATACTGGAAGATGAAATATCATTTGCAAGGGATGACCCAATGGAAGAGAAGAACCTATTGAACTCAATAGCAGTATCAGAGGCTGTAAGCTGACCATCGTTATTGGACAGGAGTATTGGTTTGTTATTTAAAATCTTCTTTGATCCCAATATTTGTGAAATTGTGCTCCATGTTTTCTTAATGTTGCCCTTTGTTTGGGTAAATTGTTCTTCGTAGTATTTAGTTTTGGCTCTTCTAATTATTTTAGATCGCAATGACGAGTAATTCTTTGAAAATTCTTTGGAGACGATTCCTAACCTATACTTCTTCTCAAGGTCATGTTTTTTATTAATGGATTTAAGTATCCCCTTTGTAAACCAAGGATTGTTTAGCCTTTTAGTTGTAACTTGTTTCGTTAGCATAGGACAGTGGGTGTTATAAAGGCTGAGAGTTTTTTTAAGAAAAGATTCCACTGCTAGGTTGATGTCCCCTATGTTACCTAATTCGGACTCCCAGTTGACATTAGCAGCAGCAGCTATAAAATTGCCTATAGCAGTTTCATTGTGTAACCTACAGCTTATCTCTCTTGTCTCTAGAGGGGGCTTGTTAATGTTAGTTAGGAGAAATGTGGGGCAATGGTTTGTAGTGCTATCGATGATTATCCCTGAAGTAAGCGGAGAGGTTATGTTGGTCCAGATGTGATCAAGAGCCGTGGCAGTACTATCAGTGATTCTAGTAGGTCTATTGATTAAGGGTATGAGGAAGCAGGAATTCATACAGTTAAGGAAACTGGCAGCAGTAGGGTTTTCAGGCTCGCAGAGGTCAATATTAAAGTCCCCTGCGATAATTAGATGGTTTTTGTTCAGTCTGTTATCTAGTATTAGATTTATAAGGTTAGAGTTGAATTCGAACACATCAGTGTTAGGAATTCTATAGACTGCTCCCACAGTCAGGACAGACTCAGCACCCTTGACTCTGAAACTGGCGAAGATATACTCCCCACAGTAGTCTCTAGTTCTAATTACGTTTAAGCATGTTAGTTCTTGGCGGTAGTAAAGAGCAGTACCACCACCTCTCTGAATTGGTCGACAGTTGTGAATTGCTGAGTAGTTTGGCATGTTAAAGAGTTGAGTAGTATCCTCTTTTAACCACGTTTCAGTAAGTATATAATAAAAGAGAATTTGTTGTCAATAGTTTCAATCAAGGCACTAACATCATCGATGTGTTTGCTTAGAGATCTTACATTCAAGTTAATTACAGAGATATTGTGATTATATGTTAATACATTGTTTACATCATGTGCTGTAAAATATCTGCAATTTTGATCATATCAAATCATTAGCTATGCTGATGATATAATGATACATACCATTGGGCATGCTAACACGCAAGGCAACATTTTAACTCAGTATTAGACTCATGTTAGGACCTAGGTTTAGTCATAGCAGAGACAACAAATATGTTAAATCGGCGTCCACCCAGGCAGGGAGGTGCTGTTCGCAAAATGCAACTGTATGATGGCTCTCAGCTTGACTACGTTCACACTGTATACGTAAACACACTGTTTATGTAATCAATGCCAAAGTATTTGAATCTGTTTACTAAACAAATTCAAATACCTTGGCCTTGAGGTCCCACTGTATGGTTTTGTTGTAATCAGACCTAAATGTTGTAATCAGGGTGGGAAATGTTGTAATCAGACCTTTTGTTGTAATCAGACCTACAATAATGTTGTAATAATTGTTTTAAGTATAAATAGAGGCTCAGAAGTCTCGAGACTCTTTCATGATATCACTAAGGCTATGGTGCCAATGTCAGAATGGTTAAAATTGGGAAAACATGTGATGCTTGTACACCAATAGGGTTATAAACCCATGGAGCTGCCTACCTGCCTAGAAGCCGTAAATGCCAAAACTGTTGAATTTTAAAATCCATCTAGAAAAAATCATCATAACAAATGTGGGGACCTTTGACAAGCCGCCGGCTTCGTGTTCTCGTCGAAGCTACTAGAGTGTTAGTGGCTTTCAGGTAAATTCAGGTTTAAATGGTGGCTTATTTTCGCGGGAGAATATTGAATGTGGCGCCATCTGCTAGGCGGGAAGCTGTGGCTAGAGGTAAACACTAACACAGATCATGGATGTAGCCGAGTGTCTGGCACACCTCAATGTTTCAGACCAGCTTTTTAAGGATGTAAAGTTCTACGTAACCGGAAAGGTGCCTGAGGAGGTCAGTGATCATGTAGCTCCTGTAAAACTGCTTATTGCCTAGAATGGAGGTAGACAGGATCCTGTCTGTTATCGTTGGATATGATCATCTCTTTGCTCATAAACTGTAAGTTGAAGCTTGTTTCCAATTGTCTGGTACAGGAAGCCTGTTAGGCGTATCGAAGGCTTCCTAGGCCAGCTACGGATCTTACCCAGGCTGCAACTCAACAGTTGCCTAACTCCTAGGACCCTGTGTAAAGGCTCGACACCTGGCCACAAAACAGTAAGACTTCACACAGGTGACAAGCGTGTTATACGTTGGTCTAGGCTACTAGTATTTTATAATATTCTCAGAGCCGTCTTAACGCATGGTAAGATGGGCACTTGCCCGGGGCCCCACGAGAATAGGACATGTTCATTATGGAAGCAGAATGTTTAAATATTTAGGTCTTGTTCCCCCTCGCTGTGCGGCCCGTTGATGCCGTGAGGGGGCTTGGTGGGCGGCTGCCGGAGTGTGATGCTCCATGAGACAGTCTTCTATCCTTTTGTTGCCTTATGCTCCTGCTGCTGTCCTCACAAATTGTGCTGGACAAATTTTCCTTTAACTTGTTTTTGTTTTTCTCCCCCCACCCTCTTCTTTCTAATAGTCATTTCCCGCCAACCTTTTGCTTGTTTTGATCATTCTTTCATTTGAGGAGGCATACTCTTCCACCTGTAGAATTGTAGTACCCAACGTCTCAAGCGAGGGGGACCCTTTTATTGTCAATCCTCCTTTCATCACTGAACCCGATCTCGACGGACTGACGGTTCTTAAGGTGGCGTTTGTGGGGCGTATACTCAAGACGCACCCCTGGGGGGCCCCGGCAAGATCGGCAACATGTCTCTTGTTGGGTGTCCTGCCTCTAATTGTGGCTATGTGGTGGGTATGGGGGCACATTCGTGAATGAAAGTCTTACCTCTCGTTTTCATGTCGATAAATACCATTCCTCTAATGACTTCTCAGGCTCGTGGGGTGGCGACCAAGCCCCGGAGTCGGACTGTGTTGGAAGACCGGGCTCTGTAGCCCCCGCTACATTGGGCCCAGACCTAGCTCCTCCTTTGACCCTCCTGACTACTCTTCCCAGCTCCCCTCCCTCCTCTGTGGTTGGGTTGAGCTATACGCCCCCAGCTGTGACCACCTCGTCCCCTGACGAGGCTCAGTCTCTTGTTGTGACTACTGCACTTTTTAACCCCTCTCTCTCTAGGGTTCTTAATGCAGTCCCCGCCACGGCCGTACTCGCACGATCCCTTCCCATACTAATACGTACCAAGCCTTGTTTGGTCCTGCTTCGTGGGCTAAATACTTTAATCTCCTCCCTCTGGATTCTACACCTCCTGATGATTTCTCACTCCATAAACACCTTGTTGATTCGGTGGATGCATCTGTTACTTTTAACCCTACCCGTTTAGGTATACGTGTCGTCGCTGCTCCTTCACTGGATACCTTACCTTGAGGTGATTTCAGGGCTCAGCGACTCGAAAGCCACCCACCCACAGCTACCCGTTTAGCCGCATTGTCCTGCATTGGGGAGACTCCTGTTCGGGTCTCCAGAAACGCTCGGTTAAATGCCAGTGTTGGCACTGTTCTTCTCCCACACCATGTTGCAACTGGTGTTAGGGACCTTGCCATGAAGACTGCCATGAGGATATTAAACATATCCTCGAAGCCCAAGGCCATCCTGTCCTCCAGGTAGACATGTTCACTCGACCGCCTCGTGGTCGTCGCCGTCAGCTCCTTCGAGTTGTGAAAATCACCTTTGATAGTAGAACCCTTCCGCCCACTATAATTCTTGCTGGTGCCAGATGCTCCATTCAGGAGTACATTCTCTCTCCTAGACTTTGCAATAAGTGCTGGAAGTTTGGGCATGGTGTCCTCAAATGCTCAAATACTGTGTATCTATGCCCCATGTGTGGGGCTGATGATCACTCTAAATCCAATTGCATTTCTCAGGTTCGGTGCCTCAATTGTGGTGAAGCCCACCCTACCTTCTCTCGCTCGTGCATACACTACAAACTTGAGGAAGCCGCCCTCAACTTGAAGCACCGGGATCATTTGCCTTTTCTTGAAACGAGATGCCAAGTTCGCCGTCTCGCCCCTTTCACTGGCATATCCTATGCCNTTAGGTAGGGTTAGTTAGGTTCGGTCATATATCTACGTTTGTTTTAACTCAATTTGAAAAAATTAACTAATACACAATGAAATGGATAGGTTATAATTTCATAAGAAAAAATTGAAAAATATATAAATTCAGGAAAACTTGGCTATTAGGCAAATCGAGCCACAAGTATGCCACAATCATGGCTCACAAGTGGCATACTCAAATAGTATGAAAGGAAAAGACAAGGGGAGGATACATAGGGGAAAAATAGGGGGGATAAATGGGGGACGAAGCACATACAAAGATTAATCAAGGCACATACAAAGATTAATGATTAATCTTTGTATGTGCTTTGTCCCCCATTTATCCCCCTATGTATCCCCCCCTTGTCTTTTCCTTTATTGTACTTGTTTTATCACCTGACCCCGTACTGGTATAAATTAACGAGTTCTGTAATTTCTTTTCACTTGAGAATGAACCATACTATAAGTACTTAAGGAAATTCCTGTTTCGATTCTTCCTCCGTGGTCTGACACTGTCACTCTTTATCACATGTTAATTTTCGTGATTTACACACACACACACACACACACAAAAAAAAAAAAAAAAAAAAAAAAGTGACATCCCTGTGTCAGCACCTGCAACAGAGGAGCTCCAGGATATTTCACAATTCCTAAGTATTGTAGTACAGGTTGATGATAGTGAGTGGTGTCCCAAGGAACATAAAAGTATTGTGCTTTGGAAAAATAGGTGAGAAAACACGAATGTGCAAAGTGAAGTGAAAAATTGGATGAGAAAAAGTGACCCTAGTGTTTACAGTCCAGACAAAAACATTCAAGATGGCCACCAGCAAGAAGAAAAACAAAACAGAGCTAGATTTTGGGGGTTTTAATGAAGAAAACATTGATATAAGCAGTCTTCACAACAAATTGCAAAATTAGATATTATAGTGAACTATCATTTAGAAATAATCAGCAAATTGAAAGAAAGTAATGAGCACTTGAGTATCAAGGTTTTAGGTCTTGAGGGGTTAGTGAAAGACTTATGGAAGGACAAGAAGCAACTGGAAACAAATTGCAAAGGCATGGAAGAGGAAGATAAACTTACTTAAATGACTATGATAGGTTAGGTAAAGAAATTCAACAGGAAAAACAACTTTTTGTCAGTACAGATGGAGGAAGTTACACAGGGAATAGAACAGTGCAAGAAAGATATGCAACTCACCTATGCACAAGTGGCCAAGGAGAAGGAAAAAATAAAAGCAGCAGTAATGAAAGCCAAATACTGCAGCAACCAGGATAAAACAAACATTAGGCTGGAAGTCGGAAAGGAACTGGCATCAAATCCTAAATTGGTGCAAAACACAGTTGATCGAAGTAAGTCTCTGATAATTTTTGGTTGCAAAGAAAAGGAGATAACATCCAGGCCAGAAAGAGCTGTAGAAGAAGAGAAAGTAGTAGATAAAATTGATGGCCTCGTGGAAGGTCTTACTACCATCGAGAATGTGTGCGACTACAGGATGATTGGAAAGTATGTAAAAGGGAAAGATCGACCTTTGAGGATCACCCTAAACGGTGCCAAACAGATGGAAGAAGTACTAAGGAATGCTAGAAAATTACAAAGTGATGAGGTAGGGAAAGTATGGTCGTTAAGACGAGATCTTTCAAAAGAAGACAGAGAGAAGCTGAAACTGAACCTCGCCGAGGCAAAACGTTTATATGAGAGCAGGAATGAAGACGAAATCAATTTTTTTTCTACAAAGTGATAGGGGTAGGCAAACCAGTAAAGTGGTACATAAAGCAGACCAACAAAAGGATTAGAGAGAGGGGGAGTGAAGAATAGGGAGAGGAGGAACAAGTTCCTGAAAATTGCATACACCAACATAGATGGAGTGAGATCAAAGATACTGGAGTTAAGTGATGTAATATAGCTGCAGACACCAGACATTGTTGCACTCACGGAGACAAAACTTGAAGATGATATTTTAAATGAGGTCATATTCCCAAGAGGCTACTCGGTCTGGAGACGGGACAGAAAAATTAGGAAAGGAGGTGGCGTTGCTGTGCTGGTGAAACAACAGCACAGAACTCAGACATTTTACCTAAAGGTAAACAAAATAATAATTGCCAATCCACGAGAAGTTGACATAATAGCACTAGAGATATGCAATGAGAAGGATAAACTAACGATCATAAATGCTTATAGTCCACCGCCAAGCAACACATGGACAAAGGAGGAGGTAGATAATAAACGAGAGGGTCTTATAACAATAATGAGAGAAATTATAGTCAGAGCTGATAAAGATAGATCACGATTGTTGGTAGTCGGCGACTTCAACTTAAAATCCATAGACTAGGAGGCATGTGAAGCTAGAACGGAGGACTTTTGGACTTCTAGATTCATAAACCTCATCCTGGAAACATTCATGTTTCAACATGTTAAACAAGATACGAGGATGAGGGAAGGGGATGTTCCCTCCATGCTGGATTTGATATTTACCAGGAAAGAGGAAGAGAGATTTGACATTCAGTACCTCCCTCCCTTAGGCAAAAGTGCCCATGTCGTATTGGGAATAAAGTATGCAATGCATTATAATTTGGAAGAAAATGAAGTTAAAGCAGTTGGAAAGCCTGATTCAGGAGAGGTCATTATGGGGAACTCAGACATTTCTTTAAGGAAATTGACTGGAAAGACTTGCTGTTAGGACATGAAGTAAATGAGATGTATGTCAAGTTTTGTGAAATATATGATAAAGGCACAAAAAAAATTATTCCAAAGCAGATTCAGAACTAGGAAACAGGACTGGTTTGACAAAAATTGCGAGAGGGCCAGAGACCAAAAGATACAAAAATGGAATCAATATAGGAAGAGGCCAAACACTCAAACATACCAGCGATACAAAGATGCGAGAAACAACTACACAGCAGTGAGGAGAGAGGCAGAAAGAAATTTTGAAAAAGGGATTGCAGACAAATAAAAAACACAACCAGGTCTATTCTATAAATTCATAAACAACAAATTGCAGGTAAAGGATAATATTCAGAGATTGAAAATGGGAAATAGATTCACAGAAAATGAAAAGAAAATGCGTGAAACATTAAACGAAAAGTTCTAAAGTGTGTTTCTACAATATGAGATCTTCAGAGAACCAGACACAATAAGAATTCCAGAGAACAGCATAGAGCACATAGAGGTGTCTAGAGATGAACTGGCAAAAATGCTAAAGGAGCTAAGTAAGAACAAAGCAATTGGTCCAGATGGAGTTTCACCATGGGTTCTGAGAGAATGTGCTCCTAAGCTCAGCATTCCACTTCAACTGATTTTTCAGGCATCCCTGTGTAAAGGAGTTGTAGCTGATGTGTGGAAAAAGGCTAACGTCGTCCCAATCTATAAAAGTGGCAGCAAGGAAGACCCCCTCAATTCTAGACCTGTATCATTGACAAGTGTAATACTGTAGTCAAAATATTGGAAAAAAAATAATTAGAACTAAATAGGTAAACACCTGGAGAAAAACTATGTAATATCAGACAGACAGTATGGTTTTCGATCTGGAAGATCCTGTGTAACGAATTTGCTCAGTTTCTATGATCGAACCACAGAGATTTTACAGGAAAGAGATGGTTGGGTTGACTGCATCTATCTGGACCTAAAAAAAGCTTTTGACAGTTCCACATAAGAGGTTGTTCTGGAAACTGGAACATATTGAAGGGGTGACAGGTAAGCTTCTAGCATGGATGAAAAATTTCCTAACTGATCGAAAAATGAGTGCCGTAATCAGAGGCAATGTATCGGATTGGAGAAATGTCACAAGTGGAGTACAACTGGGTTCAGTTCTTGCACCGGTCATGTTCATTGTCTACATAAACGATCTATCAGATGGCATACAGAATTATATGAACATGTTTGCTGATGATGCTAAGATAATAGGGAAGATAAGAAACCTAGAAGATTGTCATGCCTTCAAGAAGACCTGGACAAAACAAGTATATGGAGCACCATTTGGGAAATGGAATGTAATGTGAATAAATGCCATGTTATGGAATGTGGAGTAGAAGAACATAGACCCCACACAACCTATAAATTATGTGAGAAATCTTTAAAGAATTCTGACAAAGAAAGGGATCTAGGGGTGGTTGTAGATAGAAAACTGTCACCTGAGAACCACATTAAGAACATTGTGCGAGGAGCCTATGCTACACTTTCTAACTTCAGAATTGCTTTTAAATACATTGATGGCGAAATACTAAAAAACATTGTTCACGACTTTTGTTAGACCAAAGCTGGAATATGCAGCAGTTGTATGGTGCCCATATCTTAAGAAGCACACAAACAAACTGGAAAAGGTGCAAAGACATGCCACCAAGTGGCTCCCAGAACTGAAGGACAAGAGCTATGAGGAGAGGTTAGAGGCATTAAATATGCAAAAACTAGAAGATAGAAGAAACAGAGGATTCTGTTGGTGTTCCCATTCGCCTCTCCTGAAGAGGCGATATGATCACTACGAACAAAATAATAACAGGAATCGATAAAATTGATAGGGAAGAATTCTTGAGACCCGAAACTTCAAGAACAAGAGGTCATAGATTTAAACTAACAAAACTAAGCTGCCGGAGAAATGTAAGAAAATTCTTTATTTGTAAACAGAGTGGTAGACGGCTGGAACAAGTTAGGTGAGAAGGTGGTGGAGGCCAAAACCGTCAGTAGCTTCAAAGTGTTATATGGCAAAGAGTGCTGGGTAGACAGGACACCACGAGCGTAGCTCTCATCCTGTAACTACACTTAGGTAATTACACTCTCTCACACACACACTCACACTCTCACTCACTCTCACACTCTCTCACTCACTCACTCTCACACTCTCACTCACTCTCTCACTCACTCACTCTCAGCTCCAGTGTTATTGTATCTGTAGAGCTCTCCTCTCCCATATTTATTCGTTCTTTTCTTATTACCTGATATCTACTTGGAAATATTGCATCATCTATTACTTGTGTTAGTTTTGTCTCCATAGCTGTGATGATATGAGGATGCAACTCTACCCCTTTATTTGTTATGTTGTCTGCATTTAGGTACCAGATTATTGTACTACTTATTTCTACTGGATTACTTAGTTTCTTCCCAAGATGTAGATTCTCCCTTTGGGCTAGTCCCATTCTAGAGATTTGCATTTGCGTGTTGATATAGTCACACCCATTCCCCTGTGTCTTCCTACCACTTTGAGCTGAACTGCTCCTCGACATCTCGGGTGTTTCCAAGTATCTGTTGATTGTACAGATATGACCTTGTTATGAGTGTCATCAATTTTTTTTAGGTTTGCCATAATCTAGTTGAGATTTAATGTTATTGCTGCCAGGATTTCAGGACTATGCATCAGAATGAGTTCTATATTCTTTAAAGTTTGTGTTTGCTGCAATTTTTTGGTTGCAGCCTCCTCCTGGCTAGCAGATAATCCATTATTATCATTGGGAATGTAGTATATGTTTTACTACTGTTGAAAGATGTTGGATTGAAAAGAGATCTTCCCAGTGTTAAATATGGTTTTGTTGGGGACCTCTTTCGATGTAATCAGTATGATGATGTATGCTCCTGCCCTGGGTTCGGTTTATTTTGGACCTCTCTTTGCTGAATATTCAAATGACCTGTTCAAGATTTAGGATAATCAACATGTCCTTGGTTCACCGAGGTAAAATTTAGCAAGTCTTGGCAACTTTTTCTGAACCTGCAAGAAGCTTATTAATGTGTTCCCATTCGTCCACCTTTCAGACACTGGCTGGGGTTTTTGGTGGAGCACACTAATTACCTATTCTGGGATTTAGAAGATTAATATTTTGGCCTACCTTGATGACTGGTTGATTCATGCTTCCTGTTACTAGACGTGTGTGCTAACTAGGGATTTGGTTCTGTGTAAGCTTGCAATCTTCAAATTCCTTGTAAATTTTATCTGCCTCATCTGGTAGTGTCAGATAAATAATTGGGTGCAGACGAGGAGTCACAATAACGTGGCTGAAATATGTTGACCAAACTACACAGTAGAAAGTGAAGGGGCGACGACGTTTCGGTCCGTTCATGACCATTCTGAAGTCGATTGTGATGAGGGAAGGAGGCAAAGGCAATAAATAGGCAAGAGAGAGGTGAGGAGAAGGAAATCTTAGAGCAAGGCAAAAGGTACGAAAGGTAAGGTGTAATAAAGGGGGATAGTAATAGGAATAAGAAGGGGATCTTAAGAGAAAACAAGGGAAATAAAAAGAAAGAATGAAAAAAAGGTAAATGGAAGAGTAAGCTTATGTTAAGTCACGTTTGTTAGAAGTTTAGAGCATTTGAGTACAGTATATACTGTGAAAGGGAAGAGTCAACAGCAACAAAGCCAGGACTCAAGTTCATATTGAGTACGTTGTGTATCAAAGCTGATTCAACAAGACTGCGTCTGTGTAGAGTAGAGGCAGGACAGATTATTTTGGAGGAAGACGAATCAATAGGATGATTAAAATCCCTAACATGACAGAAGAGAGCATTGTTAAGTCTGCAGACACACACACTTCTTTTGTGTTCATTAAGTCTGTCATTAAGTGTACGGCCAGTTTAACCAAAGTATTGGAGAGGACAAGACGAACAGGAAAGAGTAGACATCTGCAGTATTAGGAGGAGGAGCAGTGTGAACTAGATTGCTACGAAGTGTGTTAATATGTTGAAAGGCAAGCTTTATGTCAAGAGGACAAAAGATATTAATAAAAGTTTTGAGTTCAGATATGAAGGGAAGGCAGAGCACAGTGCTACTAGTGTTAGAAGCAGGTTTAGGATGGAAGAAATTTCGTTTAGCTTGAGAATAGGCACAGATGATAAAATGCAAAGGGTAACCAAAACGAGAGAATGATTTGTAGATAAAGGTAATTTCAGAATCAAGAAACTGAGGGTCGCTGATGCGTAGAGTGCGGAGGAAGAGAGACGAGGACACTTTTCTTAACAGAAGGAGGATGTTAGGAAAAGAAGCGAATGTACATGCCACTATGCATGGGTTTGCTGTAGACAGAGAAAGAGAACCCGGACACAGAGCTGTGAACGTGAACGTCAAGAAAAGTAAGGAGATAATTAGATTCCCATTCAACTTCGAAATGGATGGAAGGTGCCAGATTATTTAGAGAGAAATGAAAGGCTGGAAAAGACTAAGGTCATGAGGCCATAAAGCAAAGAATAAAGAGGCCATAAAGTCATCGTCCCTTCACTTTCTAGTGTGTGGTTTGGTCAACATAAATACAGTAATTGGGTGTTTAAGAGTCTATTGTTATACCTGAACATTCCCTGCATAGTTTAACCATTTGGTTGTTGAAAATGTTATTCCACTTTCTCCATTGTAAGTTCATCAGTTCAGGACCTGCACATTGTGAATCCTTATGGGTTGGAAGGATATCCTGTGTCCATGCCTTTCTTTTCAGAGTTTGGTTCCATGGTTTCAGCCTCCATTTATTGAACTCTTCATGTGTGTGTGTGTCAAAAACACTTAAACTCCATCCAAATAATCTATGGCCACTCTGAAATTGCCAAAAATTATTCTAAATTACAGAAGTACCCCACTTATTAACTACACTAATCACCACAAGGTAGCAGCAATACTGTATGCCTGGGGGGTTCAGCATTCAAGGGATCAGGGGAGGCTTTCCTTTGCTGATGCTGTCTTTGCCCTTGTGCTTGTAGGCATCAAGAATGTACGAAGGGTCCATCCTGAGGCGTTCTTCGTCAACTGAAGGGGAAGGCGGTACAAGTTTCATGGATTTGGGGTTGTCAGAGGGGGGATCTGTGGTTGCTCTTGGACCACCTTTAGAGTTGGTGTCTGTTTTCTTACTTCCACCTCAGTTCAATCTACTTTCTCCAGGACTTCATTGTCTCGTCTTTCTCCAGCTCAGGCAGACTTCTTTCAGTTCCAACTGTTGGATGGGACCATGATTCTGACATGAACCTGAACTGCTTTGCATTCTGGCTGTGTTCCAATGTATCAGTTTCTTCCTGGTGGCAGACCCCTTATTTTTCCAGGACAAGTGGCAGATTACTTCTGGCACCCAGGCACTTGGATGGAAAGAGGTGGCCCCCATTATTCAGATTTTCTCTGGGATTCTCTTGGTGGCTTGGTAGTTTGTTTGCTTAGTTTACTTGGTAGTTTACAGAGAGTTAAGTGGCTCTCCTGTGTTACCAATTGTCACTTGAAGATATTGAAAGTTTGTATAAAATCTTTAGTGTCATAACAAGTGGTATCTCATTGGTGCTTTTGAGCTTAGCTCTTCACTGTCTCTCCACTCCTGGACTATGTGGCAAGACAATTTAAAAAATTACTTCTCAAGAGTGGGGCTCAGTCAACAAGGTCCAGCCAGGCATGTGAGTAGATGCAATCTCACCCTGGCTTCGGGAGGAACCAAGGGGTCACTCAGAAAGAGGCTTTTTAGTATTTGCAACACTTTAGTTTTGTTACATTTCCATATAGAATACTATAGTTACAGAAAATGCTTTATTAAGTGAATTATTATACATATGAGTGTGTGTGTAATTACCTAAGTGTAATTACCTAAATGTAGTTACAGGATGAGAGCTACGCTCGTGGCGTACTGTCTACCCAGCACTCTGTCATATAACGCTTTGAAACTACTGACGGTTTTGGCCTCCACCATCTTCTCACTTAACTTGTTCCATCCGTCTACCACTCTCTTTTCGAAAGTGAATTTTCTTATACATCTTCGGCATCTGTGTTTAGTTGGTTTAACCCTTAAGTTGCGCATCGCATCATATGATGCTTTGACCGACTTGCAGTAAATTGCGCATCGCATCATATGATGCTTTGACCGATTTGCAGTAAATTGCGCATCGCATCATATCGTGCTTTGACCAATTTGCAGTAAATTGCGCATCGCATCATATCATGCTTTGACCGATTTGCAGTAAATTGCGCATCGCATCATATCATGCTTTGACCGATTTGCAGTAAATTGCACATCGCATCATATCATGCTTTGGAGTACTACGCAAGATTTAAACGACCCGCGGATACACGGGGTTCACCACACCTTCATCAGGGCTCTTGTAAACAGACGCCATTTTTTTAAAAATCGTGGGCCAAATTCCTGGGTGTTAGGGGCCTCAGTATTGAGTGAGCTACCAAGCCTGATGCACGCAGCATGAGCTCACAGCACTGCTGTTCAGCTTGTGACCACAGCATCGCCTAAAAATGCCATAATATATTTGTTCATTCTATTATGTAGCGATGATATTATTACAGAAGACCCCCTGACTGTGATAAAACTGACCAGGGTTCTGATAATAGCAGGATTGTGGTGATATTTAGTGCTGTGCTCCATAGAGGAAGGAGTAATGCTGTGGGAGGGAGGGTGGTGGCGTTGTCTTCTGACTGTGTGTGGCCACCTTTTATTGACTGCACTCACCATACCAGCTTAGTAGTTCGCTATGGTGAACACAAATGTAGATACTTATATATAACATGTGTATAGAGGGTATAAACAGCAATAGGAGTAGGTTGGGAGCCGCCATTTTGGTGAGGGAGGTGGCGTCGTCTGCACAACTTATGTTATTTACTGGTGACCACTATGGTCTTTGGGCACTATACCAGTTTACTTGTACAAGTATGGTGAATAAAACAGGTAGATACTTATATATAATGTGTGTATATAGCGTAATAACACCACAAACAGTATTGTTGGAGGAGAAATATTAGTGCGTCTGGCCTTGAGGGCGGCCGCCACCAGCTGACTGTGCGAGTAGCTACGTCTTTGTGCCTTTACTCACCATACAAGCTTAGATGTGCAGTTACAGTGAACAAAACATGTAAATACTTATATATAACGTCTATATATAAAAGCAAAAAGTATGGTGGGAGGAGAATGGTGGCAAGTCAGGTGAGGTGAGGGAGGGAGTGGCAGCCAGTGGTGGGCTGCCACTGGCTGCCATTGCCACTGCCACTCAGCATACCAACTTAGTGGTTCGTTATGGTGAACACTAATGTACATACTTATATATAACGTCTGTATATATTGAATAAAAGTAAAAACAGTATGGTGGAAGGAGAATGTGGGCGAGTGAGGTGTTGAGGGAGTGAGTGGCTGGCTGGTGTGTGGCGGTCACTCCTCGTTACTTTTTGACTCATAATAGCAACTTAGTGGTTCGTTATGGTGAACAAAACATGCAGATACTTATATATTACCTGTGTATATAGTGTAATAACCAACAAAGTATTTGTTCACTGTTTGATGAACATAATTGAATCAACAATATGCACACCATATTTTTGAGTACAGCGATGATTCACTCATTTTATTATATAAATATATCACACTACACACTATTGAATAATATTACAGCAAAAAAACTACGAAAAATCAATCAGAGACATTGAAACAATTAGGTAATTATCTCTTTGTGGCAACTCCGGCCAGACAGCTGGCGAGCAACAGACCGTCTGGGACGCACGCTGAGTCAGCGCCCGTTTTTTGCCAGACCTCCCCGCCCTATAGCGGGCAATATATGCCACTTACGATTTTTTTATTATTTTCCCCATGATCAGTGAACACAAATTAACAGGTTTAGAAGAAAAAATTATTTTTTTTTCTTTGGTATGCGCCTGTGAGTGACACATGCTTAATAGCCAGGCGCCATACAAGGGTTAAATCTATGACCTCTTGTTCTTGAAGTTCCAAGTCTCAGGAAATCTTCCTTATCAATTTTATAAATTCCTGTTACTATTTTGTACATAGTGATCATATCACCTCTTTCTTCTGTCTTCTAGTTTTGGCATATTTAATGCATCTAATCTCTCCTCGTAGCTCTTGCCCTTCAGTTCTGGGAGCCAGAACTGGCTCCCAGTTCTACTACTTTAGTAGCATGTCTTTGCACCTTTTCCAGTTTGTTGATGTGCTTCTTAACATATGGGCACCACACAACGGCTGCATATTCTAGCTTTAGCCAAACAAAAGTCATGAACAATTTCTTTAGTATATAGCCATCCATGTATTTAAAAGCAATTCTGAAGTTAGAAAGCGTGACATAGGCTGCTCACACAATGTTCTTTATGTGGTTCTCAGGTGATAGTTTTCTATCTAGAACCACCCCTAGATCTCTTTCTTTATCAGAATTCTTTAAAGATTTCTCACATAATATATAGGTTTTGTGGGGTCTATGTTCTCCTATTCCACATTCCATAACATGGCATTTATTAACATTAAATTCCATTTGCCAAGTGGTGCTCCATATACAGTACTTATTTTGTCCAGGTCATCTTGAAAGCATGACAATCATCAAAGTTTCTTATCTTCCCTATTATCTTAGCATCATCAGCAAACATGTTCATATAATTCCGTATTCCATCTGGTAGATCGTTTATGTAGACAATGAACATTACTGGTGCAAGAACTGAACCCTGTGGTACTCCACTTGTGACATTTTCTCCAGTCCGATACATTGCCTCTGATTATGGCCCTCATTTTTCTATCAGTCTGAAAATTTTTCATCCATGTTAGAAGCTTACCAGTCACCCCTCCAATATTTTCCAGTTTCCAGAACAACCTCTTATGTGGAACTCTGCCGAAAGCCTTTTTTAGGTCCAGATAGATGCAGTCAACCCAACCATATCTTTCCTGTAAAATCTCTGTGGCTCAATCATAGAAACTGAGTAAATTCGATATACAGGATTTTCCAGATCGAAAACCATACTGTCTGTCTGATGTTATATCATTTCTCTCCAGGTGTTCTACCCATTTAGTTTTTATTATTTTTTTTTCAATATTTTGACTATTACACTTGTCAATGATACAGGTCTATAATTGAGGGGGGTCTTCCCTACTGCCACTTTTGTAGATTGAAACTATGTTAGTCTGTTTCCACACATCTGCTACAACTCCTGCACACAGGGATATCTGAAAAATCAGCCGAAGTGGTATGCTGAGCTCAACTAAACATTCTCTCAGAACCCATGGTGAAACTTCATCTGGGCCAACTGCTTTGTTCTTACTTGGCTCCTAGAGCATTTGTTTCACTTCGTCTCTAGACACCTCTATGTGCTCTATGTTGTTCTCTGGAATTCTTATTGTGTCTGTTTCCCTGAAGATCTCATTTTGTACAAACACACTTTGGAACTGTTCGTTTAATGTTTCACATATTCCTTTTCATTTTCCATGTATCTGTCCCCCATTTTCAACCTCTGAATATTATCCTTTACCTGCAGCTTGTTTTTAATGAATTGATAGAAAAGGCCTGGATCTGATTTACATTTGTCTGTTATACCGTTCTCAAAGTTCCTCTCTGCCTCTCTCCTTACTGACGTGTAGTTATTTCTTGCATCTTTGTATCACTGGTATGTTTGGGGGTTTGGCCTCTTCTTATAATGATTCCATGCTTCTGTCTTTTGATCTCTGGCCCTCTCGCAATTTCTGTTGAACCAATCCTGTTTCCTAGGTCTGCATGTCTGTTTTGGTATGAATGTTTGTGTGCCTTCATCGTATATTTTGCAAAATATGGCATACATCTCATTTACTTCCTTGCCTAGCAACAAGTCTGTCCAATTATACCCATGAAAAAATTTCTAAGTTGCCCATAGCGTCCTCTCTTGAAATTGAGTTTAACACTGTCACTGTCCCCATTCTCTACTAGATTATATCACAAAGCGTATTTAATGTCCAAGAGGACGTGATCACTCTTTCCCAAGGGAGGAAGGTACTGGATGTCAAATACCTCTTCTTCTTTCCTGGTGAATATTAGATCCAGTATTGACGGAACATCCCCTTCCCTCATTCTTGTGGCCTGCTTGACGTGTTGATATACGAATGTCTCCAAGATGAGGTTTACACATCTGCCTGTCCAAATGTCCTTTGTTCTTGCCTCGTAGGCATCCCAGTCTATTGCCTTAAAGTTGAAGTCCCCCAGTACCATCAATCGGGATTTATCTTTGTCAGCTCTTACCATAATCTCTCTCATGACCATTATGAGGCCCTCTCGTTTGTCATCCAGTTCTTCCTTTGTCCATGTGTTGCTTGCTGGTGGACTGTAAGCATTTAAAATTATCAGCTTATCATCTTGATTCAAGATCTGCAATGTTATTATGTCAATATCTCGAGGGTATCTCGAGATGATTTTTATTCCAAAGCATCTCTGCTTTGGAATAAAAAATGCTGTGCCTTTATCATATATTTCACAAAACCTGATATACATCTCATTTACTTCATGTCCTAACAGCAAGTCTTTCCAGTCAATTTCCTTAACCACTTAACTGCGCCAGCCGACTATTCTCGGTCGGCGGGAAACTGCTCCAACCAAGAATACTAGTTATGATAACACTGAGGACCATAAAGATAGTGGAAGGTGTTATTTACAGCCCTCCATTAACTACGTGAAGGTCAAACGAGGAACATGACAAATGGAACAAAACACACTTGAAGGTAATAGAAAAGGTGGCCACAGTTGTAAGGAGAGCAAAAGCAAATATCCTGTTTATTATTTATCAGCAAAGAAGCCTGTTTAATGATAAAGAAAAATAATTTAATAATGTCCAGAACATGTTTACATGTATAAACAATGAACATGTTTATACAGATGATAAATCTAGCAGTTCTTTCTCACCTTTAATCCTCCAGTGATGAGTATAACTAATATGAGTCTTGGCCAAAAAGAGATGCATCTACTACAATGAGTCTTGATATGAGGGAGTATCACAGTCTTAGACAACAGTACAAACCTCTTTCATTTTGAAGAAGGCTGCACCTGTAAGAAGTGAGTCTGACCCAGCTTGATGCTGAGGACACACGCTCAAGTTCAAGTTGTTCCGCAACTTCCTGTAGTCCTCCTTTCAGGTTTTTACAGGATTTCATCAGGTACTGAAGAAAAAATGATCTTGTATATGTGCATGAAACAAGTCATAAATTGTTGCATAATAATTATATTTAATTAAAAATCAAGGGATATACAGTATAGTGTGCAGATTTTACACATTTCTTTCCCAACTTTCAAATACTATCCTCACTCGATCATCCGGACTATATGGGAAGGACCCCCAGCCAGATTATCACATTTTTCGGATAATGGTACTTTTTCACCTACTAGTCCAAAAGTGACCATTTCCAATTATTTTATACTACAAACAACATAATTTGAATTGCCTTGTCACATATAATTATTAAATATTCAACTAGAAACCTACAACCATATTTTATTTTGCACCTTAATGTAACGTAAATTTGATTGTTCATCATCTTCATCTCATTTGATTGTCCCTGGTCACAAAGCCCCAGCCAAGAGACGACGTGTCTGTGAACCCATCGAGCGAATGCTCAGGTACGCATCAAAGCACTGAACCCCGAAAAACCCTTAGATTAAGTCGGCGATGCAGCAACCGACGCAAGGCCCCCGGAGGCCGAACCCAGCGATCGCAAGAGGTGGAAAGGACGTCCCCGAAGGAAACAGAACAGTTAACAAAGCCATACACG
The DNA here is from genome assembly GCA_020271785.1 of Procambarus virginalis. Classification (NCBI taxonomy): domain Eukaryota; kingdom Metazoa; phylum Arthropoda; class Malacostraca; order Decapoda; family Cambaridae; genus Procambarus; species Procambarus virginalis. The sequence goes on along the minus strand of WNGS01167840.1, from coordinate 18,371,800 downwards.
ACCCGGTGGGAAAACCATCACGGCAAAGTTCAGGCTCCTGCACAAACCCTCGAGCAACTGCCGGGTGACCCAGGAGCCCGCAAAAAACAAGAGAAGGTGGAACCGCAGCCGAAGTAGAGCCTCTGGAGGGAGAGACAAGGAAGTGGTCCGAGAGTCCCACACAAGACCGAGCCAAAGCCAAACCTGAGTGGGAACTAGACGAGACTTCCTCCAGTTCACCAGGAACCTGAACCCAGCGAGCATGGAAAGAATAAAATTCTTTCAGTCGTGAAAGCATGACTGCATGCATGCTCACCATGTCGAGGTGAGCATGGTCGTCTCGACCACGCCCAAGCGCACCCACTCCGATTTGACTTGACAGAGTGAAGGAGAAGAGGCCGGCCCCTCCAGCCCTGAACCCCCCAAAGGGAGAGGAGCTACCCAACACCACTGCAGGTCATAGGAAACAACCCGAAAAAGCCCACAAATTGTGAGACCAAGCGTGAGCAAACAGCATCCCGCAGGATCGACGCAAACAGCTTCAGCAGTGCAGACGACGCATGCCCTGCCGAGACCAAAGCACCGATTCCAGGCTTGACCCTAAGNAAAAAAAAAATAAAAAAAAATGAAACATTATCACAGTTTTTCTTGGTTGGTTGTCTATTATTGTTTTTAATAAAATATCTGATCAGTGATTCTGAATACCAAGTAAAAAGTTTCTAAGACTTTAAGCACTTACAGTGTAGCTCAAAATCCACTCCAAAAACCCATTCTAAATGATGTATTATTGCTTGAAGACTAAGTATCAGAATGATTGGTACCACTACAGTCATCACATTTATGGGCCACCAAACAAAAGTACCTATTATCAATGCATATAACATTTACAAATCTGTCATGGCATTTTAGTAGACCTTTTGAATAATATTAAATCTACACAGAGTTCAGAAATACAGCTACTAGTCACTGAATATTTGTTGGTTTAAAATTCAGAATTTAGAAGGATGTTATTCAGAAGAAATTTAACATGAGCAACTACATGAAATGCTTCCAAATATAATGATATGTAAAGCCTTTCATAATATAATAAAATAGTTAGCATTTTACTTTCTCTTGAAAAGATGCAAAACAAGAGTACATTATACATAGTTTCTCAGGCAACATAATTCAAAACTTTTGTTAAATTTTAATATAAAGCATTTCAATAAAAATAATACCCTTCTGAAATAAATTTCAGAAATGGATGACATTTGTATACTCTAAACCCCTTAAAGTGATTAAGTTTTATCTTCCAATTCAGACTGTGTACATTTAATACTATACTCAAAAATTAGCAAAAATAACTATTTAAATGCTATGTCACATTTCAAATGTTAATCACTTTACAGGATATATAGCCATAAACTAATAGTACATATATAGAAACACATGACTCCACAGTCAAAATAACACAGCTTGCAAACTTGCTGATCTTCCATTTCTCCTTATTAACCTTGTCAGTACAATCTTCTCTCCATTCTGTTTTATAGTCTGCCATTCTCTATAACCTTTCAATTCACACTTGTTTGAATTACTTAAAAAACTCAAATTTGTGTCCATTACCACAATCTATAAAGATGTAATTGTACATTCTTGCTGTCCATTGCCAAACCTGACACCACTTCATGTGCATAACGATCTACTTCACTTTTCTCACTAAATCCTTCAGCTTTCAAAAATAGTGATTCAGAGTTCAAGTTGACACTGAAGATGTGGAATTATCCCAACACAACCTTATAAAAGTGCATAACTTTCAAATTTCTACACTGGCTATGTGCCTTCACTGTTAAGTCTAGAGAATTCAGTGATTTTCGGTCTGCCAAATCCACATGTACTTTAATCCTTAACTCACACCAGCCTAACATTTGTTCCCTTATTTCCCACTTAAGAGTGATGGGCTCACTAACATACTCCAAAATTTAATTCCTTACAGTTAATGGTTCTTAGGTAAGTAGAAATCATTGTTCATTTAAAATATTATACCTATTTGGAGCTAAATACCCAAATAGCCACACCTCAGTTACAAAAGAATACATACAGTATTTTACAATAAATGCAGCCATATATCAATTGTTAAGAACACACTCAACCAGAATTATGATAAATCCAGACACCAGATTTTAATAAAGATGTGTGACCTATATTAATTTTATGAACTGTTGAGTTTATCACCAGCAATTGTACACGTTAACACATCCATATCTAATGTTCGGATAATGACAATTCTGGCTGGAATGCATTACTTAGGTATAGGTGTGTTATACCTTTATTTAATAATGCTGCTGCTGATAAAGTTCCAATTACCCTCTAGGATTTTACTTCAGTTGTACTTAAAATGGACATAAAAGTCCTATGTTAACATTTTTTTTTTTTTACAAAAAAATGAATGTATGAAAATCTCTTCACAAAAAATGTTACCTCTTTTATCAATATTTATGAAGAATCAACAACATATTAAGAATAAACTTCATACTTTTTAAAAGTAAGTGTACATTCGATGTTGATGAGACTGCAATGATTGATCAGCTTCTTATCGATTATATAAACAAATGTTGTTGTCTTGATTAACAGACTGAAATTACAGCACAAAATGACTTTTAGCTAATGTTATAAAACCTTCCAATGAAATAATGAACTGCATAAAACATTTATAGGCCAGGAATAGTTCAAATTTTTAAGTAAATCCAGATACAATTTTATCGCTATTTTGTGATGAAATTGAAATATATAAGCTAAATAACAGCCTCATATTACTTGCTTCATTCTAGTTCACTTATATATTATAAAGTACCTGTGTGTTCTAAACAAAATGATTAGTATGAGTTCAGTGATCTCTCAACATGTAAAGAGGTGCCATGCCACTGGCTAATATTCTATCTTATATTTCCCATCACAGAAAGAAATATTGGGCAGTGTATACTTTCATATATCCAAGATATTAAATTTTCTTGTTTGTGTTCATCTTTTGTAAGTACTGTATACCAAAATGAATAAATGACTGAACATTACACATGACAGAAATGTTTGATATTAATAGCATACAATAAAATTCCTTATAAAAACTATCTAATGCTTCAATCCCAAAACAATAGTCTAACCTCCTAAACACCTGAGTGGCTTATTAATTATACTGTAATGATTATTGGCCTTCAATATCTAAGAGCCCAAATCCAGATTGAGAGCTTTCGAATCTCTCCACCAGGGAAGAACACCACACAAGTACTCGGTATATTGTATACTGCTTGAGGATCAAGGCATGAAACATTTGCCAAACATTTACCAAGCTGAACCCTGCCCTTTCAGTCACCTTAAGCTTGGATATTACATCTAAACTGGACGTAATGACAGCAATGGAGGACTGGGCCCTAAATCTGAAGACATACTCAAGTTGAAGTGGGTATGGGTATAATTTTGATCTTAATGACCCAAATTTTAAAAACTTCAACTAGAGAACTAATCTGAATATGTAAATGCTTTTACAAACTAATTTCCTTTGAGCATGAATTTTGAACTAGGGCCGAGGGGATGGTGGATTTAGAAATACGTACGTGAAAATAAGAGTGGCAGTTGTTATTGGCGGTGTGATGGACGTTGATATGAGATGCAAATTGCAGTTCACAAACATAGGAAAGAGTGCTTTTTGTGAGAATTGATTATTAACAATTCTTTCACATTCATATACTGTACTGTATAAAAACTCAGAACTTATATTTCCAATAGAAGGAATAGAAAAAAAAGGGAGGTGAGCAAGGATAAGAGAGGAGAGAGAGGAAGAATGGGAGAAGATGGGGGTGAAAGAGAGAATAAGAGAATTAAAGAAAAAAGAAGAAAAGAAAGATGAAAGAGAGAGAAGAGGAGCAGTAGCGATTGAAAAGAAAGAAGGTTGGGAGGTCAGAAGAAAAAAGATATAAAGAAAAGATGAGGAACAAGAGCAAAAAAAAAATAAACAGAAACAAGAGGGCCAAGAAAGAGGAGAGGAGGTGGCTGAAAAAAAAAAAATGAAAGCTGGGAGGAGATTTGAGTCTTTATATTTACTAAAAAAATAACTTGTCTAATATTTCATACACTTTTTTTATTTTATTTTTTCGTTAGGAATTTCCAGGTAGTATGTGAAGTATGTTTTAAAATCTGAAGCAGTTGTTGCTATATGTGTACACTGAAACTACAAGTACTGTATGTTATCCATAGAATTTAAATGTTCATATGTTTGCTGCATGAAAATTTGTTTTGCAACACTTTCTTACTTGAGGAGCACTCTGGAAATGTTGGGGGGGGGGGGGGGGAAATCAGCCCTAATGTATATAATTCAAATTATTATAGTTTTAAATATTCAAATAAGTATTTTAAAATCTAAAATTATTTCATTACAAAAATCTTTGAAAAATGTCACACCGACTGCAGTAGAACTGAACATTTCCAGAACCTATTGATTTGATTTTATTGTATTTATGCAAGATACTTTCCACAAAGTACACGTTTCAACACAAATCTACTTCCATATGAAATAAAATATTGCAATAATGGTTAAGTTTCACCAACAAAAATTTGTAACAATTTTTATGAATAATTTTAAATTGTACTAGTATTCCTCTTCAATGCAGTTTGACACTCAAACATCAACTTTTTATTGGACAATTTCTCCCTGATTGGAATAAGACATAGTTATCCATACCATTTGCTATATAGACATGATTTTAAAGACTGTCTTTAGTATTTTAATACCAATTCCTAACACCATTCCTTATGTCCTGTTTGGATATCTTTATAAAAATGTTCAAATATTCTCTTTAGCTACACCTATATACTAAAACATGTTTTACCAATTTGAGTAAATTATATGAATGATTTGCATAGCATATTACCANCCCCCGCAATCACGAATAGGTGAGTACAAATGGGTGAGTACACCACCCCCCCCCCCCCACACACACACACATACACAAACTGTGTGTGTGTGTGAGAAGGATTAAGACAGAGGACAGCATGAGGCTTCAAGAAGACCTGGAAAAACTGAAGGAATGGTCCCACAAATGGTTATTAGAGTTTAACCCAAGCAAATTTAATGTAATGAAGATAGGTGTAGGGAGGAGGCCAGATACAAGGTACCATTTGGGAGATGAAATTCTTCTGGAATCAGAGAGAGAGAAAGACCTGGGTTGATATCTCGCCCAGACCTGTCCCCCGAGGACCTGATATTATCAAGAGGATAATATCAGCGGCATATGCCAAGTTGGCCAACATAAGAACGGCTTTTAAAAACTTGTGTAACGAATCATTCAGAACCTTGTATACCACATTTGTCAGACCAATACTGGAGTATGCAGCTCCAGCATGGAGTTCATATCTCTCCAAACATTAGACTAAATTGGAGAAGGTTCAGAAGTTTGCCACCAGACTAGTACCCGAACTGAGGGTATGAGCTACGAGGAGAGACTACAGGAATTAAACCTCAGTCGCTGGAAGACAGAAGAGTTAGGGGCGGGGGGGGGGGGGGCATGATCACCACATACAAGATCTCAGAGGAATTGATAGTGGTAAATAAAAACAGTTTATTTAACACAAGGGACCGCACACTAGGTGGACACAGGTGGAAAATGAGTGCCTAAATGAGCCATAGAGACATTAGAAAAGAATTTATTTAATGACAGAGTAGTTAACATATGGAATGTATTAGGAAGTGATGTGGTGGAGAAAGAAACCATATTGTGCACAGGCAGTGAACCTGTACTTGAGGTCGATCTCGAACCCATTGTTGATGTGACGACTTATATTGAATTTTGTAACTAGCTCATCAAGATTGTAACTTGCTTAGCTAAATGAATTGTGGGGTTCAGTCCCTGAGCCCATTATGTGCCTCTGTAAACCTTTCCACTACCGCCCACGGGATGGGTATGGGGTGCATAATAAATGACTAAACTAAACAGTGCACAGACTACATACTCGGGACTAAAGAGCCAGACTAAGCCCCGTAAGCACAACTAGGTGAGTACAGTTTCAGTGTAGATATAACAGAGCCCAGTAAGCTCAGGAACCTGCACTCCAATTGATTGACAGTTGAGAGGCGGGACTAAAGAGCCGAAACTCAACTCTGCAAAGCACAACAAAGTGAGTACACACACACACCACACACAGAAATTATATAATAGTGGTTGACTGCATCTATCTGGACCTAAAAAAGGCTTTCGACCGAGTTCCACATAAGAGGTTGTTCTGGAAACTGGAAAATATTGGAGGGGTGACGGGTAAGCTTCTAACATGGATGAACAATTTTCTGACTGATAGAAAAATGAGGGCAGTAATAGAGGCAATGTATCGGACTGGAGAAATGTCACAAGTGGCGTATCACAGGGTTCAGTTCTTGCACCGGTAATGTTTATTGTCTACATAAATGATCTACCAGTTGGTATACAGAATTATATGAACATGTTTTGATGATGCTAAGATAATAGGAAAGATAAGAAACCTAGATGATTGGCATGCCCTTCAAGAAGACCTGGACAAAATAAGTATATGGAGCACCACTTGGCAAATGGAATTTAATGTTAATAAATGCCATGTTATGGAATGTGGAATAGGAGAACATAGACCCCACACAACCTATGTATTATGTGAGAAATCTTTAAAGAATCCTGACAAAGAATGGGATCTAGGGGTGGTTAGAAAACTGTCACCTGAGGACGACATTAAGAACATTGTGCGAGGAACCTATGTTTACACTTTCTAGCTTCAGAATGGGTTTTAAATATATGGATGGCGATATACTAAGAATTGTTCACGACTTTTGTAGACCAAAGCTAGAATATGCAGCGGTTGTATGTGCCCATATCTTAAGAAGCACATCAACAAACTGGAAAAGGGGCAAAGACATGCCACTAAGCGCTCCCAGAATTGAAGGATAAGAGCTAGCTATGAGCAGAGGTTAGAGGCATCAAATATGCAAAAACTTGATTATAGAAGAAAAAGAGGCGATATGATCACTACCTACAAAACAGTAACAGGAATCGATAAAATTGATAGGGAAGAATTCCTGAAACCTGGAACTTCAAGAACATGAGGTTATAGATTTAAACTAATGAAACAAGCTGCCAGAGAAATAAGAATATTCACTTTTGTAAACAAAGTGGTAGACGGTTGGAACAAGTTAGGTGAGAAGGGGTGGAGGCCAAAACGTCAGTAATTTCAAAGCGTATATGACAAAGAGTGCTGGGGAGACGGGACACCACGAGCGTAGCTCTCATCCTGTAACTACACTTACTTAATTATACTTAGGTAATTACACACACATACATCATTAGGAAGTGATGTGGTGGAGGCAGACTCCATTCTCAGTTTCAAATGGGAGACAACTAGGTGAGTACACACACACACACACACACACACACACACACACACACACACACACACACACACACACACACACACACACACACACACACACACACACTTGTCAGACTTCCCCCCCCCCCTCCCCGCCACCTTACCTCTCTCTCCAACTTATATACTGTATGTTGGTTGGTAGATGCCGTTCATCACTCTTCTAACTAGACACTTTTCTTAACCTTCAGACACCACTTCACTTTGGCATGGGGACTGTCTATATAATGAATGGTTGGGTGATCTTGTGTACAGCTACTGCGACCTTGATATCTCGGGCGGGACATAAATGGCTGCGCACATTTCCTTTCACCTCATGCTATGTTAACCAAGCAGTAAGTAGGTACTCAGGAGCTAGACAGCTTGTTATGGGGTTGCATCCTTGGCAGGGTCAATAATTCGACCTTGGGGGTGGGGGGGGGGTTGAACCTCGATATAAGCCTAATGATCATAAGTATGAATACACTCTGGCTTCCTGTCCCCCTTCACAATGAATTATAAATAAGTCAGGATTCTCATACCCGACAATGGGACACTATTTACAAGATGTTTCGCTAAGCCAATAACAACTTCGGACATCAATTACTAAAGTTTCTTCGACTTTTAGGATTCATACAGAAATTATACAAGCCTCCTTAAACATAAACAGCAACGTCTTGTATAACCCTGTATTAATATATACATATATATATATATATATATATATATAGATATATATATATATATATATATATATATATATATATATATATATATATATATATATATATATAACTGAAAACCACACCCAGAAGTGACTCGAACCCATACTGCCAGGAGCAACGCAACTGGTATGTACAGGGACGCCTTAATCCGCTTGACCATCACGACCGGACATAAGGAAGTGATAGCCGAAGCTATTTGAATCACTTCCCCGCCGGCACTCGGATGGTAATCTTGGGCATAGCATTTTATCAAATCACCTCATTTTTGGGGGCAACACGTGAGGAACACAAATGCGAACAAGCCTGAATGGTCCCCAGGACTATATGCAGTATGGGTTCGAGTCACTTCTGGGGTGTGAGTTTTCAGTTGCATATAGTCCTGGGGACCATTCAGGCTTTTGACACTGTCAACCACCAAAACCTTCTTAAATTACATCATTATGGAGTCAGAGGACACTCCCTGCAATACCTCAAATCTTACCTTACTGACAGGCTCCAATATGTTTCTGTGAATAATTCAATTTCTCCCACCCTACCCATCAACATCGGTGTTCCTCAGGGCAGCATACTTGGCCCTCTCCTCTTTCTCATCTACATTAATGACCTTCCAAATGCCTCCCAACACCTCAAACCAATTCTATTTGCTGACGACACAACCTTCATTTACTCCAGTCCTGACCCCCTTGCTCTAAATGCCACAGTAAATACTGAGCTAAATAAAGTCCATCTTTGGCTAACTGCCAACAAACTCACCCTTAACATTGACAAAACTTTCTATATTCTGTTTGGCAATAAATCCTCTAATCAAATAAATCTCAAAATAAACAATACCCAAATTTGTAACAAATTAGATGGCAAATTCCTTGTCGTTCTCATTGACCACAAGCTGAATTTCCAGGGACACATTCTAAATATATATAAAAAAAAGTTTCAAAAAGTGTAGGCATTCTTTCTAAGATCAGATATTATGTACCCCGCCCTGCCCTGGTGACTGTCTATTACTCCCTCTTCTATCCATATCTCAACTATGGTATTTGAGCTTGGGGTTCTACTACCCAAAATCATTTACGTCTTCTACTTACTCAACACAAAGCTACTATTAGGACAATATCCAACTCTGGCCCCAGACATCACTCGGTACCCCTACTCAAATCTCTGAATATGTTAGATATTAAGTCACTGTACATTCTCTCATGTGTATTATACATATATAAAACGCTGAACTGTAATGCCAATCCTGACCTCAAAAGCTTCATTGAAGGTTGTAACAGAACCCATGAGCACCACACCAGAAATAAATACAGCTTTGCAGTAATACAAATAAATCTTAATACAGTAAATACAGTTTTGATATTCTAAGAGTACGACTTAATCAAACTAGGAATGCTCTACAAATCAAGGGTCTCAGAATGTGGAATGACCTTCCCAACCATGTTAAAGACTGTACCGCTCTCAACCAGTTTAAGATAAAAACGAAACACTACCTAATAAATTCCCTGTAACCTACCCTACCCCTCTATTGTCAACCCATGTTTTTTTTTTATATACAACGCTGTTTGTCGACCTACTTGTATTTGTGCTGCTTTTTCAGCCATGTTCCCCCCCTTTTTATCCCTATTTTCATTTGTTCTCTACACATTTTATTCTTTATACTCAATTAGTATTAAGCTTTAGTCATTTAAGTTTTTCATGCCCGAAACGCTTTGCGTAATAGTGGCCTCAGGCATTGTATGTACTAGCCCTATCTATAAATCAATCATTCTTTGTAAAATCCATTGTATGTATGTACCTTACCTAAATAAACATTTTATTAATTTTTTTTAATATGCTGGGCAACCATAATCGAGTTTAGACAGTACGAGAGAGGAATGTAAAGAGATGGGCGTGCGCCTATCCGCTTCCCAAGAAGTATGAAACAAAACCTTAAGTAGGCTAAGGGCCTTAGAGCATTCAACTCGGAGGTAAGAGATATGCGGTGACCAAGACAAACGAGTGTCAAAGATTAACCCCTAAAGCTTCGCGGAATCTTTGTACGCAAGGAAATGACCATAAAGCAACAAAGAGGGACGAAGAACGACACACTTCTGAGTAAAAGTCATAGCACAAGCCATAGTTGCAGAGAACTTGAAGCCATGATTGGTGGCCCAAGACGGCACGACATTAATCGCAAGTTGAAGCCGCCATTGAAGGAGAGGCGAATCATCACCCCGACAGCAAAGGGTAAGATCGTCTTCATAGAGAGCGGAGAAGACGCCAGAAGGAAGGGAGGAAAGAAGACCATTGAGAGCAGCAAGAAAAAGAGCACTGCTCAGAACACTACCTTAGGGCACACCCTCATATTGCCGAAAAGGGGCAGAGAGAGCGGTACCGAGCCTCACTCGAAAGGAACGACGAGAGAGGAAACTTTGGAGGAAGAGAGGGAGATTTCCACGAAGGCCAAAAGAATGAAGTTGGGACAGAATATGATACCGCCAGGTAGTGAGCTTTGGAGGAAGAAAGGGAGATTACCACGAAGGCCAAGAGAACGAAGTTGGGACAGAATATGGTATCTCCAGGTGGTTTCATAAGCCTTTTCCAGGTCAAAAAGGACAGCAACAACGGAGGTCTTCGCAGCAAAAGCAGTACGAATATGGACCTCCAAGTTCACCAGGACATTAATCGTGCTGCGGCACTTGAGAAAACCAAATTGAGAAGGGGAGAGGTGGTCATGGTGTTCCAAGAACCACATCAGACGAACATTTACAATACGCTCAAAGAGTTGCAGACATAACTCGTGAGAGCAATAGGGCAGAAGTCCTTAAGGGATGTCCTGAGAGACCCTCGGTTTCCGAATAGGGAGTACAACGGCATCGAGCCAGTCCCCACTGACTGACGACGAACCCCAGACCTGGTTATACAGATTCAATAAATACTGAGACGTGCAAAGAGGGAGATGGCGAAGCATCTCATAATGAATGTCATCCGAGCCCGCTGCCGTAGATCTGCAGAGGGACAGGGCAGACTGAAGTTCAGAGAGATGTTGTTTTAGATTCAGCTACTCAAAACAAAAGTTCCAAGTAGCACGGGCTATGGTGAGCCCGTAGTGGACTTACCTGGCACAGGAGCGAGGCTGTGTATGTGTGTTCAGAGAGAAGTGATCATTATAGGGAAGGCAGAGATGAGTGCGGAAATCTAAGGGATGAGATTCAAGAACGGGCTCACGAAGGAAGGAAGGATTGCGGAAGATGAGAGGCAGAGCTAACAGTAGAAAATTGGGAACCCAGTTCGGTCGCGACCTGCAACGGGTCCGCCACAAGAGTACCACGGAGGTGGAGAACCGGCAAGACATCTATAACAAACTTACCCACAATCTTGCTGATCTTCTTCCAGTTGGTGGTCCTATGGGCCACCGCACTTGCCTTCCTAAACAAAATAAAGGAATCAGCCGTCTGCCGGCGTCGGTGTTTCTTCCAGGCTGCACGCTTAGAGCAGACAGCCCGAGCACAGTCTGCATTCCACCAAGGAAAGCACTTGTGTATGCCTCCGGGAGATAGAGCGACGAATAGAGCGGAGGGCAGCATTGAAGACGCTGTCATGAAAAAAGAGGAGGAAGCAAGGAAGAGGCAGAGAGGAGAGGAGAGGTCAGAGAGAGAGTAGCACGGAGGGTGAATAGGTTCCAGTCAGCCTTGACAAACTGCACCTAGGGAAGGAGAAGGGAGGGTGAAAAGAGAAAAAGGAAACGAGGATAGGGAAATGGTCATTGTTATGGAGGTCATCAAGAACCCGCCACGTGAAATCTAAGTAAAGGGACGACGAGCAGAGAGAAAGCTCAAGACAGGAAAGGGTACGAGTCCGAGAGTCCACATGAGTGGGCTCACCAGAATTCAGAAGAGAGGAAAGAAGAGAGGACGAACGGTTCAAGAAGGCGGCCTCGGGTGTTTGTCAGAACATCACCCCAGAGGGTATGTCGACAGTTGAAATTCCCCAACAGGAGCACCGGCTCTGGCAAGGAGTCCAGGAGGCACTTAAGATCAGTAAGCGAAAGCGGGACATTTGGGGAGAGATAAATGGAACAGACTGTATACCATTTACTCACAAAAACACGGGCAGCAGTACAATGGCTAGGCGATGGAAAAAGTAGGGGGACGAAGGGAATATCAGAACGAATCAAGAGAGTAGTAGAGTTAAGAGGGGGGGGGGTGAAAGAAAGGAATAAACACGAAAGTGACCAGGACGAGCACCAAGCATTGGCTCCTGGAGACAAAAACGAAGTGGTGAAAACTGTGTAATCTGAAGTTGGAGTTCATGTAAGTTGGCACAAAATCCACGAATATTCCACTGAAGAATAGACATTATCAAAAAGAGAAAGGACAGCAACAGAGAACAATGAAGAAACACAGGTAAAGAAGAACACACAATATTAAATAAGCTCAGGATCAGGGTTAGCAAAATCAGGGTTAGGGGGCATAGGTAAACTTAGTAAGGAAGAAGGGAAGGGGGTGGGAGGACAGACGGGGTCTGGAGGAGGGGGAGACAACCGAAAGGGGCTGTCATGGACAGCAGGAGGAGGGGGGGGGGGCAGAAACCGGGGAGCGCACCTCAGCAAGGGCAGAAACCGAGAGGGAATCGGGGGCTAAAGAAACCTCCATAGCCGGGATACGGGTGCCCGACCAACGAAATGGGAGTCGACGTAGCGATAGGGTCAGAGGAAAGGGAAAGGAGGAAAGNACGCGCCAGAGTAGGTAGGGTGGGACATTGAAGCAGCGAGCCTGGGGAGAAGAGCATCTGTCTTAAGAGTGGTCATCACCCCCACACAAGGGGCATAGAAAGACAAGACTGGAGTAGTGAGGGAATCGTGCCCGAACTTCCAGCACTTATTACAAAGTCTAGGAGAGGGAATGTACTCCTGAACGGAGCACCTGGCACCAGCAAGAATAATAGGGGGCGGAAGGGCCCTACTATCAAAGGTGATTTTTACAACTCGAAGGGGCTGACGGCGACGACCACGAGAGGGTCGAGTAAACGTGTCCACCTGGAGGACAGAATGGCCTTGGGCTTCGAGGATATGTTTAATATCCTCATGGCAATCTTTGAGATCCCAAACACCAGTTGCAACATGGTGTGGAAGGAGAACAGTGCCAACACTGGCATTTAACCGAGCGTTTTTGGAGACCCGAACAGGGGATCTCTCCAATGCAGGACAAAGCGTCTAAGCGAGTAGCTGCATCCTGAGCAGCAGCAGCGACGACATGCTTCGTAACTGGTGGAGTTAAAAGTAACAGAGGCATCTACTGAATCAACAAGGTGTTTATGGAGGGAGAAATCGTCAGGAGTAGTAGAATCCAGATGGTGGAGATCAAAGTATTTAGCCCACGTAGCGGGACCAAACAAGGCGTTGTATTATTGCGGGAAGGGATCATGCGAGTGCGGCCGTGGCGGGGACGGCGTTGAGAACCCCCAGAGAGAGAGGGGGTAAAAGGCGCAGTAGTCACAATGAGAGACGAAGCCGTGCCAGGGGACGAGGTGGTCACCACTGGGGGCTGGGGACTCGACCCTACCGCAGAGGAGGGAGGGGAGCTGAGGGGAGTAGTCAGGTCGTCGGGGCCCAATGCAGCTGGGGCTACAGGGCCTGGTCTTCCAACACAGTCTGACTCAGGGGCTTGGTCGCCCACCCCACGAGCCTGAGAAGGTACAAGGGAAACATTATCTGCCATGAAAACGAGGAAAAACTTTCATTCACAAATGTGCCCCCACACCCACCATGGAGCCACAATTAAGAGGCAGGACACCCAACAAGATGCTATCGCCGATCTTGCCGGGGCCCCCCAGGGGTGCGTCGTGAGTAAACGCCCTACAAATGCCACATTATGAACCGTGAGTCCGTCCAGAGCGGGTTCAGTGATGAAAGGAAGATTGACAATAAAAGGGTCCCCCTCGCTTGAGATGTTGGGTACTACAGTTCTATGGGTGCAAGAGTATGCCTCCTCAAACACCCGGGCGTCAAAACAAAAGAAGGTCGAAAGAATAATCAAAACGGGTAAAAGGTCGGCAGGAAATGACAATTTGATAGGAGAAGAGGGGAAGAACAATGAAACATGAGGAAAAGGAAAAGGGTTCTGGCAAAATTGGTAAAGGCAGCATCAGGAGCATAAGGCTGCAAAAGGACAGAGGACTGACCCATGGAGCATCACACTCTGGCAGTTGCCCACCAAGCCCCCTCACGGCGGCAACAGGCCAGTGAGAGGGGAAGACCATTGAGGGCAACCAGAAAGAGTAGTGCTCTTGCTCTTGCCACTACCCTGGGGTACACCTTCGTATTGCTGAAAAGCGGCAGAGAGCGAAACCAAGCCTCACCTGAAAGGAACGATGTGAGAGGAAGCTGCGGAGAAAGAGAGGGAGATGACCACAAAGGCCAAAAGAATGAAGCTGGGATAGAATATGATGGCGCCAAATGGTGTCGTAAGCCTTTTCCAGGTCAAAAAGGATGGCAACAACGGAGGTCTTCGCAGCAAAAGCAGTACGAATATAGACCTCCAAGTTCACCAGGACATCTGGTTGATACCTGGTTGATGGGGTTCTGTGAGTTGTTCTACTCCCCAAGCCCGGCCCAAGGCCAGGCTTGACTTGTGAGAGTTTGGTCCACTAGGCTGTTGCTTGGAGCGGCCCGCAGGCCCACATACCCACCACAGCCCGGTTGGTCCGGCACTCCTTGGAGGAATAAATCTAGTTTCCTCTTGAAGATGTCCACGGTTGTTCCGGCAATATTTCTTATGCTTGCTGGGAGGACGTTGAACAACCGCGGACCTCTGATGTTTATACAGTGTTCTGATTGTGCCTATGGCACCTCTGCTCTTCACTGGTTCTATTCTGCATTTTCTTCCATATCGTTCACTCCAGTACATCGTTATTTTACTGTGCAGATTTGGTGCAGATCTGTTGTGCTACGGCACTTGCGGAAACCAAATTGAGAAGGAGAGAGTTGGTGGTGGTGTTCCAGGAACCACATCAGACAAACCATGTACGAGGGTAAACATCGAGTGGAATGAATGCCATCTCGGGCTGATACACATACCAACACCAAAATGCCCACTTGACCCGATGTCTAACTATACAGGCGAACCAGGCGAGCTGATAGGTTCAAATGGGCTGCACTGAACCTCTCACTTTACCCATTCCCTCGTCAATGAAGTGTGTCCCCCCCCCCCCAGGGGTGGCAGCCACTGGGTAGGCTCAGCAACCCGATGAAAGAACATAAGGGAATGCATGGGTCTCCATTCACGGCAAAAAACATGGGCAGATAACTCACTTGTGCATCACCACAGCAGGCAGAAGAGGAAAGTAGGAGCCACCCCCACTTACCCGTGAATTGTGCACAAAAGCCCATTCACTGCATTCATTCATTCATGCACTGATGTGCAGGAAGCATTGAAATAAGCAGAGCAATTTGCCTCGGTCAAAAATTGAATAGCCAGGAAGAAGTAATTCAAAAAAAGGTGCCTAGCTGGGAAGAATATGTAGCATTACTAAGCAACCTATGGCATTCAGTGTGAAGGTTAAAATAAAACAAAACATATATGTTTGTTACAAAACAAGATCTATTCTTTCCATCCCTTCAATATATAAACAACAGGTTTGCAAGCTGCTAAAATGATTAAAATTATTTACACACCAAGAG
>WNGS01167840.1:18337115-18347296 GCA_020271785.1 Procambarus virginalis | reverse complement strand
AGAGGAGTTCTACTAGAACAGGCAACACCAACCGAAACCGTCGTTGTACAAGATACGAATACTGCAGTGGAACATACAAGGTCTTGAAATAAAAACCACACACTTCAGGAGGCTGCAATCAGCACGAAAGCAGATTAATCGTTTTGGAAGAAACTCTTTTTCCCACCACGAAATCCTTCAGATTAGCTGGATATCAGCACTATGTTATACCGTATGAACAGGGAGACAAAGAGGGTTAATGACCCTAGTCAGGAACACCATACCCCCAAGAAAACAGACCCAGTTTCATGTGAGGATGGAGTAGAGGTATTAGCAGTAACAGTGATATGGCTAATATTGAGCTCCTCATATACAACGTCTACAAGCCCAGACGTAAACTAGAAGCAGAGGCAGTGCTTGCCTGGCCACGCAGGAAAATGTAATTATTGCTGGGGATTTTAATGCTCATCATCGAGAGTTAGGTGCGACTGGGCCAGCCAATGCTGATGGCGCCATTTAGCTGCAGCTCTGCGAGAAGTACCTGAATTACACTTCTCAACACTGGGGAACCCACTCACATTCTAGGAGGTTCCCTTGATCTTACATTAATCTCAACAGCACTCAAGCATCGGGCGAAGTGGGAAGTAGACCCGGTGATCACCAGTGACCACTATGCTACTGTCACAAACACTAAACATAGAACGACCTCCTACACCACCTGCTGCACAACCTAGGTGGAATTTAAGAAAGGCCAATTGGAATATATACAAGAGGAACTTGAAAAATGGTATGCAACATACACGCCATCTGAGGATTTGAACATACACGAGACCAATCTGCAGGAAGCCATTGCAGCTGCTGCAAACAAAGCTATTCCAATCATTATCACAGGAAACACAAAACGAAAGAACTATTGGTTCTATAGTAATGAAGTTAAAGGACAGAACCACAGAGTCAACATCTTCAGAAAACATCTAAAAGAAACCCCACACCAGAAGGAAGAACTCTGCTAAGAGCGGTGATATCTGAAGCAAGACGAGTTTCTAGAGAAGTAAAGGAGGCAAGATGGTCTGAGTGGTGTCAAACTCTAACGAACATAGTAGTCTTGGCAAGATATGGGGTCAGATTAAAACTATATCAGGTCGACCAGCCCGACCACAGGCATGTATTCAACCATTGCAGGAGGCTGAGAGACTTGCTCTCCAATTTGCAGAAAGAACGCTTCATATCAGCTTCCTGCAATGGTCCGAAGGCAGCAAGAACAATTAAGAGAGGTTGACAGTCATTCATGAGAGCATAGCTATAAATGACGAATGTGACTGTCCCTTCACCAAACAAGAACTAATCAGAGCCAAAAAGGTGGTAAGGACACTGCACCAGGTGCTGATAACATTACATACTCAATGATCGCACATGCAGGTCCTGCTGGAGAACAAGGAATATTGGACGTCATCAATGCATCTTGGCAGCAAGGCAAACTACCAACCTCTTGGAAGAAAGCAGACATCATACCGATTCCTAAGCCGAAAGAACCTGGCAATTACAGACCCATTTCATTAACATCATGCATTAGTAAAACTGCAGAACGTATGGTCTTAAATAGGCTACTGTGGAAGCCTGGAGACCTGCATAAACACATATTTGGCTTCACTGGAGGAGTAGGTACTGCCAACTGCATAGCAACATTACTAGGAACAGTTAACTCAGGTCCAGCTATAGTGATCTTTCTTGATTTAGAAAAAGCATTCGAACTTGCAAGCCCACAAGCAATTTTACACACCTTAGTTAAAAAGGGTGTAAAGGGAAATATGCTAGCATGGATTCAAGATTACCTAAGTCACAGGTATGCCAGAGTAAAGTTGCAAGGACAAGTGTCGGACTACCACTTGCATGAGAATGGGATTCCACAAGGAGGAGTCCTCAGTCCTAGTCTTTTTAACATCCTTGTGGAAAACCTCGTTACCATGACATTTACAGAAGGGGTTAAATTGCTAAGCTATGCTGATGATATAGCATTAGTCATTACAGGTCCTTCACTTCTCAATAAAGCACAAGGTGCATTAGATAAAGTAACATCTGAATGCAGCGTTTTAGGGCTAAAAATATCTGCACAGAAGTCTAAGGCAATGAGACTAGGTGGCAACACTCCAGACAGGCACCTACGCATTCAAGACATTAACCTTCAGTGGGTTACACAATATCAATATCTCGGAGTGTGGATAGATTTTAAAATGACATTCAACAAGCAAATTCAATATCTAAAGGAGATAGCAAAATCACGACTAAATATAATGAGAGCAATCACAGGGCCTTGTCTAGGAGCGGGACACAAAGTGTTAAGAATGTTTTACATACACGCCGTTCATTCCCTAGTTGATTATGCAGCGCCTGCCTTACTCACTCTTTCTCCTGGTCAGTGGGCAAACGTTGAGGTTATTCAAAACGATGCATTGCGAATCATAACAGGAGCTCCCAGATGGACTAAAATACTGAACCTAAGTCAAGAAACCAAGCTGACGTCGATTGAAATAAGGGTAAAAGGGATTGCTGCGTGTATGCTGACCAAGATATTGACTAGACCTAGAATCAGTTCACTTAAAGATATAATCACTGGAGCACTAACTCTGGACAGAAGAGCCTCCATTAGCAACAGGTGGACCCATTGTGCGATAAACTCCATCAATACATTCGATATAACAAACACAGTCATTGAGAAGGGTGTCGACGAAATACATGCAGACTTTGTTATGCAAGCCCCTTGGGAATCTCCTCCAGCAGACTTTAAGATTATGGTTATTGAAGGAAAAAAAGAACCAGACAAATCCTCATCTGCTACGTAACATTGCACAGATGCATATAGGAGCAAACATGACATCCGACAGCTTTACTTACTTCACAGATGGATCAGTAGACCAGCAGTACAAACAGAAATGCTAGCCATTCAAAAGGCTTTGGAACACACTCTTGCTGAACACCGATAACATGTTACCATACATACAAATTCGAGAACCGCCATTGAAACATTGCAACAAGAACACATATGTGATAACATACATCTGATCACAAATGTGTTATCATTAATGCAAACACTCAAACGACAAGGCTGACGGGTACTTATCAACTGGGTGCCAAGTCATGTGGGAATAATAGGAAATAACATTGCAGACGAAGCTGCAAAACTTGCAACTAAGAGAAGAAATGTAGACATTTACATACCACAGAGTCTATCACAGATTGAGAAAGTAATTAAAAACAGAGCAATGCAAAAGATGTACAGTGACCACAACACAGCAGTTGCAACATCAGGATCTGCGGGTTGGTACAAGAATTCAACCAACTACTTGGTTGGCTACATAGCCTTCCCGGTTTGGTGCCTTCTATTGATAATTACTTACTTCAAGCTAGTTTCAAGTGAACAAGTTTCAATTGATTGTTTAGTCAATCATTTACAGTCATTTGCTTCATTTTCTATGAACCTTGCAATTGTCTATAAAGCGTTGCAAACTTTCTGGATGCTTTCTTGGCGAAGGGTAACGATACAACCCATCCTCCTTGAATGAAAGTACAGTACTTATAATAATAATGTGGTTGATAGTACAAATATATCGTGATGGCCCAATAGAAAGTAGCCTTTTCTATTATTGAATTTGGACAAACTAGAAAAGTTTTATTATATATGTTGCTAATAAAGCCTCACCTAACCTTCCTAGGCCTAATACATTCTATCTGAGATGTAATATAATAAATATATGTGTTATATTAGGCCTAGGAATATTTAAGTTTGGTTTTTAGTTTTTTTCTGGCCAAATAGGACTCCTGTGATTGATGTGACCCCGGTAGTGGGATCGAACCATCTCAGCGAGCTTTCTGGCCTGAATGGACTTGGCCGCATCAAAAAGCCGTTAGAACAATAGGTGTGCTGGACTAATTTCTCGCAGGAAAAGGTTGACAGGCAATATGGTATAAAACAAGAACATGTCTCTATACCTACTGACAAATTAATTTAAAGAGGCAAGTACAATACAAAATTAATAAAGGGAGAGGAGAAATGAATTAGAAAGTTGTACATACCTGGCCAGTCTGGATATGAGGCAGTAGATACAGCCCAGGAAGACAGCGAGGAGGACCAGTGTGATGGAGAAGGCGATCAGCATCAGTTCCCACTGATGCAGTCCTGATACAACATATAGCCTGTTGTAGCCCTCATACAATACAACATTTAGTCTGCTGCAGCACTGATACAATATAACAACATGCAGTCTACTGCTGTTCTGATATAGCACAAACATATAGTCTGCTGTAGTTAGCATGATGGTGACGGGTCGAGCAACAGTGTGAGGATGGAGTTACTGCTGGTGGTGATGCTAGTATAACAGAAGTGAATGGAGGGGTGGCTAGTGAGTGAGTACTGGTGGGGCTAGTATAGCAGTAGTGATTGACCACTGCTGTTGTTTGTATAGCAGTAGTGAAGGGGGAAGCAGGCAATGACCGCTGGTGGTGCTAGTATCATAGGGTGATGGGGTCAGTGACTACTGGTGGTGGTAATATAGCAACTGTCAAGGGAGTGAATGCTGGTGGTGCTAATATACGAGGTGGTAACTGGTGGAAGAGCTAAAATAGCAGCAATGAGAGTACGCAGGGAGTAATAACTGGTGGTGTTAATATAGCAGAAGTGAGGGGGGGGGGGGGGGTCAGGGAGTGATTGCTGGTGGTGTTTGTATGGTAGAAGTGAGAGGAGGAGCATGGAGTAACAACTACTGGTGGTGCTATTATAGCAGTGGTGAGGGGGGGGCAGGAATTGATGGTTGGTGGGGCTATTACTGAAGTATAGTGAGGGTGGCCAGCGAGTGAATCCTGGTAGTGCTATTATTCCACTAGTGAGGAAGTCACTATACTGGTGCTAGTATATCAGTAGTGAGGGGGAGCAGAGAGTGACCAGTGGTAGTGCTAATATATCAGTACCAAAGTGGAATAGGGAGTGATGAAGTTATGGTCTAGTCATGCCATGTCACCTCTTGGGTGACTTAATCGTCATCAATCGCAGAGTGATCGCTGGTGGTGGTAGTATGGCATGGCGTGACCACTGTGAGAAAGAGATAGGAGGGGAAGCCTGGGGGTGACTGCTTCTAGATAATGATAATTACGTGTAGCGGCGTCAAGTTACTGGCAGGTTACTTACCCAGGTCCTCCCAAAGGTTCCTCGTGCAGCGGTGCCCATGCTGGTGGAACCCGCTGCCTCGCCCACCACACACAACACCGTTAGTTCCTCTTCCACCATGTCAGTTTATCTATAATGATTTATCTACTTCTTTCCCTCGCCTGTTTAAACTATGTCTATGTTTCTGTATGATTACTGCTAACATTTTCATTTACTGTTGA
This sequence comes from Procambarus virginalis, assembly GCA_020271785.1. Taxonomy (NCBI): domain Eukaryota; kingdom Metazoa; phylum Arthropoda; class Malacostraca; order Decapoda; family Cambaridae; genus Procambarus; species Procambarus virginalis. The sequence continues at coordinate 18,341,938 of WNGS01167840.1, read as the reverse complement.
GCTTTGTGATCAAGAGCCAATTAATGCACAACTATATTCTACCCACTTCAAGACCCCGAACCAACATAGAAGCAGCAAGAGAAAGTATATGGGTCAATAGGCCTTCTGCTGTTACTTCCATTCCTATATTTGCATACCCAATTTATACCCATTGATTCGTGTTCTGGCATATGCTCTGGCACCTCACCCACAACTTTTGTTCCATATCACCTCACCCAAAACGAGTATAAGTATGATGTATTTATGTGTAAACTAAGTCTTTGAAAATGTAATAAACATTATGAAACACGTTCAGGTATCAGACCAGAAATAAAGAATGAATTTTGAAGAGTTAATTTATCAATTACTCTCGACAGTGAAGAAGAACGTAGGAAATATTGAGAAGATTCGTGTTAGAATTACAGTATTAATCTTACCCTTTCAATCATATTTAACAACATTATATATATATATATATATATATATATATATATATATATATATATATATATATATATATATATATATATATATATATATATATATGTCGTACCTAGTAGCCAGAACTCACTTTTTGGCCTACTATGCAAGGCCCGATTTGCCTAATAAGCCAAGTTTTCATGAATTAATATATTTTCTCAAATTTTTTCTTATGAAATGATAAAGCTATCCATTTCATTATGTATGAGGTAATTTTTTTTATTGGAGTTAAAATTAATGTAGTTATACGACCGAACCTAACCAACCCTACCTAACCTAACCTAACCTATCTTTATAGGTTAGGTTAGGTTAGGTAGCCGAAAAAGTTAGGTTAGGTTAGGTTAGGTAGGTTAGGTCGTCGAAAAACAATTAATTCGTGAAAACTTGGCTTATTAGGCAAATCGGGCCTTGCATAGTAGGCTGAGAAGTGCGTTCTGGCTACTAGGTACGACATATATATATACATATATATATATATTATATATATATATATATATATATATATATATATATATATATATACCTCTCTCTCTCTCATGACAAGCTGAAAATGTCTCTGAATAAATAATAAATTGTATTACAGACTTCACGGATGTCATGAGGGGTCGCAGTGTGAGCCGCCTCTTTTTCAATGGAGGCAATGGAGCCGACTACAACCTACCAATAACATTCCCCACCATTTACAATACAAAGTTGAGTGAGACTGGCTCCAAACGTCTCGCCCCTATCAATGGACAGACAGACAGACAGACAGACAGACAGACAGACAGACAGACAGACATTCTTTTTTATGTATCTTGTCATTTTTTTCTTCCACCTAAATTCATCAACTCATTACCTCTTCACTGATCCCATCCTACCATTACCTCTTCACTGATCACATCCTACCATTACCTCTTCACTGATCCCATCCTACCATTACCTCTTCACTGATCACATCCTACCATTACCTCTTCACTGATCCCATCCTACCATTACCTCTTCACTGATCACATCCTACCATTACCTCTTCACTGATCACATCCTACCATTACCTCTTCACTGACCCCATCCTACCATTACCTCTTCACTGATCACATCCTACCATTATCTCTTCACTGACCCCATCCTACCATTACCTCTTCACTGACCCCATCCTACCATTACCTCTTCACTGACCCCATCCTACCATTACCTCTTCACTGACCCCATCCTACCATTACCTCTTCACTGATCCCATCCTACCATTACCTCTTCACTGACCCTATCCTACTGACCATTATGCATTAGTCATCTCTCATTAAACTCATCTATTCATTCGCTTCATTGTTCTCATCTTTATTCTTTTTCGTAGACCTCCTCTGTTCATTCTCACTTTACTAGCGTGTCATACAGAACCAGTGGGAGCAGGTTGGCTCACCTGTCACAGGTGCAAACGAGAGAAGTGCAGTGTGAGTTTTCCTGAGAGAGTCTACACTGTTCATGGCTCCAACATGGCTGCCCCACCCGCCTGGCTCCTTCGCCAAGCTTCATGATGTCTCACTTCCTGCAATGTTCTTCAGTCACCACACCTGCGGTGTTCCTCGGTCACCACACCTGCAGTGTTCCTCAGTCACCACACCTGCAGTGTTCCTCGGTCACTACACCTGCACCTTCTCCTCTAGTGTTCCTTGGGCTTTACAGCTCACAAATGGTAGGTTCCCGACCCTGTGTTTATGACTATTGAACTCGGGTGGTATGTCACTCTCTTTTCGCTCTTGGCAACCTGCTGGTAGTAGGCAGCTGATGAAGGTCCGGCTGGTTATAGTAGCTAGCACACCGGTGAGTGTTGGTGGGCCGCCTTCCGCTTGGTTGCCGCCACCCGGCCGTTAGGTTGCCGCTTTGGCGTAGAGTTAGGTTGATAGTCTTGTGTTATTAAGGCTGGGGCCATGACGCTTTGTTATTGGGTCCCTGATGCTTAGTAACGGAAGCCCAGGCGCTAGGTAGGTGATTCCCTAGTGCTGTGTTATGATGTTGACACAACAAAGAAAGTCTTTGACATCCTGGTGCTATTTGTTTTCTTGGAGATAGCTTTGGCTATCACTGGTGCTAAGATGTTGACAAACTGGTGCTAGGATGTTTATACACTGATGCTAAATAAATAAATAAATTAGTTAATTAAAGAGGGCGCTGAGGGATTACGGAGGACACTAAAGATCGTAATGAGACTTCACACGTAATCCAGCCCTCGCCACGATCACTAGAGATAGTAACTATCAAGTAAACGAGGCATATATGATGTACCTGGCGGGTGATGAGTGTAGTGTAGGGAAGCGTTGAGGGAAGAGCAGGCAGACTGAGTGTCAACCTCTCACACACTGCCTCCTTCACTGCGCAAACACCCCCCCCCCCCTCTCTCCCTCCCCCCCCCCCTTTCTCTCTCTTACACACACACACACACACACACACACACACACACACACACACACACACACACACACACACACACACACACACACACACACACACGCGCGCGCGCGCGCGCGCGCGCATATTATGTGGTGGAGGCTGACTCCATACACAGTTTCAAGTGTAGATATGATAGAGCCCAATAGGTTCAGGAACCTGTACACCTGTTGATTGATGGTTGAGAGGTGGGACCAAAGAGCCAGAGCTCAACCCCTGCAAGCACCATTAGGTGGGTACAATTAGGTGAGTACATATATAGAGCTCAGTAGGCTCAGGAATCTGTACACCAATTGATTGACAGTGATAGGCAGGACCAAAGAGCCAAAGCTCAACCCCCGCAATCACGAATAGGTGAGTACAAATGGGTGAGTACACCCCCCCCCCCACACACACACACATACACAAACGTGTGTGTGTGTGTGAGAAGGATTAAGACAGAGGACAGCATGAGGCTTCAAGAAGACCTGGACAAACTGAAGGAATGGTCCAACAAATGGTTATTAGAGTTTAACCCACGCAAATTTAATGTAATGAAGATAGGTGTAGGGAGGAGGCCAGATACAAGGTACCATTTGGGAGATGAAATTCTTCTGGAATCAGAGAGAGAGAAAGACCTGGGGTTGATATCTCGCCAGACCTGTCCCCCGAAGACCTGATATTATCAAGAGGATAATATCAGCGGCATATGCCAAGTTGGCCAACATAAGAACGGCTTTTAAAAACTTGTGTAACGAATCATTCAGAACCTTGTATACCACATTTGTCAGACCATACTGGAGTATGCAGCTCCAGCATGGAGTTCATATCTCTCCAAACATTAGACTAAATTGGAGAAGGTTCAGAAGTTTGCCACCAGACTAGTACCCGAACTGAGGGGTATGAGCTACGAGGAGAGACTACAGGAATTAAACCTCAGTCGCTGGAAGACAGAAGAGTTAGGGGCGAGGGGGGCATGATCACCGCATACAAGATTCTCAGAGGAATTGATAGGGTAAATAAAAACAGTTTATTTAACACAAGGGACACGCACACTAGGTGGACACAGGTGGAAAATGAGTGCCTAAATGAGCCATAGAGACATTAGAAAAGAATTTATTTAATGACAGAGTAGTTAACATATGGAATGTATTAGGAAGTGATGTGGTGGAGAAAGAAACCATATTGTGCACAGGCAGTGAACCTGTACTTGAGGCCGATCTCGAACCCATTGTTGATGTGACGACTTATATTGAATTTTGTAACTAGCTCATCAAGATTGTAACTTGCTTAGCTAAATGAATTGTGGGGTTCAGTCCCTGAGCCCATTATGTGCCTCTGTAACCCTTTCCACTACCGCCCACGGGATGGGTATGGGGTGCATAATAAATGAACTAAACTAACAGTGGACAGACTACATACTCGGGACTAAAGAGCCAGACTAAGCCCCGTAAGCACAACTAGGTGAGTACAGTTTCAAGTGTAGATATAACAGAGCCCAGTAAGCTCAGGAACCTGCACTCCAATAGATTGACAGTTGAGAGGCGGGACTAAAGAGCCGAAACTCAACTCCTGCAAGCACAACAAAGTGAGTGCACACACACAACACAACACACACACACACACACACACACACACACACACACAGAATTATATAATAGGGTTGACTGCATCTATCTGGACCTAAAAAAGGCTTTCGACCGAGTTCCACATAAGAGGTTGTTCTGGAAACTGGAAATATTGGAGGGGTGACATCTTAGCATCATCAGCACCCATGTTCATATAAGTCTGTTATACCAACTGGTAGATCATTTATGTAAGACAATAAACATTACCCGGTGCACGAACTGAACCCTGTGTACGCCACTTTGACTAGTTTCCAGTCCGATACTTGCCTCTGATTACTGCCCCTCCATTTTTCGTATCAGTCAGAGACATATGGTTCATCCATGTTAGAAGCT
>WNGS01167840.1:18224789-18316953 GCA_020271785.1 Procambarus virginalis | reverse complement strand
TGGAAATACATGGTGTAGTTTAGAAAAGCAACTGCACTCTCTCATAACATTTTGTTTGGAACATAACAGAGTAATATGTTAATGTAATGGGGATCAATGGGGCCACACTAAACAATGACCAGGAACATAAGGACATGAGTAAACACTTTAACAAAGAACAAGAAATTAGATGACATAAATGCAGAAAGTACATAATACTCGGTAAATAAAAAAGAAAAAAAAAACAAAAGTAACACAAAAATAACTGACAAGGGAAAATGAGTGAATTAGTTACGTGGTATCGATTATAAGATATTAATTACACGATATAAATAAAACATCTTGGTCCTATTAAACTGGTTCGATCGTCGTCGCCCCTAAATCAACACAACATATTAAACTGGTTAAGAGATGTACAGCTTTTGATAACGTTTGGGAGATTGTATTCACCTGGGCTCTGGGAGACTCGAACTGTGGACCCCAGGCTTGTGAGGCCGAAGCTCTATCGACCGAGCTATTGAGTAGTCTTAATAAGGAAAGTTTCCAGAAGCAGCATCCTGCTGCCAAACTGGGATTTTTTAACATTTGGGAGGTCAATGGTGTTTCCACGTCCAACTAATGATCTTCTCCAGGATGCAATCCGCAACAGTGGCTTAACGACAAGGCACCTACTTACTGCTAGGTAAACAGAAGCAACAGGAATAAGGAAACGTGCCTAACCCTCTCCATCCCAGCAACACAAGACCCGGTCTCAGGAACCTGTACACTTTACCTACCCCCATTACATTGAGCTGTGCTACGTATAGCAGAATGATGTCTTACCAGTCAAACTTGCCTATCTGGTCTTCATAGAGGCCATAGGTAGAGCCTAGACCAGTAGCCAGAGTATAACACAACTGAGCGTCCACCGGCCTGCCATGGTTGCTGTCAACAGGACGTCATCTGCTCTCTACAATCTCCGGCTCACATACTCCACCTCATTAACACATATTCCTTCCTATAACTTCTTCCAGTGAGCTGTGTAAATGAAATAAAATTAACATTATGCTGACATTATTATGAAAAATTCATATATCAAGATTTAGAAATATACCGAAAAAATTCAACTATATATAGAAATTGATACGGATTTTATGTACATCGACCTGTGTCGGCTGTTATTTTTAGGAAAATAAATGTTCAGCAGTCTTACATTTTTGCTCCGTACGATATCAGAAACTCACATTGGAGTACTTAGACAACGATTAATAAATTATCCTGTCCTAGAACAGAGAGGTATGAGTTACGAGGAAGGACTTTTTTTTTTACTTAGCAAAATTAAGTATACACAGCAATGTGCTGCTATCCTATTCTACATGAGATATTTTTTACACAGTGTAGATAAAGAACTAGCTATAGGTTCAACTATTATTCCCATCTCACAGGATGGTTACTCATACATGGAATTAGGGGGAGATAATACCAACCTTAATATAAAAACAAACCAGCTCTGACTAAACACGCTGGGAGAGAGACGGGACCTTAGAGCCGAAGCTCAACCCCCGCCAGCATAGCTACGTGAGTACAGTCGAGTTCGTTCTCAACTCCTAATCGGAAATTCCGGGTGGGACCTGAATTTATCTGAGGGTCATTAACATTCTAGTGACCTTGATGAGGACAGGAAGCTGGCGGCTTGTCAAAGTTCTCCCCATTTGCCCCTGATGAGTTTTTGGCATTTACGGCGTTGGCGAATAGATGGTTCCATGAGTTCAAGTTCAGGTACGTTTATGAGACAATAAAATACATATATCAAATTGATAGAGTAGCTTAGGTTTATGGATTTATGCCCCTGTCGGTGAAAAAGCATCTCTGGGGCTTTCATATATCTTATAATCTATAATGTTCATCGTAGATTTATAGCTCCAGAGGATCTGGTGAATTATCAAAGCTCTTTTTACTACCTATCATCCATCTAATACCCTTTCTTTTCTTTCCTTTCTCATTTTTTATACATATTTTAAACGAATTCAGTAATGACCGTCTTTAAGGGGGCGTTTCAATGGGTGCAGAAAAGTTGTTCAATGTCAACCAATATTTTTTGACTAGTTGTATATGAAAAGGGCTGCAATTGTCCCATGTTTCAGTACTTCAGCGTAAATAGAAAGAGAGTTTTTTTTTTTTTTCAACGTTTTTTTCACATTTTCAATTCGACACTTCTTCACACACGTTTCAGATATAATTATTCTGTGACCCTTTTCTGACACATTGGCATATAATAAAGGATTGGATGTAAAAGAATTTCCAAAACATCTTTAGTTTTCCTAATACAAATGTTCAAAGTTCCCCCCCCAAAATTATGCAAATATGGCATGTTTATTGCTATTATAAAATCAATAAATGAACTTAGAGAAACATGAATACGTGCACATGTAGAGAGAAGCCATACATTATATACTGTGTAAGTTTCATGTAAATTGAATAAAAAATTAAAAAGTTTTGTAAACGTTTGTCAATTGAAAAAAAAACAGAAATTAATAAAGTCTAAGGTTCTAAAATCTGTGGCTGAGGTTGACATCAACCAATTTTCTCCAAAATTGGCATCCTTACAGATAGGCTTACGTACAGTAAGGTCTGTAAGTTTGACGCAAATCGCCCCAAAAAAAATAAAAAAAAAAATTTTTGAAAAAAAAAAAAAAAAATCTTTTTTTTTTTCTCTTAAATTTTTTTCCAATTAAACTAATTATAATATTTGTTTAATATCTGCTATTGTGATAGCAAAGAGTCATAGCTATGATTTCAGTTGACACTTTTGATTCATAATCGATTTTGACCATTTTGGCATAATTTTCACAACTACTTCATTATTTTTTTTCTCCCTTCCTATTTATGCTACGATGCTGAAACTTGGACCAGATGAAACACTTTTCATATAGAACTTGTCAAAAAAGTTTGATTGAAATCGAACGAGTTTTCATTTTTTGCATTTTTGAGCCAAACAGGATTGAGACGCCCCCCTTAAATTTTCCGTAAAGGCCATTAGAATGTTTTCTTTCGGCGAATTCAGGTAAAACATTTAATTATCCTGCTGTCAGACCGAACGAGTAAACAGCGTCGCTTGTTACATAGGCTGCTGTCAGACCTTAGTAACGCTGCAACATTGTTTACATACTATAATTGTATTTGTGAATAAATACGAAACTTTTACAATTAAGAAAGATATGTATATATTTTATTACTTAGAAAATGTAATATATATATTAATTTTCATAAAATAATTTGCGCACAATATACGGACATAAGGTTAGAAAGGAAACAATTCTCTTTTAAATAAGGCGGATATAATGACATATGTAACATCAGTTTTAAAATCGTTGGCACAAAAATTCCTGTTGGTGTGTGACCTCAATTGTGGTGTGGCGCTGTTGGTGTGGCTGCCGTCCTGCCTCGGGTTCCTCACTTGGTAAGTTAAAAGGTGAGGTGTTAAGATCCTTTAGAGGCAACAGGTGCACAGTGCTCACGTTGTTATGGAACACCTGGCTGGGGTAAAATACATTGTAAAATACTTAAGGAAAATTCATCATAGGGGAAGACAACTTCAAGAAAAACTAAGAGAAAACAACCTGAGAGAGAATATAATCCCAACAATAAACTGAGGCCTCGTGCCCTCTAATGTGGGGGATTCAAGTTCAAGTATGTTTATTGAGATAAGAAAGAAATACTGTACATCTCAAAGGGATAGAGTAGCTTAAGCTATTTCTACCCCCTCTACTTCAAGTCCCTCAAGGGGCGCACAAATTCAGTGAGTACAAATAGACAAATAACATTACAAGAATCCCATTTAACATTGCAGGTTAATATAGTAAGCACAGCATATAATTGTTACACTCTTGGGGCAAAATTCTTGTAGCTCCTAAGTATACTGTCTATCATACCATTATCACACATCCAAACAATTTGATGTGGTACACTACTTTACTAATGACACTCTAATACATAATGTTCTAAGGTGTGGGCGTGCGGCATACTACATAATTTACACTCCTTACCTTTTTCACTGACATCAACACCGTATTGCCAGATATATTTGTATCCTAATCTTAATCTCACGTAAATTGAATCCTTCCAAGTAGACTTTCCTCTACCATAGGTGAAGGACGAGTTTGTATTATTACTGAATAATTCTTAAGTGTGTTACTACTGTCCACCATTGCCATTCTCTTTATCATTTCTTCACCCTCTTGGATCATCTTGATTCTTGTTTTTATTTGTTTCAAGGTTAACTGACATGCAATATCAACAAGTTTTTTCCGTGGCTCTCTTCGCTATGTCGTCAACTACCTCATTCAACAGTATTCCCACATGTGAAGGGATCCACATGAATCTTACTTTATACCCAGTTTTTTTCTAATTTCTTAATTCTCTCTACACTATCACAATATTCTGGTATACTGGGCGTCTGCTATTTAAAGACTAACGCTCCTCTGCTGTCAATAAAGAAGCAGGCATTTTTGCCACATTTGACTACTTCCTGTAATCCTGCTAATTCACCTTGGAGTTCAGCCTGCGTTGAAGAGACATTGTCAGTTAAGCGGCGTCCAATAACAGTATCTACAATGCCATTGTCAGTGTACTCCCTGATCAAGACTCTACATCCTGCCTTTCCATCCCTAGATACTGACCCATCACAATACTGTATACATGTAGAGTGTTTTCTGTAGGCAATTTCCTAATTATACAATCATATGTTGCCCTCAGCTCTCCTATTTCATACATACTTTTTTTCTTTTGCAAGGGAGTAATTACTACATCTACATTACAATCCTCCCATGGTGGTGTGAATTTTCTCTTGGGAACAGCCATACACTCTGTAATAACATCATACTTAATAACATTAGAACATAAGTTATTCATATATGCTCTTTTCTTCATCATAGATTGTTCATTACTTCCCACCTTTTGAACCGAGAGGATTAATTCATTAGCTCCCCCACCTCTCATTAATCTAATGGCAGAGGCTACATTTATCTCTGTAATTCTATCCCCAATACTCTGCAGATTCAACTCCATCCTCATTATCTCAATCATAGTATTTCTTGGGCATCCTAAGATAATTCTCATGGCTTCATTTTGTACCTTCTCCAACTTGCCAATCCTACCTTTACCAAAACAAGAAATGACAGGTGCAGCATAATCAATAAGAGATCTTACAGTTCTCAAGTATATCATTCGTAGCACAGGGACTCCCACTCCCTTTCCACAGCATGCCAAGGCCTTCAGAGGTTGTAATCTCTTCCGACATTGACCCAACAGTCTGTTCATCTCAGCTTCCAAACTCTCATGGGTATATCCAACATATATGCCCAAGTATTTATATATATTAACTCTCTCTATATTTTTACAGTTTATTTTCAAGATAATGGGCCTCTGACTTCTACATTCAAACTTAGGGTTTGTCTTCATTAACCACCAGTCCCATATGGTGACACAGGTTTCCAAAATTGTCCAACACTGTTTGAATTTTTTAAATATCTTTGCCCTGAAACAAAATATCATCTGCACAAAATATTACCTGCAATTGGCATATATGATCGGAGTTACGCCATTTGAGTATCTCTCAGACGCTATCTTATTCATTAGTACATTAAACAGAGTGGGACTCGACACTCCTCCCTGAGGTGTGCCGAGTTCAAAATTCATATAAATTCATATAAAATTTAAATATAAAAAATATAAAATAAATATAAAAAATTTTAAATATAAAAAAGAGCTAATTCATATAAAATAACCTCTTGTTGGCTAATCAAAAGCTCCTTGTAAATCAATAAAAATTCTATAATAATAATTTTCATTAGCTAGACATTTAATAATACAATCGGAGGTACTTTTTCCTCTGAGGAACCCGAATAAATTACTAGACAGCTGATCACCTATTATATATAAAAGTCTATTTAAAATGATCCTCTCCATCATTTTATAAAAACACTAGCTTAAAGACGCAGGTCTGTACTCTCCATTGGCTTTAGGGATAGGGATGATCATAGCTTTTTTTCATTTACTGGGAATACTGCCCTCTTTATAATTAATATTAAAGAGGTCTAACAGTGGGCTTTTCGTCATAATGGCAAGTTCATTAAGTATTTCATAAGTTACTCCATCCTCCCCAGGGGCGGTAGATTTCCCAACTTTAATCGGCGTTATTAGTTCTTTTCTGGTATTACCTGTGCAAGTGACATCACCACTGTTACCTGCTGTAAGTATAAAATCCTTTCTTAGATCTTTCCAAGAATCTAATGACTCTCTCGTTACAGCGGGTAATGAACTAAGTTTGCCAGCTTCCGCCCATTTATTTACGAGACCATTTTCAATTCCTTGCGGGTCAGGATGTGCAACAAAATTATGCTTTTTACCCCTTATTTTATTTACGTCTTGCCAGATTTCCTTCAAGTTTCTGTTACTCCCAACTTTCTCTGCAAACTCCTGCCAATACTTGCTCCTAATTTCCTTTCTCTTCTCCCCACACAGCCTAGCAACTGCCAGCAAAGCATTCTTCCCTTCCTTAGTCCTACCATTCCTTTTCCAATTCCTGTGAGCTCTCCTCATTGTTAATGTCCAACCCTTAAGCATCTTGTCATGTGTATAATTTTCTTTTCTGGGGGGGATGCTTTTTTTTACTAGATGTTTTCCGGTTCAATGTTGCATTAAATACATCTACCTCCTTAATTAAATCTTCATAAAATGCTTCTGCCGAAACTGGCTTATAAGTATCATACCAAGACTTAATATGGCCAACAAGACCCCTTAATTCTCCCTCATTAAACTTTAACCTTTTCCTCTGAAGGCAGGCATGCTTTTTATCTAGTTTAAGCTGTATTTGTAATGCAAAATGGTGACTTAGCATTTCATCCACAGTAAGACAGTTTCCCTCTATGCCCTCAGCATTTATCAAACAAGCATAATCTAATCTCCCTCCCCTCAAATGAGTAGGAGGGGGCTCGCCCAGCAGTTGAACATCTTCATATTCCTGCAAAAACTGGTACCATCTGCAAATTTCTATTTGCTTTTCCCCTTGATCCTAAAGCTGGATGTCTGGCATTAAAATCCCCTACCGCAAGTGTATCTTCAGAAAAGAAGGAATCTGGCAAGTATCTTAAATCAAGGGAGCTATCAGAGATGTATAGATTAATGAAATTTAACTCTCGGTCCTTTAATTGTATACGCAAGCTAATACTTTCAACACCTCTATATCTCCGAGGGATTCCAGTTATCTTGGCAGGTATGGTATTTTTGACATGACATGAGACCCCCCTAGTTCCTCCATCAGCATATAAGTGAAAACCTCTATAGCCATTTAGCCTCAGAATGCTACCATCCCTATCCCCAGTTTCCTGGAGTGCTACTTTGTCAATATCCTCTCTAAGAGTATAATAGTGTACATCCACTGCTCTAGTTTTTAATCCATTAACGTTCCAAGATGATATTCTCAATCTACTTTCATCCATGATTAATAATAAAACTACCTTTGCCCTGTCCGTCACATTCCATGAGATACGAGAGTACCTTAGAAACTTCCTTCCAACACCGTAACATTTTTTCTTTCTCCTTACTTGCACAACTACTACTAACATCGAAGGTAATATTATTCATATCTATTTTCTTTGTTATTTCTGTATACCGTTTTACTTTAACCTTTCTTTCAACATTTGTCACAACAGGAGGTTGAACACCGCTAACACTACTAGAAAGTTTATTCTCCTGACTATCCTCTATCATCGTTACGTCATGCACATCATTACTTTTTTCTACGCACGTTTCACTTTCCATTTCACGTCCTGTTTTACTTTCAATTACACGTCCTGTTTCACCACCATCTTCACCCCGTCTACTCTCCATAGCCAATTTTTCCAACACCTCAATCCTCTTATCTAGTTTTTTTAGATACTCCAAAATTTGATTACCAACCTCAGAGGTGACCATATTGTCCTGAACCTTGTCCTCACAAGGTGTCAGTTTTTCCACTGCATTACTTATTTTCCCTAGGCTCGCCTTTATTTTCGATTTTTTCACTTCTTTCAATCTTGACTCTACACTCTCCCGGGTCGTGTTTCTTCCCACAATACCGACACCTGGGGTCAAACTGGCATTTCCATACCATATGTCCCCAACATGAACACTTCATGCACAGTATGGGCTCCTCAATGTATTTTGCAACGTTCCTATAGCCTAGTCCTTGCACAAAAATTTTCTCCAGCGCCTCACCCTGTACCAAGGCAACAACCTGGCTTTGTTTGTCACCACGAACACTGTTCCTCTTTGCCCAGACAACATTATCATTGTTGAGAAGACAGCCAGGATCCAAATAAGTTGGAAACTTGAAAACTATGATCTTTGTGTGCAACATACCTTCTTCTGGAGGAACCATCAATACATTTTCAAAACCAACCGTCGTGAGGCGTTCCACGGCCTTATCAGTCCCAACTGTTATGTAGGGCCAGTGAAGACCCTCCTTGAAGAGTGGTTCGTATTCCAAACATTCTTTAGCCAGACATACCGTCCACTCCAACTTTTGGTGGAAATTCAATTGGCATGTTGTAGGGAACAACAGCCTCTTCCTTCTATTAAATTGCTTGTCTTGAGTCCTGCTGAGTAGGGTCTCATTTTTTGGTCTCTTTGTACAGTAATTTCATCCTCACTCTCACTGTCTCGCTGTCTGTTAATATTTTGTTGTTTATTTCTGCTCCTTACTACTTCAAACGGTCTGTTATCATCTTGTCTGTCCTCACTACCACTTAGGCATACCGCCTCGGCCATTTCCTCGACACTCATAGAGCTCCTCACATTATTTGGTAGTTGTGTGATAGTTTAAGTGCACTGTATGTCTGCAAATTCTCATAGTGCAAGCAACATGTCTCCAAACAAAGTCTACTTCCAGTGTGGTGTTTCTCTACATCTTGTTATTTAGCAGATACAGTATAGTGAAAACATAAAGATTAAAATATTTTTGTGCTATTATACAGTATTTTTAGCAGTGTTTCAGCAAGCAGGTAAAGTGTGTTCGATTATACAGTATACAGTACCAGGAATACATTTAAACTTCATTTCTCTGTGAGGTAAAATAATTTGTTCAAAAATAATATTGTAATCTTTAATTTATTATTTTAATTAGGAGTTGGGTGTTTGTAAATATTGTATTGTACACCATTTTAATATACCTGCAGTGTGATGAATATTTGTCATTGATAATTCAGGTGTTAAGATGCCTTACCGTTTGAGGGTCACCGAGGAAGAAGTGCGGGAGGAATTGACAAAGCTGGGATTCGAAGATGTTTCTGATGAAAATGTTGAACGTCTCCGTAAGGGTAGGTGTACATATATCTTCAGTACATTACAAGAGTGTATCTAAGGTAAAAGAGAAAAGTGAGTACAGTACTGGTATGCAGTTTTTCAGACTTTAAATTACACACTAAAACTTTAAAGTACTGTACTCTACATATATAATGCTCTTATTTATCCCATATACTGTGTGCCTGTTTAATTTGACAACTCCGTAATGCACGTTAAACAAAATTCTTTTAATACTGTTAAAATCATTTCCCTGATCATGGCAATACAAAAAACAAATAAAAATTACACTACTTTGGTTGCAGTAAAGTAGAGAAGGTGCTCAATAACATCAAATCATGAGCACTTGTAGAGGAGACTCCCGAAATCGGTCGCATGGGCTATTCAAGAGAAACAAGTTTCCTCACACATATTATTGATCATATTGATCTATATAATACAAGAATTTTCTTGTAGTTTTTTTTTGCCTATTTTATGCACTTTGATGTCATTTGCTATTTGTATACATTAAAACGGACATAATATTGATGATAATGATACATGTCACTAATGTGCCCATCAAAAATGTTCATCACAGTATTACATGTTCAATTTTCAATCTATAATAATATTTACACAGAACCCCTTACAAGGCAAAAACAAAAAACAAACCCCGCAAGAGGACAGCGAACCCCAAGGATCAAAGCCAGCCGCTATGTTGGGAAAATGAAGCTGCGCAGCACCCTGTGCCCCTACCAGTGCAAACTGCCGCTTTACCCACAGGTAACAAAGGAAAACAGAACACCCAAGAGCCCAACGGGCAGCCGAAAAACCGAACGGTAGAACGGACCAGCAGAGACAGGTCCCGAGGAGCATGTAGAAGGTGGCCCCAAGCTCCAAGGGCAGTACTTGCAGGGCACCTAGGGAAGGCAGCCCTAGGTGCATGCAGTCCGTGTACTGAAGATATCTCCTGGCTCTCGCGCCCTTGGAAAAACAAACACTACACACGAAGAGATTTAAACTAGCTAAACACAGATGCCGAAGAAATATAAGAAAATTCACTTTTGCAAATAGTGGTAGATGGTTGGAACAAGTTAGGTGAGAAGGTGGTGGAGGCCAAGACCGTCAGTAGTTTCAAAGCGTTATATGACAAAAGAGTGCTGGGAAGACGGGACACCACGAGCGTAGCTCTCATCCTGTAACTACACTTGGGTAATTACACTTAGGTAATTACAGTACTGTAAAGACACTGGAGCCATAGCACACGACCTCTGCCTATAGCATCAGCCCCAAGAACTGAGATGTGGGTAGCTGGCGTGAAGGGTCTGGGGCTCCCCCTTCCCCCTCCCGGGGAGGGGGGAGCTGCGCAGCGACGTGTGACGTACACAAGACTCCATACACATGACTGATGTCAAAGTCTGACATTAGCATATCAGCCTGGAATAGCTCCGGGGAGCCGACGGAAACCTAATTTGGTCCCCTAATCATCAAAACAATCTAAAGAAACAAGGAAAATAGTTTGAAATGCCTAGCCTAGCCACCAGACGAGACATAATGTGTGCCAACTATCTGTCACTCTGTACCACTGCTCACCAGACACACCCATACAGATAAAAAATTAACCCAACAGTTAACCTACATAACCCCCGCTTCCCAACCAATCACTCGCAACCTTACCTCACACGGGCTACAAATAACCTCAATATAGACCTCTCTCTACTCCAAAACTCGGAAACCCAACTTACTGTTCCCCCTATTCCACCTTGGCTTTATACAACTCCTAATACATCAATACAACTCGAAGACAACATTCCAAAGTCTGCACCAAACTCGGCCATAGCTTCAGTCTTTGTCTCAACAATGAAAAATTACTACCCAAATACCACAGAGATTTATACAGATGGATCTCGTATCATTATGAACAACGTACCCTCGGTCACTAGTGCTGTATGGATACCGGAATACCATCTCAAGCAGGGATGGCGGTTACCAAACCAACTATCTGTTTTCACAGCTGAATTACATGCCTTATATCAAGCTCTCCAAATAATCACATTACCAATCGGGACATATACAATCTGTAGTGACTCAAAGAGTGCGATTCAAGCAATTACGTACTCTTCAACAACATGCAAGGAGTTTGTTTACCCATGTCTTCAACTTCTTCATGAACATCGATTGAACGGTTATGATACCTCTATCCAATGGGTCCCAGCGCATTGTGGTATTCTCCATAATGAACTAGAAGATCAACTAGCCAAAGCAGTGCACAACACACCTCACATTACCCTTCATCCAATTCCCCATGTTACACATAAAGGAGCCTTCAAAAATACCATCGCCCAAGATTTGCAACGAAATGGAAAACGTCATGCTCACCTTTGTACTATGAGTCCATTTAAAAGAAATGTGAAACTTGGAAACATGTCAGATATAAAAGCAGAGAAGTTGATATAGCGATGACCAGATTAAGGCTGGGACACACCAAAATGGCAGCACACAGCTCTAAGTACAGAACAGACATCAACGAATTCTGCATCCACTGTCAAGTGCCTGAAACAATCGAACACTATCTCCTTCACTGCTTCCGGCATTATAGTGCCAGAGTAAATTTCAAACAAGTACTTATCTCACTTAAAATAGCCTTTACCATCGAGCATATATTAGGAGGCGGTGACCACTCGTTACAAGAAAAATACCAAATAGTCAAAGCACTGGCTAAGTATTTTTAGTTGACCAACAAATTGGGTCACATCTGATCTGCGCCACATTTATACCTGGCGCCACATTTATACCTGGCGCCACCAACAGCTAAACACAGAAAACAACTGCCTCGTCACTGCACCAAGGATCAGCTGACGCCATAAACACAACATACCACCCTACGGTGCGGCAAGTCTCCCTCTAACATGCACCTCTGTTTTAGTCGCCGCTCCTCTGTCTACAGCACAACGCAACAAGCACTTTTGGAACTCTTATCATCCTCAACATAAACACCTCTACCAACATCTGTAATGGTGCAGTCATCGGGAGAACAAACCCTTCATGCAAACTGCACCTACTATCAAGAAGAAGAAGAAGAGTTTGAAATATGTAAAAAAAAAAAAGAAGAAAAAAAAAAATTCAAAGTCCCAAGTTCTGCCAGTTATGACTGATTTATTAGTTGACCAATATAATTCTTTCTTCACATAGTTATGGAAGGGTATGCATTCTCTGGGATGTAGAGGTTACAACAAAATCAGATAATAAACAAAGAAGAAAAAAAAATCACCCCTAAAAAAAAAAATTGTGGAGATTGGTGAAAGTACAGTAACAGGTATTACCACTGGACAATGTATTTGTATGATATATAACAAAATAGAACATAATAACATACTTACTTATTATTATTTGTGTTATTATGTATTACTCAGCAATGCTATAAAGGCACCAGCTGTATATCCACTTTGTGGACACTTCTAACTACAGTATTATTCTTCTTCTTTGTGCATCTGACAGGTGCTTGCATCTCCTTATTACTGCATTATCCCTCAGTTCTAGTTAAAAGGAAATGTTCTCCTTATCAAAACATTTTTCTTTAAAAAAAAAATTGTCTAAAATCCATTTTTGAAAATTTTGGGATGAAACTTTCACGACTCTGAAGTCAATAAGTTGGAGATTTGTTTAACATATAATATTAATTTTCATATAATTCAAATATATTTCACCCAGCCCCAGCTTATACCCCTATGTACAGCCCAGGCTGTAGCAGTGTAAGGGTTAAAAATAAGCTATGGGTGATTGAACTTTGTGAAAATGGGTGTTCTGTTAAGAGTGCTATGAAGGATGTTAGTATAGGCATGAGTACGGTCTGTGATATAAGGGAATGCAAAGTTCATGTACATAATTTTAGTGTTGTGTTAGGTGAGGTTAGGTAAATAACACTGAAACCTTTCATCAATTAAGCAGATGAACTCCAACTAGGTAAGATGAAATTTCTGTTGTCACTAAATTCTTTCAATCTTTCTCTAACCATGTAATGTGTGTGTGTGGACATATGAATTATGTTAGTTGTGGCACAAAAATTACAAATGTGTTTATTTTTGGACTTTCCTGGTAAGAATTCCTGCTTATTTGGACGTTCAGCTTATCCAGTGAGAGATATTTCTCATATAATCCAGATAAATGAGAGCAGTCGGTAAATGCCACTGCTTTTTGTGCCTCTGTGAGTGGGGGGGGGCAGATTCTGGCACTGGTCCCAGGTAGACCTATAGAACTCTGCAGCTGATGCATTCTAGTAGGTGGTACACTATCAGGAATAGTAGCTTCAGAAAACCACTGGGGCTCGCCCAGAAATTGATGTTTCATTACATTCAACACTATTCCCCAGGGTGGTCAGTTTTGCCTTTGTATTGTCCTATTAAACAAAAAAATGAGTGGTTAAGAGGTAGATCCCTGGTGCTAGAGCTTGTTCCTGCACACACACACACAGATATGCAAGTGTGTACATATTTAAATGTCTAATGCATACTAACCATAAAAACCATTTTGCAGATCTTCTAAAATTGATCAAGAATGATCTCCGCAAAGTTAAACAGCAAAGGTGTCAGTCCAGAGACTTGCACGACTCTGTTAGCCATGATGAAACTTCTGCCATACCAAGCAAATTAAATATAAGGATGCCATTATCAGATACTTCTACACCAATTCCTCCTGAACAACAAATGCCATCTACTTGGAAGTCTTCAGTCAGGTACAGTACAGAGGGTAATGAATCTATGCATGGGTGTAATACCATATGGTATTTGATATTGAAGCAATTTGTTATTAAACTGATGATATTTAATGTAATTTTCTTGACCATTATTATACACTATAATATCTTGGATTTGTATGTTCAAATAGGTACTGAAGCTGTGTTCAAGACTGTATGCAAATAGAGAATACTGAATGTTAGTATTTAGTGCTGGTAGAGAAGTTTTAAATAATTTTTGTGTCCATTCACTGTATATGAAGACAAACGCTGAAAGAATTTGAGGCGTTCAGAAATATTGTGCTATTGGTTGTCTTTGCGAATAAGTCCTGGGCTGTTATTTGGGCATGGGGGTCAGACTTCCATCACTACCAAAATCCTCCTTGGCCGTCTCCGTTTCAATACACTCACTAACTTCATCAGTGTCGGTATCAACAACACATTCCTCACTAGATAACTCCGACAAATCGTCAAATACAGCCTGAAACTTAGAGGGTGTTAGTCTCACTCGCTTGTTCTTCTCTTGTACACTACTTAGCTTCTCCTTTTCACGCCTTTCTTTCATATATCTCTTCTTGGAATGGCTCTGTTCATGATCACTATCCATCGTGGAGTTAGCGCAGATAGTTTCTAAAGCCGCAGTAAGAAATATAGCCACGGAAAATAGCCGAAATGTTCACACGTTGGAGACGCGAGGGGAGGTGACACCGGTCACAACAGTGGAGCAAAAACACTGGGCTTACAGCGTGTGCTGCGCCGCCTGGGTACCACGAGGCCTAACAAGGAAAACGGGAAGACGTTGGCGTGCAGTTTAAAACCGGTCTCCCCAAAATTGGATAAAACCGGGATTTTTGGCAAATATTTTAATGAACGACGCAATGCTGCATCATTACCGGAAGTCCGTCTACTAAAAAAACAACGCAGTGCTGCGTCGTTACCGAGCGAAAGTGTTACGTACCCATGTTCTTTTCCTTCTCCATTGGTAGTTACCTTCTGGGAGCCACAAGGAATTCGCACAGAAAACCAGTATTGAATGTAATTAAAACCAATTTCTGGCTGAGCTCCAGTGGTTCCCTGACACCCTTGCTCCCTCCAGGTCATCGAGGGTTTTGCATCATAATGTTGGAGTTGGCGGCTGACTGCAGCCTACCTTCCCCCCCTCCCTCCTGCAAAATGAGTGAAGAGGTGGGGCAAACAAGTTGATGGTAGTTTCATAAACTTTCGATCCTCTGTTTACATTGTTGGAGGAGTTCTACAATTGTTTCTTGAGGCTGCGGTCACATTTAATGCCAGCAGTGGTTTTTGTTTAACCAACTGCCTTTCTTGGTGGGTGCCTTTCTCGGTGATGGGATAAACAAATAACAATATAAAAATACCACCGTTCCCCGTGCCTCTGTGAGGGGGCAGGGTACCAGGTTCTGGCTCTTGCCCCTGGTAGGCCATAGAACATTGCAACTGATGGGACCTGGTACTATGGCACACTATCAGAAATAGTTAGCTGCAGGGAGCCATTGGGGCTTGCCCAGAAATTGGAGTTTCATTACATTCAAAGCTGGGTTTTTTCTCCTTTGTTGTTAGCTAGCTTCAGAAAACCACAAGCTCTCCCAGAAACCACCTTTGATATAATGGAAAAAAACTTTTTTGCATCGGCCTTCTTGTTGCTTGGAGCGACCTGCGGGCTGCTCCAAGCAACAGACTAGTGGACCAAGCTCTCACAAGTCAAGCCTAGCCTCGGGCCAGGCTTGGGGAGTAGAAGAACTCCCGGAATCCCATCAAGCAAGTTCCCCCTTCTACTTGCCTTCCTACTAGGTACATCAGTTCGTGGTTCTTCAGCTTCGAACTGAAGCAGTTGCCGGTCTAGAAACTGGGAGCTCTGGAACACTACCTTTTGGTAGTGTTCCAGAGCTGAACACACTCAACAGTTTTGCTCAACACACAAAGTGGTGTTTCATACCCAGTTTTGAACGAACCATTTAGTTTAGCGTGATTCTTTTGTGGTGTCTGTTGGTCGTTTCAGTGCTACATTTTATAAGCCATGTAGTTGTCTATATTGTCTCGGCCCATCCTCAACAAAGATAAAATGCTTGTTAATCCAACTACCAAACCCCCTGGTTGAATGAAAAATGGTTTACATTCGACTCACAACTGATGACGTTTGAACATTCCTCAAACAATGCTTCACTGATGACCTCTATTCGAACCACAATGCTTGAAATGCTTCACCCATGTACTTCAAATACAAATAATCTCTTGGAGATTATTTGCATTTGAAAACACCTAACCAAACCTATAGCTAACTATACATAGTTAGCTATAGGTTAATATATAATAACATATAAATGAGAACAAACCACAATTCACAAATGTTAAAATTGATCAATGCATCTTTGGGGGACAGCCACAGCTTGAATAAGCCCAGCTTGAGGATGGGTTGATTGGCTGGCTATTTTCCAGTTGCTTTTCCAGTGAGGGTGATCGTATCAATCCCCTGTCCCTGTGCCTCTTAAAGGGTGCCAGGTGACTTAGTTCCCCCATTACCATCTCGGTGAGTGTCACAATAAATGTGTGTGGTTATCACTCGGAATGTTCGGTAATATGCTATATTATATATACATGTATGCATGCATGCATGCACGCAATTGACGATCAGTCTGGTGTTGACAAAGGCTTTAACAGGCCGAAACGTTCACTTCCTTTCAAAATTCTCTGTGGATTTCTGCGCGCACACACACACACACATATATACATATACATACATACATATTGTGTGTGTGTGTGAACACGTACTGAACAGAATGAGAATTGATGGACCTACCTCATATCTTTGTGTATTTATACCTCAATAAACTTGTTTCATTTAAATTTCAACTTGATCTCGGTGAGAGCTTCAGGGTTGCACCTAGAAAGGGGTATTTCAATGCATTTTTTTATATATACTCTATGTATATAATATTGCAATGCATTTATTTTTCTCTGTATTTATACCATGTATTCCATGCTTCTATTTATAAGTGTTATATGAAAACCAGCCATTGCTAATTATAAAAATTGGTTACAAGTCTATATAATTGCATGATATGATGATCTAGTACCTTTGATTAAAAGTACAAATTTGCAGTTCAAGAAACTGGGGATAGTGATGTGGCAACCCAACCACTGCATGGTGTAGACCTGTAGTTGAGCGAGAGGAAGTGCTCTGTGCGATGAGGACATTGCAAGAGCACATGTTAATTACAAAGAGGAAGGGATTATGTGAATACAAAGTGAAGGGGAAAGTGAGGCAAGAAAACAGAAGCATGATTTGAATAAAAGGTATGTGAAAAGTTTAAATCATAAGAATGAGAGTGAATGAAGTGCTTGCAAGAAAAACTAAATGAAATTTGTCAGTAAGTATTTAAATTATTTTGGAAAGAAGAAAGTGCAAGAAGGAGACTTAACAAAACATTTAAAGGGGATATTTAAGAAAAGTGTGGGAGAATGTCAAGATATATTGGGAGAATGGTGGGAAAAATATATTAGAATTTAAATGAGGAATATTCTTTGTATATCTGGTGAGTGGAAGTAATGAAAGCAGAGGACATGATTGGTTTTACTAGCGTGAGTGTGTGACTTGCAAATGATATTATCTACATCATTTGGGACCAAAGAGCCAAAGCTCAACCCCCAGAAGCACAATTAGGCAAGTACATCTTATGGTTTCCTGAGTGAGTGAGTGAGCTGTAGGAAGATTTTTGGTGGTGGGGTCATTGTGTTAATTACCACCACACTAAGAGCTGTTTCCATGCCATCACCTTGGATTTTTTTGTTTCACTGATTAGTTTACACAATTTAGTGTTTTTGCTGTACAAGTCAATTCATGTACACACAGTGTAATTGACCAATACAGTTATTGAGTATTATATTACTTGCCTACAATGTAATATATACATCTATATCGCCCAAATCTGTTAATGGTTTAGTGAAAAGAAGGGTCTTGCAACCCACTCATCTGCTGGCCTTCTATCTGGGAATGTCATCCAGGTATGGTTTCAAATGCTTGTGGAAAATACTTAGTAGTAATTTGATGATAAGTGCAGACCTGTAGTACATGATAAACTCATTGAGTATTGAGCACAATTTACAAAATAGTAAAACAAATTCTTGGGTCTGTGTGAACTCCACTACATCCATATCTTTAGTATAGAAACTAGGCATTTATAACAATGTCTTATGACAATAACTGCAGTGGCCCAGTTAATAAACAAATGACAATGACCACATATTGAGGGTTAACCTGCACTAATCCTCATGTTGATTGACTTGATTTTGTGCTGAATTTGTGGCTGAATGGTGGAGGGTTAATTAATTAATGTCAAAATTGGTTGTTTTGTCAAGTAAAGAATAAGGAAAACTTTTGGACTATTGATGGTTACTGGAACCTAACACTATTTTCCTATATACCTTTAAGTTTGATTGGTCCAGTTTTTGTGGGAATGTACAAATGCTCTGCACAAATTGTGGCATGAGCATAGGAAAATATTGATGATTTGAGTTGTGGAAATCGATGATTTGCAGAACATTTGTGTTGAAAGAATATTGTAAGTTTCTAGTGTACAAGAACAGGCAAATTGATGTTGAATGTACATAATTTTAGTTAAAATTTACAATAACTAAATATAATTCATTCAATTAAATAGTCGAACAAATGGATTGATAGATTGTTTAGGAGAATATTTGATATAAATTTTAGGGTTGGAGCATTGAAGGGTGACAAAGATGTTCAGATATGGTTATCGTGTTTGAAGAATCTGGGATTGAGTGTTGGTAGGACGAAAAGAGCAGTAGAAAGGCAAAGCTAATTTGAAGCAATTTATGAAAAACTGTGAATGTCTGTATAGGATAAAACTAATGGGCACCAAATGCCCAATCTTGTAAAGCATTGCAATGCAGCTGAAGTTTGATAGTGGTAGCTCTCAAAGATGATTAATTTGGTGGTGGAAGATATGATAAAATGACGAGTGTAATTGTGAATATCGATAGCCTTCATTTCCTAATTGTCTTCTGGCTAAACCTCCTGATGGAGAAGATATAGCCATGTTACCTAAGGTTTGCTCATCCAGTAGATTAACCTAATACAAAAACCTACATCACTTTCAGTAAAAGACTAAATGTGCTGGTCCCATGCATGAGGCGGATTATTTGGTGCATCTATACTTAACCCTTTCATGGGTGCGGCAAACGAAAAAAAAAACTTGCCCCCTGTGCACGCAGCATTTCGGGCGATCGAGCAGCAACGCTGAAAAGTGTATACTCGTTTCACTGTTCTGACCTTAATTTTCGATGTAAGTATTTCATTTTTGTAGCAATGTGTTAACAATAAAATGTTCTAGAAGAACATAAGTATAAAATGTCACCAAAGCATGAGTTAGACCGGCACCAAATAAAAAACTACGTCGATCACTAGCCGTGAGCACCAAACAGTGATTTTTTTGGGATAGTACACCTTGAAAGAGAGTCGGCCACGCCATGCCATCGCCTATTGGGGAGAATGGGAATTTCATAGCGCGCATTTTGAAACTATTCCCAAGTCGATTGGATAAAAAATGGATTTTATAGAAATATTTTTTCTCATGACGCTTGAGCGAGTCTCTTACGTGGACTCGAGAGAAAAATTGGTGCCGCTCTCAAGCGACATGAACTCGTGGAAGTGTTAATAACATAAAAATCTGAGTGCAATACAGGCATGATGAACTTCACATGACTTGCAAATGTAATATTTTATGTAGTGAGTGGAGTTGTAGTATATTAGAGGAGTGAAGTGGAGGTATGAGAGGAAACATATACAAAGAATGTTAACACAGAAGGATGTACAGAAACAGTGCCCAAGCTGTTATAAATTTTTCTGCATAAGGTCCTTGATTATGGAAAAGTATTAAATATGTTAAATTTATATTATAAATTAACCATATTTCATGTTTTCATTGACTTTTGTTTATAACCATCCTTTTCAGGCCATTTGGGAGTTCTCTGTCTCAGTCAAGAAATAATGCAAATGAAGATGCTGAAGAAAGTGGATATTCTGACTT
This sequence comes from Procambarus virginalis, assembly GCA_020271785.1. NCBI lineage: Eukaryota > Metazoa > Arthropoda > Malacostraca > Decapoda > Cambaridae > Procambarus > Procambarus virginalis. Next base: position 18,296,880 of record WNGS01167840.1, on the reverse strand, counting down.
TGATAGTAGAGCATCAGCTACATCTGTATCAGAAAGAGAGAAGAGTGACTCTTCTTCAGCCATGTATTCTCCGAGTGATAGTACTACAGGAGCCAGAATGTCCAAGGAAAAGATTAAATCGTATTCTGGTCTACTACAAAAAATATAATTGAAAATAGAGGTAGAACATTCAGACACACACATGTTGATACACACAGGATGCCAACAGGGCCAGTTGTAGATTCACAAGTCACATTGCAAAGACCAACAAATGATCAATCAAGAGGACAATCAAATGGGAATAAAGTGAACCAGGATCTTAGAAAGCAAAAGGTTGCTGGGATGGCAAAACATAAAGGTAAGTTTACACTGATAAGGTCCTGTAAACATTTTAGTACCTTTTTTATTTTTAGGGTGCAATATTAGGCAAAATTCGGAGAACATCTTTGTCTTCACTTGAAATTTGAGAGATGCACACTGTTAAAATGTATTGGAGGTGTCTGGTGAAATTGGACAGTGTAGCCTACTGTTGGCCATGCTGGTTTTAGAACAAATTCAAATCTCCATAAAGGGGGCCAAGACTGAACTGATATCCATTTAACATTATCATTATCAATTTTCCATTCTTGAAACTGACCCTTGTACTAAAATAACTGTGTTGGTATCTCTCGGTTCTTCTTTAGATCTGGTTTGGCATATGATCTGAGTCCATAAAAGCATGTGTTTCCCTATTTTATAATATTCCACAATAATTTTACTTCCTGGTATTCCGAGTGGTATTTCGACAGAAGAGAAGTATTTACAGCATTAGCCAGATGCACTTATTGTTTGCAAATCCTTATTACTTTTTACAGTTATTACTTAATGTTATCATCTGCTCCATCTTGCTCAGTTCATCCACATTTAAACAAATTTGTTCCATGTCTTCACTAAGTATCAATACCCCTTTTTTCCTTGTCTGAATGCAGAACACAGCTGTAATTATAAAACAATGTGGCGCTAAACGATTTTCCCAGGTAAAAAGTAGATAGCCTAGCCTAGTAGATAAAATGTTAAAGCCTAGTAGATAAAATAATCTAAAAGCTAAAAAGCCATTGCACCGATGTGTTTGGAAAATGTGTTCAAAAGAAAAATACATCAAGATCAATGATTGACATTGCTGCAACAGTTATAAACTATAATGTCAGATATGTGAAAAGATGGCTTCACACCACTTGGTCTCACTCATTGAAAATACAATACTGTACTATAAGAATCCTCACTGCTAAGTACCGTGAAATGATGCATCCAAGTAGACCAGCTTAAGAAAAGCAGTTCAAGAGGAAGCAGACCTTAACTTATTAATTAATTAAGTTTTTTAACTTATCAACTTATATTCTTTTGGCTCTCAACCTCGGGAGAAGCCTTCACCTACATGCCAACAACTTGAATCTCGCAAAAGTATCACACATTCCCAATTTTCCAAGTGTCATTCTATGGTACTTGTTTATACCTATATTCTTGACAAGTTTGTATTCAACAGGTCTTCCTTTTATTGAACACATTTGAAGTCATCATCATTTACATTTATTGCATGCCCATTATATAATTATCAAGGCTCATTTTTTATTATTGCCATTCAGAACACCCACATACTCATATATTCATATAATCAAAGTACTGTACCAGTACATTACTGTACTGCATTCCATATTTTTTTCTGCAATGTGGATAGTATATTGTCTGAAGACTTATTCAATAAATTAGTAAAATTTTGTTCTTTTCAGATGGCTTGCCAGAGTACCCTAGTCGGCCTGATCCAGTTACTTTATATCATTTCTACAAGGCACATTGGGACAAGTTCAAAGCTCCTGGAGAAGATCCTCGATCAAAACTTCGATGGTCTGTGCGTACAAAGCTGTTTTATTCAAAATAAACCTCATTTATTCCAGGGTGTGAAAGTTCCTTTTTAATAAATTTCCCAAGTTTTAAAAGTTTAGCTTCATACTGACTGAAGAGGAAATATTTCAATATTCCTAATTTTTAAATTACTTAATACAGTATTCCTTTGAGTATGGGAGCAAGTCTGTTGCAACACAAACATTTTTATTTGTAAAGCAAGCATAATCTGTTTGAGTACAACATATATATATATATGCTCATTTTAATCTTTAATCAGATAGTAATACATGAAATATATTTTGACTAACAACAAATTATTATATAATATATAATAATTTTTTGAACAAAATTATAGTACTGTACTGTGATACAATTAATAGGAATAGCAAATCATGTTGTTAATTTTTAAATGTTATCATTTAATGCCATTATTTTTAAGTAAAGATGATTTATTATCCATAAATATATGTATACTGTAATGGGAAAGAACAGATGATTTAGAAATAATGTGAGTTTATATAAGGTTCTCAACCCCAAGTTAAGGACATAGAAACATTTTTAGCTACAGTTGACTTTTGGATGTACATGTGAATGCATTTCCCGATACCTCGCATTTAAATGGTCTGTCTAGTACTTTATTAAACATCTTAAAGGGGAAACATTCCAGGACAAAGATTATAATTATTATAAATAAAGTTAACGCTACCATACCATCACCACGATTATTACTCCTCATTCCTACTAAAGTGGTTTCATAACAAAGTGGCAATGATCCAGATGGCTACAGTGCTCAAGTAGACTCATCACTTTCGGAGAAAGTTGATGTCTTCAGCAGCAGTGGGCGGTACCCTCTGCCAGCATTTCTGTAGAAAAAAAGAACCCTATTTGATTTTTTACTAGCTCTGTGGCAAGTGGAAAAAATTGTTGCAAGCTACTAATGGTTGGAAAATTACCTAATATTATCAATTTATGTACCAAGTTTTGCAGCATAACACTAAATGAACTACAACAAATGTGTAGACAGTAAATTCACGACATAAAAAGTTTTTATATTTTGTTACCTAATAATAACTGGTTACTCATCAAATACCTTGGAAATATTTCTAAGACAACATAATTACTAAAATGTTACTATCAATAACTTGAATATTTCTTCAATATGAGTACATCAATGTTGTGATTCCTTGACCTATAACAGTAAAACTTGTGTAGTTGATCCCCCAGAGACTTGCATTAGTACTATTGTATTTCCATGGCTTCAGGTTTCCTCACAAATGCTGTATAGAAATCATTAACAAAAATAAAGGCTTTTTAAAAAACTGTATAGTTGCTTGTACTATACTATAAGGCTACAATTCACCCGACTGGCCTGTTGATGCCAGACATTTTCATGTTCACTGTGTAACAGTGTAATAATCAAAAGCATTATTAATATTTTAAAGAGGCTTAGCTGTACTATTAGTAATTCTATTCTTATTCATTATACAATACACTTAAATGTCATCGGTATAAGTAGCCAATTAGTCGTTGCTGTCTATCCAAGGAAATACTTGGATAGACAATTCCTTAATGTTTTAATTTGAACTACTGACTGAAAAAATGCTGTAAATTATAAAAATAAATTCGTTAATGTGTTCATTTTGTATTAAACTGAATTTGAATTAAGATTATTATACAATAATATTTCTCCTAATATTATAATGTACATATACAGGCCTACTGCACAACTTTACTTTGAGAAAATGAATTTGCAGTTGTAGATAAAATTTGCAATACTATAGATAACCGTACATAAAAAGTGAAATCTAATGAGCAACAACAATTAATGAACCGACTTGTAAATAAAACTACCAACACTAAGTAGCCTCGTCAAATACTCTTACTTTTAATGCAATTTAACTTTAATGTAGACTACTTTCTTACTGTGACAAGTCTTCTCATTGTCTTCAGGTGGCCATGTAGAAGGTACTTAACTATTTATACTTTGATCATAATGCTGTGAACCCGATTGTAATGCAATGCTCCATCTTGTATCCTTCTCTGGCACACTTAGAATAAAGTACTGTAGCTTCACTGAATCATAAATACTGTAATAAAAATGATTTGCATACTTCTAAGGCTTTCTTCGCCTGTCACTACTACACACTCTGCCTTCATATTTGAGTAACTTTCAGCCTTGTCTTAAAACAGAAGAGACTCCACACATGTGAGTTAAAATGGTACAGAAAAAAAAGCAAATATCAGGGAGGTAGTAAGTATGCCAGAACTTGACCCTGTTGTTAGGTACTCTATTGATTTTTGATAATATTGATTTCTACGTAACAAGGGAGAAAACAATTTAATTTTACATACACAGTCATTTTAGAAGAGCCTCTGGTGGCTCCCTGAAGCCATCTCACTGAGATGGCATCTCCCTACTGCATCACATCAGCCATAGGAGTTGCTTGACCTACTAGAGACCAGAGCAAGAATTTGGCCCCACTCACATAGCCATGGGGAACTGGGGATTGTTACAATCACCCACACAGTGAAAGCATCCAGAAAGTAAGCAAAGCAATACAAACAACTCCACAGAAACTGAAGCACTGAAACAGGTAAGTGACTCTGCTAACAATTCATTCGAACCCAAATGATTTGTTCGGAACTATAAGAAGTTCGTTCAAAGCGAGTATAAGTAATATTGCAGGAGTAACCAAGGACATCTTCAAGAGAAAACTAGATAGCTTTCTTCAAGAAGTGCTGGACCAACTGGGCTGTGGTGGATATGTTCTCGCCTAGTTGAGCTCTGGCTCTTTGGTCCCGCCTCTCAACTGTCATACATATTCCTGAGCCTACTGGGCTCTATCATAGCTACATTTGAAACTGTGTATGGAGTCTGCCTCCACCTCATCACTTCCTAATGCATTCCCTCTGTTAACTACTACACTGAAAAATTTCTTCCTAACATTTCTGTGGCTCATTTGGGTACTCGGTTTCCACCTGTGGTTTGTATACCACCCGTGTTAAATGGTACAATGGGGCCTCGATTTACGATGGTAATCCATTCCCAGGGATGGATCGTAAGTCGAAGCGATTTTTCCCATAAAAATAAAGGGAATTGAATTAAATCCGTTCCCCACCCTCCAAAATATTAACTTACAAATACATTTTATACTGAATACAATTTTTTTTCTCTAACTACAATACAGTACATATGTTTATTTTACCTTTATGGAGAACTTTTGATTGCATATGGAAGATGGTGAGGAGGGGGAGGAGAGGTGTTACTGTTTGGAAGGGGAGCCTCCTTCCATTATAACATCAGGCAGTGAGGACTTCTCTGGGGTAAACACACTGGCACATTTTGCCTGCATACCACTAGGACCTGCTTCTGGCTCACTGCTTTATTTTCTCACTAGAAATTGTTCCATAGAAGATTGTTTTTCCCCTTCTTTCCAACACTTGTCTGTAGTGAGGCATCACATTGTCATTAAAAAGATCAATGCAACGGGCTGTTACAGCTTTATCTGGGTGATTCTTTTCAGCAAAACTTTGCAGTCCTTCCCATACTGCACACATTTTCTTAATTAATGAGTAAGGGACATCCTCTAATGCCACCACCACCTCATCTGAAGATTTATTGTACTGCCTAGCTAGTTCAACAACACTAGTACCATTTTCATGTTTACATATGACCTCTTGTTTTTCCTCTATGGTCATTCTTGCATGTCTTTTCATATGTTGAAAATTCTGCCACTTACCACTGACTTTCTTGGGACCCATGGCATGATATATAATAATCAGTTTTATATTCAAAAACCAAAAAATCACGATAAAAACGGAATTTCTTTTAGGCGTGATCGTCACTAAGCGGGCAGCTCTAGTAAACCGAGGCAGGTTGGCCCACGTGACCAGGAACTGCACGCTCAGTCGACCCAAACGTGTACCAACAAATATCGTTAGTCGACAACACTACCGTAAGTCGTCGCATTTTTCGATCAAATTTACATTGTAACTCGAAATTATTGTAAATCGGGGCAATCGTAAGTCGAAGTGCCACTGTATATCCTTATCTACCTTGTCAATTCCTCTGAGAATTTTGTAGCTAGTGATCATGTTTCCCCTTACTCTTCTGTCTTCCAGTGTCGTGAGGTGCATTTCACGCAGCCTTTCCTTGTAACTCATGCCTCTTAGTTCTGGGACTAGCCTAGTGGCATACCTCTGAATTTTTTCCAGCTAAGTATTCACCTAATTGTATTCAAACTAGTTGAGCTTTGGGTCTTTCGGCCCACCTCTCAACTGTCAAATAATTTTTTTTCACACACCACACACACACACACACACAGTGTGCCAGGCTATTGGAGTAGAAAAATTCCCAGAACCCCATCAAGCAGGTAACAAGCATTGCCCCTGCACTGACAGAGTAACTTCTCTGGTGTGTTTGGGAGTTTGCCCAAGAGGCCAGGCCACCCGGTGCAGAGCCATGTCCATGGCAATGCAGGATTTTCTATTCTCTGTGGGACCCCATTGTTGGGGATGTTTGGGGGTATTTTTGTTTTGAGGTTCTCCTAGAGCGTTGCATGCTTGTTCATACAGGATGCCACTGATGCTGTTTTGTGGCTGTGTTTGTCCTGTAGGCTGCATTTGGTGGCATCAGCAAGCATCTCCAGGGCCTGGATGTTATGGTTGGCCACTCTTTCAGGCCTTGGTAACTACGCTGCAGGTTTGTGGCACAGCTTATTGACTCATCGAGCCACACTATTTGCAAGTTTGAAGGGGTGCTTGTTGGCATTGATACTGTACGTGCCAACGAATATTCTTTGTTTGCTATGCTAACAGCTGGGTTGCTGACACCTGACAAAGAGCGTAGGTGGGGGCAACAAATTTCATGAATTTTCTATCATGACTTTTTTTGGGGAAGTTCTTTTGGTGGTTTTGAGGCTGCAGTCTCACTTATAACCAGCAATAGTCTGTTTTGTTTTACTGACTTTCTTCATGCCTTCCCTGGTGGTGGCAGACATAATAAATTCAAAGAAATTTGATCATAAGTGCCTCTGCTCCCTGTGCCTATCTAGAGGGGGGGCCAGATTCTGGCTCATGATCCCTGGTAGGCCTAAAAGAACTCTGATGGCACCTAGTAGTTTGGCAATATTGTATATCAGTATAGTAGCTTCATGGAGCCAAAGGGCTCGCCCAGAAATTGGCATTTCATTAAATACTGTTTTTATTTAGTACGTATATATATAATATTACCCTTATTAATTTTAATACTAATCTAATAATAGCAATCATATTTTTTTAATTAATAAATTCCAATTTATTATACCTTAATAAATGTACATTATATGTACATTACAACAAATAATCAGAACCATGTACTTCTCTGGAAAGAGTTACGAGAATATGCATTAGTGTGAAAAATACACCCTGTGGTGCCACTGTCACCTATTGGGAAGGAGCTGTTGAAATCTAGCTCACCTGGGAGTGGCACATTAGTCTGCTTCAGAGCAGCTGTTAGGCTCTGGGTCACCTTGTGGCAGTACTGTTACCTGCAAGGGAAGTGTTGGATTCTGGCTCACCTAGAGGCAACTGGAACACGATATTGTCGCCAGCTGGGGAAATAGCTGTCGGTCTCTGGCTCGGTGGAAAGAGACTCCCAGCCACGTGATGACCACGACCCTCCACTGCTGTTCTGACGTGACATGCTTGATGTGTTTGCCCCAGACAAACTACCATTTTCCATTTTCATTGGCTGAAAATCTAGAATTACACCAAATCAACTATTTTTATATTGCGAATTATATATATATATATATATATATATATATATATATATATATATATATATATATATATATATATATATATATATATATATATAATACACACACACACACACACACACACACACACACACACACACACACACAATCAATAGGGAAGATTTCCTGAGACCTGAACTTTAAGAACAAGAGGTCATAGATTTAAACTAGCTAAACACAGATGCCGAAGAAATATAAGAAAATTTACTTTCGCAAACAGAGTGGTAGACGGTTGGAACAAGTTAGGGGAGAAGGTGGTGGAGGCCAAGACCGTCAGTAGTTTCAAAGCGTTATATGACAAAGAGTGCTGGGAAGACGGGACACCACGAGCGTAGCTCTCATCCTGTAACTACACTTAGGTAATTACACACACACAGTGGTACCTCGAATAACGATCGCCTCAAATGGCGAACATTTTGGGTAACGACCAACCCAGTCGCCAACAATTCGTCTCATATATGACCGCTCGTTTGAATAACGACGATACCGCATGGTGGGGTCGCGCTGCCTCTTGAATATTCTCAGACGCCTCCGACGATGCAAATAAATTATGTTGATTTTGTTTAAAGATGCTAATGATGCTGGGATATAAAGGGGTGACTGCTGAGATGTTGCAAAGCATTGACTTTTTTGTATAAAAAAGAAATGAAATATTTTGAAATGCAACAAATGTCAAAAAGGTTCGTTCAGTGTTCGGCAGGTAGGCTGCTCCATGTTTCTTAAATAAAAAAAAACTAAAATAAAAAAAATGAAAAACAAAACAAATGTCAAAAAGGTTGTTTGGGGGTTGGCAGGTAGGCTGCTCCATGTTTCTTAAATAAAAAAAAAAAAAAAAAACGGTTGAAACAATTTGAAAAACAGACAAATGCCATAAAGGTTTGTTCAGTGTTTGTTGGGTAGGCTGCTCCATTATTGAGACATAAATGAAAAATACAAAACAAATGGAACACATTTGAAACAAAGAAAGATTGCTATAATGGAGCAGCCTACCCGACAAACACTGAACAAACCTTTATGGCATTTGAACGTTTTTTAAATTGTTTCAACGGTTTATTTTATTTTTCATTTTTTTCGTGAAGAAACATGGAGCAGCCTACCTACCGACCACTGAAAGAACCTTTTTGACATTTTTCTGTTTTTTCCAATTTTTTATTTTTTTTATTTTCGTTTTTTATTTAAGAAATATGGAGCAGCCTACCTGCCGAACACTGAACGAACCTTTTGCTATATGACAAATTCAAAAAAATATTGAACAAATTTGAAGAAAGAAAAATGTCATAAAGGTTTGTTCAGTGTATGTAAGGTAGGCTGCTCCATTATTTAAAACATCGACTATCATATTGATGTTTTCGGTGGTAGAATGGATTAATTTGATTTCCATTATTGTCAATGGGGACATTCGTTTTGTATGACATCCGTTTCACATGATGATCACTGCGCCGGAACGGATTAAATTCGGTATTTGAGGTTCCACTTTCTCTCTTTCTCTCTCTCTCTTAATTGTGCATCGAGAATGAACCGACTATACCAGAACCCTTTATATAGTATAATGTCAAGGAACGTAGTGCTACTGTGCATTCAGTATGAATTCTAAGCCGAAACTTGTTGGTGAGCCGAGTGACATCACCGATGACTGCAATTCTTTAAACAGGCTCGAGTTGGCTGCAAACTAAACAGTAAAGTACAGATGCAAGAGGCCATATAAAGACAACAAAATTCTGTCACATACACAGTTAACATGCATATACTGTAATTATTTTTGTTTGCCACCGTATAATTAAAAAACATTAAATAGTATGAGTGCAAGAGTGAAAGTGATGAGAAGTGATGCTATGTTTGTGTAGTATGCTTATGTGAATAAATTGGTGCTTGGGTTTATGGGCATGCATCAGTATGATTAAACATGTATGAGGATGTGTGTACCTTACCTTACCTTGTATGGCAAAGATGTGTCACAGTGCAGTTGTTATAACAATTTACATGGTACATGAAGCATCTNCTGATGGCCCTGCTGATAATATGGAAATCTGTGAAAGTGTAAATACAAGGTTATCAGTATTAGTCATCTCGCCTATCAAATAGCAAGCGAGTTAGTGCAAGGGATAAGCATGGTTATGCAAAAGCGTAAGATTAGCCAAGCACAGGAAATAATTGCCGAGCAGATTGCTGCAATTAGAAATATTGATTGCCAAAACCTGTTGGTACCAAGCTCTAGCAAACAGTGCACTAATTACCAAGATTCAATAAACATTGAAGAAATGAAGCTAAAATTCCCACGTATCAAAGCGCCAAGAAAAAATACAAATCCTAACCCTTGTGTCACAAAGCTGGTCTATCAAAAAGACAATGGAGCAAGTCAAGTTTCAGAATACATGGTTTGGCGAAGCTAGGAATCTGAAAAAAGAACAGGGAATACTAGCAATTCCTAAGAAAATGCAGGGCAAGTCAGTTCCTGGGGAAGTGAAAGAAAGGTAGTACAGTTTTTTGAGGGTGAAGAATTTAGTCGAATGTGTCCCGGAAAGAATGGAAAGTAAAAGTGTCATTATCAGTGCACAAAGAAGATGAAGAATCATAATTTGATTTTTTCGATATCGCACCAAGGTATGTCATTTTCAGAGTCCTCTGGCTGAACTAGGAATTCAGATCCCAACCTAAATAAAAGCTACTCTTGTACAGAAAAATCTTCTCTATCCAATGGCGTCATTCAAAACCAAATTGGAAATGACACATACCGAGATATTTTGCCTTGAAAGTTCGCTAGTTTTGCACAAAAAAAATTTTTGGACAACTTTCAAGTGGCCCACCTCTGGACATATGGATACAACAGAGTTGCTACTGCATCACTGCATAATAGTGTGCTTGTTATACATAGTTGCAAAAGATCATGGCGTTTAGACCTTTTGCTGATGAGTAAGTGGTCTCCAAATTGGGGTCCAAATTTCTCCGGACAAAATTTGGCAGTGATTTTAGCATGGATGGATAGCTGAATAGCCACACATACTGTTTTTTCGATTACACTACATTATTCTACACCAAAAGTTGTCCTGGTATGTCAAATTTCTCACTCCTACAGGCAACAGAAGTGATTTAACAAAGGGTCAAAGTTGGTCATTTTTGTGGTATTTGTGCATTAATGGGACGAGAGCCCATTGAATATGGACCTGTTATTTAAGAACCAAAGCAGATTGAGCTCTAATATTTTGCAGTGTAATTTGGGGTCTAGGGCTATCTTACTACAAAATTTCATGGCATTTGGAAAGGGTCGTGTGGGAGCTATAGGTGACTTTTTGGTGATTTGAGATGGAATGACCCTTTTGGCTTTCTTCTTTTGCACCGTCTTCACTATACCACTGCACTAGGAGGCAGAGTCAAGTGCTAGATCTTGCTTCCTGTACAATTATGCAAGCACTAGTGTTTGAATGTAACAGTCGTGTAATATATTTATATCCAAACTTTACCTTCTCTAGGAAGTAAACTAGTACTTTTGATTTCATTACTAATACCTTTTAAATTTGTAATAAGTTACAACATAATAGTGGAATACATTCAAGCATTTATCATTTATTAAGTGCCTTGAAAATATTTACAATTTTTTTTAGATAATTACAACAAATAAAGTACATTATAATCCTAATCTAAAATTTCCAGTAATGCACATGTACATAATACATTAAACATTTAAATTTGTAACTAAAATAATATATTACATACATTTTGATCATTTTTCATGCCCCCGTCCCTCAAAAAAAAAAAAAAAAATTGTATTCCCTCAAGTTAATCGATATTATAATATTTTACACCATGTAGATAACCATAAACTCAAGACTTAATTAACCATATAAAATTAGAACAAGTGCCTAGCTATTACGAAACTACCTATTACACACTAAAACTGTGTACATATTTTAGCACAGCCTGTTTCAATAATTACTTACAACAACTATACAAGCTAGAATAATTTTATATAAATATACACACACCCAGCACATTACCTAGAATTTGTTACATCAAGCCATGAATTGAGTAAAGTACTTTTTATCTTTAATAACTTGACACCAAGAATTAAATTCATTACAGGGATGTGATGGATAATCAAGCAGCACAATATGCTCGAAGTACATATCTAACATTAGTTCTTTATCAGATTAATTATTACAAAAGTCAATACTGCACTGTATTTTTCCCACGGTTATGGATATCAATATTATTTCCATGCCTGTCTGAGTGCCTTTTTCTGAGCCAATTTTCTTGTGATTAGAGCTGCAGCAACTAGTGCCAGAAGAGCTCCACTAATCAAGTAGTGATCAAAGTCATCTTTTAAGACATCAAACATCTTGCTTGGGAACACCCGTGTGTAAAATAAATCTGAAAAAGACAAAATTTCATAAAGTGAACAAAAAATAAATCGTTACAAATTTGATTTTACCATCTTCGATAAAAGTTAGTCTTAGGAGAAATAAGCTAAACACTTGCAAGTTTGCATTAACTTTATAAAAATTAGGATTAACAAATTCTAATAACAAATCCAACCTCATACTGCAGCCAATATGCAGAAATGGACCAGTTCTCAAAAGAGGCCGGGTCCATCAATCAAAGAGATCCAAATTCAGGAGGTGCTGCTGAAGCAAATTTGCACAGGTTGGCAAAGAAGAAATGTAGGAAGATGATCGCCAAGAAATATGATGAAAAGAAAGAAGAAATGGGGGAAAGAAGAGGAGGTGCAGACTTGGACGTCACTAACATCTTCAATTCCAGGTACCTAAACACAATATGGGCCATCTTTAGGGCATCTAACCGATCACATTGCTGTGTACGTCAAACCCTAGTAAACCTACCTAACAAAGTGGCAGCTGCATGAAAGCTACTAAACTGGAAGCAGAATCAGTCAATGCAGAGACCCAGAGGAAACAAACTGCTAAGGACTCGAAGAGTCATAGGTGTCACCAACTCAACAGGCAGCATAGCAGAAGCAGGAAGAATCATCATTGTCTGACAGCAAAGATAATGAGTACCCTTCAAACTAACACATGGAAAGCATGTGGGCTCAACAGAATGAACCAACCATGACAAAGATCCATAAAAGATTTACCAGTGCCAGAAGACGGCTAACCATGCAGGTCACCCAGGTATTGATGCCAAAAGTGTAGCCAAAACAACCAGGCTATAATTGCTGTCCTCAACCTGTCATATAAACAAAACATGCAAACCCCAGCATGCCTCTGCATAATCAACAATGCCCCCAGCCTAGGGTGTCTAAACAGAGGAGACAAGACCCTTGAAGAGCCCTATAAGAGGCTCTTCACCCTGGTGGCATGGCTTCTCAAGGATGAACGTCTGAACACACCAGAGAAGGTATCTCTCTGCCAATACAGGGACAGTGCTAGCAAGCACCCTGGGATAAAACCCATTCAGAGTGCATGCAATCTGAAGCACAACAAAGCCAAGCCCACACATGAAACAAAATACTAAACTTCAAAACAAAGTACAAAGCTAAAAACCTCTGTAAGAACAAGTCCAAGCATGGCCAGCACTTGGCTTGAAGCAGAGGGACTTGCCACGTCCGAGAGACCCAGAACACTACTATCCAAGTGGACATTAGTGAAAAAATGACCAAAGTATGGCTGTGGGGGGGAAGCCAAGCCACCTAGTGCCGATATTTGGTACTACGAGTTTTGTGCTAATTTTGAATGTTTTTCTTGTTCTTGATAAATAATTTGAGGATTGCTTGACAGCTTTGAGGCTTCAGTCTTTGTTAACACTTCAATTGTCTGTAAATTGATTGTAAAGCGATTGCTTAATTGTCTGTAAAGCGAAGCTTTACAGACAATTAAGCTTCGCTTTACATAACTTTTTGAATGCTTTCCCAGTGTAGTTGTGAATGGTCACTTGCTGTGTCCCTCTGAAGGGGCCAGATTTTTTTTGCTTTGGTCTCCTGTAATCCAAACAGAACTCTTGCATCTGATGACGCTTCAGGAACCTGATTGGTCCTTGAAGCAAGAAAGCTTCAGGGACCAACCAAGACTTCCCCCAGAAAACAACAATTTTGTCAAATTAATTACAAATTAACATGAAATGAAGGGATGAAATTAAAATACGAGAGCTCAGATCTATGCAAAATGAAGCAATATACAGTAGCCTAAGTTAAGATAACAGTTATGAAAATGAATACTCTTTCAAAATTATGAAAACCTTAGTTTAGGAAATTCAGATTAAAAGTACAGTATAGCTAATCCACAATATTTTTGGTTGATTAATTAACTTACTAATTAATGATAAATATAAAAACATGAAATTCAAATTAAAGGAAAACGATCATGCATACTCACCTAAACCATAAACAAGAACCAAGCAAGCCGATTCCAGTCCAGTGGGAGAAGTATAAATTCCCGAGATACGAGGGAGAGTATGGTTGTAGGTGATCATCTCGTGTGGTGAAATTCGCAATTCTGGCATGTACGGCATAAGGCCCTCCTCCCGTGGCCCACCAGTCATAGGACGACGGGGATCAAGTAACCATTTTGACATCTGGAGAATATCAAGTTTAATTCAATTGGTCTATACAAAAATTTAAATTTTCACATGAATGACAAACAAGATATAAAAACTAACAATATGATACATGATTAGTAACAGTAGGATACCAATTTTACATTGGGATATTTTCCTGGAGCCAGATTCACGAAGCAGTTACGCAAGTACTTACGAACATATACATCTTTCCTCAATCTTTGACGGCTTTGGTTACATTTATTAAACAATTTACAAGCATGAAAACGTTCCAATGAACTGTTGTTATTATTATTTTAATCTCCTGGTGCGGACAGGAGATTTATGGGTGCAAGAGTATGCCTCCTCAAACACCCGGGGCGTCAAAACAAAAGAAGGAAAAAGGAATGATCAAAACAGGTCCATGGTCATTGGCAAATGACAATTAGAAAGGAAAAGACGGGGGGAGAAAAATGAAACAAAAGGAAAAGAAAAGTTGTCCAGCAAAATTGGTGAGGACAGCAGCAAGAGTATAAGGCCACAAAAGGACAGAGGACTGTCCCATGGAGCATTGCACTACGGCAGCCGCCCACCAAGCCCCCTCACAGCAACAACGAGCCGGACAGGGAGGGGCACATGTATTTAAAAGCAATACTGAAATTTGAAAGCATAGCATAGGCTCCTCACACAATGTTCTCTGTGGTTTTTCAGGTGACTTGTTATTTTTTAAAGCTTTCTCACTTAATTGTAGGGTGTGTGTGGCCTATTTTCACCTATTCCACAGTCCATAACATGACATTTATTCACATTAAATTCCATTTGCCAAATGTTGCTCCATATACTTATTTTGTCCAAGTCTTCTTGAAGGGCATGACAATCATCCAAGTTTCTCATCTTCCCTAGTATCTTAGCATCATCAGCAAATACTGTATGATCATATAGTTCTATATTCCTCGTAGCAGATCATTTATGAAGACACTAAACATTACTGGTGCAAGAACTGAACCTTGTGGTACTTTACATTTCTCCAGTCTGATCATTGCCTCTGATTACTGCCCTCATTTTTGTCAGAAAATTGAAGTCTCCCTGTCTGTTGTTGCAGTTTCCAGAACAACCTCTTGCATTGAACTCTATTGAAAGCCTGCTTTTAGGTTCAGATAAATGCAGTCAACCCAGCCATCTCTGACCTGTAAAATCTCTGTGGCTTTGTCATAGAAACTAAGTAGATTTATTACACAGGATCCTCATGGTTTCACATCATATTTGTCTACTATTATATAATTTCCTTCCAGATGCTCTACCCATTTGGTTTTAATAATTTTTTCAATATTTTGACTTGCACTTAACAATACAGGTCTATAATTCAGAGGGTCTTCCCTGCTGCCACTTTTATATTGGAACTATATTAGCCTTTTTCCATATATCTGCCACGACTTGAAATATGGAAAAAAAAATTCAAGTGACTATGAAATCACTTGAAGTGAAATGCTGAACTCGGTGCATTCTCTCGGAGAGCCGGTCGGCTGAGCGGACAGCACGCTGGACTTGTGATCCTGTGGTCTTGGGTTCGATCCCAGGCGCCGCCGAGAAACATTGGGCAGAGTTTCTTTCACCCTATGCCCCTGTTACCTAACAGTAAAATAGGTACCTGGGTGTTAGTCAGCTGTCACGGGCTGCTTCCTGGGGGGTGGAGGCCTGGTCGAGGACCGGGCCGCGGGGACACTAAAAAGCCCCGAAATCATCTCAAGATAACCTCAAGATAACCATGGTGAAACTCCATCTAGGGAAATTGCTTTGTTCCTACTTAGCTCCTTAAGCATTTTGAAGGAGACGAAAGAGTTCCTTCATCTCTAGACACCTCTATGTGCTCTATGTTGTTCTCTGGAATTTTTATTGTCTGTTTCTCTGAATATTTCATTTTGCACACATACACTTTGGAACTGTTTAAAATTTAGTATTTAACACATTTTTTTATTCTCAGTGAATTTGTTTCCCATTTTCAATCTCTGAATTTTATCCCTAACCTGCAATTTGCTTTTAATGAATTTATAGATTAGGCTAGTCCTGTTTTACATTTGTCTGCTATCCCATTCTCAAAATTTATTTCTGCCTCTCTTCTCACTGCCATGTAGTTGCATGGAGTACATAGTGTATGTTGTAGCTGTAAGAGGGGCTTGTGTTTACAGTAAACATGCTGTTAAGATGTGTTTCTTTCCCACCTCAAACATAACAGAACATGTTAGTAGGCTTCTGGAAAATTATTGGGCGAGAAATGTATGCAAAATTGAAATACAGTATAGGGATCATATGGTAAGAGTCAGATCACCAGTATTTTGGAAGAGTAGAGGAATATATTATATTAGAGAAAGGGTAAGGATGAGGACTTGAAAGTGCAGTATTGATCAAAAGAATATTCAATGCCAGAAAGGCTATACTGAAGAAACTTCTGCTGTGGTCACTTCCTGATAGAGATCCCTGAAGGGTGTAAGGCATTGAGGCAAAGATATTATGAAGATAGGCTGCATAACCATAAATATGTTCCATAAACAGTATAATTATAATGGGGTGAATAATTTGGAGACACCATATTAATTTGTATTAAACAAGACTTTTATGCACAACCCTATTCAGACAGTCAGCATGGTACTATCAGAAACCTACCTGCAAAACATTTCCAGATTGCAAAGCAAACAAGATAAATTTAGTTGTAATTCCTTTCTCTGTTGTGGTATGTGCAGTGGCTTGCACTCCCATAGGTAAGATGTATGCTTGCCGCTCCAAGATTGGAGGAGTTGCACGACCCGCAAACGAAGAAAATGCCGTAGCATTTGCTTGACTCAAACCTTCAAATAGTTCCAGAGATGTCACCTGCAACAACAGAAATTGCATAATTGTATTTAATTTATTAGAAAGTTTCAACAGAAATCTTGTGTGCAAAAGGCTGGATTTTCCTTCTATATTAATATACATCTATTGAAGATTTAATAACTATCGATAACTAGTTTTCATCATAGCCAATCAAGAGAGGTATTCCCAGGATGGCAAACATCAGGATACAGTTTTGTAATGTGGGCTAGGTTTTTAATAATTAAAGGGTATGTAATGAAGACAATGAATGTAATGAATTTAGGTTAGTGTAATGAGTACAGAAGGTTTAGGTGCTTATTTACTAGGCTCCCCCTCTCTTCCTAGCTATCTGAACTTGCTGTGTTTAAATTATGAGACACACTCTCATATTTGGTTTTCAAGTCATTCCTGTCATTTTCAGTGCATTACACATGCTGAGAACCATCTCTTCATACAAGTATTTACATGCCTATCTTTGGCTCATTTGTATTTCCACTTTCCACTAGTGTTTTATTTTCTCATTATTTAAAAATGCTCTCCTTGACCACCTTGCTTATTCCCATCAATATTTTGCATTGAAGTTATCATATCACCTCTGGTCCTCTTTTTTTTTTTTTTAGCCGTCTGCTTGACCAAGACACTGTAACCTACCTACATAGATTACACCAAACAGATGGAAGAAGTACTAAGGAATGCTAAAAAATTACGAAATGATGAGGATGGGAAAGTGTGGTCGTTAAGACGAGATCTTTCAAAAGAAGATAGAGAGAAGCTGAAACTGAACCTCGCCGAGGCAAAACGTTTAAATGAGAGCAGGAATGAAGAAGATATCAATTCTTTTTTCTACAAAGTGATAGGAGTAGGCAGACCAGTGAAGTGGTACATAAAGGCAAACCAACAAAATCATTAGAGAAAGGGGGAGTGAAAAATAAGAAGAGGGGGAACAAGTTCCTGAAGATTGCATACACCAACATAGATGGAGTAAGGTCAAAGATACTGGAGTTAAGTGATATAATACAGCTGCAGACACCAGACATTGTTGTCTGCAGACCGGTATCATTGACAAGTGTAATAGTCAAAATATTGGAAAAAATAATTAAAACTAAATGGGTAGAACACCTGGAGAGAAATGATATAATATCAGACAGACAGTATGGTTTTCGATCTGGAAGATCCTGTGTATCGAATTTACTCAGTTTCTATGACCGAGCAACAGAGATATTACAGGAAAGAGATGGTTGGGTTGACTGCATCTATCTGGACCTAAAAAAGGCTTTTGACAGAGTTCCACATAAGAGGTTGTTCTGGAAACTGGAAAATATTGGAGGGGTGACAGGTAAGCTTCTAACATGGATGAAAAATTTTCTGACTGATAGAAAAATGAGGGCAGTGATCAGAGGCAATGTATCGGACTGGAGAAATGTCACAAGCGGAGTACCACAGGGTTCAGTTCTTGCACCAGTGATGTTTATTGTCTACATAAATGATCTACCAGTTGGTATACAGAATTATATGAACATGTTTGCTGATGATGCTAAGATAATAGGAAGGATAAGAAACTTAGATGATTGTCATGCCCTTCAAGATGACCTGGACAAAATAAGTACATGGAGCGCCACTTGGCAAATGGAATTCAATGTTAATAAATGCCATGTTATGGAATGTGGAATAGGAGAACATAGACCCCACACAACCTATATATTATGTGAGAAATCTTTAAAGAATTCTGATAAAGAAAGAGATCTAGGGGTGGTTCTAGATAGAAAACTATCACCTGAGGACCACATAAAGAATATTGTGCTAGGAGCCTATGCCACGCTTTCCAACTTCAGAATTGCGTTTAAATACATGGATGGCGATATACTAAAGGAATTGTTCACGACTTTTGTTAGGCCAAAGCTAGAATATGCAGCGGTTGTGTGGTGCCCATATCTTAAGAAGCACATCAACAAACTGGAAAAGGTGCAAAGACATGCTACTAAGTGGCTCCCAGAACTGAAGGGCAAGAGCTACGAAGAGAGGTTAGAGGCATTAAATATGCCAAAACTAGAAGACAGAAGAAAAAGAGGAGATATGATCACTACATACAAAATAGTAACAGGAATTGATAAAATCGATAGGGAAGATTTCCTGAGACCTGGAACTTTAAGAACAAGAGGTCATAGATATAAACTAGCTAAACACAGATGCCGAAGAAATATAAGAAAATTCACTTTCGCAAACAGAGTGGTAGACGGTTGGAACAAGTTAGGGGAGAAGGTGGTGGAGGCCAAGACCGTCAGTAGTTTCAAAGCGTTATATGACAGAGTGCTGGGAAGACGGGACACCACGAGCGTAGCTCTCATCCTGTAACTACACTTAGGTAATTACACTTGGGTAATTACCTCTTGGTTCAGCCATTAACCTTGCTGTAAACCTCTTAACTTTTCAATTTTTTTGTACTTCACTAGATACTGATTCCAATTTAGTGATGCTGATTCTAGGACTGATCTGACATAAGCTGTACAAGTTTCTAGAGTGTTCTAATATTGGTATCATCCGAAAGCAAGTTTTCTATTCACGAACCTCATGATAACAGTTGAAGGTTGCAAGAAGAGTGCAGACACCCAGGCACCTAAACTTCTCCATTTACAAAACTTTACCCCTTCAAAGAAATGCATGTTATACCTATCTTGCAAGCACTTGCATGACCAGGCACACCTGGTAAGCGTATGGCTGTCTATGGATCTACACATCTCTAAGGAAATCGAGCACTTACAAGATTCCAGGTAGATATGTTTGTCATAGCATTTCATGGTAATGATTTAGGTAGTTTTATATAGATATCAGCATTTAAAATTATAGAGAAAAAATACTGAATAACAATTTACAATATAATACTATTGAAATTACTTTACCTCAAAACGTCGATATTTATCATTGAAGCAGGTGTACACAACCCAGTTTTCTGAATGGACAATATGAATTGGCCCAGATACTTTCTTGTGAGAGACAGATTCAATTACTGCCCAGTAACAGTGTCCACAAGATACAAAGTCAATGTATCTGTAAGTAAATGAGAAGCTGTAAAACAAACATTGATAGCAACATATTATAGACTGCTATACATTAGCTGAAATAGCCCCCCATAGAAGCAAAACAAAACATAGTAAAAAAAAAAGAAACATCAAACAAGCCACCCAGTAGTGAGGTCACCCCCCCCCTAATTAACACTGACCACCACTGGGTGGAAGCACTGTAGGAGTGGCTGGATTACAGCTCCCAAACCCCTCAGAGCTGAATGAAAACCTACTGATGCATGAGGCAGGGAGGGCCTCATGCATCATATACATGCATCATGCATCATGGGCCCTCATATTTTGGGCCCATGTAGCCACCAAAACTCCCTCCAAGGAAGTGTCATTTCATTACACACAACACTGTTTTCTAGATGGCCAAAAGATATCTCCCTGTTGCTAACTAATCATAGAGAATGCTAAAATGCAACCCACCAGGCAGAGAACAGAAGACCCAATCACTAATGGGAGAGGGCTGGATCAACAAATAACACAACCCGAAGCAGCCTGGATAGTTTGCGGGTAACGATGGGCAGCCACAACCGTACATAACAAATAATGCACCCCAGGCCGAATGAACCATGAATCAATAACCAAAGGACCCCACCAGAAACCAATCATCTCATTCTTAGCTAGAGTGTGGGATCAGAAGATGGCTCTGAGAAACTGGCCCTAAAGGAAGCCTCTCAACCAAAAACAGATGAGGCCCTAACCTGAGAACCTGCCAATCAGCCAGCACATAACCTCCACTGCAAAAGCACCTCAACAAGGGGAATGGAAGAAAACAGCCATAGCTGAAAGAACAATGCATAGCAGGTTTTGCAAAAATGAATAATAAGCTGTACAATACATAAGTTTGGCTTTACAATATGTATACAGTATTAGGCTTTTCAGAATGTATAGCATACCAAATATATATTAGGTTGAATAATGCACAATATCATGAAACTACAATTAAGTGGTTTTCCCAAATCATTAGCATACAAACCTAGGACTTAAAGAGCAATATCATCATTTGCCAATTTTTATACAAATAATGTAACTATGATTATGACATCTTTATGGATGCAATGGAGTTAGAGTACACCTATTAACAATTTTCTGTTATTTTATAATTGATTTCCATGTAATATTGTGTACGAGACTTATGGGCATTGTCAAATCATAATTTAGTCTTTTCCACCCCATGTTTGAATTTATTTCTGGATGACATTGCCTGGCAGAACAGCAGCAAAGGAGAGGTTGCAAGATGCCTCCTTTGACTTGTGCCAGGAACAGGTTTATACACAATATAGGTGTATTCTGTATTAGATTATAGGCCTATGCACAGTACTGTATTCAATCACTTCTTTTGTCTATTTGCACACCAATCATTATTTAACACATTGTATAAATTAAAGTGAAACTAAGGAACATAAAAACCATCCAAATTGATCATCCGGGTCCTCACCCCCTTCCCAGCTGCGTCAGCAAAAATGCATCTCATGTCTCAACGAGGCCAGTGATTCCACCACTCGGCAAGATGATAATTTTGATGACTGCCACACTTTAAGGAGTAGACAATCACATCAAACGTATTGAGGCCAATGCTCATTAGTTCAAAAATGCCTATAAAATTGAGTATTTTAAATTTCAATTAAATTCCAGTCACTTTCTTTACAGTGTGTATACAAGGTTTTACAAACTTTAACCTTTTCAATTTTTAAAGCATAATACATATTTTGTAGTGTTCATATTAGGCTCTATACTGTACATATCCCATGTTATATTCACTGTACTTATTTTGTCCCCTGGTAGTACAATTGGGTTCGTTCTTGACTCACGATCAAGAATTCCGAGTTCAAATCCCGAGCGGGACAGAAATGGTTGGGCGCATTTTAATACCTAATTCAGCCGTTTACCTAGCAGTAATTAGGTAGCCAGGAATTAATCAGTTTGTTGTGGGGTTGCATCCTGAAGGGGAGGGGAGGAGATCAATAATTCGACCTGGGGTGGTGGGACCTTGATATAGGGTAACATATATAACACACACTGGCTGCCTCTTCCCGACACAATGAATTATTATGTATAATAGGCTTATATTGTAATGAAATGACAGGTCTCAATTATTACACCAAAATCATCTGAGTGAACAATCAAACTCTTATTTTATAAACAGAATTAATACACGTTTGTCCCATATTTCACTCACTTTTGTTAATGTGATCATAACCTTGCGTAGTCACAACAGCCAAGTGGGGTTAACATACTTGTACAGCACTGAACGTCTGCTAAAACTCGTCCAGGGGAATGTACTTTCTCATAGGCAAGCTTTCCATACACGCCTGTAATTGGTCCACCCCCTAACGAAACTGTCCACACTTCTGTAAGGGTCAGTGCCTGAAATTAAAAATGTATAATGCACACACTAAACTGAAGCCTTTCAGATTTAAATAACAAATTTGGTGGTAAATTACATAAAACATGGCAGTAAATCAAGTGGTGTTTGGACTGCACTCGATGAGGTGTCAATCTCCTTATTGAGATGTTTTACCTCAGTTGGATCTCCTCACTACGGAGATCTGTGTAATTCTAACTGTTGATTATTCCATGTTGTCTGTCACATTCATGCGTAAATATACGTGATTCCACAGAATACCGATGTGCTTGAATCCCTCAATTCAAAATAGTTATGCATAGGTCACTTGGAATTTCCTCTTGATTTTAAGAAGTGCCACATTTATATTATTTTGTACACCCTAATTTTATAATAAGTAATAGTAAGGTTTTATTTTATACCATCACTTACAAGAAGGTTTCCAGTGGCCAAATTTGGTTTGTTNAATATATATAAATATATTATATATATATATATATATATATTATAATATATATATATATATATATATATATATATATATATATATATATATATATATATATATATATATATATATATATATATATATATATATATATATCTGAAAACTCCGCACCCTAGAAGTGACTTGAACCCATACTGCCAGGAGCACTATGCAACTGGTGTACAGGAGACCTTAACCACTCGACCATCGGTGACTGTACAAAAGATGATGGTAGCCGAGGCTATTTGCCCATCATCCCGACAGCACTTTGATGGTAATCTTGGGCATAGTTATTTTATCAAATTACCTCACTTTGTGGGGCCATGTGAGTAACACAAATGTGAACAAGCCTGACTGGTCCCCAGGAATGGGAAAATGGCCTGGGGACCATTCAGGCTTGTTTGCATGCATATATATATATATATAT
This sequence comes from Procambarus virginalis, assembly GCA_020271785.1. Lineage (NCBI taxonomy): Eukaryota > Metazoa > Arthropoda > Malacostraca > Decapoda > Cambaridae > Procambarus > Procambarus virginalis. Next base: position 18,273,560 of record WNGS01167840.1, on the reverse strand, counting down.
ATATATATATATATATATATATATATATATATATATATATATATATATATATATATATATATATATATATATATATATATATATATATATATATATATATATTATATATATATATCTATATATATATAAACATAAGGAAATATTCCTTCAGCAGAGTGAATTAGGGTAGAAGCTACATGGTGGAGGCCAACTCCATTCACAGCTTCAGGAGTGGACAAGACAAAATGCAGGAAATTTGAGAGTTGCTTCACAAGATGATTGAAGCCAAGAGGCAGGGGCCCCAAGAGCTGGAGAGTAACCTACTGGTGGTAACATGAGATTCCCTGGGTAAGCACAAGACGCGACAGCACCAGACACCATGTGCGTTTCCACAAGAGTTTATTAATGATGCCTCTGTTACCTATAATGATTAATGGAGGCTGGTAGCATGTGGTGATCAGGTGGCACCCTGTCACCAGCCCTCATCACCTCAGTAATGATATCCCCGCATATCCCCTCACTCCTCCGGATCTCCTTTACACCCTGCTCCCAAATCCTACCAGAGACTTCCCTTATGCATACTGCCGGCACATTATACGTGGATAACCACTGAGGGGGGGGGAGCCGAATGGTATTCCAGGGATCAATAGGGATACCAATCCCACAATGCTCACTTTACTCAATGTTTGACTAGGCAGGCTAACCAGACTAGTCGATCGGTTCAGATGTGCCATACTGAATCTCGTTTTACCCGTCCCCTTACCTAAATAGTGCTTTTCACCCCAGGGGCTGCAACCACTGGCACAATAACTCCCACATGAAGGAACATAAGGGTGTGCATGCACAGGTTCTCATATGGGAACATATTTTAGCTTGTGCACTGCAACAGCAAGCAGGAGTGGGGGAGCCACCCACTCCTACTTACAGGTGGCAAATCCCCACCCTTCCTCCCCTTAAGTAGAGTTTGCAACTGTAGTTTTAGCAACATTCTAGTTAAGTTTCTCAATTGCTCTTTTGCAGCTTCCATCACTGATGCTTAGTTTTTTTTTCTTTTTTTTTTTAGGGACCAGTTTTATTTGCATACAAAAATTATTATTATATTATTTACAACCCATTTCTCATTCTTCCCTATTATAGTACCTCTTTCATATACATCAGCTACTTTTCTAAATCTGTCCTTTCTGAAGTCTTATAATTATCCTTCCTTTCAGTATAGTATTAACCTCTTCCACTCATTACACACTTTTATTAATTCCACGTGAATTCACCAAAGACCTCCCACTCAACCCTTTCTAAATCTAATGAAATTTTGTAATAAAGTAGCCCTAGACCCCAAATGAAGTTGTGCAAAATATTAGAGCTCAATCTGCTTTGGTTCTTAAATAATAGGTCCATGTTCAATGGGCTCTCATCCCGTTAATACGTACACATCATAAAAAGGCCTAAATCTGACCATTTATCAAATCACATCTAGTGCCCAGAGGTGTATAAATTTGGCATACCAGGAAAACTTTTGGTGCGGAATACAGCAGTGTAATAAAAAAAAGTAGTTTGGGTAGCCATTCAGCTACCAATCCATGCCAAAAAATCACTGCCAAATTTTGTCATGAGAAATTTGACCCCAATTTGGAGACTACTTACTCATCAGCAAAAGGTCTAAACGCTATGATCTTTTGCAACGATGTATAACAAGCACAATATTATGCAGTGATGCAATAGCAACTCTGTTGTATCCATATGTTCAGAGGTGGCACACTTGAAAGTTGGCCCAAAAAAATTTGTGCAAAACTAACCAACTTTCAAGGCAAAATATCTCAATATGCATCATTCCCAATTTGGTTTTGAATGACACCATGGATAGAGCAGATTTTTCTGTACAAGAGTAACTTTTATTTAGGTTGGGATCTGAATTCCTAGTTCAGCCAGAGGACTCTGAAAAATGACATACATACCTTGGTGCAATATCGAAAAAATCAAATTATGAATCTCCATCTTCTTTGTGCGCTGATTGTGACTGCTAACAAATTGATATCCAAACTGATTGAAAAAATTTTCAGCTTCATTGGGTAGAACATTTTGGGTGGGATTCAGAATTATTATTAAACAATCAGTGCTATTTTAGGTTTCTGTTCTATATTTATCTTTACATCTTTGTAGTATTGTGTCAGCAGGTCAAACATTACTGTTTACTTATTTGTGTATTTACTTGCAATAAATACACAAATAAACAGCAATATTAATATTAATATATTACAGGTCTCGCTTGAAATTACTGTATTCACTTGAATAATTTGATTTGAATTCGATTACAGATACACGAATCAGGATTCCATTGATGTATTGCCATGTGCTATTACTAGCCATGAGTGTGGCTCTTCTGAATGTCACTTGACAACCTACACTCCCAACAAAGGCTTGACGTTTCTAAAACAGTATAGTGCAGAAGATCAAAAACTGATAGCAAAGCAAAGTGAACTGAACTTGGATGGAGAATCTCAAGTATGCCTCCATCATGAAGCTTTGCTGTTGACGAAATTTGAATTTTTGCAAAAAACTTGCTGCAATCCCTTCAAGAAGAAATGTCATGTAAAGCGAAAAGATTTGCAACCAATCACAGTAGCTACTGCAGAGAAAATGTCAGATATGCTGAAAGTCAGTATTAAGCCAGGCCAAAAGTTGTGCACATCATGCAAAAAGGAATTCGACAGTAAGCAGGTGAGCGAGTCCAGCTCTACTGAATCTGATGGCCCTGCTGATAATATGGAAATCTGTGAAAGTGTAAATACAAGTTTATCAGTATTAGTCATCTCGCCTATCAAATAGCAACGAGTTAGTGCAAGGGATAAGCATGGTTATGCAAAGCGTAAGATTAGCCAAGCACAGGAAATAATTGCCGAGCAGATTGCTGCAATTAGAAATATTGATTGCCAAAACCTGTTGGTACCAAGCTCTAGCAAACAGTGCACTAATTACCAAGACTTCAATAAACTCATTGAAGAAATGAAGCTAAAATTCCACGTATCAAAGCGCCAAGAAAAAATACAAATCCTAACCCTTGTGTCACAAAGCTGGTCTATCAAAAAGACAATGGAGCAAGTCAAAGTTTCAGAATACATGGTTTGCGAAGCTAGGAATCTGAAAGAAGAACAGGGAATACTAGCAATTCCTAAGAAAATGCAGGGCATGTCAGTTCCTGGGGAAGTGAAGGAAAGGTAGTACAGTTTTTTGAGGGTGAAGAATTTAGTCGAATGTGTCCCGGAAAGAATGGAAAGTAAAAGTGTCATTATCAGTGCACAAAGAAGATGAAGAATCATAATTTGATTTTTTCGATATCGCACCAAGGTATGTCATTTTCAGAGTCCTCTGGCTGAACTAGGAATTCAGATCCCAACCTAAATAAAAGCTACTCTTGTACAGAAAAATCTTCTCTATCCAATGGCGTCATTCAAAACCAAATTGGAAATGACACATACCGAGATATTTTGCCTTGAAAGTTCGCTAGTTTTGCACAAAAAAAATTTTTGGACAACTTTCAAGTGGCCCACCTCTGGACATATGGATACAACAGAGTTGCTACTGCATCACTGCATAATAGTGTGCTTGTTATACATAGTTGCAAAAGATCATGGCGTTTAGACCTTTTGCTGATGAGTAAGTGGTCTCCAAATTGGGGTCCAAATTTCTCCGGACAAAATTTGGCAGTGATTTTAGCATGGATGGATAGCTGAATAGCCACCCATACTGTTTTTTCGATTACACTACATTATTCTACACCAAAAGTTGTCCTGGTATGTCAAATTTCTCACTCCTACAGGCAACAGAAGTGATTTAACAAAGGGTCAAAGTTGGTCATTTTTGTGGTATTTGTGCATTAATGGGACGAGAGCCCATTGAATATGGACCTGTTATTTAAGAACCAAAGCAGATTGAGCTCTAATATTTTGCAGTGTAATTTGGGGTCTAGGGCTATCTTGCTACAAAATTTCATGGCATTTGGAGAGGGTCGTGTGGGAGCTATAGGTGACTTTTTGGTGATTTGAGATGGAATGACCCTTTTGGCTTTCTTCTTTTGCACCGTCTTCACTATACCACTGCACTAGGAGGCAGAGTCAAGTGCTAGATCTTGCTTCCTGTACAATTATGCAAGCACTAGTGTTTGAATGTAACAGTCGTGTAATATATTTATATCCAAACTTTACCTTCTCTAGGAAGTAAACTAGTACTTTTGATTTCATTACTAATACCTTTTAAATTTGTAATAAGTTACAACATAATAGTGGAATACATTCAAGCATTTATCATTTATTAAGTGCCTTGAAAATATTTACAATTTTTTTTAGATAATTACAACAAATAAAGTACATTATAATCCTAACCTAAAATTTCCAGTAATGCACATGTACATAATACATTAAACATTTAAATTTGTAACTAAAATAATATATTACATACATTTTGATCATTTTTCATGCCCCCCGTCCCTCAAAAAAAAAAAAAAAAAATTGTATTCCCTCAAGTTAATCGATATTATAATATTTTACACCATGTAGATAACCATAAACTCAAGACTTAATTAACCATATAAAATTAGAACAAGTGCCTAGCTATTACGAAACTACCTATTACACACTAAAACTGTGTACATATTTTAGCACAGCCGTTTCAATAATTACTTACAACAACTATACAAGCTAGAATAATTTTATATAAATATACACACACCCAGCACATTACCTAGAATTTGTTACATCAAGCCATGAATTGAGTAAAGTACTTTTTATCTTTAATAACTTGACACCAAGAATTAAATTCATTACAGGGATGTGATGGATAATCAAGCAGCACAATATGCTCGAAGTACATATCTAACATTAGTTCTTTATCAGATTAATTATTACAAAAGTCAATACTGCACTGTATTTTTCCCACGGTTATGGATATCAATATTATTTCCATGCCTGTCTGAGTGCCTTTTCTGAGCCAATTTTCTTGTGATTAGAGCTGCAGCAACTAGTGCCAGAAGAGCTCCACTAATCAAGTAGTGATCAAAGTCATCTTTTAAGACATCAAACATCTTGCTTGGGAACACCCGTGTGTAAAATAAATCTGAAAAAGACAAAATTTCATAAAGTGAACAAAAAATAAATCGTTACAAATTTGATTTTACCATCTTCGATAAAAGTTAGTCTTAGGAGAAATAAGCTAAACACTTGCAAGTTTGCATTAACTTTATAAAAATTAGGATTAACAAATTCTAATAACAAATCCAACCTCATACTGCAGCCAATATGCAGAAATGGACCAGTTCTCAAAAGAGGCCGGGTCCATCAATCAAAGAGATCCAAATTCAGGAGGTGCTGCTGAAGCAAATTTGCACAGGTTGGCAAAGAAGAAATGTAGGAAGATGATCGCCAAGAAATATGATGAAAAGAAAGAAGAAATGGGGGAAAGAAGAGGAGGTGCAGACTTGGACGTCACTAACATCTTCAATTCCAGGTACCTAAACACAATATGGGCCATCTTTAGGGCATCTAACCGATCACATTGCTGTGTACGTCAAACCCTAGTAAACCTACCTAACAAAGTGGCAGCTGCATGAAAGCTACTAAACTGGAAGCAGAATCAGTCAATGCAGAGACCCAGAGGAAACAAACTGCTAAGGACTCGAAGAGTCATAGGTGTCACCAACTCAACAGGCAGCATAGCAGAAGCAGGAAGAATCATCATTGTCTGACAGCAAAGATAATGAGTACCCTTCAAACTAACACATGGAAAGCATGTGGGCTCAACAGAATGAACCAACCATGACAAAGATCCATAAAAGATTTACCAGTGCCAGAAGACGGCTAACCATGCAGGTCACCCAGGTATTGATGCCAAAAGTGTAGCCAAAACAACCAGGCTATAATTGCTGTCCTCAACCTGTCATATAACAAAACATGCAAACCCCAGCATGCCTCTGCATAATCAACAATGCCCCCAGCCTAGGGTGTCTAAACAGAGGAGACAAGACCCTTGAAGAGCCCTATAAGAGGCTCTTCACCCTGGTGGCATGGCTTCTCAAGGATGAACGTCTGAACACACCAGAGAAGGTATCTCTCTGCCAATACAGGGACAGTGCTAGCAAGCACCCTGGGATAAAACCCATTCAGAGTGCATGCAATCTGAAGCACAACAAAGCCAAGCCCACACATGAAACAAAATACTAAACTTCAAAACAAAGTACAAAGCTAAAAACCTCTGTAAGAACAAGTCCAAGCATGGCCAGCACTTGGCTTGAAGCAGAGGGACTTGCCACGTCCGAGAGACCCAGAACACTACTATCCAAGTGGACATTAGTGAAAAAAAATGACCAAAGTATGGCTGTGGGGGGGAAGCCAAGCCACCTAGTGCCGATATTTGGTACTACGAGTTTTGTGCTAATTTTGAATGTTTTTCTTGTTCTTGATAAATAATTTGAGGATTGCTTGACAGCTTTGAGGCTTCAGTCTTTGTTAACACTTCAATTGTCTGTAAATTGATTGTAAAGCGATTGCTTAATTGTCTGTAAAGCGAAGCTTTACAGACAATTAAGCTTCGCTTTACATAACTTTTTGAATGCTTTCCCAGTGTAGTTGTGAATGGTCACTTGCTGTGTCCCTCTGAAGGGGCCAGATTTTTTTTGCTTTGGTCTCCTGTAATCCAAACAGAACTCTTGCATCTGATGACGCTTCAGGAACCTGATTGGTCCTTGAAGCAAGAAAGCTTCAGGGACCAACCAAGACTTCCCCCAGAAAACAACAATTTTGTCAAATTAATTACAAATTAACATGAAATGAAGGGATGAAATTAAAATACGAGAGCTCAGATCTATGCAAAATGAAGCAATATACAGTAGCCTAAGTTAAGATAACAGTTATGAAAATGAATACTCTTTCAAAATTATGAAAACCTTAGTTTAGGAAATTCAGATTAAAAGTACAGTATAGCTAATCCACAATATTTTTGGTTGATTAATTAACTTACTAATTAATGATAAATATAAAAACATGAAATTCAAATTAAAGGAAAACGATCATGCATACTCACCTAAACCATAAACAAGAACCAAGCAAGCCGATTCCAGTCCAGTGGGAGAAGTATAAATTCCCGAGATACGAGGGAGAGTATGGTTGTAGGTGATCATCTCGTGTGGTGAAATTCGCAATTCTGGCATGTACGGCATAAGGCCCTCCTCCCGTGGCCCACCAGTCATAGGACGACGGGGATCAAGTAACCATTTTGACATCTGGAGAATATCAAGTTTAATTCAATTGGTCTATACAAAAAATTTAAATTTTCACATGAATGACAAACAAGATATAAAAACTAACAATATGATACATGATTAGTAACAGTAGGATACCAATTTTACATTGGGATATTTTCCTGGGGCCAGATTCACGAAGCAGTTACGCAAGTACTTACGAACATGTACATCTTTCCTCAATCTTTGACGGCTTTGGTTACATTTATTAAACAGTTTACAAGCATGAAAACGTTCCAATGAACTGTTGTTATTATTATTTTAATCTCCTGGTGCGGACAGGAGATTTACGGGTGCAAGAGTATGCCTCCTCAAACACCCGGGGCGTCAAAACAAAAGAAGGAAAAAGGAATGATCAAAACAGGTCCATGGTCATTGGCAAATGACAATTAGAAAGGAAAAGACAGGGGGAGAAAAATGAAACAAAAGGAAAAGGAAAAGTTGTCCAGCAAAATTGGTGAGGACAGCAGCAAGAGTATAAGGCCACAAAAGGACAGAGGACTGTCCCATGGAGCATTGCACTACGGCAGCCGCCCACCAAGCCCCCTCACAGCAACAACGAGCCGGACAGGGAGGGGCACATGTATTTAAAAGCAATACCGAAATTTGAAAGCATAGCATAGGCTCCTCACACAATGTTCTCTGTGGTTTTTCAGGTGACTTGTTATTTTTTAAAGCTTTCTCACTTAATTGTAGGGTGTGTGTGGCCTATTTTCACCTATTCCACAGTCCATAACATGACATTTATTCACATTAAATTCCATTTGCCAAATGTTGCTCCATATACTTATTTTGTCCAAGTCTTCTTGAAGGGCATGACAATCATCCAAGTTTCTCATCTTCCCTAGTATCTTAGCATCATCAGCAAATACTGTATGATCATATAGTTCTATATTCCTCGTAGCAGATCATTTATGAAGACACTAAACATTACTGGTGCAAGAACTGAACCTTGTGGTACTTTACATTTCTCCAGTCTGATCATTGCCTCTGATTACTGCCCTCATTTTTGTCAGAAAATTGAAGTCTCCCTGTCTGTTGTTGCAGTTTCCAGAACAACCTCTTGCATTGAACTCTATTGAAAGCCTGCTTTTAGGTTCAGATAAATGCAGTCAACCCAGCCATCTCTGACCTGTAAAATCTCTGTGGCTTTTTAGAAACTAAGTAGATTTATTACACAGGATCTTCATGGTTTCACATCATATTTGTCTACTATTATATAATTTCCTTCCAGATGCTCTACCCATTTGGTTTTAATAATTTTTTCAATATTTTGACTTGCACTTAACAATACAGGTCTATAATTCAGAGGGTCTTCCCTGCTGCCACTTTTATATTGGAACTATATTAGCCTTTTTCCATATATCTGCCACGACTTGAAATATGGAAAAAAAAAATTCAAGTGACTATGAAATCACTTGAAGTGAAATGCTGAACTCGGTGCATTCTCTCGGAGAGCCGGTCGGCTGAGCGGACAGCACGCTGGACTTGTGATCCTGTGGTCTTGGGTTCGATCCCAGGCGCCGCCGAGAAACATTGGGCAGAGTTTCTTTCACCCTATGCCCCTGTTACCTAACAGTAAAATAGGTACCTGGGTGTTAGTCAGCTGTCACGGGCTGCTTCCTGGGGGGTGGAGGCCTGGTCGAGGACCGGGCCGCGGGGACACTAAAAAGCCCCGAAATCATCTCAAGATAACCTCAAGATAACCATGGTGAAACTCCATCTAGGGAAATTGCTTTGTTCCTACTTAGCTCCTTAAGCATTTTGAAGGAGACGAAAGAGTTCCTTCATCTCTAGACACCTCTATGTGCTCTATGTTGTTCTCTGGAATTTTTATTGTCTGTTTCTCTGAATATTTCATTTTGCACACATACACTTTGGAACTGTTTATTTAGTATTTCACACATTTTTTATTCTCAGTGAATTTGTTTCCCATTTTCAATCTCTGAATTTTATCCCTAACCTGCAATTTGCTTTTAATGAATTTATAGATTAGGCTAGTCCTGTTTTACATTTGTCTGCTATCCCATTCTCAAAATTTATTTCTGCCTCTCTTCTCACTGCCATGTAGTTGCATGGAGTACATAGTGTATGTTGTAGCTGTAAGAGGGGCTTGTGTTTACAGTAAACATGCTGTTAAGATGTGTTTCTTTCCCACCTCAAACATAACAGAACATGTTAGTAGGCTTCTGGAAAATTATTGGGCGAGAAATGTATGCAAAATTGAAATACAGTATAGGGATCATATGGTAAGAGTCAGATCACCAGTATTTTGGAAGAGTAGAGTAATATATTATATTAGAGAAAGGGTAAGGATGAGGACTTGAAAGTGCAGTATTGATCAAAAGAATATTCAACGCCAGAAAGGCTATACTGAAGAAACTTCTGCTGTGGTCACTTCCTGATAGAGATCCCTGAAGGGTGTAAGGCATTGAGGCAAAGATATTATGAAGATAGGCTGCATAACCATAAATATGTTCCATAAACAGTATAATTATAATGGGGTGAATAATTTGGAGACACCATATTAATTTGTATTAAACAAGACTTTATGCACAACCCTATTCAGACAGTCAGCATGGTACTATCAGAAACCTACCTGCAAAACATTTCCAGATTGCAAAGCAAACAAGATAAATTTAGTTGTAATTCCTTTCTCTGTTGTGGTATGTGCAGTGGCTTGCACTCCCATAGGTAAGATGTATGCTTGTCGCTCCAAGATTGGAGGAGTTGCACGACCCGCAAACGAAGAAAATGCCGTAGCATTTGCTTGACTCAAACCTTCAAATAGTTCCAGAGATGTCACCTGCAACAACAGAAATTGCATAATTGTATTTAATTTATTAGAAAGTTTCAACAGAAATCTTGTGTGCAAAAGGCTGGATTTTCCTTCTATATTAATATACATCTATTGAAGATTTAATAACTATCGATAACTAGTTTTCATCATAGCCAATCAAGAGAGGTATTCCCAGGATGGCAAACATCAGGATACAGTTTTGTAATGTGGGCTAGGTTTTTAATGATTAAAGGGTATGTAATGAAGACAATGAATGTAATGAATTTAGGTTAGTGTAATGAGTACAGGAGGTTTAGGTGCTTATTTACTAGGCTCCCCCTCTCTTCCTAGCTATCTGAACTTGCTGTGTTTAAATTATGAGAGACACTCTCATATTTGGTTTTCAAGTCATTCCTGTCATTTTCAGTGCATTACACATGCTGAGAACCATTTCTTCATACAAGTATTTACATGCCTATCTTTGGCTCATTTGTATTTCCACTTTCCACTAGTGTTTTATTTTCTCATTATTTAAAAATGCTCTCCTTGACCACCTTGCTTATTCCCATCAATATTTTGCATTGTAGTTATCATATCACCTCTGGTCCCTCTTTTTTTTTTTTTAGCCGTCTGCTTGACCAAGACACTGTAACCTACCTACATAGATTACACCAAACAGATGGAAGAAGTACTAAGGAATGCTAAAAAATTACGAAATGATGAGGATGGGAAAGTGTGGTCGTTAAGACGAGATCTTTCAAAAGAAGATAGAGAGAAGCTGAAACTGAACCTCGCCGAGGCAAAACGTTTAAATAAGAGCAGGAATGAAGAAGATATCAATTCTTTTTTCTACAAAGTGATAGGAGTAGGCAGACCAGTGAAGTGGTACATAAAGGCAAACCAACAAAATCATTAGAGACAGGGGGAGTGAAAAATAAGAAGAGGGGGAACAAGTTCCTAAAGATTGCATACACCAACATAGATGGAGTAAGGTCAAAGATACTGGAGTTAGTGATATAATACAGCTGCAGACACCAGACATTGTTGCACTCACGGAGACAAAACTTGAAGATGTTATTTTAAATGAGGTCACATTCCCAAGGGGATACTCAATTTGGAGACGGGACAGAAAAATCCGGAAAGGTGGTGGCGTTGCTGTGCTGGTGAAAGAACACCTAAAGGTGAACGAAATAATGACTGCCAATCCACAAGAAGTTGATATAATAGCACTAGAGATCTGCCATGAGGATGATAAACTAATGATCATAAATGCATATAGTCCACCGCTAAGCAGCACATGGTCAAAAGAGGAGCTAGATAGTAAACGAGAAGGTCTTATAACAATAATGAGAGAGATCATAGCAAGAGCAGATAACGATAGTTCACGGCTGTTGATAGTCGGCAACTTCAACTTGAAATCCATAGATTGGGAGGCATATGAAGCTAAAACAGAAGATTTCTGGACCTGTAAATTTGTAGACCTCATCCTGGAAACATTCTTGTATCAACATGTTAAACAAGCTACGAGGATGAGGGAAGGGGACGTTCCCTCCATGCTAGATTTGATATTTACCAGGAAGGAGGAAGAAATATTTGACATTCAGTACCTTCCTCCCTTGGGTAAAAGTGACCATGTCTTTTTGGGAATAAAGTATGCAATGCGATATAATCTGGAAGAAAATATGACAGTCGATGCAATTGAAAAACCTGATTTTAGGAGAGGACATTATGGCAACCTTAGAAAATTTTTTAGTGAGTATAATTGGACAGACTTGTTGCTAGGCAAGGAAGTGAATGAGATGTATGTCAAGTTTTGTGAAATATATGATAAAGGAACAAAAAAATTTATACCAAAACAGAGAAGCAGAACTAGGAAACAGGATTGGTTCAACAGAAAGTGCGAGAGGGCCAGAGACCAAAAGTCACAAAAATGGAATCAATACAGGAAGAGGCCAAACCCCCAAACATACCAGCGATACAAAGATGCGAGAAACAACTACACGGCAGTGAGGAGAGAGGCAGAAAGAAATTTTGAAAAAGGGATTGCAGACAAATGTAAAACAGAACCAGGTCTATTCTATAAATTCATAAACAACAAATTGCAGGTAAAGGATAATATTCAGAGGTTGAAAATGGGAAATAGATTCACGGAAAATGAAAAGGAAATGTGTGAAACATTAAACGAAAAGTTCCAAAGTGTGTTTGTACAAAATGAAATCTTCAGGGAACCAGATACAATAAGAATTCCAGAGAACAACATAGAGCACATAGAGGTGTCTAGAGACGAAGTGGAAAAAATGCTCAAGGAGCTAAATAAGAACAAAGCAGTTGGTCCAGATGGAGTTTCGCCATGGGTTCTGAGAGAATGTGCACCTGAGCTCAGCATTCCTCTTCAACTGATTTTTCAGGCATCCCTGTTTACAGGAGTTGTAGCTGATGTGTGGAAAAAGGCTAACATAGTTCCAATCTACAAAAGTGGAAGCAGGGAAGACCCCCTTAACTATAGACCGGTATCATTGACAAGTGTAATAGTCAAAATATTGGAAAAAATAATTAAAACTAAATGGGTAGAACACCTGGAGAGAAATGATATAATATCAGACAGACAGTATGGTTTTCGATCTGGAAGATCCTGTGTATCGAATTTACTCAGTTTCTATGACCGAGCAACAGAGATATTACAGGAAAGAGATGGTTGGGTTGACTGCATCTATCTGGACCTAAAAAGGCTTTCGACAGAGTTCCACATAAGAGGTTGTTCTGGAAACTGGAAAATATTGGAGGGGTGACAGGTAAGCTTCTAACATGGATGAAAAATTTTCTGACTGATAGAAAAATGAGGGCAGTGATCAGAGGCAATGTATCGGACTGGAGAAATGTCACAAGTGGAGTACCACAGGGTTCAGTTCTTGCACCAGTGATGTTTATTGTCTACATAAATGATCTACCAGTTGGTATACAGAATTATATGAACATGTTTGCTGATGATGCTAAGATAATAGGAAGGATAAGAAACTTAGATGATTGTCATGCCCTTCAAGATGACCTGGACAAAATAAGTACATGGAGCGCCACTTGGCAAATGGAATTTAATGTTAATAAATGCCATGTTATGGAATGTGGAATAGGAGAACATAGACCCCACACAACCTATATATTATGTGAGAAATCTTTAAAGAATTCTGATAAAGAAAGAGATCTAGGGGTGGTTCTAGATAGAAAACTATCACCTGAGGACCACAAAGAATATTGTGCGAGGAGCCTATGCCACGCTTTCCAACTTCAGAATTGCGTTTAAATACATGGATGGCGATATACTAAAGAAATTGTTCACGACTTTTGTTAGGCCAAAGCTAGAATATGCAGCGGTTGTGTGGTGCCCATATCTTAAGAAGCACATCAACAAACTGGAAAAGGTGCAAAGACATGCTACTAAGTGGCTCCCAGAACTGAAGGGCAAGAGCTACGAGGAGAGGTTAGAGGCATTAAATATGCCAAAACTAGAAGACAGAAGAAAAAGAGGTGATATGATCACTACATACAAAATAGTAACAGGAATTGATAAAATCGATAGGGAAGATTTCCTGAGACCTGGAACTTTAAGAACAAGAGGTCATAGATATAAACTAGCTAAACACAGATGCCGAAGAAATATAAGAAAATTCACTTTCGCAAACAGAGTGGTAGACGGTTGGAACAAGTTAGGGGAGAAGGTGGTGGAGGCCAAGACCGTCAGTAGTTTCAAAGCGTTATATGACAGAGTGCTGGGAAGACGGGACACCACGAGCGTAGCTCTCATCCTGTAACTACACTTAGGTAATTACACTTAGGTAATTACCTCTTGGTTCAGCCATTAACCTTGCTGTAAACCTCTTAACTTTTCAATTTTGTTGTACTTCACTAGATACTGATTCCAATTTAGTGATGCTGATTCTAGGACTGATCTGACATAAGCTGTACAAGTTTCTAGAGTGTTCTAATATTGGTATCATCCGAAAGCAAGTTTTCTATTCACGAACCTCATGATAACAGTTGAAGGTTGCAAGAAGAGTGCAGACACCCAGGTACCTAAACTTCTCCATTTACAAAACTTTACCCCTTCAAAGAAATGCATATTATACCTATCTTGCAAGCACTTGCATGACCAGGCACACCTGGTAAACGTATGGCTGTCTATGGATCTACACATCTCTAAGGAAATCGAGCACTTACAAGATTCCAGGTAGATATGTTTGTCATGGCATTTCATGGTAATGATTTAGGTAGTTTTATATGGATATCAGCATTTAAAATTATAGAGAAAAAATCTGAATAACAATTTACAATATAATACTATTGAAATTACTTTACCTCAAAACGTCGATATTTATCATTGAAGCAGGTGTACACAACCCAGTTTTCTGAATGGACAATATGAATTGGCCCAGATACTTTCTTGTGAGAGACAGATTCAATTACTGCCCCAGTAACAGTGTCCACAAGATACAAAGTCAATGTATCTGTAAGTAAATGAGAAGCTGTAAAACAAACATTGATAGCAGCATATTATAGACTGCTATACATTAGCTGAAATAGCCCCCCATAGAAGCAAAACAAAACATAGTAAAAAAAAAAGAAACATCAAACAAGCCCCCAGTAGTGAGGTCACCCCCCCCCTAATTAACACTGACCACCACTGGGTGGAAGCACTGTAGGAGTGGCTGGATTACAGCTCCCAAACCCTCAGAGCTGAATGAAACCTACTGATGCATGAGGCAGGGAGGGCCTCATGCATCATATACATGCATCATGGGCCCTCATATTTTGGGCCATGTAGCCACCAAAACTCCCTCCAAGGAAGTGTCATTTCATTACACACAACACTGTTTTCTAGATGGCCAAAAGATATCTCCCTGTTGCTAACTAATCATAGAGAATGCTAAAATGCAACCCACCAGGCAGAGAACAGAAGACCCAATCACTAATGGGAGAGGGCTGAATCAACAAATAACACAACCCGAAGCAGCCTGGATAGTTTGCGGGTAACGATGGGCAGCCACAACCGTACATAACAAATAATGCACCCCAGGCCGAATGAACCATGAATCAATAACCAAAGGACCCCACCAGAAACCAATCATCTCATTCTTAGCTAGAGTGTGGATCAGAAGATGGCTCTGAGAAACTGGCCCTAAAGGAAGCCTCTCAACCAAAAACAGATGAGGCCCTAACCTGAGAACCTGCCAATCAGCCAGCACATAACCTCCACTGCAAAAGCACCTCAACAAGGGGGAATGGAAGAAAACAGCCATAGCTGAAAGAACAATGCATAGCAGGTTTTGCAAAAATGAATAATAAGCTGTACAATACATAAGTTTGGCTTTACAATATGTATACAGTATTAGGCTTTTCAGAATGTATAGCATACCAAATATATATTAGGTTGAATAATGCACAATATCATGAAACTACAATTAAGTGGTTTTCCCAAATCATTAGCATACAAACCTAGGACTTAAAGAGCAATATCATCATTTGCCAATTTTTATACAAATAATGTAACTATGATTATGACATCTTTATGGATGCAATGGAGTTAGAGTACACCTATGAACAATTTTCTGTTATTTTATAATTGATTTCCATGTAATATTGTGTACGAGACTTATGGGCATTGTCAAATCATAATTTAGTCTTTTCCACCCCATGTTTGAATTTATTTCTGGATGACATTGCCTGGCAGAACAGCAGCAAAGGAGAGGTTGCAAGATGCCTCCTTTGACTTGTGCCAGGAACAGGTTTATACACAATATAGGTGTATTCTGTATTAGATTATAGGCCTATGCACAGTACTGTATTCAATCACTTCTTTTGTCTATTTGCACACCAATCATTATTTAACACATTGTATAAATTAAAGTGAAACTAAGGAACATAAAAACCATCCAAATTGATCATCCGGGTCCTCACCCCCTTCCCAGCTGCGTCAGCAAAAATGCATCTCATGTCTCAACGAGGCCAGTGATTCCACCACTCGGCAAGATGATAATTTTGATGACTGCCACACTTTAAGGAGTAGACAATCACATCAAACGTATTGAGGCCAATGCTCATTAGTTCAAAAATGCCTATAAAATTGAGTATTTTAAATTTCAATTAAATTCCAGTCACTTTCTTTACAGTGTGTATACAAGGTTTTACAAACTTTAACCTTTTCAATTTTTAAAGCATAATACATATTTTGTAGTGTTCATATTAGGCTCTATACTGTACATATCCCATGTTATATTCACTGTACTTATTTTGTCCCTGGTAGTACAATTGGGTTCGTTCTTGACTCACGATCAAGAATTCCGAGTTCAAATCCCGAGCGGGACAGAAATGGTTGGGCGCATTTTCTAATACCTAATTCAGCCGTTTACCTAGCAGTAATTAGGTAGCCAGGAATTAATCAGTTTGTTGTGGGGTTGCATCCTGAAGGGGAGGGGAGGAGATCAATAATTCGACCTGGGGTGGTGGGACCTTGATATAAGGGTAACATATATAAACACACACTGGCTGCCTCTTCCCCGACACAATGAATTATTATGTATAATAGGCTTATATTGTAATGAAATGACAGGTCTCAATTATTACACCAAATCATCTGAGTGAACAATCAAAACTCTTATTTTATAAACAGAATTAATACACGTTTGTCCCATATTTCACTCACTTTTGTTAATGTGATCATAACCTTGCGTAGTCACAACAGCCAAGTTGGGGTTAACATACTTGTACAGCACTGAACGGTCTGCTAAAACTCGTCCAGGGGAATGTACTTTCTCATAGGCAAGCTTTCCATACACGCCTGTAATTGGTCCACCCCCTAACGAAACTGTCCACACTTCTGTAAGGGTCAGTGCCTGAAATTAAAAATGTATAATGCACACACTAAACTGAAGCCTTTCAGATTTAAATAAACAAATTTGGTGGTAAATTACATAAAACATGGCAGTAAATCAAGTGGTGTGTTGGACTGCACTCATGAGGTGTCAATCTCCTTATTGAGATGTTTACCTCAGTTTGGATCTCCTCACTACGGAGATCTGTGTAATTCTAACTGTTGATTAATTCCATGTTGTCTGTCACATTCATGCGTTAAATATACGTGATTCCACAGAATACCGATGTGCTTGAATCCCTCAATTCAAAATAGTTATGCATAGGTCACTTGGAATTTCCTCTTGAATTTTAAGAAGTGCCACATTTATATTATTTTGTACACCCTAATTTTATAATAAGTAATAGTAAGGTTTTATTTTATACCATCACTTACAAGAAGGTTTCCAGTGGCCAAATTTGGTTTGTTGTGTAGAGAGATATATTACAGGAAGCTCCAGATTTGAAAGATGCAACCTTACACTAATGTCATATTCACCATTCAAAAATGAAGTACACCACAAAATGCTTACCCCTGGCTGAGAAAATCTGAGTGAGTATCCAGTAAGGACACTGCTACCAGGATGAGTCAAGTGAAGAAAGATGGATTGTTTGTGTTCCAACACAACCTTTTCTCCGCTGGCTGGGAACATGCGGGGCACAAGTGACTTATCCACCAACATCAGAGGCTGAAAAGGCAAAACAATAATCATCCAAAAGTACTAAAACACTTTTTTTATTTAAATCACTTTTTATTTTGAATTTTTCTTGTATACAAGATTTTTCACAATGTAAGTTTTAATTACGTGTTAAATAATATTTTGGGGTTTATTTGATTCAATTGAGAACTACCCGTTTAGTTTAAACTGAATATGTATACATCAATAGCATTACAATGTATTGTAATGTTTCCATACACAGTACACTACATTACATTAATGTGATACCATTAGTGTTAGAATTCTGAAATGGATCCTCCTCATACCTATATTATAATTTATACAGTAGAAGTGTTTCTGTTCTGTCCAAATGATGTACCAGAAAAGTACATGTATGATATAGTGCATTAACAGTTACCAATATTTGACTATGAACGGTTATTGATAATTGACACAAATAAAACAAAAGTGATAGTTTTGCCTGTGAATTGTCCTATTTCATATTATTTTATATACAGTAGAGGGGTACCTCAGTTTATAATTTAAAGCGTTCTTGGAGAGGGTTCGTAACCCGAAAATTTGTAAACCGAAGCGAATTTCCCCATAAGAATAATGGGAAATGAATTAATCCGTTCTGACTCCCCAATAAACCAGCGTTAAATGTAATGAAATGCCATTTTCTGGACGAGACCCTGAGGCTCCCAGGAGCTATCCAGGCTGATATGCTAATGTCAGACTTTGGCATCAGTCATGTGTATGGAGTTCTGTGGTCCTACCAGGGACCACGAGCCAGAACCTGGCCCCCATAGAAAGGCATGGGAGCATAGGCCTATAGATACCTTAATGTGGTTGGAAGCATTTATGTCTGCCATCAACCAGGTCAGGCACCAGAAAGGTAAGCATTCCAAAACAAACCCTCTTCTTGTGAAAATTGCTAAAAAAAAAAAAATGAACAAGTGATAGAACTCCCAAAAAGAAACGAGCAAATGAGCATGATGTCACTGTGCCGCTGTCTGCGCAGCTCCCCCCCCCCTCCACTGGAGGGGCAAGGGGGAGCCCCAGACCACCGCACCGGCTATCCACCCATCAGTTTTGAGGCTGGACATCAAAAAACACGTGAAAAACCGCCGACCAGGAAAGGGGGGGAAAGCCAGGTCCGGGTCTCACCCAGAAAATGGTGTTTCATTACATTCAACGCTGGTTTTCTTGGGGAAGCCCCTCTGGCTCCCCGAAGCTAACTACCCACAGAGAAAAATTAGGGGACTTACCTGGGAGTCGGTCGCTGCTCACTCCTCAACCCGAAGTCGAGACAAATGACTGCAGCAGCCAACCCAAAGCGACACAGGCCCGACTAGGCTCAGGAACGTTCATAAGGTAGCATGCAGCCAAGACCCTGTTCAACCACCAAAAACCCCGTGCTCGAATGTCAGCCCAGTACATGTTGCCAAATATGGGCACAGGGATAGACTGCAAGCTGGCTAGCCTTAATAACCTTGCGGACGACCTGGGAGACCCGCACCCGCAAACAGGGAAGTAGGGAAAACCAGATCGACCCAAAGCACGTCCCCGGACACAGAAGCCGTGGCATGCAAATAACGGCGGAGGCCCGCAACTGGACACAATGGATTATGCACCCCCGGCCTGACCAACCAAGCATCATCAACCCAAGACCCTTCCGGAAAGAAACCTTCTCATTCTTTGCCAGAAAAGAAGGAGACGGCTGCAGACGAATAAACCGATCGTCACGACCGAAAGAGTAGAAACCCCTATGCCGGAGGAGAGCATGAAGCTCCCCGACTCGACCCCCCAGAGGCCAATGACAACAGGGAAAGAGCCCTCGAGAAACAATCCTGAACTGAAGGGGCACAACAAACGAGGAGGAGAGAGAAGGGAGAGGACTCTCTCCAATGACCAGGACGGCTCAGGCGGTGCATGAGCAGGCCGGAGGTAAAAAACGCACGAGACAGCTTGGGAAACGGGGCAGAAGTAATATCAATACCGAAAGCAAGCTGAACAGGCTCCGCTAGGCCACACGATACAAGGCAATAGTATTCGGCATAAGAAGGTAAGCCTCAGTTTACCAGTGCCTCGCGCCCAGTGACTATCCTGCCCGAATTCTTCACAAGAATTTACAGTTTTTTGTCGGATTTTTGGCCATTTGAACATAAAAGTTGTTATATATCTCACCATGGGTCCAAGAAAGCCAGTGGTAAAGTTCAACCTAAGAAAATAGTTGAGTAGAGGATGTCCTTTCTTCATTAAGAAAATGTGTGAAGTATGGGAAGAACTGCAAAGTTTTGTTGGAAAAACTCGCCCAGATAAAGCTGTAGCAGGCTGTTGCATTGACCTTTTAAATGACAATGTGATGTCTTACTACAAACAAGTGTTAAAATGTAGGGAAAAACAAGTGTCTTTAGACAGATTCTAAGTAAGACAAGCAAGTCCTAGTGGTATGCAGGCAAAACGTGCCAGAGAGTGCACACCAGTGAAGTCCTCATTGCCTGATGTTATAATGGAAGGGGACTCTCCTTCCAAACAGTAACACCTCTCCTCCTTCCCCCTCCTCACCATCTTCCATATGCCAACAGCAGTCATCAACAAGGGTAAGTAATAACTTGAACATACTTTTGTAGTGTAGATTTAGATGACTTGGGTATAAAAATTAGTTTGAAGTGAGGTTTTTGGTAATCAGGAATGGATTAATTCATTTCCCATTATTTCTTATGGGGAAATTAGCTTCGGTTTACAAGTTTTCGGATTACAAGCTGTTTCCAGGAACTGATTAAACTCTTAAACCGAGGTACCCCTGTACTTGTTACTGCAACAGTATGATATAATGTGAACTGTGGAATGCAAAATTTTAAATTTTTTCTTATTCACTTGTACTTGCATAGAAATAGATTGTTCATGAAATTATAGATTACACTGGGCAACAATTTTTAATAAAAAAAGATAAAAAGGTATCTGCTCTCTGAATTTAACTTATTTATTTAAACATATATTCTTAGTAAGTTCTGTTCCTCATTGCCTGATGCCCAAAAAGAAACGAGCAAATGAGCATGATGTCACTGTGCCGCTGTCTGCGCAGCTCCCCCCCCCACTCCACTGGAGGGGCAAGGGGGAGCCCCAGACCACCGCACCGGCTATCCACCCATCAGTTTTGAGGCTGGACATCAAAACACGTGAAAAACCGCCGACCAGGAAAGGGGGGGAAAGCCAGGTCCATATTCATCAAGAACTGTAAAAAACCACTATCGCAGGCCCTTCACATTCTGTGGAGACAAAGCCTAGATACTGGCGTTATTCCTGATATACTAAAAACAGCAGAGATAGCACCACTTCATAAAGGAGGAAATAAGACAGAGGCAAAAAATTACAGACCGATAGCACTAACATCGCACATCATAAAAATTTTTGAGAGAGTGCTAAGAAGTAAGATCACAAAATACATGGAATCACAGCATCTCCATAACCCCGGACAACATGGTTTCAGAACAGGGCGCTCTTGCCTGTCGCAGTTGCTGGACCACTATGATATGGCATTAGATGCTATGGAAGACAAACAAAACGCTGATGTAATTTACACAGATTTTGCAAAAGCTTTTGATAAATGTGACCATGGTGTTATTGCCCATAAAATGCGCTCAAAAGGAATTACCGGAAAAGTAGGCAGATGGATCTACAATTTCCTGACCAACAGAACCCAATGTGTAATAGTCAACAAAATAAAATCCAACCCGTCAACCGTTAAGAGCTCAGTCCCCCAGGGTACTGTGCTTGCTCCAGTACTTTTTCTCATCCTTATATCGGACATAGACAAGAACACAACCTATAGCACTGTATCATCCTTTGCAGATGACACTAGGATCTTCATGAGAGTAGGCAACATAGAGGACACGGCGAACCTCCAGTCAGATGTAGATCAGGTCTTTCTATGGGCTACAGAAAATAATATGGTGTTTAACGAAGACAAGTTCCAGCTCATGCGCTATGGAAAAAATGAAAATATAAAAACTGAAACCACGTACAAAACTCAGGCAAATCATAACATAGAACGAAAAGGCAATGTAAAGGATCTGGGTGTACTCATGTCGGAAGACCTTACCTTTAAAGAACACAATAAAGTAGCCGTCACAACTGCAAGAAAAATGACAGGTTGGATAACAAGAACTTTTCACACTAGAGATGCTATACCGATGATGACACTTTTCAAAACGCTTGTGCTCTCTAGAGTGGAGTACTGCTGCACAATGACAGCCCCTTTCACTGCGGGTGAAATTGCTGACCTGGAGAGCGTGCAGAGATCCTTTACTGCTAGAATCCACTCGGTAAAACATCTAAACTATTGGGACCGACTAAAGAGCCTAAATCTGTATTCCCTTGAGCGCAGGCGGGAGAGATACATAATAATTTACACGTGGAAAATATTAGAGGGGCTGGTCCCAAACCTGCACACAGAAATAACATCACATGAGACCAGAAGACATGGCAGGATGTGCAGAATACCCCCGTTGAAAAGCAGAGGTGCAACTGGTACTCTGAGAGAGAACTCTATCAACATCAGAGGCCCGAGACTGTTCAACACGCTTCCACTACACATAAGGGACATAACTGGCAAACCCCTCACAGTGTTCAAGAGAGAACTGGATAAGCACCTCCAAAGGATACCTGATCAACCAGGCTGTGACTCATACGTCAGGCTGCGAGCAGCCGCGTCCAACAGCCTGGTTGATCAGTCCAGCAACCAGGAGGCCTGGTCGATGACCGGGCCGCGGGGACGATAAGCCCCGGAAGCACCTCAAGGTATCCTCAAGGTAAGGTATATTTAAACAACATACACTCACAGCTCCAGTGAGGCCACCACCTCACCTCGCTATTGATCTAAAGTGTATGTTCCCCCCTGCATAACACATTTGCAACCAATGCCACCCTGGCCACTTCCTCCTGCCACTGACCTTGAGATATTGCTCATCTGCATGGTGCATAAGCAGTGCCTGACTCAGCTGATAACCCAGAGGAATAACATCCCCTCTGTCCCCAACGGCTGTACCAGAGATGGGGTTAAACACAACAAGGAGGCCTTCACCCGTCACCTAGAATAAACAATTACAGTACATTAATGCAAACATTAAAGTAACTACTCCATTACATACTGACTGAACCTTAAAAACTTAAATACTATTCATTTAGGTCAAAGAAAAGGCATTTACTCATAATATTTTTTCCACTTAATTTTCTAGTACAGACCAGTACATTATCCTTTTTCACTCCATGGAATTTAATGTTTGGAGTCATATATATTAGTCATTGTAGGAGGCACTGGTGTTCAACCAATGCTTCTTACAACTGCTTCATATTTCTAAACAATATTATTGATGGAGGTTTCAAAAACAATGTATAATATTTAACGGCCATTCAATATTAGTACTGAATAGTCACGCTCATGAATAAATAAATGCTTTTTCTACAATTTATAAAGTTACTATGCTAAAAAATTTAAATATTGAAGAATATATTTGATGAGTAATACTGAACAATAAGAGTTGACGCACCCTGTGCCTACCAACCACAACACACTGCGGTTGGTGTGGGAAGTGTGCCGAAGTACGCTGCGAGTAAAGCAAAAGTTTGCTACCCTGAAGTGGTGCTAGCTGAGCTCGGTAAATGCTCCACACCACGTCTCCATTCCAGCTGTCAACCCCCAATATCTGAGAGATTAAGAGTGAAGATAAACAACCACAGTTCTTAATGTAAATATCCAAAAAGTAATACAGCAAGCAAATATTTTAAGGAAAGATCACAAACTATGATGTTGATAGAGTAAAGTATTGCTGATTTTCTGGGGAGCTGTTTATTGTCACACAAGGTAAATAAATGGGAATCATTTAAACTTTCACTATGGCAACCCCCTTTTTTCAATTTTGTTCCCACATTGACTAAAATGGAGCTTCAAAATTATCATTCATTATTTTTGCTTATTTTATTTTTAGTAAGAAAATACCCACTTTTGATCTATAACAGTAAAAATCTTTAGAAAAATGAAGTTGGTTAAAAAATAATCCCACAATTTTAATTTTCTAAAAAAAATCCTCCTAATATTGTTAAAATGCATTCCGTGATCAAAAAAATAATACGGATGTCGTTTACTTTCGCTATGGTGAAGCAAAGAAACCTTGCTATAACATCACAATTCACAAGCATTCATGGAATGCTTGTGAATTGACCAGTGGTTGTTACCCCAGGCAAAGTGTGGGGTGGGATTTGCAAAGAAGATATTTTTTCCACCTGAATTACCCGAATTATTCATCTGAATTAGCACAAAAACCCGAATGTTCATACTTTTTGCATCAAACCCGAGACCATTTGATTGTGAGCCGACTACAATGATCACTGCACTAATTATGTAAAAAACCAGCGTTGAATGTAATGAAATACCATTTGCTGGGCGAGACCCGGGAGGTTCCCCGGAGCTATCAGACTGATATATGCCATATTAGTCTTGTCCTACAGTCAATGGCACTTTGCCTACCATGGACCACGAGCCAGAACCTGGCCCCCTCAGAGAGGCACAGGGAGCAATGGCCTAAGGAACCCCCCCACCCCTTTTGTATTTGGGAGTATTCCATGTCTGCCATCGTCCAGGGTTAGGCACCCAGAAAGATAGGCAACCTAAAACAATCACCA
This sequence comes from Procambarus virginalis, assembly GCA_020271785.1. NCBI lineage: Eukaryota > Metazoa > Arthropoda > Malacostraca > Decapoda > Cambaridae > Procambarus > Procambarus virginalis. The sequence goes on along the minus strand of WNGS01167840.1, from coordinate 18,249,274 downwards.
CTTGGTCAAAAATTGTAACCTAAGACCGAACAGAAAGCCAGAACTCCCCCAAAAGAAACAAGCAAATGTCATCAACCTGTCGTGCCACTTGTCCGCACAGCTCCCTTCCCCTTCCCAGGAGGAAAAGGGGGGAGCTCTGGACCCTTTTGCCGGCTGCCCACTCCTTAGTTCGGAGACTGAGCATTAAAACGAAAACCACTGACCGGGAGGGAGGGAGGGAGGGAGGGAGGGAGGGAGGGTGCCAGGGAGCCTCTGGGGTTCACCCAGAAAATGGCGTTTCATTTACATTCAACGCTAGTTTTTGTGGGGAGCCCTGTCGGCTCCCTGGAGCTACATACCCAAAGATAAGTAAAAGAGGGACTAACCCGGGAGGCGCCCGCATAGCGTGCCACAATTCGAAGACAAGTGGCTGCAACCTGTGACCCAAAGCAACACATGAATGACTGGGATCAGGAACACTCACCACATAACAGGTGGTCAGGACCCAGTTCGACCTTCAAAACCCCTGTGCCTGAATGTCAGTCCATGACATTCCCAAACATAGAGGCCAGAGCATCACACTTACGAACATCATGGGCACGAGGGTTGGGCAGCCAGCGCGAGGGTTCAGGCCTCACCCTTCCCAAGAAGGGGAAAGGGAGCTGTATTCACCTGGTTGTACTTGCGGGGGTTGAACTCTGCTCTTTTGGCCCGCCTCTCAACTGTCAATCAACTGTTACCAATTATTTCCCCCCAGCCCCCACAGGAAACAGCCCATGACAGCTGACTAACTCCCAGGTACCTATTTACTGCTATGTAACAGGGGCATTAGGGTGAAAAACTCTGCCAATTGTTTCTCACCGAACTGTGTGGGACAAGCAGCACGGCTGCTGACGATGTTTGCCCGTTTCTTTTGGGCATTCCTGTTCGGTCTTGGGTTGCAATTTTCTACCAAGTGGGTATTGTTTTAGGACGCCTATCTTTCTGGGTGCCTAACCCTGGTCGATGGCAAACATGGAATACTCCCAAATACAAGGGGGCGTTTGACAAATTTGTTCATTTGTACAAGGGGGATTGCTTAGGCCATTGCTCCCTGCGCCTCTCTGAGGGGGCCAGGTTCTGGCTCACGGTCCATGGTAGGCAGAACTATTGACTGAAGCCCCAAACTAATATAGAGTACATCAGTCAAATAGCTCCAGGGAGCCGACAGAGCTCCCCAGAGAAAAAGAATTATATTATATACATACATACAGTATAAGGAAGGCTTGAGGGAGACATTCAGTGCAGTTTTCAGTCTACTACATAAGGGTGCCATTTCATTCCGTCATCAATAAATAGTGGAACATACCAGGTCCAGGCACCAGTTTTGAAGGCTAGAAAATCTAGTCAAGCATTATAGGATTGAAAACATTTTCTCCAAGCCCCAGGATCAAAAAAGAATTTGCAATGAACAACTATTTTTCTTCGAGTAACCAGAAATGCATTTTATAGTTAACATGTCAAATGGCTGAACCTCCCTTACCAATATTGAGGATTCTTCAGCATGTGCCTCTCCACACCACGGAAAGACGAATTGGGTAATAATGATGTTTTATTTTAAATAAGCAATGCAGAGAATAAAGTACAAATATGAAGCACTGCTATTCAATATTAATTATAAAATATGTGAAGATATGCCAAACAGCTTTCAGAATTATACAAAAATGTAAAGCTCAAGTAAGTCTGACAACACTGATATATAAGAAAACTTACTTTACCACTGCCTGTAGCTACCACTAGCAGTTTTCGAAGGTTTAGTTCATCTCGTTTAAGAGTGTGTAGCGATGCCTGGAAGGAATCTGAACTTCCAACCATGGAGCTAAACCAATGAGCAATTTGAGAACATTGGGTCTTGACTCGATGCACGAGGCTGCCAACCAAGCCTTATGAAAATAATAATTTATTATGTACAGAACTAAACCATTCCACAAAATTACAGATACTTTTACACATTTTTTTCCTCTAATACAGTACAATTAAAATTTTGTTTTCAACATTCATGTTTTAAAACAGATGTTAAGTAAGCTCTAAGTTAATTCATCCTAGACCCTAGAATGAATGTTTGTTTTCATAAAATAAAGAATATTTTCAGAACAAGTATATTTAGCCATGTAATTTTAACAAAATGAATATATTAATTTATCTCTAAATAATATAGTCTACTGGAAACTTAAAACCATTATAACATACTAGTACATAACTCTCTTTAAACAATCTTTAGCATAATGCTACTCGCCTTAATAAAAACTCGGAGCACATATCTTGTAAACTACAGTACTTACATTATATGATGACCAAACCACAGATCAGAAAATTAAGAAATTACATTTTGGTCTGGCCTGAACCATTATTAAGTCATGGAATAGAAGAAAGGAAGGGGCAAGGTATGAGAGCGAGACGAGACGAGGAGCAGTTACGAGAAAAAGGTAAGAATATCTATCATCTTACGAAGGCATTAAAGGTATTCATTCCATTCATAGAATAGGATGATGGTAAGACTAAGAGGGAAGATAAGAATAAGAAAAGGGGGGTAAGAATAAGAGACAGGTACAAAGCTTTAGTCAGATCACATTTGTGAAGAAGGTTAGAGCATTTAAATATGTACTGTGAAAGGAAGAGTGAACAGCAACAAAGCCAGAGCTAAGGTTCATGTTGGGCATGTTGCGTACCAGAGCCGATTCAACAACAAGACAGTGTCTGTAAAGAGCAGAGGCAGGAAAGATTATTTTAGAATACACACAGAAATCACAATAACGTGATATATCAAATAAATAAATCCACAAGGGCCATGATGAGGGTTCGAACCTATGCACAGGATGTTCCCAGATGTGCCTTAGTCAACTGTACCATGACATGGAACCCTCATCATGGCTCTTGTGGATTTATTTATTTGATATATCACGTTATTGTGATTTTTGTGTGTATTGAAGTAAAGGCGCAGAGGTAGAAGATCTGGCTGACAGAGCCCAGGTGCATGGGGAAATTGTGTGAAACCCCGATTGGACTTGGGAGAAACTTCGGGATTCTAGTGAGGACAGTAGCACTTCAGGTTGCAATTATTTTAACCATATCGTGGTGCAGTTGACCAAGGCATATCTAGGAACATCCTGTGCATAGGTTCGAACCCTATCACGGCCCTTGTGGATTTGTTTATTATTTTAGAAGACCAATCTATATAAAATTAGTCCCTAACATGACAGAAGAGAGCATTGTTTGTGTCTGCAGACTTAACACTTTTGTTCCTTAAGTCTGTCATTGGTCTACTTCTAAATAATCGTTCCTGCCTCTAGATTAGATTAGATTTAGATTAGATATTTTATTCAGGTAAAGGTACATACATTGAGTTACATACATAATGTTGGATTTAAAGATAGAGATAGTATACACAATACCTAAAGCCACTAGTATGCATAGCATTTCGGGCAAAACGCTGTGTGTTTTGTGGAATCTCCACAAGGTGCCGACTTGTTGTGTATCAGGGCCAATTCGACATGTCCAACAGCAACAAAGCCCTGGCTTTATTGCTGTTCACCATTTTCTTTCTCGGTACATTTAAATTATCTAACCACCTTAACAAATGTGATCTGACGTAAGCTTTGCCTCTATCTCTTATTCTTACCCCCTTTTCTTATTCTTATCTTTCCTCTTATTCTTACAGTACCTTCATACTATTCTATAAATGGGATTAATACCTTTCATTGTATTCTAAGAATAAGATGAAGGGTATTATTACCTTTCTTCTTATTCTTTCCTGCTCCTCACCTCTCTTTATTTGCCTGTTCCTTCCTCTTCTATTACACAACTTTATAATGGTCCAGGTCGAACCAAAATGTCAGCTTTTCTCCATTTTCGGATGTGCGGTTTAGTCAGCATATCTACAGCCACGTTACTGTGATTCATCTCTGCATACTTAAATTATATGACCCTATCAAATTATATGTCATGTCTCTACTAAGTTCCTGGCTCAAACCAAACAAAACTGCTGGAGCTGAATGTACACCAATGTTTTACCACAGGAAGGCTAGTCACCTAATTGGTTGTGTTATTTTCTACCAAAGTCCAACTTATGAGCACCGATATCTAACCTATTCCCACATCCCTTCATAAATGTGGAGGAAGGTACAAATGATGGCAACATCAGTACACCAGTTGTACCTCAGTATAAAACATCAATAAACACTTCTTAAGAAATGAGGATTTAATTTTAGCAAAGCAACTACACGATTCATGACCCCATGTCAGGTTTATGTGAATTCTCCAGCAACAGTGACATCTCGTCACCTGTAATGCTAACTTCTATGGTCATGTCATGCACCTTATTACCATAAAAGCATAAGAAGAAACAATAAGGCAGGTAAGTCTAGTTTTTCTTATGCAAGATACAAAAGCTCAATGGCAAGTTTTATCAGAAATACAAATGGCAGTTACAAATACATAAAACAAATTGAGTAATTTGCATGTAATAAACTTACTTGACTCTTCATAAAATGTTGGTGCAGATGCTAAAGAAAATTACTTTTTAAATATTTGGAAAATACAAAATACAAAGTAAAAAGTACATACTGTATAAAAAATTATAAATATTTCTTTTAAATGTTTATGTAATACTAAAGCAATGCAAAATTAACTTTAACTAATTATTTTTATGCCGCGTTATCTAACATACAGTACTGAATGTACAAAAAAGCGAAACTTACCCAGAAGGAGCAAACATATAGTCAAATGAACTTAAATGAGCAAATAGACGAGATATTTTAGAGAAGTGCAAGAGATTATGCAGGTCGCTCTAAGCTAAAATATTACTGCAAATATGAATTGACTAAACAATAATTTAACAAATTATTTGTAACTTGTACAGTGTACAGTATATTTTAATTTTAAGAACAATTCCTTTTAACCGTTTTGTATAAGCATAAATCTTACAAGATTTACTAAACTGAAGAGAGGAAGTTCTACCTGTTTGAGGAGGCAACTGTTCATGGTAGTTAATATTTGCTCCATCCACTGGAAGGTCCACTGCTTCAACTGCAATCACTGATGCCAATGCTTCTTCTCTGGACCACACAACTCCTGAAAATTCATGTTAATATTTTACTATAATCTAAAGTTAACATTTATTTATATAGATTGTTCAAATTTAAAATAAACAAAATTTGATTCACGTTCTAATTGACAACAATAGGATAAATAAGTTTTTTTTTAATGAACACAGCAGTGTGTTGCAGGTCAGAATCTGCTGGATTACAAAAATTTATTTACCCAAATTTACCTGAGGGCTACCATCTAGATCTAGTGGCCTTAATGTAATTGAGAGCCAGCAGCTAGTCAAATGTCCCACCATAAATTCTGAGGATTTTTGCTAGCAAATTTTGAACCAAGGTACTGTCTTTGGACTTATGGGTATGGCAGGTGGGCAATTCCATTGGTTTATAATACTATAGGTGAAAAAAATCCCTGTTTTGTTCAACAATGTAGTTTGTGTGAACTATATTGGACTTTTAAAGAAGTGGTCTGGATTAATATTTTTCAATTTGCTAAGATTTTTAAAGCCTAAAATCAGCCCTGCCATGTCTGGGTACGAAAGTTGACTTAGTTGTGGGATGATTTATTTTGTTGATCTGGCCTGAACTTTTTCAAGTACTGTACATATCTTTTGGCATGACTAGGGAAGTGGATGAGTGGAATGGGGGCTGCCAACAAGATACCTGGTTGGTTGATACCTGGTTGATGGGGTTCTGGGAGTTCTACTCCCCAAGCCCGGCCCGAGGCCAGGCTTGACTTGTGAGAGTTTGGTCCACTAGGCTATTGCTTGGAGCGGCCCGCAGGCCCACATACCCACCACAGCCCGGCTGGTCCGGGACATAATAAATAAACATAATAAATAAAGAATAAAGACAAATAGTTTAAAATGTTACAAGAATAGATTGGATAGGTATATGGATTAGTGCGGGTTAATTTAAACGAGACCTTCCTAGTGAGGGCCAAATGGCCTGTTGAACTGCTTTCTAATTCTCATGTTTCCGTGTGAAATTTTGTTTAAATTCAGATTTAACTAGTTGTTTGTCCTGCATGACTCGTCATTGTCAGGGGACCAGAAGCCTGTTCAGTTCATCAAGGTCCCCCCTGATCTTCCTTGGGATGCCATCCACAATAGCTGTCTAAGTAATGAGTAGTTATTTACTGCTAGGTGAATAGAGGCATTAGGTGTAACAAAACATGCCCTAGTATCTCCGTCCTGCACAAGAATCAAACCTAGGACCTTTTAGGTATGAATCAATTGCAGTGGGTCATACATGTAAAGGTAGTATTCCTATGAAAGAATAACAGTATGTTATGCACATGTTACTTTGTGTCCAAACAGATTAGTGTCCCATGGGACTAAATTACAATGTACCCAAAATCATAAGTGACGACAGGAAAGATGATCATAGGAAATATATAGTTTTCATTTTCCCAGTAAGGTTTCAATTTAGATCTTAGATCATTATCTCTAACATGAACCACCAAAAAATTTAACATCTGTATCCCTTTGAAAAGATTCCCATAAGATAACCTTCATAATTGTTTGCCACCTCAAAACTGAGCATCAAAAATCTTCATTCCTTTAGAGCATTCTTATAGTACTACCCTTCTCCATTTCCTCTGGAGAATACTGAATTAGTGACTATTCCAATTATATTAGTTTCCACGATTACTATAACTTTTGTGACATTTGTTTTAGTTCATTTTCTTGTATTTAAAATTTTATCAGCACACCATATTCCTGTTATTAAGCACATCCCTCTTGCTAACATAAAATTAAAGACAGCAATGTATCAACTTGTCTTGTGAATTATGCCCCCTTAACTAAAATGATCTATTTATATTATGAGGTTATCTTGAGATGATTTCATGACTTGGCGTCCCCACAGCCCGATCCTCGATCAGGCCTACTTTTTGTTGCACATCCCCAGGAAACAGCCTGTAGCAGCTGTCTTAACTCCCAGGTACCTATTTACTTCTAGGTGAACACAGGCATCAGGGTGAAAAACTCTGCCCCTTTGTTTCTGCCTCCACAGGGGGTCGAACCCGGACCCTTAGGACTATGAATCCCAAGTGCTGTCCACTCAGCTGTCAGGCCCCCCTCAGCTGAGCATAAGAGTTACAAAATAAAATTTGCAGGAGAATGAATTATTTTTCTGCTCATCATTGTTGATTTATATTCAACTTAGTTGAATAAGCTAATGTGTATGTGCAGCAATGGTTATGATTTTTCTGAAGTGTTACCATAACAAAATAACAGTATGTAAGCTGAGAATTTTACCAAGAATGGACAAAACTCAAATTACTATACTGATGAAGAATTTATATTAAAATATACCACATCCATTTTAAGGCATCTAACAATTTTTTTGATATACCTGCACTGCTTATAAGGTGAAGTGCATGATCTGAACAGGTAACAAATGCACGAAGAGCCATGCCTCCATCTCGTCTCTCAAAGCGATAGACAGCAAGCGAAAGAATTGTGCCAGACTGGACTGGCAGCTCCACTACCACACCCTGCTCACCAAGCTCATTACCCGACTCTAACTCCACTGCCTCTATTGTCACCAACTGAAAAAAAAATTAAATACTGTATATTTGCAAATACAATAAATAAAGTAGTAATTACATAAAGAAGGACCAGAGGTTTGCCATCACAGTAGTTCCTGAGATAAAGAAACAGTTACAAGGATAGGCTGAAAGAACTAAACATTAAAAGGCTAGAGAAATGAAGGTACCTGCAGTATGTAACAAAGTACTGTATTTGGACTAAAATATTAAAAAGGTGACCAGAGATTGGCTAGTAGAAAGGTGCGGCACAAAGTTAAATCACAGGTGGAAACTAAAGGCCCAACTGATTCAAAACAAATAGAGGAATTTCTTCATAATGAGTGGAACACAACATGGAGAAGAAAGTAGTGGGTGTTCACACCGTGCAAAAAATTAAATATTTGTATTGCCAACCACCTAGATTCTACAACGAAGGAATGCAAAGCATCCACTTTTATGCAGGTATATATGAGGATGAGGGGTGGAGTGGGTATATACAGATGATATGAGTCGGAGGGGGTATATATAGAGGATGAGGGGGTAGAGGGATTATATATAGAGGATGAGGGGTAGAGGGGATATATACAGAGGATGAGGGGTAGAGGGGGGTATATACAGAGGATGAGGGGTAGTGGGAGGAATATACAGAGGATGAGGGGTCCAGAACAAGGCATAGTACAGTACTGGGATTAATCTCTAGAAGCATTAACAATAAAACACTTTTTCTTTAGCTGCATTCTTGCTCTTGTTCAGCCCATCCTCCTGTTTTGGTAGTACTTATAACAACAATGAGGACCTTAATACATATACTGATGTACAACGCAATTAGAAAGTAGAAATCTGTACTACTGAATTTGGACATAATGGAAATGGTGTTGTATTTACTTTGCAAAGACAACCTAACTAAACCTTCCTAGTACACGCTATCCGAGGCTTAATAAAGTACTGTACATGTGTGCGCTATACTCTGCCTAGGAATATTTAAGTTTTTTTTTTTAGCTTCTTTATTTTTTTTGGACTCTATAACGTGAATACTGTAGTACCAAATTCTATCTACGGTAATTGCTTAGTATGTCTTGGTATATTTGTACTATGGTGCACATAGTTCCAAAAATAATCTAAACAAAAGGATGGGCTATCTTGTTAGGCCCAGTCTAGATTATGCAGTTCAATTTTGGTCAACACACTATAGAATGTACACTAATTTCATGGAACCCATTAAGCAAAGAATGATAAAAGTTAATCATTGTAATGAAGTCCAGATTGTTAAGGTTGCACTGTGCTTAACTAATTATATATGCACTGTACTTCAATTTTAAGTATCCTCTCTTGAACACCCTTTTAACTAACACACATCCATATATAGTACAGTATCTCTGGGGGGGGATATGCAACTGCCTGCTTCTGCACTCACCATTCTTTAGTACAGTATAGCATAATTAATACAGTTCATCTACATGCTACACCACCTGGTCAGCAGAAACAAAATGACATCTCACCCGTCCTGTCTGCGTTATGGTATACAAAACTCCCTCTGTTATGGAAGAAGCCTTTGTCCCAGTTAGCTCCAATACAAGATGAAGTCCATCCTCATGAATATGGACTAGTTTCCTAGACCCAGCCACCTGAAAAAAATTAAGACAAAAGTTCTAATCACAATCAAGTTAAATGAATAGCAATTTGCAAAATTGCTGTTGGAAATACTAGGGTTCCAAACAGAATTTTCATTAAATGACTTGTTTTGGCATATAGTACTAGAAATAAATGTCACAAATTTAATTATACACAGGTATACAGTATACAAATATAAATTTAACATATTAATACTAATAAGTGAATAATGTAAGTAGTGTATGAATAAATAATGAAACATCATTCACACACACATGCACACGTGGGTGCAGCAAACAGTTCAAGACTTGGTCTTGGCCCCTTCAGTCTTTGTAATCTGTTAACGATCAATATGAAAGGGCGAGTTCGTATATGTCAGCAATTGCAAATGCAAAATTATTACAGTAGTACAAACTGACGAAAACTAGAAAAAACTACAGAAAGACCTTGACAAACTCCTGGAGTGGGCAGACAAATATCTGCTGGAATTCAACCCCAACAAAGTAATACAAATTCAAAGGGAGAAAAGTATCCCAGGAATTAACCACCACAACAACAGGTAGGCAGCTATAGGTATCAGAATGTGCAGGTACTAAAATAGCCTAAAGAAACAGCCCACAGCAGACCCAGGCCACTGCAACAACTGCCGCAAGAAATAGAAGGACCATAGGGAAGGGGGGGTAGAAGAGGGTAATGACCATCCAAATTATAAAAATGGGTCAGGCACACTAGAGGCTGGGACTGAACCCCTTGCCTCTAAATAGACAATTCACACTATAATGATCCTACCCGTTGCTGTGAACCCAACTGTAAATGTTCCAAGCCTCTCAAGACCCCTGCTCAGTGATCTCTAAAATGTTCATACTCATTTTACCTTTCATGTTATTTTTTTGGTTATAGTGTAACTATACTGTAACTTGTGAGAATGTTTACGAATTAATTTTCTAGAGTATAGATGCAGCAAAAATTATATAAGGATAATAGATTATGCTTGAGTATACAAAATAAAATTAAAATGTATAGAATGCAATGGAATGCCTCTTTCTGGTTGGATCTAAGACCTGAAGGCAACTCACTGTTGTGACTCGTGTCACACGAGTCTCCATTGTCTACTAAAGACCAGAGCCAGAACCTGGTTCCCCTCACAGAGGCAGGGAGCAGAAGAGTGTTAAGATTACCCTCACCAAGGAACATCCAGAAAGTGAAACTAAACAAACAACAAGTGTGTATAAAATAAAGCACAAGTATGAAATAAAACAGATCTGGACAAAATAAGTGTATGGAGCACCACTTGGCAAATGGAATTTAATGTGAATAAATGTCATATTATGGAATGTGGAATAGAAGAAAATAGACCCCCACACAACCTACAAATCATGTGAAAATGCTTTAAAAAATTCTTATAGAGAAAGATCTAGGGGTGGTTCTAGATAGAAAACTATCACCCGAGGACCACATTTCTTATATATTATAAAGAAATGTGGTCCTCAGGTGATAGTTTTCTATCTAGAACCACCCCTAGATCTTTCTCTATAAGAATTTTTTAAAGCATTTTCACATGATTTGTAGGTTGTGTGGGGGTCTATTTTCTTCTATTCCACATTCCATAATATGACATTTATTCACATTAAATTTCATTTGCCAAGTGGTGCTCCATACACTTATTTTATCCAGATGGATAGATAGATTATATTTATATATATATATATATTATATATATATATATATATATATATATATATATATATATATATATATATATATATATTATATATATATATGTCGTACCTAGTAGCCAGAACACACTTCTCAGCCTACTATGCAAGGCCCGATTTGTCTAATAGGCCAAGTTTTCATGAATTAATTGTTTTTTTACAACCTAACCTACCTAACCTAACCTAACATTTTGGCTACCTAACCTAACCTATAAAGATAGGTTAGGTTAGGTTAGGTAGGGTTGGTTAGGTTCGGTCATATATCTACGTTAAATTTAACTCCAATGAAAAAAATTGACCTAATACATAATGAAATGGGTAGCTTAATCATTTCATAAGAAAAAAATTTGAGAAAATATATTAATTCAGAAAAACTTGGCTTATTAGGCAAATCGGGCATTGCATAGTAGGCCAAAAAGTGAGTTCTGGCTACTAGGTACGACATATATATATATATATATATATATATATATATATATATATATATATATATATATATATATATATATATATATATATATATATATATATATAATATCGTACCTAGTAGCCAGAACGCACTTCTGGGCCTACTATGCAAGGCCCGATTTGCTTAATAGGCCGAGTGATTTTCTTTATTTTCAATAAAGTGTTTGCAATTAGTTTATTGGAATTATTATTATTATTATATTAGGAACATAATTTGTTGACTTAGTTGTGTTAGTTAAGGTTAGGTTAAGATAGGTTAGGTTAGGTAGGGTTGGTTAGGTTAGGTTATATATCTACCTTAGTTTTAACTCAAATTTAAACAAACTAACTCATACATAATGAAATGGACAGATTTATCATTTTCTATGAAAAAATAACAGAATTGAATATCATATTGATGTTTTTCAGTGGTGGAATGGATTAATATTATTTTCATTATTGTAAATGGAGAAACTCGTTTCGCAAGATGAGCATTTCACATGACAAGCTCAGTGCTGGAACGGATTAAATTTGTTAACCGAGGCACTACTAATTACATGTACTGTACAGTGTTGTGGTTGCTATACATGTATTATAATATAACCAAAATACTATAGACTTTCAAATAATACTATTACTGTACCTGAATAACTAAATGACTAGTAGATCCAGGGACCTTCTGCAGAGTAACTTGAGAATTAGCTCCAGGATCCTCCAAACCAATTGAAGCCAGAGGCTGAGACAAGAAGGCTGGAGAAGCAGCAGTCAATGGCAGGGTGAACACCAAATTTAAAGACAACTCCAAACATACAAGTGTCTTGTCTATGGATGAGCATCTAAAAACAAAATTTAGAGCATATCTTATAAATGACAATATCTTCTCATTAACCAATGCAAATTTTAAAAATACAAAAACATCAGCATTGAATGTAATGAAATGCCATTTTCTGGGCGAGTCCCAGAGGCTCCCCGGAGCTATCCAGGCTGATAGGGATAGTCCTAGCTTTTGGCATCAGTCGATGTGGGTGGAGTTCTAGGCTTACCAGGGACCATGGCCAGAACCTGGCCCCCTCACAAAGGCACGAGGAGCAATGGCCTATAGCAATGTACATGTGATTTTGGGGCATTCTATATCTGCCATCGACCGGGACAGGCACTCAGAAAGGTAAGTGCCTCGAAACAAACCCCTATTCTGGTGAAACCAACGAAAATAACAAAAGTAGACAAAACTCCCCCAACGAAAAACGAGCAAACAAGCACGTCGTCACACGAGCCGCACCGCATGTCTGCGCAGCCTCCCCCCCCCCTCCCGCAGGAGGGGGAAGAGGGGAGCCCCAGACCCCTGCATCGGCGATCCACACCTCCAGTTCTGAGACTAAATATCAAAATATGCAAAAACCGCCGACTGGAGGGAGGGAGGGTTGCCGGGGAGCCTCCGGGACTCGCCCAGAAAATGGCGTTTCATTACATTTAACGCTGGTTTTTTGGGGGAGCCGCTGCGGCTCCCCAGAGCTAATTCACCAAGAACTAAGGAAAGAAGAGGGCTTACCCGGGAGGCGGTCGGTGCTCCACACCTCAACACGAAGTCGAGACAGGCTGTAGCCGCCGACCCAAAGCGACACAGGCCTGACTAGGCCCAGGAACGCTCACGAGAGAGCGTGCAGCCAGGACCCTGTTCGACCACCAAAAACCCTGTGCCCGAATGTCATCTAGGACATGTTCCCAAAAACGGCAGCAAGAGCAGTTGACTTACTCATGGAGCTCCCAGAGGCCAATACCAACAGGAAAAAGAGCCTTCGATAAACAATTCGGAACCGAAGGGGCCACAACAAACCGAGAAGAGAAATAGGAGAGTGCTCTGTCCACAGACCAGGTCAGCTCAGGCAGCGCATGAGCAGGCCAGAGGTGAAACAATGCACGAGACAGCTTGCGAAACGGTGCAGAAGTAACATCTATACTGAAAGCAAGCTGAATCGGCTCCACCAGCGCCGCAGGATATGAGGCGACAGTATACGGCATGAGATGACGGTCCTGAAACAGCCATGAGAGAAAGGACAACAACCGAACCGAAAGTACAACGAAGAAGAGTCAAAAAGAAACGGAAGGACCGCCAGGAAACTTCATACTGCCGCCGAGACGAAACCAGCAGGTGGGACACCATCAACGAAGCCACCTGATCACCATACAAATGGTGATAAACACGAGTAAAAAATACCAAACGCAAAGACTCAAGGAGAAAAGTGAACCAGTCTCTTAACGGACCGAGCAGATCTTCTGAAAGAGGCGGAGCTGCGGAAAAACCCCCAGGTTCGGACACCGGGCAAGCAGCGCCTGAAACCACGGCTGGGCCAGCCATCACACTGCCAAAAGGACAACTCGCCCATGGTAAGTCTCCAAGCAAGCCAGGACCTGGAGCAACAGCCAAACCGGAGGAAAGAGGTATAGGAACCCCAACTCGACCAGTCCTGCCGAAAGGCGTCGATCCTGACAGCCTCGCGGTCAGGGCACCACATACCAGAAGGCGCCGCAACCACACCGTCGTGAAGAGGTCCACCTCCCGGCACCCGAATGTCTGGCAGAGCCAACTGAATGAGTTAACATTGACAGTCCGTTCCGTGAACAGGCTATTCACCAGGACATTGGACACCCCCAACACCCTCCCAGCTCGCACACAACTGAAGAGAAGTACTGAACCTAGGCACAGCACAGAGAATCTGGAGCTGGAGCCACAATGACTAAGCCTAATCCCATCAGCTAAGGAACTAGAGTGTGGATTGCCGGCGCAGGGCTTCCCTTCCCCCTCCTGGGGAGGAGGGAGCTGCGCAGACATACTGCGTGGCCTGTGACGTCATGCTTGTTTGCTTGTTTTTTCCTGGGGGAGTTCTGTCCACTTGTTTCATTATTTTCGTTGGTTTCACCAGAATAGGGGTTTGTTTTGAGGTCTTACCTTTCCCGAGTGCCTGTCCTGATCGATGGCAGATATAGGATGCTCCAAAATCACATGCATTGCTATAGGCCTTTGCTCCTAGTGCCTCTGAGGGGGCCAGGTTTCTGGCCGTGGTCCCCGGTAGGCCTAGAACTTCACCCACATTGACTGATGCCAAAGTTAGGACTATCCCTATCAGCCTGGATAGCTGGATAGCTCCAGGGAGCCGTAGGGGCTTCCCCCCAGAAAGATCTTGAACTAGCAAGAACATGCAGTTGTTAGTTTTAGAGCTCTCCTGTTATGACCACACATACACCAGTATATCATACTAAGGCTGGTGTATGATGTGCTCAAACTATACAGTGATATCTTGGCTGATTAGCCTAGTATTACGAATATAATAAATTCTAATTATAGCTATAACTACTATTATAACTAAACTTATAACTATAATAATAGTTAATCTTCTTTGACAGTATATTGTTATTATTTGTGTATTGACAATGTATGTCATACATAACACTATATATTTCTGTATCAAAGTTGTATGCCATGTAATTGTGGATATATATTAGAAGTCTAGTGAATAGCAGTAGCCTAATGTCATGTAGCTTGAAAAACCTCCTTGTATGCTTATTGTATGTAATGCTACATAAGAACATTATGTGGACCATGATGGAGAATATAACATTTAGGTCTCTGATATATTACTCACATTATACTGTGTAATTTCCATTTCATGTTGTTCCTTGTGCACACGGGACGGGGTTTCAGCTCTCTTGTCCTTGACCCTGACCGTGAATAAACTAAAGTCCAAGACCCTAGAGCTAACTCTGGGCCAAGTCCCACGGTATGTGGTCTTAGACATTCAATCGTCTAAGATTCTACAAAACACATGACATCAAAACTAGGCTTTCTAGCAAACTCAAGGACCTTCATCACTGCCACCACCAGACCATTAATTAATGCTGTCAATTAATCGGGGTCTGGACCAATTAATTAACCCTTAACTCTTGGGATAGGTTATCCGCAATTTCATGGAACGGGATGTATTAGTTACATTAAGTGTGGGAATTAGCTTGAAAACAAGGAAATGTATCAGATATTGACCTGGAGTAGGCTTGCTACCCACTGAATCTCGGCTTAGTCCAACAAAGCAGGCTCGTGCAGACCACGGCCAAGACAATCATATATAAATGTAATAAATGGAAAAACTCAGATATACAAAGTTCTTACTCTCAGTTTATTATGCGAAACTATAAGAAGTAACTAATAAAAATCACTCCCTAAAAACTTAACACTCCCTAAATGAAACAGTTTCCTACTGAGGCACGGATGGAGAATTTACTTGACTGTCCTCAGCTAAGGGCTGACCTAGGCTAGTATTACTATGCCAGGTTTATCAATTTACCACGCAAGGTTTAACTTGAACAAACTGGTTGTCTTTGCAGTTACTTGTTTTGGAGAGCCCTCCCATTATTCTTGTATTTCAGATTTGGTAGCTTCCAAGTAAGTAGCCCCAGGAATCTACTGCGTGGTCCTCCCCAAAAATATACAAAACAAGATGCAATAAATATGAGCCATATGTTTTTAAATAAAAAATTTGATATAAAAAGACCTTACTTGGTATTCTCATTTAACCAGGGTGCCACAATTGTTTCGTGGTCCAGGGCTGCACCAGATGATCGGTCAAATGTTGTCACCATTACAGATCCAGCAATGAGCTCAGCCAAGACTACCTCACTATCAGTAAGACTTACTGCTCGCTGCAAAACACTGAAAAACAACGTTATTTATATTTTACAATTACTGTATAATAAAAATATATTAAATATGTTGAACCTATATCAAGATTATATCAAATTTAATTTTATTATCTTGCTGTACAATTTACATCAAAATCCAACTTACCCAGCTGCTGGGGAATGATCTAATTGTATTTCTATATTGAGTGCTGCAGAGATTGCATCCCAGGTTCGCAAAAGATTACCTGCCACGGTTATCACTTGTGGGCCTTCACTAGCTAGTAGATCCACCTTTCCAGAGTCTGAAGTCTCCATAACATGACGCCATGCTATGTCACCTTTCAACGAAAACCAATATCGAATGTAGTAAAATGCCTCTTTTTTGGTAGAGCTCTGGTGGCTCCCCTGAAGCTATCTCACAGAGATTGCTCCTAGATCACATCAATTACAGGAGTTTTGTTTGGCCTGAAGGAAACCAGAGCCAGAACCTGGCCTTTGCAAAGAGCGAGTGACATTCCACCACCTCACCGGAAAAGCATCCAGAAAATCAGGAAAGCATTATAGATAACTGCACAGTTCACAGAGATGGAAGAGTTGAAACTACCAAATAACTTAAATAATACAACAAACTATCAAAACTATGTGAAACAAGCTCGAACCAGGCAATCCGAAGGCCCCCCCCAACCACCACCAACTTTCACCAGTTCTGGAGCAGATGAACAGATCACCAATGAAATGATGCACCTGGTAGGGGAGGGTGTTAAGGAGCCACTGGGGCTTTACCAGTAAGAGACATTTCATTACATTCAACTCTGGTTTAATGTAATGAATATCTGCCTCTGGAGAAGAGCAAAAGCTCCCCAATCTGACATCCAGAGCCAAGCACCAACAAAAACAGTGTTCAAAAAGGTATCCCAGACCAAAAGGAGTTCATGAACCGAGGAGAGGAAAGAAAAGTCAAGACTGTTGAGTGACCAGATTAGCTGATGAAAAGCATGAGCAGGTCAGAGGTGAAAAAAACTCGAGGCAACTTGTGGAATAGTGCCGAAGAGACACTGATGCCCAATGCAATCAATAGCGGCTCCACCAATGCCAAAAGATATGAGGCAACAGTATTAGACAAGAGATGCCAATCAAGAAACAACAATAAAAAGGTCAACACAAGCTGAATCAAGACTGAGCAAAGATGATCGAGGGATAGAAAAAGGTAAACGAGCATCAAGCCATTTCATAATGCCGCCTCGAAGACTGATGTAGGTGGGACACTAATAACCAAGCCACCTGCTCGCTACACAAATGAATGTAGATTCATGTAAACAATACTGCCGCAAATACAGAAGGTCAAACTAGTATGGTAAATCACCAGGCCAATCCATTGAAAGAAGTAGAGCCATGGTAAAATGTCCAGTTTCAGACAGCAGGCAAGAAGCACCAGAAACTAGGACTGAGCCAGCTACCAAGAAGCCAGAAGGATCATCCTCCCTGAGAATGACTCCGGTCTGGAAAGGACCTGACGCAACTAAGTGTATGAACCTCGACCAGTCCAGTCAAAAAGCATCCACCATGAGCGACTCATAATCGAGAACCAGAATCACATATGATGGGGGGGTTTCAGTTCCATGTCAACGCAAGAGGTTGACCTCTGGAAGACTTAATATCTCTTAGACCTGAAGGAAGGATGCATAGTCAATGGTTCACTCTGTGGAGCTGGGACAGAAACAAGATAACCCATCCAAGAAAAAGTTGGACAGGCCCGACAAACTGCATGAAGAACCAACCTCCAAGAACCCAGAAGATGAGCTACACATAGCATCCAGCCCCATGGGAAATGGAATTGAAGTAAATCCTATGGTGATGACAAAGAACTACCAGGGAGCAATCAGAGAAAGCAGAAGCCTACTCAAAGAAGTGCCGGGCCCTGTCACTTCCAATGGTGACCCAGGACCACTACAACAGTGTTGACACTGTTTTAGTTGGCAGAGGGGAAGGGGCAGGCTCAGGGGCCACCTGGTGGCAGTTATTAGTACTAACGAGTTTGAGCTTGCTTCAAGTGTTTCAATTGTTTCTTTTGCATTGTTTGGGAATTGTTTAGCAGTTTTGAGGTTTTGGTTTCTGTGAAATTTACTGCTGTTTGTAGTGCCTCACTGAACTTACGAGTCTTCCCAGTGGGGTGGCGGAATGTTATTCGCTCTCTGCTTCTCTGAGAGGAAGCCAGGTTCTGGTTTTGGTCCCATAAGCCAAACAGTCTTCTGCAATTAATGTGACATTACCATAGAGCAATTTCATCAAAATAGCTTCAAAGAGCCACTGGGCACTCCCCCCCCCCCATCTCCCCCAGAAGAGTTATAAACAACTATGAAAACATTTTCAACTACAACAAAAAAAACAACGTTGAATGTAATGAAACGCCATTTTCTGGGTAAGACCCGGAGGCTCCCTAGAGCTTACTAGGCTGATATGCTAATGTCAAACTTTGGCATCAGTCATGTGTATGGAGTTCTGTGGGCCTACCGGGGACCACGAGCCAGAACCTGGCTCCCTCAGAGAGGCATGGGGAGCAATGGCCTATAGAAACCCCCCCCCCCCCTGTGTGGTTGGAAGCATTCTATGTTTGCAATCGACCGGGTCAGGCACCCAGAAAGTTAAGCATCCCAAAACAAACCCATATTCTGGTGAAAATATTGCTACCAAAAGCCGAACAAGTGGATAGAACTCCCCTAAAAGAAACGAGCAAACAATCAGGACGTCACACGTCACCGCACCACTGTCAGCGCAGCTCCCCCCTCCCCCTCCGGGGGAGGGGGAGCCCCAGAACCCCTCTCGCCGGCTATCCACCCTTCAGTTCTGAGGCTGCATGTCAAAACACACAAAAAACCGCCGACCAGAGGGAGGGAGGGATGCCGGGGAGCCTCCGGGTCTCACCCAGAAAATGGCGTTTCATTACATTCAACGCCGATTTTCTGGGGGGAGCCCCTTCGGCTCCCTGGAGCTAACTACCCACAGAGGAAAAACTTAGGGACTTGCCCAGGAAGCGGTCATTGCTCACTCCTCAACTCGAAGTCGAGAGAACTGGCTGCAACCGCCGACCCTACGTGACACCGGCCCGACTAGGTCCAAGGACGTTCAAGAGGTAACGGGCAGCCAGGATCCTGTTTGACCACCAAAAGCCCCTGTGCCTGAATGTCAGCCCAGAGCATGTAGCCAAAGACGGCAGCAAAACCAGCGAACTTACAAACGTCATGGGCACGGGGATAGACTGCAGGCTGGCAAGCCTGAATAACTCTGTGTACGACCTGGGAGACCCGCACCCGCGAACAGAGAAGAAGGGAAACCGGATCAACCCAAAGCGCGTCTCCAGACACAGAAACCATGGAGCGCAAATAACGGCAAAGAGCCGCCACTGGACACAAAACATGAGGCACCCCTGGTCTAATCAATCAAGCATCAACAACCCAAAGACCCCTTTGGACAGCAGCAGTCTCATTCTTTGCCAGAAAAGAAGGAGACAGCTTCAGACGAACAAAACCATCACGAAGACCGAAAGAGCAGAAACCCCAGTGCTGGAGGAGAACATGAAGCTCCCCAACCCGAACCCCAGAGGCCAATGCCAACAGAAAAAAAAAAAAGAGCCTTGGAGAAACAATCCTGAACCGAAGGGGCCACAACAAACCAAGTTAAAGAAAGAAAAGAGAGTACTCGGTCCAATGACCAGGACAGCTCAGGCGGCACATGAGCAGGCTGGAGGTGAAACAATGCAAGAGACAGCCTGCGAACCAGCGCAGAAGTAGCATCAACCCCGAAAGCAAACTGAAGCGGCTCCGAAAGCGCCATGTGATACAAGGCGACAGGATGGGGTAAGGCGACAGCCCCAAACCTCCACAAGAGAAAGACAAGACCACGCCAACAACGCATCTACCTAAAAAGGGGCCGAAGGAAAAGGAAGGACTGCCAAACAACCCCACACTGCCGACAAGAAGAAGCACACAGGTGGGACACTATCAACGAAGCCACCTGATCACCAACAGAAGGCGAGAGACTCAAGGCAGAACCGAATTAGCCCTACCATGGGCCAATCGAGCCTAGGAAGAGGCGGAGCTGCGGGAAGATCTCAGGTGCGACCCCAAAGCCAGCAGAGCCGGAAACCCAAGTCGGCAAAGGAGGAGATGGAACGTCTGCCGTACAAAAAAAACATCCTAACGCCAGCAAGCCCGCCAGGAGATCGGAGACGACAGTCCCGACGCGAGACTCTAGAGAACGAACACCAAGAGACCGTGAAAACACCAACAGGCAGGGTAAGCCAGGAAACCAGGAACCCAAACCTGGCAATAGGAGAGCCAAAAGGCACAAACAAAACACACAACTATGTGTAGGATAAAAGGAGAAAATGGAAAAACACAAGAAAAGACCGGAAGAAAAACCCCAGCACCAACGGCCAGAGACAAGAGCATAGAAGGAAAATGAAGAACGAAGAAAGCAAGTAGCAAACGGGAATGAAAGGGACACGACCAACAACACACAGAGCTGCTGGCCATGTCCCAGCAAGTCACGCCAAGAACGCAGATGTGTGCGACACGACCCAACCCAAGACTAAAAGGAAAAAGGTGCAAAGGTATGCCACCAGACCAGGACTCAAACCAAGGAGTACGAGCTACGAGGATATGATCACCACATTCCCAAAGGAATTGATAATATAGAGAAAGACCGACTACGGAACCCCAAGGGCACACGCACCAGGGGACACCTGCGGAATGAGAGCCCAAACGAACCAAAGAGACAGGGGAAAAAAGTATTGCAACATAAAGAGTAGCAGACAAGCAGAACGCATGAGGAAGCGATGTGGTAGAGGATGACACCACACACAGCTTCAAGCGCAGATAGGATAGAGCCAGCAGGCTCAGGAACCTGCACATGAGCGAATGACAGGCGAGAAGCGGGATCAAAAACCAGAGCTCAACTCCAGCAAACACAACTAGGGAAGTACAACTAGGTAAGGACCATACAGAATCCAATGGATATGGAATGACTAAGCCAGGCACAGCAAGACTGGCAAGGAAAGAGTGACCCAGATAAGACCTCAAAAAACGGGGCCGTGACCCCCTTGCCACCATTAACCCAGACGAACAAGTAAGGCCCCATGAAAAACATGGAAGGGCCAAAAAAAAAACGCCACAACCAATCCCCAACACGCATCCACAGCATGAAAACTGCAACAAAATGTCAACTCAGAACATCCAGACAGGAACACTTACCCCATAACTCATACCCCCACCATTGTACCTCACAACCTGGTGGAGGTAGGGCCCCCTATCTGGACTCAATCATGGGCTGGACATGCATAAAAGTGGGACTGGATGGGCAAAAAGAAGAGCTGCCTCGTATGGCCCAATAGGCCAGCTGCAGTCACCTGTGTTCTGATGTTCGAATATCCAGGAGAAGCCAGACAGCATAAACTCACTTGCAGAACGTAGGCACGAACGTGTCACGACACAACGTAGCCGAGAAGATTCCGGGAGCACCGCCAGGGAAAGAAGGCAGAGCCGCACATGCAGGAGAAGAATAAGGTAGAGACGAAGGAGGAGCCCCACACCCATACGCAGGGAAAACCCAGTGTCCTCCCTATAGCAGCAATCCAGAACACCCCCCAGGAGTTACGGGGCATGGACTGGAGAATTGAGAGGAGCGAGAGGCGAAGCACCCGAGAGAAAAAAGGGACGCAAAACCCCAGCACACGTGCACACCGCCCATATCAAAACAACCAACCACGGCGCATGCGCAGCAGATATACCAGACGTGGGTTGCCAGAAGTCACGAGCCGAAGAAAGAAACGACGAATGTGACTAGAAAACTAGACAAAATACAGTAGTATTGTTAACGACCGAATCCCATATAAGAGTACACAGGACAGCCGCCAACTGTAGTCGAAAAGAGCAGGAAGGAGCAAAACAGAAACATAGCACAGCTACCCATTTAGGATACAAAGAGCCCAACCGGCTACAAGGAGCCCAATCTGGCCACCCTGTGCAGCACAGGACAGTGCACGGAGAAGAGACAAACACGAAAGAACGAAACAGGACCGAAAAGCTCCGAGAAGGACCAACAAGCCCCAGAAGGACCGGAAGACGACAGACGTTCCAAGAATACGGGAAGAAGCAAAACCTTCCCGATCCGTCTAGAACATAAAGAAGCAAGCATGAAGCACGAAGGCACGGAAGGCAAAGTCGCACCCAAGACCAAAAGTCATGCAGATCCCCGAGAAGGGGGGAACACGACTGTGAAGGCCCGTACCAAAAAGAAGGGAGAAGAAACGTACCCACCGACAGGACCGACCCAACGGATCCAAGGGACAAGGAACCAATCCCGGGAAGGGGCCAACTCCCAAAAACATGTCCAAAGAGGGGGGGAGGGGGAAACCCACTCCTTGTAACCACAAGCCCCGCCCAGAGGGTAGAAAAACCCAGGCAGGGTCCAAACGTCAGCCCTCACCAGCCCCCGGGAACCCACAAGGCAGGTCCCGGGGCCGAGCCGTTCCCCAAAGCCCCAGCCTCAAGAAAATGCCTGGGCAACCGGACAAGTACCAAGGAAGGGAGTCCACTGGCAGACTCATACAACACGGCTGGAGGAATAGTCTCGACTGCCCCCGTCGCAACCCCGGAAGGGAAAGTCCCCAAGACTGCCAGTCTCAAGACCACCACAGGGGAAAACAAGGGGGCACGGAAGGAAACAAAACTGGAGCAACCAACATCCCCAAGCCCTGTCACCCCAACCAAAACAGAGCAGTCTCGAGGCTTCTAGGGAGCAAACTACCTAGCGCACTGCACCAGCGAACGCAACATGCAACGCCCGTGCTGCCTGTACCCCGCATAGTCCACTTAAGACTTGAGTAACCGAGTCACAAACAGTGCCACCGACCCCACAGGCAGCAGATGGAGGCAAAAAACAGTGAGTCACCCCGAGACAAGGGGACAGAGCAACCCTCGAACTTACACAAAGCAAGGGGGGACTTCGGGGTCACATCCAACGAACCCATGTGCCCCATAGGGGATTCCCAGGGTCCTGAGCGCTTAATGATAACTCACGCCCAGGTAATCCCAGGCAGGGTATTGCTAACCGGCACCCAAAACTACCAAACAACTGTCTAAAGCTGAACCCAGGGAAGTGTACATTCACGAGGACCTAGCAAGGGGCACCACCAAGAGAGAACCGTGCACAGGTCAGGCACAAAATGGGGCAAGCAAGTCAAACCCCCCTATAAGGCAAAAACAAAAAACAAAACCCCGCAAGAGGACAACGTACCCCAAAGAACAGAGCCGGCCGCCGTAAGTGGTGAAAACAAGCTGCGCAGTACCCTGCACCCCACCAGTGCAAACTGCCTCTTACCCTAAGGTAAACTAGGAAGACAGAACCCCTAAGCACCCAAAGGGCAGCCGTAAACCGAGCAGTAATACAGCCTAGCAGTGGCAGACCCCAAGGAACTTGTGTAAGGTAACCCCAAGCCCCAAGGGCAGTACTTACTGAGCACCTAGGTAAGAAAACCCTAGATGCATGCAGCCCGAGTACTGGAGAATCAATCCCGGCTCACGCACCACCTAGAAGACAGTCACCACCACTAGGTACAGTGCTAAAACAACCACCGGAGCCAGAGCATACGACCTCAGTCTCTAGCATCAGCCTTAGACCTAAAGAGTGGATAGCCAGCGCGAGGGGTCTGGGGCTCCCCATTCCCCCTCCCAGGATGGGGGAGCTGCACAGACAGCAGCGCAGCGACGTGTGACGTCATGATCGTTTGCTCGTTTCTTTTAGGGGGAGTTCTATCCACTTTTCGGCTTTTGGTAGCAATATTTTTACCAGAATAGGAGTTTGCTTTGGGATGGTTACCTTTCTGGGTGCCTGACCCAGTCGATGGCAGACATAGAATGCTTCCAACCACACAGGGGTTTCTATAGGCCATTGCTCCCCTTGCCTCTCTGAGGGAGCCAAAGGGGCTCCCCCCCCCAGAAATCATATTAAACAAATACCACAATCCAATAATTAACATACAGTACAGTACTGTAATAGGAGTGTTTGTTATAAACTTGGCCATAAACACAAACGATGTGCTGTATACACAATGAACGCATACTGTGTGTACAGTATACCAATATTCTCCAGCATATTAATATTCCATGCATAAGGGAACACAATAATATGCGCTTAAAGTGCATATTATTGTAGTCGTGTAGAACTCAAGTAGTCTTAAAATGTGGTTGACTATATATATTCATGTTAATTTTCACCAGGCTTCAGAGAGACGGTTCATAAAATGTTAAGGCAAGAGTTAGACTCAGGGTCAGGCACAAGACCTCTGGTTGTTCACAGTCTGAAAAATGCCCCTAAAAATTATAATGTAAACAACACGTATTCCTTACCGTTTTTAGTTGAAAGAGCAGCCAATACATTTTGTGCAGTGGC
>WNGS01167840.1:18211996-18224764 GCA_020271785.1 Procambarus virginalis | reverse complement strand
ATATACTATGGAGAGTGGTAAGCAAAGTGTTCCTGCACAATCTTTCAATAACCATGGCGAGATTCCATCCGGCCCAACAGCTTTCTCACATCCAGCTCCAATAGGTGCTTTTTGACCTCATCTCTTGTAATTTCGAACCTATCCAAGGTCACCTGGTTTGCTGCCACCTCTCCCAGCGCCGTGATATCTCCCTGTTCTATGTAAAGACCTCCTGGAAACTTTTGTTGAGTTCTTCACACACCTCTTTGTCATTCTCTGTGTACCTGTCCTTGCCCACCCTAAGTTTAATCACCTGTTCCTTCACTGTTGTCTTCCTCCTGATGTGACTGTGTAGTAGCTTTGGTTCAGTCTTGGCTTTGTTAGCTATATCATTTTCATACCTTTTCTCAGCTGCTCTTCTCACACTGACATACTCGTTCCTGGTTCTCTGGTATCTCTCTCTACTTTCTGGTGTTCTGTTATTACGAAAGTTCCTCCATGCCCTTTTGTTCAGCTCTTTTGCTTTCATACATTCCCTATTAAACCACGGATTCTTCCTTTGCTTCTCTGTTTTTTCCTGTTGGGCTGGGACAAAACCGCTTACAAGCCTCCTGACATTTTTGGGTGACATAGTCCATCATGTCTTTACGGACTTGGTTCCGAGAACTGTGTCCCAATGTATATCCCATAGGAATTTATTCATCTCCTCATAGTTTCCCTTTCTGTACGCCAGCCCTTTGGTTCCCAGTTCTTTTTTGGGGGTGATAATTCCTAGCTCAACCAGGTACTCAAAGCTCATACACTATGATTACTCATTCCCAAGGGGGCTTCCAACTTAACTTCCCTTATATCCGACTCATTTAGGGTAAATAGCAATCCAGCAAGGCTGGTTCATCCCCTAGTCTCATTCTTGTCGGTCCCTTGACGTGTTGACTTAGAAGTTTCTTGTTGCCACATCCAGCAGGCAGCTTAGCTCTCCACGTGTCTGGGCCCTCCGTGTGGGTCTCTGTTCCCCCAATCTATCTTCCCATGGTTGAAGTCTCCCATGATTAGAAGTCTGGATCCGTTCCTGCTAGCCACAGAAGCTGCTCTCTCTATTATATTGATGGTGGCCATGTTGTTTCTATCATAATCCTGTGTGGGTCTTCTGTCATTCGGTGGGGGGTTATATATGACTACAATTATAATTTTCTGTCCTCCAGTTGCAATGGTGCGTGATATGGAGTCCCTGAAACCTTCACAGTTCTGAATTACCATTTTTTCGAAACTCCAACCTTCTCTTAGTAGCATAAGCCACACCACCTCCTCCTCTCCCTTCTCTCTCTTTCCTCACTACATAGTAGCCCTGTGGATTCACTGCATTTGTTATGATTTTCGTAGCTTTGTTTCTGTGAGTGCTATTATGTCTGGGTTTTCTTCTAGTGCCTATTTTCCAAGTTCACTAGTTTTATTTGTAATCCCATCTATGTTAGTGTACATCGCCTTGAAGCTCACTTTCTTCTGTTCATTTACATATCCCTTTCTTGGCGAGTATTCTACTGGTGTGGGAAGCTGTTCCGTGGGTGAGAGGATCTGTGAGGTGGTTTGCAGGGTCGCAGAGGGTTTTGGGGTGGGGGGTGGGGGTTTAAGGGAAGGGGGAACGGGTAGGTGGTGGGTTAGGAGATAGGGGGGACATGGACGATACGGGGTGAGGGGGGAGGAGGAATAGGGAGGGTATGGGATGAAGGGGGAAGGGGGACTGGGGGGGAAAGGTGGGAGGGGGGGACATGATGGGAATGGGGATGGGTTGTCGGGGTCAGAATGGGGTGGGGGGGGAGGGAGGGTGGGTGGGGGCAGGTAGGGTGAGGAGAAGGAAGGGTTTCTATGCAGAGGGGGTTGGTGGTGTTGCCCCCCCCTCTGGTGTTGCTGGGATGCTGGTTTTGGGTTCCCCTCTTGTCTCTGGGACTGCTGTGTTGGGGGCTGTGATTTCCTGGTTCACTCCTCTCTCCCTGCGCTTCCTCCTTGCCTCTGCTGCCCTGGCTCTCTCCTCCTTCGTCCTGTCCCTCTGCAGGAATACTTGTTTGTATCCCTCCCAAGGTGCAGGTGATGCAATGCGAGCTTTCTTGGAAGCCTTGGAAAAGACTTTAATTGACATTGGTTTCATTCCCTTGGCTCTTTTTTTAAAAACTTCATATACAAATTGTACTGACTCATCATGTCCTTAGTTTCATACTCGCTGTAACTTTTGAGTAATTTTAATTGCTTGGTGAAATTCACGCGTCTTTTCCACGAGCAGCCAGCCTTCCACTGGCTTCTTGTCACCTCACGGCTCTGTTTGTACCACTCCCACACTGCGTTATCAATACTCCACCTTTGCTTTACTTACTACCTTTCTATTTCGTATTGCCTTA
Source organism: Procambarus virginalis (assembly GCA_020271785.1). Classification (NCBI taxonomy): domain Eukaryota; kingdom Metazoa; phylum Arthropoda; class Malacostraca; order Decapoda; family Cambaridae; genus Procambarus; species Procambarus virginalis. Next base: position 18,222,395 of record WNGS01167840.1, on the reverse strand, counting down.
TTACTTTCACTTCTAGAGAAATAGTAAAAAATGATTGGTTAGTCCTTAAGAAGATCAAAAACAGTACTTTTACTAATGCCATATTCAGCGCACATGACACTTCTCGGGACAGCGCTCTTTACCTTAATTATTTCGACTTTCTTCTCAAATGTCATCACTGTCCTCTTTCTTTTACGTAACCAGCTTGTAGATGCTTTCACTGACAAAATGCGTGCATTTGGAGTCGACATGGTGCACGGATGTTCCTTGATTGTTCTGATATGTAAAACAAAGTCATGGAATGAACACTCCAGTCTTGTGACAAATTCAAACAATGGGAACAATAGGCTGTGAATCTGTGACATCACAGGGTAGCAGTCAACCAGATTGGTGACGCCTGACATGGTCAGTGGGAAAACTAAACCATCTCCCACCCACCACCACGGGCCGGCGCGACACTTGGCAGACCGCTTCCTCACCTGAACTTGGTTCGTGTAGGGTAACCCCAACATCGGCCGGCGTGAAGCTTGGCGGACTACTTCCTACCCGAACTTAGTTCGTGTAGCATGACTCCCCCAACCCCAATCGGGAAACTGGAATTCGGATAACTAAAGTTCGGGAACCAAGTGGTGCTCTGTACAGTAATAATGTACACAAGCATTTAGACAAAACTCATTTTCTAATTTTAAAACTTCTGTGTTACTTTACTTCACGAAAGTTGTTAGCTTAGGTGGTGTTAGGTTTAGTTCAGGAAATTTAGGTAGTTTTAAAATTCGTTGACAACCTGTGTTCCATTTGTGATCACTGCTTGAGCAATTAAATTCACAATTAGTTTGTTCAATTTGCTCATGATACATGTAATGTGCAAAGAATGTTGCTTAGTGGCATTGTTCCAGTTACAAAATGGAAACTATATTGGTTGATTTTAAAATGGAAAAAAATAGTTAAACAGGCAGTGTGCAAAACATCTTTATAGGGTCATTCCATGTGAATTCACTCAACCCTTTCTAAATCTAATGGAATTTTGTAATAAAGTAGCCCTAGACCCCAAATGAAATTGTGCAAAATATTAGAGCTCAATCTGCTTTGGTTCTTAAATAACGGGTCCATATTCTATGGGCTCTCATCCCGTTAATGCGTACATATCATAAAAAGGCCCAAATCTGACCATTTATCAAATCACGTCTAGTGCCCAGAGGTGTGAAATTTGGCATACCAGGATAACTTTTGGTGCGGAATACAGCAATGTAATAAAAAAAGTAATTTGAGTAGTCATTCAGCTACCAATCCATGTAAAATCATTGCCAAATTTTGTCGTGAGATATTTGGACCCCAAATTTCACACTCCTACAGGCAATAGAAGTGATATAACAAAGGGTCAAAGTTGGTCATTTTTGTAGTACTTGCGCATTAACGGGATGAGAGCCCAGTGAACCTGGACCTGTTATTTAAGAACCAAAGCAGATTGAGCTCTAATATTTTGCAAAGTGTCATTTGGGGTCTAGGACTATCTTACTACAAAATTCATGGCATTTGGAGAGGGTTGAGTGGGAGCCATAGGTGACTTTTTAGTGATTTGAGATGGAATGACCCTATATGATTTTGTTATTTCATAGTATACAAGATGCTTTATTCATGAGATGGTTTACAAATAGATTTTAAACACTTTCTAACTTAGAATAGCCTAATCCAGTTTAACTTACTAATATGTTTTTTTTTTTCAGAGTGAGCAGTGCATTAAATGTCTGCAAACAATTTGACCATGCCTAATTATATGCCATGGGGTGTCATAGACTACATAGATTCGTAGTCCTGAGGCTACCTGTATTTAATTTTGTAAGAATTAATGGTCTTCTTGTATTATGAAATTATTAAATATGTTGAATTTTCATGAACTTTCAGGGTTCAACAATATGTTGGTGTTGTTGAGCATGCTGTGTTTGACGAGTCCAGCATGCCTGCACGGCGAATTATTGTGAAACGGATCTGGACAAAATAAGTGTATGGAGCACCACTTGGCAAATGGAATTTAATGTGAATAAATGTCATATTATGGAATGTGGAATAGAAGAAGATAGACCCCCACACAACCTACAAATCATGTGAAAATGCTTTAAAAAAATTCTTATAGAGAAAGATCTAGGGGTGGTTCTAGATAGAAAACTATCACCCGAGGACCACATTTCTTATATTATAAAGAAATGTGGTCCTCAGGTGATAGTTTTCTATCTAGAACCACCCCTAGATCTTTCTCTATAAGAATTTTTTTAAAACATTTTCACATGATTTGTAGGTTGTGTGGGGGTCTATTTTCTTCTATTCCACATTCCATAATATGACATTTATTCACATTAAATTTCATTTGCCAAGTGGTGCTCCATACACTTATTTTATCCAGATGGATAGATATAGATTATAATTTATATATAATATATATATATATATATATATAATATATATATATATATATATATATATATATATATGTATATATATATATATATACATATATATATATATATATAAATAATGTCGTACCTAGTAGCCAGAATGCACTTCTGGGCCTACTATGCAAGGCCCGATTTGCTTAATAGGCAGAGTGATTTTCTTTATTTTCAATAAAGTGTTTGCAATTAGTTTATTGGAATTATTATTATTATTATATTAGGAACATAATTTGTTGACTTAGTTGTGTTAGTTAAGGTTAGGTTAAGATAGGTTAGGTTAGGTAGGGTTGGTTAGGTTCGGTCATATATCTACCTTAGTTTTAACTCAAATTTAAACAAACTAACTCATACATAATGAAATGGACAGATTTATCATTTTCTATGAAAAAATAACAAAATTGAATATCATATTGATGTTTTTCATGGTGGAATGGATTAATATTATTTTCATTATTGTAAATGGATTAACTCGTTTCGCAAGATGAGCATTTCACATGACAAGCTCAGTGCTGGAACGGATTAAATTTGTTAACCAAGGCACTACTAATTACATGTACTGTACAGTGTTGTGGTTGCTATACATGTATTATAATATAACCAAAATACTATAGACTTTCAAATAATACTATTACTGTACCTGAATAACTAAATGACTAGTAGATCCAGGGACCTTCTGCAGAGTAACTTGAGAATTAGCTCCAGGATCCTCCAAACCAATTGAAGCCAGAGGCTGAGACAAGAAGGCTGGAGAAGCAGCAGTCAATGGCAGGGTGAACACCAAATTTAAAGACAACTCCAAACATACTAGTGTCTTGTCTATGGATGAGCATCTAAAAACAAAATTTAGAGCATATATTATAAATGACAATATCTTCTCATTAACCAATGCAAATTTTAAAAATACAAAAACATCAGCATTGAATGTAATGAAATGCCATTTTCTGGGCGAGTCCCAGAGGCTCCCCGGAGCTATCCAGGCTGATAGGGATAGTCCTAGCTTTTGGCATCAGTCGATGTGGGTGGAGTTCTAGGCCTACCAGGAACCATGGCCAGAACCTGGCCCCCTCACAAAGGCATGAGGAGCAATGGCCTATAGCAATGTACATGTGATTTTGGGGCATTCTATATCTGCCATCGACCGGGACAGGCACTCAGAAAGGTAAGTGCCTCGAAACAAACCCCTATTCTGGTGAAACCAACGAAAATAACAAAAGTAGACAAAACTCCCCCAACGAAAAACGAGCAAACAAGCACGTCGTCACACGAGCCGCACCGCATGTCTGCGCAGCCTCCCCCCCCCTCCCGCAGGAGGGGGAAGAGGGGAGCCCCAGACCCCTGCATCGGCGATCCACACCTCCAGTTCTGAGACTAAATATCAAAATATGCAAAAACCGCCGACTGGAGGGAGGGAGGGTTGCCGGGGAGCCTCCGGGACTCGCCCAGAAAATGGCGTTTCATTACATTTAACGCTGGTTTTTTGGGGGAGCCGCTGCGGCTCCCTGGAGCTAATTCACCAAGAACTAAGGAAAGAAGAGGGCTTACCCGGGAGGCGGTCGGTGCTCCACACCTCAACACGAAGTCGAGACAGGCTGTAGCCGCCGACCCAAAGCGACACAGGCCTGACTAGGCCCAGGAACGCTCACGAGAGAGCGTGCAGCCAGGACCCTGTTCGACCACCAAAAACCCTGTGCCCGAATGTCATCTAGGACATGTTCCCAAAAACGGCAGCAAGAGCAGTTGACTTACTCATGGAGCTCCCAGAGGCCAATACCAACAGGAAAAAGAGCCTTCGATAAACAATTCGGAACCGAAGGGGCCACAACAAACCGAGAAGAGAAATAGGAGAGTGCTCTGTCCACAGACCAGGTCAGCTCAGGCAGCGCATGAGCAGGCCAGAGGTGAAACAATGCACGAGACAGCTTGCAAAACGGTGCAGAAGTAACATCTATACTGAAAGCAAGCTGAATCGGCTCCACCAGCGCCGCAGGATATGAGGCGACAGTATACGGCATGAGATGACGGTCCTGAAACAGCCATGAGAGAAAGGACAACAACCGAACCGAAAGTACAACGAAGAAGAGTCAAAAAGAAACGGAAGGACCGCCAGGAAACTTCATACTGCCGCCGAGACGAAACCAGCAGGTGGGACACCATCAACGAAGCCACCTGATCACCATACAAATGGTGATAAACACGAGTAAAAAATACCAAACGCAAAGACTCAAGGAGAAAAGTGAACCAGTCTCTTAACGGACCGAGCAGATCTTCTGAAAGAGGCGGAGCTGCGGAAAAACCCCCAGGTTCGGACACCGGGCAAGCAGCGCCTGAAACCACGGCTGGGCCAGCCATCACACTGCCAAAAGGACAACTCGCCCATGGTAAGTCTCCAAGCAAGCCAGGACCTGGAGCAACAGCCAAACCGGAGGAAAGAGGTATAGGAACCCCAACTCGACCAGTCCTGCCGAAAGGCGTCGATCCCGACAGCCTCGCGGTCAGGGCACCACATACCAGAAGGCGCCGCAACCACACCGTCGTGAAGAGGTCCACCTCCCGGCACCCGAATGTCTGGCAGAGCCAACTGAATGAGTTAACATTGACAGTCCGTTCCGTGAACAGGCTATTCACCAGGACATTGGACACCCCCAACACCCTCCCAGCTCGCACACAACTGAAGAGAAGTACTGAACCTAGGCACAGCACAGAGAATCTGGAGCTGGAGCCACAATGACTAAGCCTAATCCCATCAGCTAAGGAACTAGAGGCGTGGATTGCCGGCGCAGGGCTTCCCCTTCCCCCTCCTGGGGAGGAGGGAGCTGCGCAGACATACTGCGTGGCCAATGTGACGTCATGCTTGTTTGCTTGTTTTGCCTTGGGGGAGTTCTGTCCACTTGTTTCATTATTTTCGTTGGTTTCACCAGAATAGGGGTTTGTTTTGAGGCGCTTACCTTTCCGAGTGCCTGTCCCGATCGATGGCAGATATAGAATGCTCCAAAATCACATGCATTGCTATAGGCCTTTGCTCCTAGTGCCTCTGAGGGGGCCAGGTTCTGGCCGTGGTCCCCGGTAGGCCTAGAACTTCACCCACATTGACTGATGCCAAAAGTTAGGACTATCCCTATCAGCCTGGATAGCTGGATAGCTCCAGGGAGCCGTAGGGGCTTCCCCCAGAAAGATCTTGAAACTAGCAAGAACATGCAGTTGTTAGTTTTAGAGCTCTCCTGTTATGACCACACATACACAGTATATCATACTAAGGCTGGTGTATGATGTGCTCAAACTATACAGTGATATCTTGGCTGATTAGCCTAGTATTACGAATATAATAAATTCTAATTATAACTATAACTACTATTATAACTATAAACTTATAACTATAATAATAGTTAATCTTCTTTGACAGTATATTGTTATTAATTTGTGTATTGACAATGTATGTCATACATAACCCACTATATATTTCTGTATCAAAGTTGTATGCCATGTAATTGTGGATATATATTAGAAGTCTAGTGAATAGCAGTAGCCTAATGTCATGTAGCTTGAAAAACCTCCTTGTATGCTTATTGTATGTAATGCTACATAAGAAACATTATGTGGACCATGATGGAGAATGTATACATTTAGGTCTCTGATATATTACTCACATGTATACTGTGTAATTTCCATTTCATTGTTGTTCCTTGTGTAACACGGGACGGGGTTTCAGCTCTCTTGTCCTTGACCCTGACCGTGAATAAACTAAAGTCCAAGACCCTAGAGCTAACTCTGGGCCAAGTCCCACGGTATGTGGTCTTAGACATTCAATCGTCTAAGATTCTACAAAACACATGACATCAAAACTAGGCTTTCTAGCAAACTCAAGGACCTTCATCACTGCCACCACCAGACCATTAATTAATGCTGTCAATTAATCGGGGTCTGGACCAATTAATTAACCCTTAACTCTTGGGATAGGTTATCCGCAATTTCATGGAACGGGATGTATTAGTTACATTAAGTGTGGGAATTAGCTTGAAAACAAGGAAATGTATCAGATATTGACCTGGAGTAGGCTTGCTACCCACTGAATCTCGGCTTAGTCCAACAAAGCAGGCTCGTGCAGACCACGGCCAAGACAATCATATATAAATGTAATAAATGGAAAAACTCAGATATACAAAGTTCTTACTCTCAGTTTATTATGCGAAACTATAAGAAGTAACTAATAAAAATCACTCCCTAAAAACTTAACACTCCCTAAATGAAACAGTTTCCTACTGAGGCACGGATGGAGAATTTACTTGACTGTCCTCAGCTAAGGGCTGACCTAGGCTAGTATTACTATGCCAGGTTTATCAATTTACCACGCAAGGTTTAACTTGAACAAACTGGTTGTCTTTGCAGTTACTTGTTTTGGAGAGCCCTCCCATTATTCTTGTATTTCAGATTTGGTAGCTTCCAAGTAAGTAGCCCCAGGAATCTACTGCGTGGTCCTCCCCAAAAATATACAAAACAAGATGCAATAAATATGAGCCATATGTTTTTAAATAAAAAATTTGATATAAAAAGACCTTACTTGGTATTCTCATTTAACCAGGGTGCCACAATTGTTTCGTGGTCCAGGGCTGCACCAGATGATCGGTCAAATGTTGTCACCATTACAGATCCAGCAATGAGCTCAGCCAAGACTACCTCACTATCAGTAAGACTTACTGCTCGCTGCAAACACTGAAAAACAACGTTATTTTATATTTTACAATTACTGTATAATAAAAATATATTAAATATGTTGAACCTATATCAAGATTATATCAAATTTAATTTTATTATCTTGCTGTACAATTTACATCAAAATCCAACTTACCCAGCTGCTGGGGAATGATCTAATTGTATTTCTATATTGAGTGCTGCAGAGATTGCATCCCAGGTTCGCAAAAGATTACCTGCCACGGTTATCACTTGTGGGCCTTCACTAGCTAGTAGATCCACCTTTCCAGAGTCTGAAGTCTCCATAACATGACGCCATGCTATGTCACCTTTCAACGAAAACCAATATCGAATGTAGTAAAATGCCTCTTTTTTTGGTAGAGCTCTGGTGGCTCCCCTGAAGCTATCTCACAGAGATTGCTCCTAGATCACATCAATTACAGGAGTTTTGTTTGGCCTGAAGGAAACCAGAGCCAGAACCTGGCCTTTGCAAAGAGCGAGTGACATTCCACCACCTCACCGGAAAAGCATCCAGAAAATCAGGAAAGCATTATAGATAACTGCACAGTTCACAGAGATGGAAGAGTTGAAACTACCAAATAACTTAAATAATACAACAAACTATCAAAACTATGTGAAACAAGCTCGAACCAGGCAATCCGAAGGCCCCCCCAACCACCACCAACTTTCACCAGTTCTGGAGCAGATGAACAGATCACCAATGAAATGATGCACCTGGTAGGGGAGGGTGTTAAGGAGCCACTGGGGCTTTACCAGTAAGAGACATTTCATTACATTCAACTCTGGTTTAATGTAATGAATATCTGCCTCTGGAGAAGAGCAAAAGCTCCCCAATCTGACATCCAGAGCCAAGCACCAACAAAAACAGTGTTCAAAAAGGTATCCCAGACCAAAAGGAGTTCATGAACCGAGGAGAGGAAAGAAAAGTCAAGACTGTTGAGTGACCAGATTAGCTGATGAAAAGCATGAGCAGGTCAGAGGTGAAAAAAACTCGAGGCAACTTGTGGAATAGTGCCGAAGAGACACTGATGCCCAATGCAATCAATAGCGGCTCCACCAATGCCAAAAGATATGAGGCAACAGTATTAGACAAGAGATGCCAATCAAGAAACAACAATAAAAAGGTCAACACAAGCTGAATCAAGACTGAGCAAAGATGATCGAGGGATAGAAAAAGGTAAACGAGCATCAAGCCATTTCATAATGCCGCCTCGAAGACTGATGTAGGTGGGACACTAATAACCAAGCCACCTGCTCGCTACACAAATGAATGTAGATTCATGTAAACAATACTGCCGCAAATACAGAAGGAGGTCAAACTAGTATGGTAAATCACCAGGCCAATCCATTGAAAGAAGTAGAGCCATGGTAAAATGTCCAGTTCAGACAGCAGGCAAGAAGCACCAGAAACTAGGACTGAGCCAGCTACCAAGAAGCCAGAAGGATCATCCTCCCTGAGAATGACTCCGGTCTGGAAAGGACCTGACGCAACTAAGTGTATGAACCTCGACCAGTCCAGTCAAAAAGCATCCACCATGAGCGACTCATAATCGAGAACCAGAATCACATATGATGGGGGGGGGTTTCAGTTCCATGTCAACGCAAGAGGTTGACCTCTGGAAGACTTAATATCTCTTAGACCTAAAGGAAGGATGCATAGTCAATGGTTCACTCTGTGGAGCTGGGACAGAAACAAGATAACCCATCCAAGAAAAAGTTGGACAGGCCCGACAAACTGCATGAAGAACCAACCTCCAAGAACCCAGAAGATGAGCTACACATAGCATCCAGCCCCATGGGAAATGGAATTGAAGTAAATCCTATGGTGATGACAAAGAACTACCAGGTTAGATTTCACATACTTCATTTTGGAAATGTTTGTTCACACAACGTATGTTGAACCAAAAATGGACATAAAACTACAAGCAAACTTTATCAAATTTGGAAACTGATCTGGCTGCAGGCATTTATTAAACTCAATCAGATTTCCTTCTCTATACTTATCTTTCAGTCTGTCATCTGCCTGGAGATCAATAATTTCCATTTGAAATTGAGTTGGATGATTTTCAGCATTGCAGTCAATGGATTATGAAAGAGCCTGATTTCATTTGCTTTGGCATCTAGGTCAGCAAATCGCTTCTGAAACTTTTTTCAAATCTGAAATTATTTCATTTGCAAATGAAAAAGGAAATTCAACTTTACTTTCTGCATGAAATTTTTCACAATATGGAAAATGGCAAAATCTAACCTTCACCTGGCATTCAAGTAGCGCAAGTTTTGCTCTGAAGGCCTTGACATGAACAAAGTAGTCACTGATCAAATTTGTTTTGCCTTGCAATTTCAGATTCAAGTTATTCATATGACCTGTCATATCTGCTCAAAAAATGCCAATTTCCAAATCCATTCACATTCTGATAATAATGGCTGAGGTTATTTTTCTCTGTGAGAAATAATCAATTTCTAATCTGAGCTCAAAGAAATGCAGCAAAACCTTTCCACAACTAAGCCATCTAACTGCTGTATAATAAGGCAAGTCAACAAACTTCGCATCAATTTCTTTCAAGAAATCACGGAACTGGCGATGGTTGAGTGCATGAGATCTAATCAAATTAACCACAGAAACAACATGTTTCATGACACAAGACATATCAACATATTTTAGGCACAATGCTTGTTGATGGATTAGGAATGCAAATAAAATGGGTTTGAGAATCCTCCAACCTCACAGGCTGTTGTAATTTGCCCAACCAAACCCTTCTTTGTCCCAGACATTTTCTTTCCTCCATCAATTGTCACACACTGCACTTGTTTCCATTCCAGTTATATTCTGTCATAGTTTTACTTACTTCATTGAAAATGTCCTCTCCAGTTGTTGTGGTGAGCATGCTGTGAACTGATGCTAATTCTTGGGTCACATTAAATTCACTATCAACACCACGAATGAATACTAAGAGCTGAGAAGTATCACACACATCAGTTGATTCTCCAACGCAAGAGAATACCAACAAAATCTTTTTGTTTTTCCTTTATTTGCCGAATTATGTCGCCTCCTAAATCTTCAATTCTACGAGCAACAGTATTTGACCCAAGACTTATCATTTTGAAGAGGTTTACTTTTTCTGGACATACCTCTCCTGCTGCTCCACTATACACTCTTTTATGATATACCATCAGTGAAAGGTTTTCCTTTTTTGGCCAACACATGGCAACTTTGTAACTGGCTCTAGTTGAAGTTTCATTTTCAGATTTTTTCTTACTGAAAACTG
>WNGS01167840.1:18103529-18119009 GCA_020271785.1 Procambarus virginalis | reverse complement strand
GGTCGATTTCAGTTCAATTTCCTTCTTTATTATGCACCCCATTCCCATGCCGTGGGCGGTGGTGGAAAGGGTTACAGAGGCACATATGGGTTCAAGAACTGAACCCCAGAGTTCGTTTAGCTAAGCAAGTGACAATCTTGTGACGCTAGTTACACCATTGTTAATGTTATATATACATGTACATTATATATATATATATATATATATATATATATATATATATATATATATATATATATATATATATATATATATACAATCATTTACACCGAACACATACACGTCGATAATCTTTTATATCACAAGTGATTCAACAAGAGGCTCACAAAAGTCACTATACAAGGCACTTTACATCTATGGTGAGTCACACAGTTAGTTACTAGTCTTGCTGCACACCCACCCAACTGGGCGGCAGCTTTACAGTCATGTGCTCCACACCCACCCAACTGGGCGGCAGCTTTACAGTCATGTGCATGCATTACCGACAGTAAGCAAATTTTGGATACTTCGCTAAGATTTCGGGCAGTACATCATTATGAATGAAGTATTTACACATTTCTTAGACTCCATTGATGGTTTTATCTCTGAATTCCGCGATTTTTTCACATTCCATTATATAATGACGCAAAGTATGCGAATAGTTCTGCTGACAGAGTTTACATTTAGTCAAATCTACATCAGCAGATGTTAAAACTCCCAGAGTACTTGTAGCCGAGCCTAAGCCTAGCAGTGGTAACATCTAGAAGTCTGCTAACCTTATTGGATGACCCATAGACGTGCGGTACCTCCTGCATAATAGAATGATGACAGATGAAGAAACTAGTGTGAATTTCACTTTGTCTCAAGTCTACGAGATTTAGTGTATGTTCCCGGAATATTACTGCCCTCAGGCTGCTCAAAGGTAGTCCAAGATGGTAATCAATTCTCTCTTTATGATCAAAAGTCTTGGCTAACTCATCAGTATCATCTATCGGAGACCAATATGGGAAGGAATCCACAGGAGACAAACTCTGACTCTATCATTGATTATTTCATTATATCTGTGTCTAGCTTCAGAGATAAGCACGTCACAGTTATGCCTTGGGGAGCTGAGGGCAGTCAAGAATAACAAGGAGTCACTTACAATTAGCGTGTCAACTTTGGATTCATGTACGCGCTAAAGTGCAAGGATTATGACAACAAATTCTGTTTGAAGAGTGGAGGCCCAGTTATTTATACGCGCTCCACACTCATGGGAGAAGGAACTATCTCTCCCTGTCACAACAACTGCACTTCCAGCTGCACCCCATAACTGTCACAAGTGGGACTGGTGCAAGGAGCATCAGTGTAAACAATCTGGGAAAGGGAGCGCTCTCTGATCAATGCATCGATTGGTCGAGAGAATCAAAAAGTTCACTTAGTAATTTATGACCAATGTGGGACTTGTAAGTACTAAAGTGAGTCTGAAAATAATAAGTGTCTCTCGTCCTCTAATTAAATGTAGTCAACAAATGGAATGGAAACTTGACTTGCACGAACTTGCTAAGGACAGTAAAGTTGATGTAAAGGGCATGGAAAAAAAGGCAACAACAATAGACCCCAGGTTGAGTAACACTGAAACATATCATGGTCCGTGGGTTAAGGCGTGCGTCTGTGGTGACCCAGGTCACGGGGTCTATCCCGCCGGCCTCCTCTAAAGATTTGTTCATTCATATATCACGGCATTGTTATTTCGGTATATAGGAAACTTTCCTAGGCCTAATATGGTATAAATATATACACCATACTATAACTAGTATGGTATACATACCATACCTAGTATGGTATACATACCATACTAGGCCTCCCCAAGGCGTAAGTAATGATTTAGGTCATAAATCAGGTCTATTATTGCTTATTTGGGCCTTAGAAAGGTTAAGTAAGGTTGTATAGTTAGTGTTCACATTCTGGCATGCCATCTGTAGTACAAAATGAGAACATTTATGGGTACAACGGTCGATTTTTGTACGTTCGACCAATAATTTATTAGTCCAACCTTCTATCAATAAAGTCAATAGCAATATAATTTTGGGAAGATGGGCTGGTATATATTGAGGGTTGTCATTATCTGCTTGTGTTGGAGGCTTAGTGTGGCCAGCGGGCGGCCACGGGCGGCCAGCGGGCGGCCACGGGCGGCCACGGGCGGCACGGGCGGCCACGGGCGGCCACGGCGGCCAGCGGGCGGCCACGGGCGGCCACGGGCGGCCAGCGGACGGCCACGGGCGGCCACGGGCGGCCACGGGCGGCCAACGAGCGGCCACGGGCGGCCACGGGCGGCCAGCGGGCGGCCAGCGGGCGGCCACGGGCGGCCAGCGGACGGCCAGCGGGCGGGCGGGCGGCGGGCGGCCAGCGGGCGGCCAGCGGGCGGCCAGCGGGCGGCCAGTGGGCGGCCAGCGGGCGGCCAGTGGGCGGCCAGCGGGCGGCCAGCGGGCGGCCAGCGGGCGGCCAGCGGGCGGCCAGTGGGCGGCCAGCGGGCGGCCAGCGGGCGGCCAGTGGGCGGCCGAGGCCTCAACACTGAGCCTTGCCGGAGCACCGTCTTGGTTCACATGGGTCCCGCCAAGACGGCAACACTACACACTAAAGAAAACGGCCATGCTAACTGTAGTGTTGTTGTTGTTGTTGTTGTTGTTGTTGTTGTTGTTGTTGTTGTTGTTGTTGTTGTTGTGTTGCTGCTGCTGTTGTTGTGTTGTTGTTGTTGTTGTTGTTGTTGTTGCTGCTACAAGTGTTCCTACTGCTACTTTACTACATTTAACAAAATAATAAGAGAATAATGGCAACTGCTGGGGCCTATTGACGCATACGAGGCAGCTCCTAGGACATATTCACCCAAACACATTCATATGTCTAACCTACGCTTGAAACAACGATCTCAGGTCTATTGTTACCAGGTATTTTGTCACTTTTTTCAGATTTGTAGTCGCCGCTTACCAATAGATCACGCGGAAGTACTTACCAATAGACCACAGAGTCGCCGCTTAGCAAGTGATCATAGGTACCAACTTACCGATAGATTATAGTGGAACCACTTCCCAATAGAGAGGGAGGGGACACGCAGAATACCCTCCTGACTCACCATGTCCCACTGGGGCCGTCCAACGTGGTGATTGGACATAATAGACAGACCCGTTCTGGAGATAACAGGCGACAGACGTACCTGTCGGAAGACGGGAGAAAACATGTTACTTGTGGGATACAGGTGATTCCATTTTTCAATTAAATAATGCGTAAAACACTTAAATGGATACAAAGAGTACCTGACGGACAGAAAACAAAGGGTCAATGTCAGAGATATGTTATCGAGTTAGAGGGATATGAAGTTGTGCCCCCCCCCCAAGGATTGGTCATGGGAGCATTGCTATTCCTAATTTATGTAAATGACCTGCCCGCTTTAATTGGCCCACACATTTAACACGGGCACTTAATTTAACGCCGCCTTGCTCCCTTATTGTCCCAACTACATCGTTCCACTTAGTTGTGCTCCTCTTGTAGATGTCCCAATTTTCTGGACGATCGTATGTCTTGCACACAGAAATCACAATTGCGTGATGTATCAAATGAACAAATCCACAAGGGCCGTGACGAGGATTCGAACCTGGGTCCGAGAGCATCCCAGTCGATTAAGGCAGCGTCTGGGATGCTCTCGGATGCAGGTTCGAATCCTCGTCACGGCCTTTGTGGATTTCTTCGTATGTCTTGCTTTCCTAATGTCCCACGGGGTCATTTGTTCCTGATAGAATCCTATTAAATCCGATGCTGATATCGCTCACACCCTTTTATTCTCACATAATATCTTGAGTGGACTTGTGATTCTCCCGCGACACAGACGGTGCTACAGGACCTTCCCAACATGTCGCCACCTTTTGATAATTATTTACTTAAATGCATGATTCAAGGCGCTCATTCATGTCAATGTTTGCAGATGATGTCAAACTAACGAGGCAGGAAAGAACTGAGTGCGGCAGAAACTTCCCGGCAGACCTCGACGACCTCCAGGGGTAGGCAGATAAAATAGGTGCTAAAGTTACACCTCACACGAGTATGATAATGAAGGTGGGAACTAGAGGTAAATGGCCAGGAGGACTGCTCACACTACTGGGAAGATAACTACAGAAATCCGTAAGAATAAAATATTTTGAAGCGGTATCTGCAACAACGATCATGAAAACACTGATTCATGTATGCGGAAAAAAAACACTTTGAGACTGCTTAACGCCTTTAAAATACTGCTTAAGGCTTTTAAAAGATTACTTAACACGTTTAAAATACTGCTTAAGGCTTTTAAAAGATTACTTAACACGTTTAAAATACTGCTTAAGGCTTTTAAAAGATTACTTAACGCATTTAAAATACTGCTTAACGCATTTAAAAGATTGTTTAACACGTTTAAAATACTGTTAAATGCATTTAAAAGATTGCTTAACACGTTTAAAAGATTGCTTAACACGTTTAAAATACCGCTTAACGCATTTAAAATACCGCTTAACGCATTTAAAATACCGCTTAACGCATTTAAAATACTGCTTAACGCGCTTAAAATACTGCTTAACGCTTTTAAAATACCGCTTAACGCTTTTTAAAGACTGCTTAACGCGTTTTCGGCTGTGTGGACTTCATCAGAGCAAGACAGAATTTGTTTTTCTGTCTTGCTCTGATGAAGGCCACACGGCCGGAAACGCGTTAAGCAGTCTTTTTATTTTTCAAAGTGTTTTTTTCCGCATTTTCAAGCAGGTATAATTCCAGCGCTAACGCCCAAGCCATATATATAAACATAATCACATTAGCAGAATATGGGATGGTGGCAAACATTAAAAAGTATTTGAAAATCGAAATAATGGCCAGCTCAAGATTTAATCAGCCTATGTGAAGTCAATACTAAAATAAATTTTCCACCCTCTCTCCTTCTCTTTCTCTCCTCCCTCTCTCTTTGTTCATTCGTCCCTCCCACTCTTTTTCACCCTCTGCCCTCCCTCTTTCCTTTCTCCCTTTCCTCTTCCCCCCCCTTTCCTTTCTCCCCGTTCCTCTCCCCCCCCCTCGTTGCATACTCTGCCAAATGTCCAGGAATGAGGGTTGGGTGTCACTGTTAGGCAGGAAATGCGGGCGTTGCCATTGTTATTGTAGGTGTACAGAGCCGCGGCCTGTTGTGTTCACCTATATAAATCCCATATACAACAGTAACGTCCTACCTACAACTGTATCATCTCTGGTAAACGTGTATTTATTTATACAGTGTTGTGTATATATATATATATATATATATATATATATATATATATATATATATATATATATATATATATATACATTATTAAATATGACCGAAAAAGTAAGATTAATAATTCTAACACGAATTTTCTCAATATTTCTTATGTTTCTTTTCACTGTTGATGGTAACTGAAAAATCAATTCTCTAAAATTCATTTTTATTTCTAGTCTGACGCGACACTTGAACGCGTTTCGTAATAACTTATTACACTTTCAAAGACTTTAGTTTACACACACACAACTATAACCTGCAAACACTAAACAGAGTTCTACTATGCTATGATTTACACAGCTTTCATTTTATACCCGCATTTTGGGGGAGGTGATATGTTACAACAGTTTTGGATGAGGTAAACAAAACTTTCAACACAAGACTGAACACGAAACAATGGGTATAAATTGGGTAAATTAAAGGGAAGAATGGAAGTAACTGCAGAGGGCCTATTGGCCCATATTTCTTGATGCTTCTATATTGGTGCGGAGTCTTGGAGTGGGTAGAATATAGTTGTGCATTAATGAGCTGTTGATTGCTGGTGTTGACTTCTTAATGTGTAGTGCCTCGTAGATGTCAAGCCGCCTGCTATCGCTGTATCTATCGATGATTTCCGTGTTTTTTGTTATGACTTCTCTGGTGATGGTCTGGTTGTGGGAAGAGATTATATGTTCCTTAATGGAGCCCTGTTCCTTATGCATCGTTAATCGCCTGGAAAGAAATGTTGTTGTCTTGCCTATATACTGAGTTCTTTGAAGCTTACAATCCCCAAGTGGGCATTTGAAGGCATAGACGACATTGGTCTCTTTTAAAGCGTTCTGCTTTGTGTCTGGAGAGTTCCTCATGAGTAGGTTGGCCGTTTTTTTGGTTTTATAGTAAATCGTCAATTGTATCTTTTGATTTTTGTCTGTAGGGATAACGTTTCTATTAACAATATCTTTCAGGACCCTTTCCTCCGTTTCATGAGCTGTGGAAAAGAAGTTCCTGTAAAATAGTCTAATAGGGGTATAGGTGTTGTGTTAGTTGTCTCTTCAGAGGTTGTATGGTGTTTCACCTTCCTTCTTATGATGTCTTCAACGAAACCATTGGAGAAGCCGTTGTTGACTAGGACCTGCCTTACCCTACAGAGTTCTTCATCGACTTGCTTCCATTCTGAGCTGTGGCTGAGAGCACGGTCGACATAAGCGTTAACGACACTCCTCTTGTACCTATCTGGGCAGTCACTGTTGGCATTGAGGCACATTCCTATGTTTGTTTCCTTAGTGTAGACTGCAGTGTGGAAACCTCCGCTCCTTTCCATGACTGTTACATCTAGAAAGGGCAGTTTCCCATCCTTCTCCATCTCGTAAGTGAAACGCAACACAGAATTCCGCTCAAATGCCTCCTTCAGCTCCTGCAGATGTCTAACATCAGGTACCTGTGCAAAAATGTCGTCAACATACCTGCAGTATATGGCCGGTTTCAAGTTCATGTCGACTAAGACCTTTTGTTCGATGGTACCCATGTAGAAGTACCCATGCGGGGTACCCATGTAGAAGTACCCGGGGTGTATATATATATATATATATATATATATATATATATATATATATATATATATATATATATATATATATATATATATATATATCACTAAGAACTCTTTGACCCGGCCAGGATTCGAACCCATGCCGTCCAGGATCACCCCTAAACGTACACAGTACCGTGACCACCGCACCAATGATCTTTAAGACGATCATTGGTGCGGTGGTCACGGTACTGTGTACGTTTAGGGATGATCCTGGACGGCATGGGTTCGAATCCTGGCCGGGTCAAAGAGTTCTTAGTGATATATGGCTTGCGCGTTCATGCAGCTTTCTCACACATATATATATATATATATATATATATATATATATATATATATATATATATATATATATATATATATATATATACCTATATATATATATATATATATATATATATATATATATATATATATATACCTATATATATATATATATATATATATATATATATATATATATATATATATATATATATATGAATGAAAACTCACACCCCAGAAGTGACTCGAACCCATACTCCCAGGAGCAACGCAACTGGTATGTACAGGGACGCCTTAAACCAGTTGCGTTGCTCCTGGGAGTATGGGTTCGAGTCACTTCTGGGGTGTGAGTTTTCATTCGCATATAGTCCTGGGGACCATTCAGGCTTGTTCGCATATATATGTATATATATATATATATATATATATATATATATATATATATATATATATACATATATATATATACATATATATATATATATATATATATATATATATATATATATATATATATATATATATATATATATAGGTGAAAGCAAATATTGGAGAACACACATTAAACTCGGCTGTCTTTATCTTAATGTCTTCCTTTCCTCACCTTTCTCTGCTCAATCATTCTTCCCTCTCCAGTTATGCGCTAACTGTATCTCTCTCTCTTACTAAAACTCTCCCTTGTTCCTAATCTTTCATCATTTCTAAATCTCACTGCAATTCTCCTACTCCTCCTCTCATACGAAGACAGTTTGGCCTTGACATGGATTGTCTACCCAGTCTCCACAAGAGACAGTTGCGCAGGTGTAGCCAGCGCAGGTGTAGCCAGCGCAGATGTAGCCAGCGCAGGTGTAGCCAGCGCAGGTGTAGTCATGTGCTGGTACCAGTATCCTCTGGAAGCTTGAGGGGCTTCAAGGTCGCAATATGACAACACATTTGTGTATCGTAATTACACGCACACACACGCGGACACGCGCGCGCACACACACAGGTGTGCGCCAGGTGACCTTGGATAGGTTCGAAATTACAAGAGATGAGGTCAAAAAGCACCTATTGGAGCTGGATGTGAGAAAAGCTGTTGGGCCGGATGGAATCTCGCCATGGGTATTGAAAGAGTGTGCAGGAGCACTTTGCTTACCACTCTCCATAGTGTATAGTAAGTCACTGGAAACGGGGGACCTACCAGAAATATGGAAGACTGCTAATGTAGTACCAATATACAAAAAGGGTGACAGACAAGAGGCACTGAACTACAGGCCAGTGTCCTTAACTTGTATACCATGCAAGGTGATGGAGAAGATTGTGAGAAAAAACCTAGTAACACATCTGGAGAGAAGAGACTTCGTGACAACCCATCAACATGGGTTCAGGGAGGGTAAATCTTGCCTTACAGGATTGATAGAATTCTACGATCAGGTGACAAGAATTAAGCAAGAAAGAGAAGGGTGGGCGGACTGCATTTTTTTGGACTGTCGGAAAGCCTTTGACACAGTACCCCATAAAAGGTTGATGCATAAGCTGGAGGAACAGGCAGGAGTAACAGGTAGGGCGCTCCAGTGGATAAGGGAGTACCTAAGCAATAGGAAACAGAGAGTTACAGTGAGGGGTGAGACCTCAGACTGGCGTGAAGTCACCAGTGGAGTCCCACAGGGCTCTGTACTTGGACCTATCCTGTTTCTGATATACGTAAATGATCTCCCAGAGGGTATAGACTCATTCCTCTCAATGTTTGCTGACGACGCCAAAATTATGAGAAGGATTAAGACAGAGGAGGACAGCTTGAGACTTCAAGAAGACCTGGACAAGCTGCAGGAATGGTCGAACAAATGGCTGTTAGAGTTTAACCCAAGCAAATGTAATGTAATGAAGATAGGGGTAGGAAGCAGGAGACCAGATACAAGGTATCATTTGGGAGATGAAATACTTCAAGAGTCAGAGAGAGAGAAAGACCTGGGGGTTGATATCACGCCAGACCTGTCCCCTGAAGCTCATATCAAGAGGATAACATCAGCAGCATATGCCAGGTTGGCTAACATAAGAACGGCCTTTAGAAACTTGTGTAAGGAATCTTTCAGAACATTATATACCACATATGTCAGACCAATCCTGGAGTATGCGGCTCCAGCATGGAGTCCCTATCTAGTCAAGCATAAGACTAAACTGGAAAAGGTTCAAAGGTTTGCCACCAGACTAGTACCCGAGCTGAGAGGTATGAGCTACGAGGAGCGACTGCAGGAATTAAACCTCACTTCGTTGGAAGACAGAAGAGTTAGGGGGGACATGATCACCACATTCAAGATTCTCAGGGGAATCGACAGGGTTGATAAAGACAGGCTGTTTAACACAAGGGGCACACGCACTAGGGGACACAGGTGGAAGCTGAGTGCCCAAATGAGCCACAGAGATATTAGAAAGAACTTTTTTAGTGTCAGAGTAGTTGACAAATGGAATGCATTAGGAAGCGATGTGGTGGAGGCTGACTCCATACACAGTTTCAAATGTAGATATGATAGAGCCCATTAGGCTCAGGAAACTGTACACCTGTTGATTGACGGTTGAGAGGCGGGACCAAAGAGCCAGAGCTCAACCCCCCGCAAGCACAACTAGGTGAGTACACACACACACACACACACACACACACACACACACACACACACACACACACACACACACACACACACACACACACACACACAAACACACACAGTACACGATGGTAAGGCACGAGTGGGGTGAGACCGCAGCAAAAATACACATAACGTAGGGAAAGCATCACACAATGTAACAATTTTTGTCATTGGGCACTAAGTCTTATTTGCTAATTGCTTATTTCTAACAAAAAAAATATAAAATGGCTATTATTGTTATCAAAGTTTGCTTCGGTAACCAGGACAGTGATATTTAACAATTTACCTATTTCCAATGCTAAAAACAACATGTTTTGCCTCTATTCCTTCTCAAGAATCTAAAAAAGCAACATATGAATCAAAATTAACATTCATTTATACTAAAGTTATTTAAAAAAAAATGACCACAAAAGATTTAGAAGTGAACAGCTTTTCGAGATTTTCGAATATACTGTAAGTAACTCTGACGACTCGGCCCATAATGTAGTCTCTGATCAGGTTCTCCTAACACTATCCCCTGGTAGTGGTGCTGTGATCCACTACGTCTTGGAGCACGGGCTCGCCTTCCTCCTCCGAGAACGCTGTCGTCTTCTACAATTAATCAGGTTGGGCATCAAGGATATGACATTTGAGGGACATCCTGCAGCCCAATTACGGCGTACTTACCCACCAGAGTCTTAACAAGCTCCATATATTTTTTCGGTCGTGTGACTGCCCAGGAAGCATCGAATCATTGCAACAAAACTGTTCCAAGTCGCTTTCTCCTTCACGGTCAGCTTCTTGGCGAATTCCTTGCACTCTAGGATCTTTATCTATGATCTGACGATGACACTGGTTTTGCTTAAGAGAACAGAGAAAAGAAGTTTTGAAAACGTCAGAATCCTTATATAAAGTTGTGACAAATGGCTTCATTAGGCCTATTTTGATGTGCAGCACCTTCCAGGGATCCGTCAGTGGTTCCCACTTGACGTTCCTCCTCCCCAGAGAGAACAACGTTGTCTAACTCAGGCAAACTCAGTTAGTCTGAGCAACGCTCGCTCCTCCGCTTTGGTCAGTCTCACAGACCACAGTCCCGGCTGCGGTAGTGAACCTAGGTGTCCCTACCGTCCCAAAGGCTCAGATAACAGGGAAACTTGGTAAACCACCTTGAAGACCCATTAGGACACTACGGGCTCACCATAGCCCGTGCTACTTGGAACTTCTTGTTCCAGGTAGCGAATCTTCAACAACAACAACAACAACCCATTAGGAATGCTACTATTTTGAATCCGATGATCCCCCAACCGTGTCATACTTAAAAGCCCCGTCCTGATCACAAGAGCAAAGTTTGTGAGGAATAATAGCCAATTTCTGTACCTCAGAGGCAAAAGAAATTACGATATATCACTACCCAGGATTGTTTATTGTGTTTTCTAGTACAACTTTGCTTGATGAGTGTAATGTGAGCAAGAATTTAGACAAAATGACGAGTATTGCAGCAATAAACGAGCTGCATCTCTATAACACAGTACCTCACTGCAGCACCGAGCGAGTCTCTTTTTTTTTTATTGCAGCACTGAGCGGGACCTCATTACCATACACGTTCAGATTTACTCCTAGGTGTAATAGCCTCTCTCTCACACACACACACACCAACCTGCATTATGTGGCTCCAATTTGCATACCTATATGCTAATTCCTTTAAAGTTACGTTACCTCATTCTCCATTACTTAGCATTATTCTCTTCATTATTACCGAGCTCGTTCGCTTAATCCCCCAATGCATAAATGTATTTCGCGAGCAGTGAGAAGCAGATTATATTCCTAAGTTTGCTATTTCTCTATTCATATCTGTACCATTTAATATCATTTTCTCTACGTTGGGTTGGGTAAGAATCTGAGAGAGACGGTCAATGCAATACGGAGGTGCTGCCAGTCAAGATGTAAGCCTGTCACTTACACAGGGAGTGCCAAAAGGAAATCCCCTACATGAAGAGCACTGATGAGTTGAAGATATTCACACAAACTCACCAGGAAACACAACATAACAAGAACGTTATTTTCTTCTAATTTTGCGTAGTAGCAACACAGTATGCTTTCTGGGTATTTCGGGTACTTAGTTCATGTGAAATACAAAGTGCAAAGGTCAGATGGTAGAAGAATGGATAAGAAAGAGAGAAAAGGTGAAGGATGGAGAGATAACATTCTCCTTCATTTATTTTTGGTAAATAATGAAAGGCAACAAAATGAATGCAACCAAACGTAGTGCGTGAGTACTCACCTAGTTGTGCTTGTGGGGATTGAGCTCTGGCTCTTTGGTCCCGTCTCTCAACCGTCAATCAACTGGTGTACAGATTCCTAAGCCTACTGGGCTCTGTCATATCTACATTTGAAACTGTGTATGGAGTCAGCCTCCACCACGTCACTGCCATCTGTTAACTGCTCTGACACTGAAAAAGTTCTTTCTAATGTTTCTGTGGCTCATTTGGGTACTAACTTTCCACATGTGTTCCCTTGTTCGTGTTCCACCCGTCCTAAAGAGTTTGTCTTTTTCCACCCTCTCAATTTCTCTGAGAATTTTGAAGGTTGTAATCATGTCTCCCCTTACTCTTCTGTCTTCCAGTGTCGTGAGGTGCATTTCACGCAGCCTTTCCTCGTAACTCATGCCTCTCAATTCTGGGAATAGCCTAGTGGCATTCATCTGAACTTTTTCCAGCTTCGTCTTGTGCCGGCTCCATGCTGGGCCCGCATACTCCAGGATTGGTCTTACATACGTGGTATACAAAGTTCTGAATAATTCCCAACACAGGTTCCTGAAGGTTGTTCCTGAAGGAATGCCGCAGATGTAATTCTTTTTATGTGGGCTTCAGAAGACAGGTTTGGTGTGATATCAACTCCTAGATCTTTCTCTCTGTCCGTTTCATGAAGTAATTAATCTCCCATTCTGTATCCTGTGTCTGGCCTCCTGTTTCCACCGCCTATTTTCATTACGTTACATTTACTCGGGTTAAACTTTAGTAGCCATTTGTTGGAACATTCATTCAGTCTGTCTAGGTCATCTTGTAGCCTCATACTATTTTCTTCAATTTTTAATCTTACTCATAATTTTTGCATCATCAGCAAACAATGAGAGGAACGATTCTATACCCTCTAAGAGATCATTTACATATATCGGAAACAGTATAGGTCCAAGGACTGACCCCTGCGGGACTCCACCGGTGACTCCTCGTCAATCTGAGACCTCACCTCTCACAGTGACTCGTTGTCTTCTGTTGCTTAGGTACTCCCTTATCCAATGGAGTACCTTCCCTTTCACTCCTGCCTGCATCTCCAGCTTTTTCACTAGCCTCTTGTGTGGTACTGTATCAAAGGTGTGTGTGTATTCACCTAGTTGTGCTTGCGGGGGTTGAGCTCTGCTCTTTCGGCCCGCTTCTCAACTGTCAATCAACTGTTTTACTAACTACTTTTTTTCCCACACCACACACACACACACCACACACACACACACACACCACACACACACACACACACACACACACACACACACACACATACACCAGGAAGTAGCCCGTGACAGCTGAGTAACTCCCAGGTACCTATTTACTGCTAGGTAACAGGAGCATCAGGGTGAAAGAAACTCTCCCCATTGTTTCTCACCGGCGCCGGGAATTGGACCCGGGACCACCAGATCACGCGTCCAGCGTGCTGTCCAGTCAGCCACCTGCCCCTGTAAAAATTACGTGCGCCGCCCGGGAATCGAACCCGGGTCGCAAGAATGGGAATCTTGCATGATACCACTACACCAGCGGTGCAGTGTGTGTGTGTGTGTACTCACCTATTTACCTATTTGCGTCTGTGCTTGCACTTTGCACACTCAACCAGTGATACCGCAAAATAACTGAAGCTTGGAGATCAATCAAGGAACGAATCTGCGAAAGACTAGCAAGATGTCGTAGCTTACATCCATGTTTTATCCAATTCCCAGGAGCAGTCTTCCCTCCCCCTCTTTCTCTCCCCTGTGAGATGTGATTCTCTTACCAACACACTCAATTATCAATGAATTCATAGAAAGTTGTGAAATAAATATTACAAAGCACACTGTGACCTTCATGACGTGTCCTACCCCTCCTGCCCGACCTGGCCTACGGTGCCATGCCCTACGGTGCCCTGCCCTACGTTGCCCTGCCCTACGGTGGCCTGCCCTACGGTGGCCTGCCCTACGGTGCCCTCCAGACACGTGCTTCCCGTCCTGGTCTGCCCTGGCCTGTAATTGCAGCATAAAATGATATTTGCTGTACAAAATGAGACATATTAGTATTATTAATAGAGGTACATCCGTATTTCTGCAGCTGCCCTAGACTACATGAAGCGTTATACAGTGTGTCGAGAGCCAGGTGTGTGGCTCCATAGTCCCCACCTCACACGATAGTCACGCAGAGGCAGGTGTTCCAGCTACTGTTTAGAACGAGGATGACAGGTGCCTTCGCTCCCAAAACAGTATTAATCACGGTGAAAATGTTTGTATCTGCACGATTCTGTCGTAAGACTGATTATCATCAACAATGTTCTATTTTGTCACCTCTTACACTGAAATTACCATTGATGAAGATCATTATATCACCGTTTGTTGATAGTCTATTTAATAATGTAAGCGTACTAAACATTGCAACTATTTGACGGTTTAATTGTAAAAATAAAGAATTATTTAAAAGTCAAATTCATATCTCTACTGCCGTCAATTCTCTCCTGAAATGCAAGAGAGGCAGACTATGAAGGCAACTCTCTCTCAAACTTCCTCCAGATTGGAATGAATAAACGAGCAGTTGAGTGAATGATTGTGCGTGTTGTCTGTCCCGCAGCGTCTGGCAACTGACGCCGCTTGCAAGATTCTTATTGGTGTCACGTTCCAGAGCAAGACAATATATCACTCCAGTGTCCCATGATGCTCACAGTACCCTACAACCACGAGAGAGAGAGAGAGAGAGAGAGAGAGAGAGAGGAGAGAGAGGAGAGGAGAGAGAGAGAGATGAAGGAGGGCCAGCTGCTGCCGTCAACACAGACTACAGTGTCCACACTGCTCCCCGCCGTCAACATGACTACAATTTTTTTAAATTTTTAAATTTTGCCCGAGGGGCGAGTTTATTGGGCAGCGCCACTCATCCTGTGAGTGGACACACCGCCATAGTGACAGTATTGGGCAGCGCCACTCATCCTGTGAGTGGACACACCGCCATAGTGACAGTATTGGGCAGCGCCACTCATCTTGTGAGTGGACACCCGCCATAGTGACAGTATTGGGCAGCGCCACTCATCCTGTGAGTGGACACACCGCCATAGTGACAGTATTGGGCAGCGCACTCATCTTGTGAGGACATACCGCCATAGTGACAGTATTGGGCAGCGCCACTCATCCTGTGAGTGGACACACCTCCATAGTGACAGTATTGGGCAGCGCCACTCATCCTGTGAGGGGACATACGCTATAGTGACAGTATGGGCAGCGCCACTCATCATGTGAGGGGACATACCGCC
Organism: Procambarus virginalis; assembly: GCA_020271785.1. NCBI lineage: Eukaryota > Metazoa > Arthropoda > Malacostraca > Decapoda > Cambaridae > Procambarus > Procambarus virginalis. Next base: position 18,103,771 of record WNGS01167840.1, on the reverse strand, counting down.
ATAGCAGCATGTACAAACACTCCCCAGATTTTGTAAATCCTCTGCTCAACTGTTGTTTCTAGTTCGTATCTCCATTGATATTTGTTCCAAGACGAATTCTTGCTATTACTGATCTCTCCCTCGGCCACCACCACTTTGTCCATACTCAAGATCCACCAACAAACAGCACTCTCTGCCCTCCTCCTCCTGCCTTGGCCTTATACTCAACTCGTTTTCTCTGAGATTCGGAAGGAGGAATGGGT
>WNGS01167840.1:18060026-18096014 GCA_020271785.1 Procambarus virginalis | reverse complement strand
TTGGATGATAACTTAAGATGTGATAGCGTCATGTGCGGTGAGTGATAGTATAAAATAGATGCTATAGCGTAAACATAGCGTAACGTGGGGGTGATAGACTAGGGTGGGGGGGGTACACTAACGTAAGGGTAATAACCCTAAAGATGCGTAATAGCTGAGCGCGCGGTTGATGAACGCAACATGGAGGTCATGCCAGAACGAGGGAAGGGAAAAATTACGTATTTTTTTTCTTTATGCGAGAAGGGGTTAAATAAATGGCGTAAAACTAGAATTATCTTCTCCGACATGTAGCTCAGAAGTGCGTATGAGTTTGTTTGGGGTGAGGTGCTGCAGGTGCGCATGTCTGGGAAGTTTTTACGCCCACAGTGAACTGAGAAACCTTAAGCCTATCTTAAGGAAGACATTGCAATAGGTTGGCTAGTATGGAGAATGCGTTACTTGTGAAATATATGTATAATACAAATGCGTATATTTATACTTTATATATGTTTGTGCGCGCGAAAGCAGTGGTCGCGCGCTTGCGCATATACCAAAAATCTAGTTACAATGCAAAACATTTTCTCTCACTATTACATATATATATATATATATATATATATATTATATATATATATATATATATATATATATATATATATATATATATATATATATATATATATATATATATATATATATATATATATATAATATATATATCATATATATACACATATATGGTATATATGGTGAAGTGTAGTATTTCTGTTACAATTATATGTTTAATTGTCGAGGTCTCCCCAATGCCAAATACTGATCTTGCCAGGATGCAACGCTCAATAGTTACCTAATTCCCAAGTTCCTAAAATATTGCTAAGTGAGCAGGAGCATCAGGCAAAAGGATATGAGCCGAACCGTTTCTGTCCTGCCCGTGCACTGAACCCGGGTCCGTCGAGTGTGGGTTGAGGACGTGGACTACTGTGCTGCAGGACCCTCGCAAGAAAATCGTGCACGTCTGAGAATACTGAGAGTCAGTTTTCACAAACTTTCCCGATATGAGAAAAGTTGCTTTTAAGGTGAGTTATCTTGAGCCCCGGCTTGAGCGAGCTGGAGAAAGTACGGGTGTTTGTCACATTACAGCGGTGACTATTGTGTTACCAGCTCCATTGAGCTGGATTAAAATATGATTTTATTTTCAACCTACTTCCCACGCTCACCCTCTTCCCTAGTATTCCCTCACTTCCTCTCCCCCATTCCCCGCTTTATCAACCTCTACAACAGGTTCGAAATATAAAATATACATTAATATAATGAATCATTTTGTATAAAGTTTATTTTCTATCCCGGGCGGGGTCATACAGTGCTAACCAAAATCTATACATTTTCATGTGTCCTATATTGCCAGGCTCAAATATATAAGGGAAGGAATTTGTTCACGGAACACCACCGCTCCTGTGCAAGGTAAGTTACGGGCTCACCATAGCCCGTGCTACTTGGAACTTGTTCCGAGTAGCTGAATCTATAACAACAACAACGTTCACGGAATATATAGATAATATACCAGTGGAGGCGGAGTTGGGTAGAGTTTCTACCCAACTCCGGTTTCTAAATGGGTAGAGTTTCTCTCACCCTGCTGCCCTGTTCACCTTAGCAGTAAATAGGTACCTGGGAGTTAGACAGCTGCTTCCTGGGGGGTGTGTAACAAAAAGGAGGCCTGGTCGAGGACCGGGCCGCGGGGACACTATGCCCTGAAATCATCTCACGTTACCCTCAAGATGATGCCGTCATGAGGAGACAAACACAGGCGATATATTGAATCAATATTAAAGCTGTATTAGGCACTATAGTTGATGCTTGTTGCGACATCTGACATGTTTGAGGCGTGATATGTTCTATGTGTCTTAAATGTTCCCTGCCTTGGGGAATGTGTAGAATGTTATGTAAGAGAAATGTTCCGAGATTTGGCGCAAACACTGATTGTGTATGTGGAACGTTGCTTTTGTGTGTTTGTGTACTAATTGTAACTTAAAGGTACAAATTCTGTATATAGCATATCAGTTTATGAAGTACAATGATTATCACGTCATTCAGTTGTTGTCATTTACGTTCATGATGACTTATTTTAAAGTAATTTTTATTGTTATCATACTCATTATTATCATCATATCATATTATTATCATACTAGTCATCATACTCATTATTATTATTATTATTATTATTATTATTATTATTATTATTATTATTATTGCCTTCACTGTTATTATTAATGTATCACTATCTTCTTTACCGTGATGTACTTCAGGGCTCAGGATCAGCGACTGTCAAATGATTTGACCAGTCACTTGACAGTCGTGTGCCAGTCACTTGGGAAATCAAAATATATGGTATGGCTTTATGGTCTAATTACTAAATCACTAATTACTTTTGCTGGTAAGCCTACTGCTGGTGAGGTGATGAGGGAGGGTGTTGGAGAAATCTTCGCAATTTTAAGCCCAATATACTACATATGTTTTATGCTAGGCTGGACGGTAGAGCGACGGTCTCGCTTCCTGCAGGTCAGCGTTCAATCCCCGACCGTCCAAATGATTGGCACCATTCTTTCCTTCAGTCCTATCCTAAATCTTGAGCCTCATATCTCCTCCAAGTGCTATATAGTGGTAATGGCTTAGAACTTTATCCTGTTAGTTACCTTATCTTAGGCCTAGGAGTGGTTAGGCTTAGGTTTTGTCTCCATTAAGCCCTCTACAAAACCTATAGTTACAAACATGGGTCTTTTAAACAAGTCTAAATTGTTGCAAATGGTTGATATATGTACTTCTATTTGTGAAGGATACATTGAATAGACAGTTTGTGCTAAGTTGCCATCAATCAAATCGACAGTTTATTTGGGAGTGAAGCAGCTTGACGCTCAACACGTTTCGAACGCGTGTTGAAGTTTTGATTGTGAAAACTGTGGCGAGGCTCCAGCGCCGAGGAAATAACAGTTGGAGTAGTTGGTGCGGATATTTAAAAAAGTTTTCCTTGGCTGACTTGGGCACTGAATCAACACGGCGCTGAAAAAGGCGAAACAGTGAGAGCATAGCTCCCATGAGACAATATTGCGAGTACCACGACCATGGGATCGAAACCTCGTCCCTGGACTCAAGCACAGGCACTACCGATTAGACCATGATGACCTGAACAGTATCTTAACCAGACGTTCGATCCCATCATACGGCTGCAACATTACCTCGTAGATATATCACGTTCTTGTGATCTTATTGTTCGGTACAGCTCTATCATGCCCCGCCAAACTCATTAGTAAATATCGCCATCCAAGCAGGGATTTATGTAGACCAGTCGGAACAACGACAGTCTCACTTCATGCAAGACCGGGGTTCGAGGCCCCTCCTCCCCCTTCCATTAACCTTCTCTCTCCCATTACATAAGCAGCAGGAGGAACCACCCACGTAAAGGACTATCTGCTCCGAGGTTATCGCTCCGTGTTCCACTTCCCATCAATTTTAGCGTCAATTCCGCAGGCAACAGTGCTAAGGTGCGCGCCTTATCCCCCTCGCGCGCGCGTCCCGATGGATAGGAAAGGTAGCAACTAAAGATGAGGGTGGAGTGGGCGGGAAGGTGGGTGGTGGCAGGGTTGAAATTGAATTAAATCTTGTAAATATAATATTTCCAATACAATATTTAAAATACAATATTTTTACAATGCAATAAGTGATACTTTGAGTTGTGAGGCGGGAAGCTGTCTCGTCAGGTGTGAGTTTTATCTCGTGGTTCATTGTTCAGCTGCTTTGTTACGGCACTCGATCCTGCCAAGGGCTTTGTCGTTGTCTTCCCTGATTGGTCATGCCTTGATGACGTTAGAGTGTTGTGTTCCCTGATTGGTCATGCTTTGATGACGTTCGAGTGTTGTGTTCCCTGATTGGTCATGCTTTGATGACGTTAGAGTGTTGTGTTCCCTGATTGGTCATGCCTTGATGACGTTAGAGTGTTGTGTTCCCTGATTGGTCATGCCTTGATGACGTTAGAGTGTTGTGTTCCCTGATTGGTCATGCCTTGATGACGTTAGAGTGTTGTGTTCCCTGATTGGTCATGCTTTGATGACGTTAGAGTGTTGTGTTCCCTGATTGGTCATGCCTTGATGACATTAGAGTGTTGTGTTCCCTGATTGGGAACGAGTCCCTGACGTCAATTTATTGTGTTTTGATTGGTCTTAATGCGAAGGGAAGTTGGAGAATTAGCAGGAGAAAGTGCCAAGCCATTGCGACTATATAGCACTTGGAAGGGATCAGAATAATTTGGGATGGGACGAGGGAAAGGAATGGTCTTGATGCGGAGACGTCACACATTTGATCGTGACTTATTGACGTAAAATATAATGTCTATTAATTAATTATCACTTGATGACGTCAGTCTATTATGTTTCTTTGTTGGCTATTTGTTTCCCTTCAGCTTGCGTGCCTGAAGACCAGCTGGAGCAGGCCTCATGAAACCCATTACAAGAGGTTAAACGATAAGAGACAGACTAAGTGTGTGTTCCATCCCCTGGGGCTACCCAGTGGCCCTGCTGGCTCACAGAACATTTTACTCCAGGATGAGTCTTCCCCAACTCGTTCTCCATAGTTGACCAGACCACACACTAGAAAGTGAAGGGACGACGACGTTTCGGTCCGTCCTGGACCATTCTCAAGTCGATTGTCCATACATTATTATACTCAGAGCAACTATTGGTGGAACGTAAAAAAATGAACTGTTGAGGCCAAAATTAGTTCGTTATATACTATTGGAATATTCCAAATGACTGACCAAAAAGTAGTACAGTGACTATACAAACTTACCTATCCTAGCTACGCCTAAAGAATCCTAGACTTAATTAATATAGGCTATATGACGCCTAATTTAGTACATTATATGTGCTTTACTAGGCCTAGGAAAGATTAGGCGTGATTGTTGCCTTCTTTCTGGTGCTCTCTGCAAATGAAGAGTATATACAGTGAACTCTTTATGTCGTGTGTGTGTGCAACAGTAGTGCTGCAGGTGCGAGCAATGGTGCAACAAGTATTGTCATTTGTGACTGGTTGAGTCTACCTGCTGGTGAGTCGGGCCCAGAGTGCTCACCTCAGCCCACAGCTGACATTAATCTTGGTTTATATGGTGCCAGTCATGTTGCTACGATGTTACTACATAAGTGCTTTATAACTTTTTCTCCGTAACTTTTGATGGGTAGAGTCTGTTGTTGTGACAGCCCATATTCCTGGACGGGGTCCCGACCCATGATACGTGTTTGTCCGTGAATGGGTCTGCGAGTCTTGTTCGTTGGTCTGTGAGTCATTAGGTAGTCCGTGGGTCTGTGAGTCATTAGGTAGTCCGTGGGTCTGTGAGTCATTAGGTAGTCCGTGGGTCTGTGAGTCATTAGGTAGTCCGTGGGTCTGTGAGTCATTAGGTAGTCCGTGGGTCTGTGAGTCATTAGGTAGTCCGTGGGTCTGTGAGTCATTAGGTAGTCCGTGGGTCTGTGAGTCATTAGGTAGTCCGTGGGTCTGTGAGTCATTAGGTAGTCCGTGGGTCTGTGAGTCATTAGGTAGTCCGTGGGTCTGTAAGCCAATGGGTTTGTGCGTCCGCGGTCGTGGATTTGTGAGTGTGTGAGAGTACGGGCGAATATATTGGTGGAAATGCTATGGAGAATGTGGCTGATTGGCAGGTACATGTGGTGGAAGGTGTCGTGGTTGGCTAGCTGGATGATAGCTGTGGCGGGGGGTGTGGTTGTGGCTGGCTAGCTGGATGATAGCTGTGGCGGGGGGTGTGGTTGTGGCTGGCTAGCTGGATGATAGCTGTGGCGGGGGTGTGGTTGTGGCTGGCTAGCTGGATGATAGCTGTGGCGGGGGGTGTGGTTGTGGCTGGCTAGCTGGATGATAGCTGTGGCGGGGGGTGTGGTTGTGGCTGGCTAGCTGGATGATAGCTGTGGCGGGGGGTGTGGTTGTGGCTGGCTAGCTGGGTGTAGCTGTGGTGTAGGGTGTGGTTGTGGCTGGCTAGCTGGGTGTAGCTGTGGCGGGGGTGTTTTGTGGCTGGCTAGCTGGGTGTAGCTGTGGTGTAGGGTGTGGTTGTGGCTGGCTAGCTGGGTGTAGCTGTGGTGTAGGGTGTGGTTGTGGCTGGCTAGCTGGATGATAGCTGTGGCGGGGGGTGTGGTTGTGGCTGGCTAGCTGGGTGTAGCTGTGGTGTAGGGTGTGGTTGTGGCTGGCTAGCTGGGTGTAGCTGTGGTGTAGGGTGTGGTTGTGGCTGGCTAGCTGGGTGTAGCTGTGGCGGAGGTGTGGTTGAGGGTGACACCAGGAAAGGTCGCTAGTGGTTTAGGAAATTACATCATCTCGTGGTGGGATTCCAGCCGTCGCGGTCACTTGTGTTCCCTTAAATAAATCGCGGAATGGCTGATACCTCCGGCTCTTGGCTTGGCCTCCTGGCTGTCTCACGGCTTGTCTACCCATCGTTGTATACCTGTCTGTCTCTGTATTTCCCTGCATATATAGATCTTCTTTGTATATCTCCGTGTCTTTGTATATCTAGTTCTTTCCAACTTTGGTGTCTCTGAAAGTCCGTTTATCTGTCATGATCTCATATTTCATATTGGAATGCGGAGAAAGGGGGCGGGGATGTCTGGAGAGGTCTCAAAGCAAAGTTTTCTTAGATTTGGTCAAGTTGGGTCAGAAAGGAGGGAAGTTGAAGGTCAAGGCAAGCTGCTCACTCATTCATCATTCAGCTACTGCTTGGAGTTAATTTGTTTCCTCGTGTTCTTCCTCCTCCTGCTCTCGGGGGGATTTTGAAGATGGTGTGAGAGTGAAGCTGCTCCACTTGTTACACTGTACGTGTCCTCGTGAACTATGCACCGACTGGCGGGTACAGGGCTTACCGTCGTGCCGGCCTTCACATGGACAGTATTGCAGAAGTTCCAGGAATATAAAAGGCAGAAGAGATAATGATAACGGGAATGGAACACCGTGGGAAAAACTCCCACATCACCCATAAATTGTTAATGCAACAGGTAGAAATAAATTATCGCTGGTTGTGTTAATTTCATTATAAGTAAACACATTAGTTAGTCATAAAAGAGATAGCATGCGTGATATATTTGCTCCAGAAGACGAGAATACTTTGCCGCGACGTTTGCATCTCGTCACAAAATTTATTTAGCTAATGTTACACTAAAATCACCAGTCTCAGACCTGAAACCAAAATATAATGAATCTACTAAAGTAATTATATTGTTAATAAAGATTTGACATCAAACCCATTCCTCCTTCCGAATCTCAGAGAAAACGAGTTGAGTATAAGGCCAAGGCAGGAGGAGGAGGGCAGAGAGTGCTGTTGTTGGTGGATCTTGAGTATGGACAAAGTGGTGGTGGCCGAGGGAGAGAATCAGTAATAGCAAGAATTCGTCTTGGATACAAATATCAATGGAGATACGAAATAGAAACAACAGTTGAGCAGAGGAGTTACAAAATCTGGGGAGTGTTGTACATGCTGCTATGGCGGTATGTCCCTCACAGGATGAGTGGCGCTGCCCAATACTGTCACTATAGCGGTATGTCCCCTCACAGGATGAGTGGCGCTGCCCAATACTGTCACTATGGAGTGTGTCCACTCACAGGATGAGTGGCGCTGCCCAATACTGTCACTATGGCGGTATGTCCACTCACAAGATGAGTGGCTGCCCAATACTGTCACTATGGCGGTGTGTCCACTCACAGGATGAGTGGCGCTGCCCAATACTGTCACTATGGCGGGTGTCCACTCACAAGATGAGTGGCGCTGCCCAATACTGTCACTATGGCGGTGTGTCCACTCACAGGATGAGTGGCGCTGCCCAATACTGTCACTATGGCGGTGTGTCACTCACAGGATGAGTGGCGCTGCCCAATAAACTCGCCCCTCGGGGCAAAATTTAAAAATTTAAAAAAATTGTAGTCATGTTGACGGCGGGGAGCAGTGTGGACACTGTAGTCTGTGTTGACGGCAGCAGCTGGCCCTCCTTCATCTCTCTCTCTCTCTCTCTCTCTCTCTCTCTCTCTCTCTCTCTCTCTCTCTCTCTCTCTCTCTCGTCTCGTGTTTGTAGGGTACTGTGAGCATCATGGGACACTGGAGTGATATATTGTCTTGCTCTGGAACGTGACACCAATAAGAATCTTGCAAGCGGCGTCAGTTGCCAGACGCTGCGGGACAGACAACACGCACAATCATTCACTCAACTGCTCGTTTATTCATTCCAATCTGGAGGAAGTTTGAGAGAGAGTTGCCTTCATAGTCTGCCTCTCTTGCATTTCAGGAGAGAATTGACGGCAGTAGAGATATGAATTTGACTTTTAAATAATCCTTTATTTTTACAATTAAACCGTCAAATAGTTGCAATGTTTAGTACGCTTACATTATTAAATAGACTATCAACAAACGGTGATATAATGATCTTCATCAATGGTAATTTCAGTGTAAGAGGTGACAAAATAGAACATTGTTGATGATAATCAGTCTTACGACAGAATCGTGCAGATACAAACATTTTCACCGTGATTAATACTGTTTTGGGAGCGAAGGCACCTGTCATCCTCGTTCTAAACAGTAGCTGGAACACCTGCCTCTGCGTGACTATCGTGTGAGGTGGGGACTATGGAGCCACACACCTGGCTCTCGACACACACTGTATAACGCTTCATGTAGTCTAGGGCAGCTGCAGAAATACGGATGTACCTCTATTAATAATACTAATATGTCTCATTTTGTACAGCAAATATCATTTTATGCTGCAATTACAGACCAGGCCAGACCAGGACGGGAAGCACGTGTCTGGCTGGCACCGTAGGGCAGGCCACCGTAGGGCAGGCCACCGTAGGGCAGGGCAACGTAGGGCAGGGCACCGTAGGGCATGGCACCGTAGGCCAGGTCGGGCAGGAGGGGTAGGACACGTCATGAAGGTCACAGTGTGCTTTGTAATATTTATTTCACAACTTTCTATGAATTCATTGATAATTGAGTGTGTTGGTAAGAGAATCACATCTCACAGGGGAGAGAAAGAGGGGGAGGGAAGACTGCTCCTGGGAATTGGATAAAACATGGATGTAAGCTACGACATCTTGCTAGTCTTTCGCAGATTCGATCCTTGATTGATCTCCAAGCTTCAGTTATTTTGCGGTATCACTGGTTGAGTGTGCAAAGTGCAAGCACAGACGCAAATAGGTAAATAGGTGAGTACACACACACACACTGCGCCGCTGGTGTAGTGGTATCATGCAAGATTCCCATTCTTGCGACCCGGGTTCGATTCCCGGGCGGCGCACGTAATTTTTACAGGGGCAGGTGGCTGACTGGACAGCACGCTGGACGCGTGATCTGGTGGTCCCGGGTCCAATTCCCGGCGCCGGTGAGAAACAATGGGGAGAGTTTCTTTCACCCTGATGCTCCTGTTACCTAGCAGTAAATAGGTACCTGGGAGTTACTCAGCTGTCACGGGCTACTTCCTGGTGTGTGTGTGTGTGTGTGTGTGTGTGTGTGTGTGTGTGTGTGTGTGTGTGTGTGTGTGTGTGTGTGTGTGTGTGTGGTGTGGGAAAAAAAGTAGTTAGTAAAACAGTTGATTGACAGTTGAGAAGCGGGCCGAAAGAGCAGAGCTCAACCCCCGCAAGCACAACTAGGTGAATACACACACACCTTTGATACAGTACCACACAAGAGGCTAGTGAAAAAGCTGGAGATGCAGGCAGGAGTGAAAGGGAAGGTACTCCATTGGATAAGGGAGTACCTAAGCAACAGAAGACAACGAGTCACTGTGAGAGGTGAGGTCTCAGATTGACGAGGAGTCACCGGTGGAGTCCCGCAGGGGTCAGTCCTTGGACCTATACTGTTTCCGATATATGTAAATGATCTCTTAGAGGGTATAGAATCGTTCCTCTCATTGTTTGCTGATGATGCAAAAATTATGAGTAAGATTAAAAATTGAAGAAAATAGTATGAGGCTACAAGATGACCTAGACAGACTGAATGAATGTTCCAACAAATGGCTACTAAAGTTTAACCCGAGTAAATGTAACGTAATGAAAATAGGCGGTGGAAACAGGAGGCCAGACACAGGATACAGAATGGGAGATTAATTACTTCATGAAACGGACAGAGAGAAAGATCTAGGAGTTGATATCACACCAAACCTGTCTTCTGAAGCCCACATAAAAAGAATTACATCTGCGGCATTCCTTCAGGAACAACCTTCAGGAACCTGTGTTGGGAATTATTCAGAACTTTGTATACCACGTATGTAAGACCAATCCTGGAGTATGCGGGCCCAGCATGGAGCCGGCACAAGACGAAGCTGGAAAAAGTTCAGATGAATGCCACTAGGCTATTCCCAGAATTGAGAGGCATGAGTTACGAGGAAAGGCTGCGTGAAATGCACCTCACGACACTGGAAGACAGAAGAGTAAGGGGAGACATGATTACAACCTTCAAAATTCTCAGAGAAATTGAGAGGGTGGAAAAAGACAAACTCTTTAGGACGGGTGGAACACGAACAAGGGAACACATGTGGAAAGTTAGTACCCAAATGAGCCACAGAAACATTAGAAAGAACTTTTTCAGTGTCAGAGCAGTTAACAGATGGCAGTGATGTGGTGGAGGCTGACTCCATACACAGTTTCAAATGTAGATATGACAGAGCCCAGTAGGCTTAGGAATCTGTACACCAGTTGATTGACGGTTGAGAGACGGGACCAAAGAGCCAGAGCTCAATCCCCACAAGCACAACTAGGTGAGTACTCACGCACTACGTTTGGTTACATTCATTTTGTTGCCTTTCATTATTTACCAAAAATAAATGAAGGAGAATGTTATCTCTCCATCCTTCACATTTTCTCTCTTTCTTATCCATTCTTCTACCATCTGACCTTTGCACTTTGTATTTCACATGAACTAAGTACCCGAAATACCCAGCAAGCATACTGTGTTGCTACTACGCAAAATTAGAAGAAAATAACGTTCTTGTTATGTTGTGTTTCCTGGTGAGTTTGTGTGAATATCTTCAACTCATCAGTGCTCTTCATGTAGGGGATTTCCTTTTGGCACTCCCTGTGTAAGTGACAGGCTTACATCTTGACTGGCAGCACCTCCGTATTGCATTGACCGTCTCTCTCAGATTCTTACCCAACCCAACGTAGAGAAAATGATATTAACTGGTACAGATATGAATAGAGAAATAGCAAACTTAGGAATATAATCTGCTTCTCACTGCTCGCGAAATACATTTATGCATTGGGGGATTAAGCGAACGAGCTCGGTAATAATGAAGAGAATAATGCTAAGTAATGGAGAATGAGGTAACGTAACTTTAAAGGAATTAGCATATAGGTATGCAAATTGGAGCCACATAATGCAGGTTGGTGTGTGTGTGTGAGAGAGAGGCTATTACACCTAGGAGTAAATCTGAACGTGTATGGTAATGAGGTCCCGCTCAGTGCTGCAATAAAAAAAAGAGACTCGCTCGGTGCTGCAGTGAGGTACTGTGTTATAGAGATGCAGCTCATTTACTGCTGCAATACTCGTCATTTTGTCTAAATTCTTGCTCACATTACACTCATCAAGCAAAGTTTGTACTAGATAACACAATAAACAATCCTGGGTAGTGATATATCGTAATTTCTTTTGCCTCTGAGGTACAGAAATTGGCTATTATTCCTCACAAACTTTGCTCTTGTGATCAGGACGGGGCTTTTAAGTATGACACGGTTGGGGGATCATCGGATTCAAAATAGTAGCATTCCTAATGGGTTGTTGTTGTCGTTGTTGAAGATTCGCTACCTGGAACAAGAAGTTCCAAGTAGCACGGGCTATGGTGAGCCCGTAGTGTCCTAATGGGTCTTCAAGGTGGTTTACCAAGTTTCCCTGTTATCTGAGCCTTTGGGACGGTAGGGACACCTAGGTTCACTACCGCAGCCGGGACTGTGGTCTGTGAGACTGACCAAAGCGGAGGAGCGAGCGTTGCTCAGACTAACTGAGTTTGCCTGAGTTAGACAACGTTGTTCTCTCTGGGGAGGAGGAACGTCAAGTGGGAGCCACTGATGGATCCCTGGAAGGTGCTGCACATCAAAATAGGCCTAATGAAGCCATTTGTCACAACTTTATATAAGGATTCTGACGTTTTCAAAACTTCTTTTCTCTGTTCTCTTAAGCAAAACCAGTGTCATCGTCAGATCACAGATAAAGATCCTAGAGTGCAAGGAATTCGCCAAGAAGCTGACCGTGAAGGAGAAAGCGACTTGGAACAGTTTTGTTGCAATGATTCGATGCTTCCTGGGCAGTCACACGACCGAAAAAATATATGGAGCTTGTTAAGACTCTGGTGGGTAAGTACGCCGTAATTGGGCTGCAGGATGTCCCTCAAATGTCATATCCTTGATGCCCAACCTGATTAATTGTAGAAGACGACAGCGTTCTCGGAAGAGGAAGGCGAGCCCGTGCTCCAAGACGTAGTGGATCACAGCACCACTACCAGGGAAAAAATAATTAAAACTAAATGGGTAGCACACCTGGAGAGAAATGATATAATATCAGACAGACAGTATGGTTTTCGATCTGGTAGATCCTGTGTATCGAATTTACTCAGTTTTTATGATCGAGCAACAGAGATATTACAGGAAAGAGATGGTTGGGCTGACTGCATCTATCTGGACCTAAAAAGGCTTTCGACAGAGTTCCACATAAGAGGTTGTTCTGGAAACTGGAAAATATTGGAGGAGTGACAGGTACGCTTCTAACATGGATGAAAAACTTTCTGACTGATAGAAAAATGAGGGCTGTGATCAGAGGCAATGTATCGGACTGGAGAAATGTCACAAGTGGAGTACCACAGGGTTCAGTTCTTGCACCAGTGATGTTTATTGTCTACATAAATGATCTACCAGTTGGTATACAGAATTATATGAACATGTTTGCTGATGATGCTAAGATAATAGGAAGGATAAGAAATTAGATGATTGTCATGCCCTTCAAGAAGACCTGGACAAAATAAGTATTTGGAGCAACACTTGGCAAATGGAATTTAATGTGAATAAATGCCATGTTATGGAATGTGGAATTGGTGAACATAGACCCCACACAACCTATAAATTATGTGAGAAATNATATTGTAAGAACTACACAATTCGGTTCATATTGCATAAACCGCAATGTAACTCTTATTGCAAGAATGACACGACGCAACCCATGTTGCACGGGATGCAGGCTCGGCTATAATGCACCAGTCGGCCTTGGCTACCTAATCCGGTTGAACTACAATGCTAACTCTGCTGTCTCCTCACTTCTTGTTCTTCTCATATACCCTCGCACATCTCCTGTGCCAGGTAAGTACGAAGGGCTCACCTTATCCCGTGCTGCTTGGAACTTTTTGTTCTGAGTAACGAATCTAAAACAGCAGCAATAACATTATCCTTCTCCTGCTCATCCACCTCCTAGTCCTCATCTACCTCCTCTTCCGTCTTCAGATTTATCTCTTCTCCACTACACCTATCTACTTATCAACTGATATTTTTTACAGTAATAGATAATTATCAAAAGAAAGTGCCAAGCATGTATGAATAATTCGGCATTTCACCACGTATTCAAACTTATATACTATATAATCAATGTGTTTATACGGGAACGGAATAATTTATGTATCACTGCTAAAAATAGCCTGATTTACTGAACATCTTAGCTAGTGACATTTGGTATTTACAGAATTTGTATGAAGCCAATTTTTCGACCATTCAAAATCAGGGAATTCTACTCTAAGCTGCAAGAGTGTAAACGGGACAACGCAAATTGAACAGTTTCTTGATTCTTTTCTATCAAGTAGCCACGAGTTGTGTGGCTAAGCTTTGGGTTGGGTATTAGAATCTATTGTCTAACTCTTCGGAAAAAAAGGGAATCAAACCAGCGGAAGGTGATGTTTTGATTCAAGAGGACTATATGGTTTATTTATAAATGGATATACCGCCTTAGTCCATCTTCTGCCTTTGGCCAGGGCAGAGGGAAATAAGGATTGTAGCTTACCGTACATAGAGGCGTTATGATAATTTAACTTCCCTTACATTAGTAATATCGAAGTTGATATGTTTTTTTTAAGGATCAGCAGCAGTAGCAGTAATGGTACTATGAACCATAAAATACACATGTACACACATTTGATTTAATCACGTTTTAACCATTTATTAAAGACGTCCACATACAGGAAGGACAGAGAAGCTCCCCAGAGACGTTTTCAAAATATTGTGTTAGCATAAATTTATAGTTTATACCCAGTTGTTATTATTGGGTAATAATAACATTATTAATTTTTGGAAAACTTTAGCTCAGTGGCAAAAATACTAAGTTTATTGAATTAAACGCAGACTTGGGCTTGTATTATGGGGAAAAACAAAGCTTTTTACATGTGTGGAACGTGATAGTGCAAGGGAGGAGTTAGGGTGAAGGGTGGTTGTGTAGGGGAGAGGGGGGGGGTTTAGGATGGGGCTAGAGGGTGGGAGTGAGGTGAAGGATGGCGGTATAGTGTGGGTGAGGGTGTAGAATGGGGCTAGAGGGTGAGAGTGAGGGTGAAGAATGGCGGTATAGTGTGGGAGTGAGGGTGAAGAATAGAGGTATAGGGTGGGAGTGAGGGGTGAAGGATGGAGGGGATATATAGGGTGGGAGTGAGGAAGGAGGAAGCATAGCACCGTCATAGTGTGGGTGGGTGTTGACAGTCAAGCGTGCTGAGAGTAGTCGGGTTCCCCAAGGACCCGGTGACGCCCCATCACAATGGCGCCTATAGTTGCTGGGTGCCTTGACCTTGGGCAGCCTGGGTCTCCAACCCGAAGGTCGGGTAGGCCTAATGCTGAATGCCGAGAATTGTGGCGATGATGCGTGCTAGGGACGCCTAACAGCTAGGTGGACAGCGCTTCAGATTCGTAGTCCTGAGGTCCCGGGTTCGATCCCCGGTGGAGGCGGAGACAAATGGGCAAAATGTTTCTTTCACCCTGATGCCTCTGTTACCTAGCAGTAAATAGGTACCTGGGAGTTAGACAGCTGTTACGGGCTGCTTCCTGGGGAGTGTGTAACAAAAAGGAGGCCTGGTCGAGGACCGGGCCGCGGGGACGCTAAACCCCGAAATCATCTCAAGATAACCTCAAGATAGGGTGTTTAGCTTTTGTAGAACACGGACACACACACACACACGCACACACACACACACACACACACACACACACACACACACACACACACACAACACACACACACACACACACACACACACACACACACACACACACACGCGCGCGCGCGCGCACACACACACATAGGGTCTCAGGACCCTGTACACCAGCCGATTGACGATTGAGAGGCGGGACCAAAGAGGCAGAGCTCAACCCCGCAAGCACAAATAGGTGAGTACAAATAGGTGAATACACACACACGCGCGCACACACCAACCCGTCCCACACACGCACGCTCGGATGTGGACGCAGACCAGCAAGCACCAGCGGCCAAAGACGCACGCAACGTCACACGTCGGGAAACGCACCTTACGACACTGGAAGACAGAAGAGTATGGGGAGACATGATCACTACCTACAAAATCCTCAGGGGAATTGACAGGGTAGACAAGGATAAACTATTCAACACTGGTGGTATGCGAACAAGGGGACACAGGTGGAAACTGAGTAACCAAATGAGCCACAGAGACGTTACAAACAACTTTTTCAGCGTCAGAGTAGTTAACAGGTGGAATGCGTTAGGCAGTGATGTGGTGGAGGCTGACTCCATACACAGTTTTAAATGTAGATATGACAGAGCCCAGTAGGCTCAGGAATCTATACACCAGTTGATTGACGGTTGAGAGGCGGGACTAAGAGCCAAAGCTCAACCCCCGCAAGCACGAATAGGCGAGTACACACACACACACACAGGGGCCTGACGGTTGAGTGGACAACGCTCGGTATTTGTAGTCCTAATGGTCCGGGTTCGATCCCTAGCGGAGGCGGAAACAAATGGGCAGAATTTCTTTCTCCCTGATGGCACTGTTCACCTAGCAGTAAATAGATCCCTGGGAGTTAAGACAGCTGCTACGGGCTGCTTCCTGTGTGTGTTTGTGTGTGTGTGTGTGTGTGTGTAAATGTGTGTGTGAAAAAATAAATGAATAAATCAGTTGATTGACAGATGAGAGGCGGGCCCAAAGAGCCAGAGCTCATCCCCCGCAAGCACATCTAAGTGAGTACAACTAGGTGAGTACACACACGATGTTTAGGGAATTTATAAAGTTAATAAAGGGTACATGTTCACCAGAAGGCATACACAATAAGGGGACATGAATGGAATCTTTAAGATTAAACGATTTACAGGGGTTTTAGAACGGTTTTTATCGTAAGGGTATTTTGCAAATGGAATGTATTATGTGAAGAAAAATTATAACTAAATTCAATAGTTTCAAAGCAGATAAGACAATAATCAGAGGGTCTCGAGTCACTGCATTAAACATTAAACAACCGATACCGGATAAGGCGGCACTCAGAAGCTAACACGTAACCCTGCAAGCATATTTAGGTGAGTACTCACTTTTCTGTCACTCACCCGACAGCCGTAACACAGTCAGTGAGAGTGCAAGTGTGGACTGACACTGTTGAGAGGCTTAAGTACTTACAATTTGATTGTTGTTGCCTCCGACTTAAATCTTTAGCAAACTTGGTCTTGTGTTCATTGGCTGGGTGCGGTTTCTATGCATAATATGACTGCGTATTTAGTTCGTTAAGTGCTGTCGTATAAATTACGCTTTTCGGACTGTATACATGTAAAGAACATAGAAACTGTATTGGAGGGACCTAAACATCCCTTCTAATGCATTATGTGCATTCCACCGAGGCTAAGTAAGGGTCCCCTTCTTCCAGCCTCAGGTGGTACTCAGTTCTATATGTATTATAAAATATTTATGTAAAATAAAATTACAAACTTTAAGTTTATATTTATTAAAATTTGCTTCGGGTTTTGGCATAATCAATTTTTCTCTCATAGAACTCGTAATAAATTGGAACCTTAAGAGTATTGATATTTTCTTTTAATAAAACATTGTGTGTATGCATGTGTTCTCTCCTCTATGAGATGCTGTGTGGTGCACTACTAGGCTTTGTGTGATGCAATGATGTGTTATGTGATTCGGTACATTGGGATGTGATGAAGTGGGGTGTGGTGAAGCAAACCGTGAGATAACCAGATAATAAGAAACAATTCAGAACATATCATGCAATTCACAAAAAAAGCACAATAGTAAAAGAAATTTGGGAACTAGCTTGCAGGTTTCCCAAGTTAATTCGGGCCGCCTGTGGGTATGAGTCAACGCTCGGCCTTGGAATAACTCAGCTGACCAGGTTATGGACTCACAAGACCAAAGTGATTTATAATTAAATTTATTTGTATTTTATTTTGACTACTGAAACAGTCTTGAGAATTGGTAGCATACAAGAGAAATCAGTTAACTTCACGTATGGGGCCCTTACCGTGAATATAGTTACAAGATACTAATAAATTTCGCAACAAAGTTCAGATAACTTCAGTGCAGTAGATTATTTTCTCTTTTCAAGTTGTCCTCTCCCTTCAAACAAAACTTTTCATATTATTTTTCTAACCTGATCTAGGTAGGTTTCTTGTCTTGCCTCCTTTGAAAGCCTGACACCACGCTACGGTCAGGCCTCCGTATGCGATCACTACGAACCTTTGGCACAGCTGCAGTTGGTCTATCTTCTCGAAGATTGAAGTGATTGTTGGATTGTTTCAAGTGTAAGGTAACATATGACGCTGGATATAAGAGGAATACAAGACCATGCCTCTTGCAGTTGCCTGTAATATTTTTTTTTTTTTTTGGGGGGGGGGGGGGAGTAAAGAGGATGGAGAGGCATAGGTGAAGGAAAGTAGCTTAATTAAGCTAAATTTACTATTTTCTTGGCTATTGCATATTGTGTGCTCGGTCACTATATATGTAAACCAGTTGTTTAGGGATCACTGAATCTGTAATCAGTTTTGTTGAATTTCATACTTTTAGCTAGGTCTCACTTAAACGATTTGTTATGCAGTCAAGTAAGAAAAACATGAATATTAATGTTAACCAGTTATAAATAGGTACTCACCTAATTGTGCTTGCGGGGGTTGAGCTTCGGTTCATTAGTCTCACTTGTCAACTGTCAATCATCTAGTGTACCAGGTTCCTGAGTTTATTAATTTGCTTAATGTTTGATATAAATATATGTACATTACTTGCATAAAATAATTATGTCAGTTTTGCTATTTTAGTTATCACGCTACAATTTACTGCTGCAGCATGATTGTTCTGTTATACGTGAATATTTTCCCAGGGAGGGTTACAGATGGGTGACAACATTCCCATCAACTAGAGCGTCGTATAGTCTTTTGTTTATTTTTGGGGGGATTTCCATCTTCCTTGCGACACCGTGCACAACCATAATTGGAGGGAATTGGCCACAAGTTCTCACGGTGGTAGAATTAATATGCCGTTGGACATACAAGGAGGGGGGGGAGGCAGGAGAGGCAGCATACGTGTGTCCGTAGCCTAGCTGCTGGGTTTGATGCTCTCCGGCTGGGCCTGTCTCACAGGAGCAGAGGGTTGCTTGGAAGTTGCACCTCCAAGCAACCCTCTGGGGGATCTAAATAGGGAAGAGCTTGGTAAACTGTGCACGTTAAACAAATGAACAATATTTTATATTTAATTAAGATTAAAATATGTAAATATACATTATAATAGAGAAAAAATTAAAGTCATTTTGAGTTGAGTCTGCTTATAGCATTTTTGTTAAGCACTCAAACATCTCTTGCAGCACTTCGAAGATTATTATCATCTTCGTAGACTCCCAAACAGTTCCTGAAAGCCATAGTTCATCCATTATCCAACACTAGCTTTGCAGAATCTACAGCAGGTACAAATTCTTGAATATCTGCAGGGTACCGGGTCACGTAGGTGTGTATGCCTGATAATGACAAGGCTGAAGCCAAACAAGCGCGTCATCACAACAACTCGTCCAAGAAGCTGCATTACATGGACTGTGTTGCGGTAATCAACAGATATATTTAGTGACTGGCAATAAAGATGGCATATAACATCTAAAAATAATAAAATGAGGAAGGTTAAGCCAAGCATCCCAGTGCCGCTGTACATGATGACAGACTGAGGGAGGTTGTGCTTGCTAGGTCACCACTGGGTCACTCATGTGTCACACCTGTGACCTATGTCGGTGGGACACACACCGCAGAAAATTTAACTTCCAACGTTAGATTTCTTGCGTGACAAGAAATCTCTTACAAGACTCAACTACCTACGATGTTTACTGCCTCTTAATTAAGATTAGTAATTAAAAAGGCTCTCGTAACTAGATTTTTAATAGTTTACGACCGATACTGCATAGGCGGTTTCCTGCCTTAGTTCTATATATTGAAGACTCGCTATCTAACAACAGTAGCAATGATAACACCCATCATTATACCGTTAGTTGTAACTGCGGTGATAACAGTTAAGAGCATAATGCAATTAATTTTTCCTGACTGTCAGTCAGGTAACCGCACCATTAGGACTGGCCAATAATTGGTTGGGTGGCCACGTGGCCAGCCCTGTTACTGAATAAGGTAACCTTCCAATCCCAGACTGAATATCTGTAAACTAGTATACCTATCACACCAGCGTTAGTACCGGCAACATCAGTTATAACAGCAATTCCTCAAACGTTCACCAGGTCGTAGTATTCGGTAACAATAATAGGCCCCAGGTTAACACCACGATATTTTTCATCACAGTACACATTTTAACAACATCAATAGTAACAACACGACTCCCCGCCACAGTAAGTAGACTAGAGATTAAGGTGTTCACAGAGCAGCTGGAAGGGTGAGGCACTGTGAAGGTTGTCTCGGCAACCTCGGCAAAAGGTTTTTAGCTTGTCTTGAATGAGCTCTGTTACGCTTATGTTGTGTCTGACTCAGGCGTGTGTGGGACTGATTGATGGGTTGAACATTTTCTCCTGAGAACACAACATTATATTTGTTACGGAACTGCAAGAGGAAAGGACTAGTACCAAATGGTACCTTGTGTGTGTGTGTGTGTGTGTGGTGTGTGTGTGTGTGTGTGTGTGTGTGGTTGTGTGTGTGTGTGTGTGTTGTGTGTGTGTGTGTGTGTGTGTGTGTTGTGTGTGTGTGTGTGTATGTGTGTATGTGTGTGTGTGTGTGTGTGTGTGTGGGTGTGTGTGTGTGTGTGTGTGTGTGTGTGTGTGTGTGTGTGTGTGTGTGTGTGTGTAAGTTCAACGGGTTATCCTTGATGTGCACCACATACTAGGTCTTGAAGACCACATCCGACCTGGCCATCAAGACCAGACGGGGGAGACATCTCCCGTCACGCAGGGTGCAGTCGCACCTCCACAGATCTCCAGTATCATCTATTGATACTGGTAATGGCTCAAAAGGGCCACCACTTATGGGCTATTCATGCCCGTGCCACCTTTTGGGTGGCTTAATCTTTATCAATCAATCATAAGACCACACTGGCTGGTGACAGAAAGCAGACGGTAACGGACAAGGCAAATGACTAGGGGAAAATCAAGTCACATAATTTAAGATATTGAACTGTTGCTACGGAAATTAAAACCCAAAACCGGCGATGTCTGGGAGCAGGATCACATGCTCAGGTAGAAAAGTAAATATTTATTTATTAGTTAGACCGGCACATAACCATGAGCGAATTTATCTTAAGTCAGAACAAGTTAACTTCTTTCCCAGAATACTTTTCCTAATTACAATTTACTGTTTCCCTAAAGTTTACACGGACTAGACCAGAGACGTCTCAAAACATGGTAGCTATATGGGCTTGACGTAAATTAAATGGTTTTAGCTAATAATAGTTTTTGTATGCGTTCAGTAGAGATGCGTCAAGGTTTTTCAGTAAGTGTTTGCAATAAGTATGTCGTTCACTATCCAAAAATATCTTGTGGGAAGGGAAATGTATATATACACGGAACCAACAGAAGAAAAGTTTGGAATGCTTACAAAAGGGTGTAATGAGATTATTTTAATTTTTAAACGAAATCTAACCTATTCCCGATAATTTTCAGAGCATGTCGGCTGAAAGACCAGGAAAAAACTGTAATTTCCTTGGCGAACGTTTTATTCTTGTTTCCAAGACTAGGAAGAACATCATGAAATTGTTTATGTAGAAGAAATGAAGCATAAAGTAAAGATAGTTTGGACGTGGAGCATCTGGTGAGGAAGCAACAGAACAAAACCTTTCTATCTTAATTCAGCCGTCTACTTCCTGTCGCTCGCCAGCCATGCGTGTACGCCTCCCCAGTTGTACGCCTCCCCAGTTTCCACTACCCTCAAGTTCATCAAATTTTCAACTTCCTCCTTTATGTATGATAAACAGGAATTCCCAGGGGACCCTATTTAAAGGACTCTGCCGCGTGTACAAATAAAAATGGGTATATTGGATCTAGGAATAATTCACGGAGGCCATAAAATAATACCATTGGAGGGATATGTGGTAATTGGAGAGGTTTGGGCGGTGTGTCGGCCAAGTCACGACGCTGCTTCCAATCTTTACCATTATACAACTGAACCCACGGGCAGCTCTCTCATTGTTTGGCCATTACAGCTCCACTGACACATTTTGTAGTTATCTGAGGGGTTAAGCCTCCAATGTTCACATATAACTCGTGGGTTTGAGGCAGATTCATTGTGCACAACATAGCAATGTTGATCAGTTCCTGATTCCGCAAGCTTGCTCTAAATAAAGAGAAGTACGGTGCGATATAATTGCAGTGCCAATAGAGTTGCAACAGATTATACTAATTGTGGACTATTTTGAAGTAAATTGGTGGTGTAGTGGTAACACACTCGCAACACGCCTCGCGACATATTTGGTCCGGGTTCGAGTCCTGGCCAGAGGAATGACTGGGCGACAATCCGTAAATGTTCGCCTATGTTCACCCAGCAGGAATTGGGGATTAAAGATTGGCGGGTCGCGTTCCAAGGAAACTATAAGGCTTACAATGAGCTTTGGGAAGGGAAAGTTCTTAGTTTGCTAACAGGTGTTAGGAATCGTCTCTCACTGTACTCACCTATTCATATTTTTATATTTTTTATCATAGATGACGACCTTTATCGGTTGAAAACGTTTTAACGGCCTTACCCATTTCACTGTTTTTTCCGCACATCTGATCAGTGTTGTGTGATCGCCAGTTGCATATAATAATAATATATAATATTGTATTGTTTTTGTTGGTCGATAATTCATACAGACTGTTTTTTTTCCATGTCATGTAACTCGTGTAACTTGTTCACAAATTGGTCATTGAGCAAGCTTCATTAATTCAAGTCTTTGTTTAGTCGTTAGTGGATGTAAAGCGAGCGGAAGTTCTGATTGGTTGATGGTAGATGTCGTCATGCAAGCCTAAGTCTCGTATTGGTCCTCGAGGTGCTGCGTCCTGGACCTGTCACTGCTGAAGTGTCCTCTCGACTGTTTAATTTCCTGAAACGAGCTTCATCAGTCAGTGAATTTAATGTAACGTTTTGAAGATTGCTGAGCAGATATGCATACATGAATTACTAACTAACGAGTTAATTGTAGAAGATTGCCTAGTAGAAAATTGCTGGTTACGCGTAAAACTGCAGCGATAAGTGACCCAAATATCTCGTTTGCTTATTTATGAACGATAAATAATTTTGCCGGATAGTTTATGTAGATAGCTAATTGTGTGCCGCGATTGTTAATTACCAGGCTATCATTAAGCCGTGATTTGTTTGGACCATGCTATTGCTAGGCTAGCTGGTTTCCTGCGGTAAGCGTAGATGGCTTTCAATTTAGTTGACATCTATAATTATAACATGTGCATGTTAGATGTAAATGTTAATGCAAAAATCTCCACTGAGATCTGATCAAGACCCCCCCCCCCTTGAGCCCTCTGAGGTCTGATTAAAACTCTTGAGCCTGCTGAGGTCTGATTATGACCTTAGAGCTCTCTTTAATCTACGTTTGCGCTACCGCTCACAGGATGAGTACAATATGAGGTGTACAATACACTACCGCTCACATGATGAGTATGAGGTGTACAATACACTACCGCTCACATGATGAGTATGAGGTGCACAATAAACTAGCTGCCACCGGCGGTAACAATCAATAAATGAATGGAAATGATAAGTGGATGATTAGTTAAGTTACGTGGAATTATATTTAATAAGCTAGTAAAGGAACGCATTCAGTCACTGTGAGTAATATACTTTAATAGTAATAATATATGGTCTCTTGCAATCAAATGATGTACGGGTTACTGACCAATCGGGCTCTTATCATATACGTGTGTTAACTCATGTAATTGCACTTCAGCGTCGTACATCAACCTTATGCTATTGTTGGTCACCTAATGTAATGATTCCCGACTCAAATAATGTATATGTTAATAAAACCGTTATTAAAATCAACCTTGACTTCCTTATCGTTTTCATCCCACTTATGCTTTCGTATGTCATTTTGACTCTGGGTCTCAACAGCCTAAGCCCTCTCGTGTTTCATTCCTCGAGAGCCGCTCATCTTTTGTGTGTTTGGGCGTGCGTGTGTGGGAGACCCCGTCGAGGGAGGCGAGAACCGGAAAACAAGAAGAGAAAGTGTGGAGAGCGAGCTTACTCTGAGCAACACCAGGTGAACAGCCTTCAGTGTGGTGGCAGGCGGCAATTGGTGCGTGATATTAGCTGAAATCATGACTTTGTAGCTATGATTAATAAGTAAATCATTAGCTTTTATCCGAAACGCTGTCCTTACAAGGGGGTCCACCGATTTAAATTATCTGTTCAAATTATTTTTAAATAATAATAATAATAATAATAATAATAATAATAATAATAATAATAATAATAATATTATTATTATTATTATTTATTTATATTGCCTACTTATAGTAAGAGGCAATGTGAATTAAAGCTCTTGTTTATAATGAAAGATACAACCAATAGTATACTACGGTCGTGTTGAAGGAATGCGCACATGGGCGCGCGCGCGCACACACACACACACACACACACACACACACACACACACACACACACACACACACACACACACACACACACACACACACACACACACACGGAGCTGCTAGCTGAGTAGACAGCACGCTGGGCGCGTAATCCTGTGGATCAGGGTTCGATTCCCTGAGCCGGCGAGAAACAAAATGCGCAGAGTTTCTTTCAACCTGATGCCCCTGTTATCTAGCGGTAAATAGGTACCTGGGAGTTAGACAGCAGTTACGGGCTGCTTCCTGGGTGGGTTTGTGTGAAGAAAAAAAGTTAGTAGTTAGTAATAGTTGATTGACTGACAGTTGAGAGGCGGGTCCGAAAGAACAGAGCTCAACTTCCGCAAGCACAACTAGGTGAATGCACAGCGGTTCCCATTAATTTTGTATAACTTTTACTATATAGTTAGTTATAACTTAGAGTTATAACTAACTCTAACAGTTTAAACCCAAACAAATGCCTATAACCACTGGTACACCTGTTGATTGACGGTTGAAAGGCGGGACCAAAGAGCCAGAGCTCAACCCCCCGCAAGCACAACTAGGTGAGTACTGGTTCCAACGAGTTCGCAACAGCAACAACCCCAGCCCTCGATAGATGCACCCCATCACGAGCATACATTTCATTTCTTCCATAAAAGTGTTCACAGTTATCTATGAAAGATATTGCATTTGATTTGCAATATCTTCCCAGCCAGCAATTGACACCAAGTGCCCTCGACAACCATTCATTCCCAACGGTCTTTCTTGGAAGAATGCCACATATGATCGGGATTCCTCCCTTGCTCCTAACTAATTCTATAGCTTTGTTAAATTTCTGTATCAGTTCCTCACTCCTAACTCGTCCAACATCATTACCTCCTGCACTAATACAAATAATGGGTTTGTTCCCATTTCCCATCATAATATCTTTTATGTTGTCAACAATATCTCCAATTCCAGCTCCATCATTTTCATTATAAATGATAATGATTCCTTATTATTTTAAAATATATGAATTCCTTTAGTACTAAAGTGTAATGACGCCAAGATTTGTATGGCTTCGGTGAACTAAAACTTGTATTTGAGAAAAAGCCGACTGTTGTTTAATTGCTCTGAATCAGTTCATGTTAAAAACTACATGGGCCCCGTATTAAGTGTGTTTGATCAAAGAGCTTTATGTTAGGCATCAGAAATTAGTGGACCACTTAATTCCCTGGCAGTTGAGGTGTAGAGAAGATAGGTAGCAAGTAGTGCGATGCGAGACCATAAATTGGCGATAGATGACGATAATTTGTGTTCTGGAACAAAAATGTAGAGAAAGGTCGATTATTTCGGAGGATATGAGTGCAAATTTGCACTTATCAGCTCACTATTTTGAGGCACGAAGATGGTAATAGGAGAGCAAGGAGTATTATTTAGCTCGCCCCAACACTACACATGTGTTGTGCAGTCTTGGGGCCCCATCATACACTCAGCCTTGCATATCCTCTTCTCCAGCCCGGGCAAGACTTTGTACTGCTGCTACTCCACATATAATAATAATTTATTATAATAGTAATAATTACAGTAACAATAAGACAATACAATAGCATCACCAATAATAATATTAATGGAGAAATATATTACAATGCCGTAGTGCATGATTGAGGGTTAAGAAAAGACCAAATACACGAATAAGTATTAAAACCAAAATTTCAGTTGCACCCTACTGTTTACAGCTCCTTGGAAAGGATGTAACCGAAATTTTGTTTTAATACAATTACATATGTATTGGGTATTTCCTTCATTTTCAATAATATAATAATTATTATTGGAAGTAACAATTTTGCGAAATCTTACGGACTACTAATACTGAAGAACTGAAAAAAGAGTTTAATTAACGGGGTTGTGTACAATTAAGCTGTGTAAGCTGGTGCGAGGTCATTCCTCCTGGTGCATACAGCTCGCGCCCGCCAAACAAAGAGTTTTGTCCAATAATAAAAGTGTTTTTTGCACCCACTTGTTTCAGGTCAGGGAGCGCGTAATGGCCACGTTCAGCAAGGATGCTTTTTATTGGACGGAAAGCGAGCTTGTAATCACTAACTGTTAGCGGGGGTGGAGCTTATATGACTGATGGGACTAAAGAATAAGCCATATTTTATAGCCTAAGAATGTTAAAAACTGTAATTTCTTGTATTTGTTTTCTGACAAATACAGCAAGTATACTTTAGTCATTATAATCATCCAGGACTAAATTAGCTCTCATTATATATGCACCGAGAAGCTGGGTACACCTCGGCGTATATATATATACCTATGATTTATTGTGTAAATATATTATCATTACATTTATATATATATATATATATATATATATATATATATATATATATATATATATATATATTTTTTTTTTTTTTTTTTTTAAAAGTTTGTGAGGGTACCACCTCTGGTGCCAATGTGGGGACCCATAGCCTCGGAGAAGAAAATAAAACGTATTCAGAGGAGACCTTGTGGTTTCTCACTGAACACTAATATTTTCTTCTCCTACCACCCCCATTCTTTTGTATGTACACATATATATTTGCTTTATTTGAACTGTGTTACAAAAAAGGAGTTACATATAGGTTACAAAGATGGTTATCATAGGTTGTCGAGTTCCTCCAGCTCCTCAGATGGCGGGCAGGAACCCTGGATGCAGTGCGCATTTCCCCTCTGTATCGCCACGCTGAGGCGCTGGAAAAGAAAGCTGGCAGCTCTAGGGTCCCTTGTTGTTTCAATGAGCCTAGAACCCAGTTCCTTCAAAAAACTGGTAGCACTTTTACCCCAGGCGCCGAGTGTCTCAGAAGCAATGGGGACAAAATTGTAGTGGTGATCAAGTTCTCTATACTTACGGGATTTGGCTGCTTCCCTGTGGGTGGCAGCGCCACCTGGTTGTGCAACACTGAGGTCAATGTAGGTGTTAGCCAGGGTTGATACGCACGTGTAGTCCCATACCAACTGCTTGCCATTCTTCCAGGGGTTCACTGTGATACCATCCGGGCGACCAATAAGAGCATCAGAGTTACGGGGCGTTAGGTAACGAGGCTCTCTCTCGGCTGGGCATCCAGCTGTGGTGAGGCTCCTCTTGATGATGTCGTTAACTTCACTGTGCCTCGAGTGCCATCCTCCCGTGCTTTGGCAGAGTAGGCCATGGTGGCCGTACCTGTCAGCCACCACCTCGCCGCAAATACACCTATATCTGGTGTGGATTGGGGCAGCAAGGCGGAGGGCCACAGCAATTCGGAGGGCGTGTGGTGTGAGACGCGTGCCAGTTGCCGACATTGGGGTTGCTAACAGGAAATCCCCTGCATGTATATATATATATATATATATATATATATATATATATATATATATATATATATATATATATATATATATATATATATATATATATATATATAATTTTTATCCAAAGTTTTTCAACTTGTTTCCGTAGTTTCGCATTTCTCTTTTATTGCAGAATATTTTTTCTATTTCCTTGAAGTTCTTTACCGAGGTGAATCTTTCCAAACCTTCCTCCACCCCTCTCCTTTCCGTCGCTGCTCTTTGGCCAGGATGTTAGCTAATGGCGTTCTGCTCTCCATCTTCCCTTCTACCTTCTCTCCTCCCTCCCCCCTCCCTCCATCTCTTTCTCGTTATCAGTCCTTCTCTATCTTATAGGTTCATTCTTGTCTCCTTGCTAGTGAAGTGGGAGCAGAGGGCGGAGAGTGCCTGAGAGTGCGAATGAGCGAGCTTATTTTAACTAGCTTAGCTGCCTGTTGTTGGATGTCACCAGTCTCGACCCTACGTATTTTGTACCATAGGCCTACCAACACACACTTCTCCCTACTTACCATTATTTTACCTCCCCGAGTTGTTTATTTCGTCCTCCCCGTCTATTAGTTTAGCTTACACTACTGCTTGCACCCTTCCTCGCTCCGTCTCTGTCTGCCTGTCCCATAATTATTGTGTTTACTTCATGACTTGTTGTGTTGTGAGAGGGGTTCCAACTCTGGCACATCAACGTGGCCAGTGAGACGTCATAGATGATGGCGGCCTAGCGACTACTCGCAGCTTGCAAGGAATAAACTTCCTGTAATGTTTACCTTGGTATTTAAAGCATAATATTATGTGTGAATTTAGAGAACTTTTGTACCTAATGAGTGTAGATCAGTTGGAAACTGGGCCATGGGACGAGGTGTTAAGAGCTTTAGGAGTCTCGTAGTAGAGTTGGCTTCGTTTTCGACTCAGAATCGGGGATTCCGGCCTCGATTCCAGGGCGCGACAGAAATCATTCCTTCATTCTAACGCCTCTTTTTCACCTAACAGTAAATAGGTACCCCGGAGTTGGCCCACTGTTGTCGGGTTACATCCTGAGAAGATCAGCACTTCGACCTTTCAGGGACCTCGATACAAGCCTAAAGTACATACACATAGGCTTCCTGTCCCCGTCAAAACAAACTAAGCATACAAAATGACAAAGAAACTAATGTGGTTCTAATGCCTGCCCATTTTCTAGATCTGTCACTCTGTGAAAAATGCAACTGTTTGCCTAACTAGAAAGTAAACGGTCTCACACCACCCACCAAACTTATCGAAGCCGATGCACAGACAATGTCAATATTACGGTGCTTTAATTTTTACTAATGCGTTACATTTTTAACGGATTGGTTAATTCCGTTAAAAATGCGACCCCATTAGGCGAGAGGACGGGCTGGCTTGCAGAGATAACACCAGGGATATTTCACAAGGCGGGCGCTCTTAAAGAGAGAACTGATTACCTAACTAGCTTCACAAGTTATCTCTTGCTGAGGTAAGTGAACTATGTAGTTCAGTTCCTGAACCCATTATGTGCCTCTGTAACCCTTTCCACCGCCGCCCACGGGATGGGTATGGGGTGTATATTAAATATATGAAATGAAAATGTGGTCGCCATAGAGATCAGCACTATACAAGTTTCCTTAAAACAAAAATCTTTCCCCAGTGTCAAATACTTATTTCCAATATTTTATTTTACGTAACAGTGCGGCGTGTCAGGTTCATGAGGAGTATTATATTATTTAACCTTTATCATATGACCTTCAATACTGACCAGTTTCTCAGATGTAGTTCTCTAAAAAAAAAATCCACTTTCCACTTTGTTACAATGTGCATGTCATCGTTTCAATCCAGAAGTCATCTTCATAATATATTTATATTATTAAGGTTATTTAGGTATTTTTTTCGTACAGGCAATTCTAGAGACGTTTATAGACTAAAACAAATAACTCCTGCACCTACATCGAGACACTTGTGTACACTTACAAGTGAAACAATCACATTGAATGCCAAAATATGGCCCCGAAAAAGCACTTATCTTGAGGTAATCGTGAGATGATTTCGGGGCTTAGCGTCCCCGCGGCCCGGTCCTCGACCAGGCCTCCTTTTTGTTACGTCGCCCCAGGAAGCAGCCCGTAGCAGCTGTCTAACTCCCAGGTACCTATTTACTGCTAGGTAACAGGGGCATCAGGGTCACAGGGGTAACAGGGGCATCACCCCTATTAGTGTATATATCGACCCATTGACAGTTAGAAGGCAACCATTCAGAAATGCCCAACAATTCCTGGTAGAGTTGTGAGGTGACACTACCTCAGAGATGCTCCAAGGGGGAATGCTGTCATCATACTTGTATCTTTGTACTGATAAATTATTGAAATTTTAAATATGAACACGAATAGCTTGTACACTATGATAATACTTTACAACAACTGGTTCATAAATGTCAAGCAGTTGTAATAAAGCTTAGCAACACTGAAGACAGAGTGCTGGGTCGTTACACATAGAAGAACTGTCTACTTCTCCCAAAATACAGAGAGGTAGAATGAACAACACTTGTCATAATTTCTTGCAGAGGCCAATGTCGAGCCTATGTTGCTGCTACATATAAATATTGCTTATGTATTTACAAGTATTCCTGCATTAAATACGTCTGTGTAGCTTATCGTTGTATGTATTTATACGCCTACATATAGGTATAAGTACTCCAGTACATGAAAGTATCACTATCATGTATCCCACCCCTGTATGTATAATTGACGGCACACATCGTTACAGAAAATACTATTAAAACAGGAGGATGGGCTGGTGTAACTGGCCTATTACCACTACATGTGAACCAATGTACAATACTTAACTCTACGCTAAAGTTACTGCTGTTGTTCCATCACACACGGACGGCAGGCGATGACAACAGTCCTTGGTATTATCTCTTTTAACAGAGTTGTATAAAACAACTGTTCATAACTTTAGTTAGATACGAACTTGCTCCACCACTAAAAATACATCCATTTTGCGACAATTAGGAAGTTGTGTCAACTTTTTATATACAAAGTTGGAGCTGGTAAAGTCAAGCTCTGGCAATTTGGAATGGTGTCACTATTGTTCACTACCACGGTAACAGTCAGAGACACTATCACCACTGCCAGCACCAACACCACCACTGCCAGCACCAGCACCAACACCACCACTGCCAGCACCAGCACCATCACCACCACTGTCAACACCAGCACCATCACCACCACTGCCACCACCAACACCCCAAGCCCTTACCAATTTTCTTCCTCCCACATCCCCCCTCTTCCCTTATTCCTCCATCTCCCCAATTCCTACACCTCCCCCTATTTCACTACCACTACCCTCTTCCCTATCACTTCACCTTAGGCAAAACGCCTATTTAACGATAACGTAAAACTTTCCAAAAAGCACATTTCTTAACTTACAAATGCACTTCCTTGACCTCGAAAAAGTTCTTCAAAATGTGAACACAGGCGGTCGTGTTCAAATAATTCGGACTAAGAATAGTAAAAATTCGGCCGCGTTCAGACAACGGTGACTAAGAATTCCGAGAGTGTGGCCGTGTTGGCACGAGTCGTCCGGAGTTGACCCACCACCTCAGAGTGGAGAACTTTCACCTCGGCGGTGCTCCAGGCTGCTACAGTCTCCTGCGTAACGCGCCAGAGACATAAGAAGGAAGAGGACGAAGACGAAGAAATAGAGGAGACGAGGTGGAATAAGAGGAAGCAAAGGATAAAGGGAGTAAGTGATGGAAGGAAGGAGCTTGAAAATATAAATTTCGTGAAAGGAAAGGAGAGAGAATAAGAACAGGGAAGCAGGAAGTGAATATGAGAAATATAGAGATGTTGCAAAGGGGGAGTAAGGTAGAGGTGAGAGAGGAGGAAGGAGAGGGAGGGGCCGGGCGGGAGAGCAAGTGGGAGGGAAAGAGACTACCAAGAGAGCAACAAGGAAAAGAAGAAGATTGACAGTAGAGCCGTGAGAGAGGAAGGGATCAGGAAGGGTAATTATAAAGAGTGTTGATGATGTTTTAGATTCAGCTACTCAGAACAGGAAGTTCCAGTAGCACGGGCTATGGTGCTATAGCCCGTAAGAGGACGCTCTTTGGAGCCATTATCTGTATTAATTGCTGATACTAGAGATCTGGCGATAAAAATCAGGAGTGCCTGTTGTTATAGATTCAGCTACTCGGAACAAGTTCCAAGTAGCACGGGCTATGGTGAGCCCGTAACTCACCTGGCACAGGAGCGGCGCAAGTAGTACGGACTATGCTGAGCCCGTAGGGGACTTACCTGGCACAGGGGCGGTCGCAGGAGTGCCCTTCAACAGGTAATATATATCTATGGTGGGTGAGTTGTACAGTTATTAATCCTGCTCCACACCCATCCAACTGGGCGACAGCTATACAGTCATGGGCATACATTATTTGCAGTAAACAAACTTTGAGCACTTAGCTGGGATCTCTGATAGCATAATCATTGTCAATAAAGTATTTAAACATTTCTTGAACGCCATTGACAGTTATCTCTGAATTCTGAGTTTTTTCACATTAGATTACATACTGATGCAAGGTATGTGAATAGTTGAGCAGTCTACATCATTAGTCAACATCAGCAAGTGGTGTAAACTCCCAGAGGTACTTGTAGCCAAGCCTAAGCTTACTAGTAGCACCGTCTAGAAGACTGCTAACTTTATTGGATGATACAAAGATGTGCGGTTCGTCCTGGATAACCAACCCGTCCTCTTAAAATTACGTGGTTTTTCGCTCGTATTCGCGCTATCGCCAAAAATGGACGTAATTTGAAATGAAATCGTCTCACGAAAGAAACGTACTGTCCCGTTTTCTGTTTTGAGTCTTTGACACACACCTAGCCGTGACGGGGCGGGCTGGGCCTAGTCTCAGCTACGGGTCATGTTCAAGGTCAATCAATATGTCTAGATTCTTTCCTTCCCTCTCTAGGCCAGGTTCATGGCTACACTATGTAAGGATTACACTTATGCTCTGCGTATGAAGCTGACGAAGCCTTTAACGTTTCCAGTTCACGCATTTAGGTGGAAAATAAGAGTATAATTACCTATGTAAAAATAAGAGGTAAATAATTTCCTCTTATTTCACAATGTTATATAAATATGTATTCCTTGAAAAATATTGCAGCCGTAAGATAGGATAGAACCCATTTGAGTTCATCAAGCACACGCGCTACCGTCTGGACCATGATGTGCTCAACCCCAACCAGAAGTTCCATCTCATCTATGGCATCAATATTTTCTCATATATATATCATGTTATTGTGATTTCACTGCGCATGTATTCCTAGAGTACATTTATGTTTGGGCTGCATGACTACACGACTCGCAATAATTTGGTTTGATTTGGAATTCAAGTTTACCTTGGCCTTGAATTTGTATTCTCAGGTCATAAAATAGTTTTATATAAATCTGCGTTTAGTCGATCTTTGTACAAAAAAAATACAGTTGTATTGCAATATTTTTATCCTTAGTTAAAAAGTGAAATGATTTTTTTTGGCCTACGACAAGCGAAAGCTTTTTTTTCAACGTGGGAACACAACACAACACGTGTAGCTTGACATTATCCGAGTGTCAGGTCATCGTCCGAAACACACAAATGTATATACACGCGCAGATAGATATATTTCTCTTTGAACTTCACCCCAAACATAGAAGCCGGAGCACAAGCATCTCACTTTACTTTTGAACAGTTGGAAGGCTGACTGGGCGGGCACGGCTGCTCTGCTGCGTAAAGGGATGCCATTGTTATCCCCCGGGGCCATCCATCGTCACAGACTTTGCCTGTTTCACGGGAACAAAATTGAACATTCGGACATCCGTCCTGTGTGCCTACCTTCGGCGCCATTTGTAAGTTTCGCAGCTTGTTTTTAACTTTCGACACCATTTGTAAAGTTTAGTGCCATTTCTAAAGCTTCGTCGCCGTCTGTAAAACTTCGTCGCCATTTGTAAAGCTTCGTCGCCGTTTTTAAATATTTGTCGTCATTTTTAAATATTTCCTTACCATTTTTTAAATTTTAATGCCTTTTTAAACTTCGATGCTATTTTTAAAACTTCGATGCCATTGTTATAACTTTGATGCCATTTTTAAAACTTCGATGCCATTTTAAAAGTTTCTTTGCTCTTTTTAAAGCTTCAGCTACTGTAAAGCTTCATCAGTAGTGACGCTTCATCGCGAAATGTAAAGCGTCAGCGCCATTTGTAAAGCTATTTTGCCTTTTATAAAGTTTTTCGCCAGTTGTAAAGCTTCGTCAACGTTTGTAACACCTTACCGCTGCTCCGGCTTGCCCCTCCACACGGTCTACTGGCGCTCTTGTGGCTTCAGTTTGGTCGAGATAGCTTCGTCTTTGAATGATGTTTTCCGTAATGCAAAATAACATGCGATAATGTGAAATGGTTGGTTGTGGGCCGCTGGTGTGAACGTACAAGAGATTTATATGGATAATGTCCGCTCTGTATCTTGCGATGCTCAAGTGCTTTTGGATAAGTGGTAGCTTTATGTAGAAGCCTAGTAACTATATTTAACAAAATTGTCTAAGTTTGTTTGCCCTGAAGCCACAAGAGCGCCAGTAGACCGTGTGGAGGGGCAAGCCGGAGCAGCGGTAAAGTTTTACAAACGATGACAAAGCTTTACAACTGGCGAAAAACTTTTGCAAACCTAGTGATGGCTTGCAAAATCAGTCAATCAAACAATCTCTCTGTCTCTCTGTCTCTCTCTCTCTCTCTCTCTCTCTCTCTCTCTCTCTCTCTCTCTCTCTCTCTCTCTCTCTCTCTCTCTCTCTCTCTCTCTCTCTCTCTCTCTCTCGAAAGAAGACTGCAGTGTTTCAGTCAGGGTGCATATAACATATGTTATTTAAAGCTAACAGCGTGTTCGACAACAAAGCCACCGACTCGTAGCCTGATTTACATTACAACCAACTGTTCGGGGTTGGTACTGTTGTTTTAATAGCTAGGTTGGCAGTTGTTTGGAACGTAACAAATGATGTTTTGTATACGTAACAGCGGTCATCCGACCCATCCAAACGACCGTGGAGGAATGTAATTATCATTAGACAGACAGCTCGTTCTCTTGATTTGTCACTCCGTAAAAATACGCCTGTCGACCTGCCGATGAATTCATGCAACTCCACCTAATCTATAAAAGTTGATGCATTCAAAACGTCAATATTACAGTGTTTCAAATTGTTCTAATACGTCGCATTCGTAAGGGATTGGTGAAGCCTGTAAAAAATTTCCACGTATTAGGTGAGAGAACGTTGGATGCGGTTTGTAGCGCATCCTATTGTAAATAGTGACGAGACGGGTTCGTATGTTTACAAAAGGATGGACAAATTAGCATAGTCATAGTGCACTGACCTTCGTTGGTGTACCGCGGCTAAGCCACACGTAATACGACGTTATGAACCAGCCAGTCATCCTAAGGTTTCCCAATGCCAAGAAAACGGTACATTTAAAGTGTCATCTCCTAACCTACCAGAGGACCCAAAACAGAAAACGAAACAGTACGTCACTTTCGTCAGCCGCTTCCATTTTCTAGTACGCCAATTTTTTTCTTATGTAACGCATACGAGCGAAATGCGACGTTCTTTGTAGGAGGACACGTTGTATGAACAGCCAATAATCTCCGTTGAGGTCTGATAAAGACCTTTTGTGCCCTCTGTAATCCTTTTTTTGCGCTATCGCGACGGCGTTCAATCCCCGACCGTCCAAGTGGTTGGGCTGCCTTCTTTCCCTCCATCTCATCCCAAATCCTTATCCTGACCCCTTCCAAGTGCTATATAGTCGTAATGGCTTGGCCCTTTCCCTGATAGTTCAATTAAAAAAAATCACAGGATGAGTATGGGGGTGCACAATAAACTAGCCGCCTATGGCGGCAACTAAAACCTATATTCTCGACTTCCGGAGAATGGTAAGGTCTATTTGAAGGTTGAACTTTGTGGCGCCATGGTCTGTAAAGCCTCGTGTGACGAGGGCACTGTCATCTATGTTTGTCAGATTTTGTACATATAAAAACAGAAAGTAGAAATTGATTGATGGACTCTCACGAGCTTTCTAGACGATATCTCCATTGGTTTAAAACTGGGAGATATTTATGCAATACATAGGAACACTATATATGACAACAATATAGATGGTTTTAACTTGTGATGAATCATCATTATAGAATTCTGTCCATAATCATACCTAGTACATGTAAATAGTGAATTATACATGTAAATAATACATATACCTGATACACAATCAAACCCGACAAATGGTGTTATACACGCTGATGAACATGTAAATACAGTGAATCAATAATGTAGAAAATATTGAAGATTCTGACTGTTAGGTCGTAATTCTCGAAGTTGGGGTTAGATGGTAACTGAGTTGAAGAACTGAGTTAATGGGGCCGGTCGTTAGTAAGGATTAATGGCTGTTAAAATATGTACTCCATGCCACAAATGAAGAATCACACAACCGCGAATTGTGAAGCGCAGTAAGATAGAATATCCACTTGTAATTGTGCAAGTTTATTTGCCAGCACGCTTCCCTCACCCCTCCCTTCCTTTCCCTCACTCTCCTACCCCCTTCCCTCACACT
>WNGS01167840.1:18023786-18051169 GCA_020271785.1 Procambarus virginalis | reverse complement strand
CCTGTCATTGCATAAGAAATCAAATTAAAAGAAGTGTTTATCCACAGCTTCTGCCAAAACAATCATCAGTGTCAAAGTACAATATGATGAAGATTATAGGGAAGACTGATCATCACAGGTGTAGCTCTCATCCTGTAACTACACCTAGGTAATTCCAAAGAGACACAGGATTTTTTTTTAAATCTACAACTTTACAAACAAGAGACCATAGGAAACTAAGGAAACAAAGAAGCTGAAAAACATGAAAGTTCTCATTTTGTGAACAGAGCTGTGGATGGTTAGAACAATTTAAAGAAGAAGTTATTGGATGTAATAACTATCAGCAGTTTCAAAACATCATATGACAAAGATTACATCTAGGAAAGACGGGATACCCCAAGTGCAGCTCTCAACCTGTAACTGCACTAAAGTATTTTCACTTAGGTTATTATACACACACATACATCAACAGACAAACATTTTTGTAATGTATATTATCAGTTTAACATATTTTACTGTTACGTTTTTATATATGGCTGCACTGCTTTTGTTTTTAATCCTCTATAAACTAATTAACTCCTACATTCTATTTGTTAACTAAATTTCAAGTGTCTCCTTGTATTATTCTCCTTCTAAACTACTGTATAGCATAACTACATTATTTGTAAAGTTTAATTTTTATTAACACAGTTTATGAAAATCAAACATTCCTTGATGCAAACCTGCATTTTTTTTTTAAATGTATATTTTATACTGTTCGTAGAGTTGCAATTAATACCTGCTAAAGAATAATGAGTTTGCCCCCCCCCCCCACACACACACACACACACACACACAAACAAACGCACACACACACACACACACACACACCACACAAACACACACACACACACACACACACACACACACACACACACACACACACACACACACACACACACACACACACACACACACACACACGTAGTTTCAAAGCGTTATATGACAGAGTGCTGGGAAGACGGACACCACGAGCGTAGCTCTCATCCTGTAACTACACTTAGGTAATTACACACACACACACACACACACACGTAGTTTCAAAGCGTTATATGACAGAGTGCTGGGAAGACGGGACACCACAAGCGTAGCTCTCATCCTGTAACTACACGTAGGTAATTACACACACACACAGAGTTAGTTGTGTGGTGCCCATCTCTTAAGAATCATATCAACAAACTGGAAAAGGTGCAAAGACATGCTACTAAGTGGCTCCCAGAACTGAAGGGCAAGAGCTACAAGGAGAGGTTAGAGGCATTAAATATGCCAAAACTAGAAGACAGAAGAAAAAACAGGAGATATGATCAATACGTACAAAATAATAACAGCAATTGATAAAATCGATAGGGAAGATTTCCTGAGACCTGGAACTTCAAAAACAAGAGGTCATAGATTTAAACTAGCTAAACACAGATGCTGAAGAAATACAAGAAAAATTCACTTTCGCAAACAGTGGTAGACGGTTGGAACAAATTAGAAGGTGGTGGAGGCCAAGACCGTCAGTAGTTTCAAAGCGTTATATGACAGAGTGCTGGGAATATGGGACACCACAAGCGTAGGTCTCATCCTGTAACTACACTTAGGTAATTACACACACACTCTCACACACTCTTACTCACTCACACTCTCACACACACTCACTCACTCTCACTCTCTCACTCACTCACTTCACAGGGTAGATAAAGATAAACTGTTAAACACAGGTGGTATGCGAACAAGGGGACACAGATGGAAACTGAGTACTGTACCCAAATGAGCCACAGGGATGTTAGAAAGAACTTTTTCAGTGTCCCCACAGATTAGTTAACAGATGGAATGTATTAGGCAGTGGTGTGGTGGAGGCTGACTCCATACACAGTTTCAAATGTAGATATGATAGAGCCCAGTAGGCTCAGGAATCTGTACATCAGTTGATTGACAGTTGAGAGCCGGGACCAAAGAGCCAGAGCTCAACCCCCACAAACACAATTAGGCGAGTACACACACAGAGAGAAAGAGACAGACGTACAGAGTGTGAGAGTAAACTCATTCTTACTGCTTTGTCTACGTGTGTACAAACATGAAGATTGTTTAAGTGTATTATCAAGATATTT
This sequence comes from Procambarus virginalis, assembly GCA_020271785.1. NCBI lineage: Eukaryota > Metazoa > Arthropoda > Malacostraca > Decapoda > Cambaridae > Procambarus > Procambarus virginalis. The sequence continues at coordinate 18,049,058 of WNGS01167840.1, read as the reverse complement.
ATGCATTTTTTTTTAGTAGAAATTATCATATAGAATAACGTGCAGACGAAGAGTTACAATAACGTGGCTGATGATATGATGACTAAACCACACACCAGAAGATGAAGAAATGATGACGTTTCAGTCCATCCTGGACAATTAATAAGCCATATGTACATGGAGATTGGTCTATGATGGACTGAAACGTCATCGTTTCTTCATCTTCTGATGTGTGGTTTGATCATCATACAGAATAATGTCTTATGGATGCTGCTACTATCATTTGAATTGTAGATGCACATGTATTTACAGCGAGCTATGAAGGAATATGATGACCAAACCGCACAGTCACTTGTGACCATTATCACAATCAACTTGATAATGGTCCAGGACGGACCGAAACGTCGTCGTCTCCTTGTCTTCCAATATTGGTTTGGTTCTCATATCTTCAGGCACATTATTGTGACTCATCGTCTGCATATGAAGGAATATGTAAATAAGCATTTTTCAAGATTAAGGGACTGAATGCTCTACCTGCCCACCAATTGCTTAGTTTTTTGCATTTTACTAAGTATAGTACTGTATATTTATCTAATGCAAATGATTCACTGTGATACCTTCTTTAGGGTTGATACAGACTTTATGTAGAAGTAATTGTTCCAAGTAGTTCCAGAATGCAATTCCTGTGATTTTAAGCATTATATTAATTAGGAAAATGATGATTGTGTAAATTATAAATTGCTAATACAGGCCTGCCCAGTACTGAATCGTAATAATAAAAATGTTGATTAAAACACAATACTGTACATGTAATTTTAAGTTCATTCTAGACTGAGCCAGCAGAAATAGAGCTCTAGTAAGGTAATTGTTTATTTCCACCAAAGATTTATATCCTGTTACAAAACAAATTAACAAATTCTGTATTTCATAACTACCCATATAGAGGCATAATAGCTGATTGCTCAAATTAGAGCTATTTGTGGTAAGTTAGGAGGGCTACTACTTGGTAGAAGTTAGATTTAGTTTGTGGCAAATTGATGCAAATACAAAAATACATTCATATTAAGCAGCAATTGTTTTCAGGATATTTGTTTGTTTATGCAAAACTTTTGTTTTAAAGATTTCATTATTTAATGATTGAAGTTTAAGACTGACTTTATGTACTTCATTTTCTTAAGAAACTTATTTCATTGAGTGGACAACTTAGTTTTTTGTATTTGATGCTTTATATATTCTTTCATTATGAAGTACATACTGTCATATTGAAATAAAAAGGAATAGCTTTTAGAAGAATATATTAAAACAAAACATCATAGTTTAGTGTTTGTTTAAATAATTAAGTCTCAGAACTTTAAACAAAGGCATAATCCTCAAATTTATCTTCCTTACAGATCCCAGTTCCATTATCATTGTTAAACAACTAAAATTATGCATCAGTTACAGAAAAAAAAGGTATTATGGAGAGATTTAATGAGTGTAGAGAACAAGTCAAAATGTGACTGAAACAAATAACACAACCCACGCCTATGAAATGAAATGAAAATGATGACAATTAAATCCATCCTGGACTCTTTTTAAAATCATGACATGGTGGACTGAAATATCAAAACATGCATTTAATTTCATGTGTGCAGGTTATTTAATGAGTATTCATATAAGATTGTCTCAAAACATTTCTGTAGATAGTAATCAGTATTGTTGCCTTAGAAAACTTAGCTTACTTTTGTGAAATACATATCTTCGAGTGTACATGAGTGTAGAGTGTTGCACAAATTACATGCTCAGTCTAATTTTGATGTAGAATTATTAAGTGAAATTTTGTCTGCACATATCTATTCTGCATCAATTTTTGAGTATTAATCTTAAAATAAGGATATTTTGGGTCGATAACTAAATATTTTCTGGGGTTAGCCCCTTTGGCTCCCCAGAGCTATCCAGGCTGATACAAATGTATTAGACCCTGGCATCAGTCAAAGCGAATGGAGTTCTAGGCCTACCGTGGATCACAAGCCAGAACCTGGCCCCCTCAGAGAGGCTCGAGGAGCAATGGCCTATAGAAACCCCCGTGTAGTTGGAAGCATTCTATGTCTGCCATTGATCGGGTCATGCACTCAGAAAGGTAAACGTCTCAAAACAAACCCTATCTGGTTAAAAAATTGCTACCGAAAGTCGAACTGTGGGACAGAATTCTCCAAACAAAAAACGAGCATGACATCACAAAAAACAGTCACCGTCTGCACAGCTCCCGCCTCCTAGGGAAGGGGGAAGGGGGAGCCCTGACCCCTGCACCAGCTATCCACCCTTCAGTTCTTGGCTGATGTAAGATCTTGGCAGTCGAGCGACTCTGACTCCAGAATTGTCTTAGTGCTTCGTCTCAGTGGAAGTATGAAGTTTCCTGGTGGTCCTTCTGTTATTTCTTGTCCCTCCGTAGGTTCTCTTTAGTTTCGGATCGGGTTGTCTTGTCCTTCCTTTCATGGTTGTTTCAGGATCGACATCTTATGCCGAATACTGTCGCCTCATATCGTGCGCCGTTGGAGGAGTTGCTTCAGCTTGCGTTTGGGGTAGATTTTACTTCTACTTCATTCTGCAAGCTTTTTCGTGCGTTGTTTCACCTCTGGCCGGCTCATGCGCTATCTGAGCCATCCTGGTCGTTGGACTGGGTGCTCTCTTTTTCTCTCTTCTCCTTGGTTTGTTGTGGCCCCTTCGGTTCAGGATTGTTTTGTAAAGGGTCTTTTCTTGTTGGCATTTGCCTCTGGGGGACGGGTTGCGGAGCTTCATGCTCTTCTTCGGCGCAGAGGTTTCTGTTCTTTTGTTCCTGGTAGTAGGTTTGTTCATTTGCAGCAGTTTCCTTTTTTTCTGACAAAGAATGAAACTGCTGCTTCCCAGTGGTCCTTGTGTTGTTGATGTTTGGTTGGTTCAGCTGGTGGTACATCATGTATTGTGTCTGGTTGCGGCTCTTCAGCGTTACATGCGTGCCACGGCCTCGGGAGGCTGGGAATGCACGTTGGGTTGACCTGGTTTCCCCTCTTCCCCTGTTCCAGGGTTTGGGTCTCCCAGGTCATCCGCTGGGTTATTCGGTCCAACCAGCCTGCGGTCTGTCCTTGTGCCCATGACGTTCAGACACCGGGTTTTTGGAGGGCGAACAGAGTCCTGACCGCTCACTACCTGGTCAATGTTCCTGGCCCTAGTTGGACATATGTCTCATTAGGTCAGCAGTTGCAGCCAGTTGTCTCGACTTGGAGTTGAGGAGCGAGTGGCGACCGCCTCCCGGGTAAGTCCCTCTTGTGTTATCTTTGGGTAAGTAGCTCTGGGGAGCCGAAGGGGCTTTCCCAGAAAACCAGCGAATGTAATGAAACACCATTTTCTGAGTGAGACCCGGAGGCTCCCCGGTAATCCTCCCTCCCTCCGGTCCACGTTTATTTGCGTGTTTTGACATCCAGCCTCAGAACTGAAGGGTGGATAGCCGGCACGGGGGTCCTTCCCCTCCCGGGAAGGGGGAAGCTGTGCAGATGGTGGCACGGTGATGGTTGTGACACCATGCTCATTTGCTCGTTTTTCGTTTAGGGGAGTTCTGTCCCATGGTTCGGCTTTTGGTAGCAATTTTTTAACCAAATAGGGTTTGTTTCAGGGCGCCTACCTTTCTGGGTGCCTGACCCGGTAGATGGCAGATACAGAATGCTTCCAACCACATGGAGGTTTCTATAGGCCATTGTTCCTCGTGCCTCTCTGAGGGGGCCAGATTCTGGCTCGTGGTCACCGGTAAGCCTAGAAATTCATTCACCTTGATTGATACCAGGGTCTAATACATTCATATCAGCCTGGATAGCTCTGGGAAGCCTCCGGGTCTCGCCCAGAAAATAGCGTTTCATTACATTCAATGCTGGTGCTTTGGATCTTTTTTTTAGTACAGTAACCTGAAAATGTTGGCACCATATACCATTAATAATCTGCAGTTCATTATGTGATTATAGGTTAGGAGATACAGTATATTAAATATTACACCTTTATCACCACTGTAATTTTTTGTAATATTCCTAGGATAAACCCTAATGCTTTACAGTATTAAAGTCTGTAATGTGTTCTGAAATCATTTGTATTGCACCAAAGTGGTATTTTTGTAGGTACACAAGAACATAAGAACAAAAGAAACTGCAAAAGGCCTATTGGCCCATACAAGGCAGCTATTTATATCCACCATAAACAATTACAGTACTTGTTAATTTTACAAGTAGAAATGTAGAGCAGGTTATACATATTAATACACTAACCCCAAAGCAGTTTCTCAGTATAATATTAAATAGTAATGCCAAACATAAGGCTAAGTAATTTATTAATATCAATATTCCTGTTTCTAGTATTTAGTTTTGAAGGAAAAAAACTAGTTTTTGCAATGTCAGGAAGACTAGCTTAACTAATTTAATCAACTTTTATAAGACAATACATTTGTCTTACCTCGTCTTGCCGTACTTAAGTTTAATATACAACATAACTTTATTCAGAGTATTGGTAATTGCCATGAGGTGTTCTTATATTTATGTAACTTATTTTTTATTTACTTTAACATTCAAAGTTATTTTTAGTTAAAAAACTAATTATCTTTAATTTTATTAATCATTTGTATTCATATTGTTTTTACAAGAACAAGTACAGTACAATATTTAGCTAGTTCATTCTTATAATCATTTCTTTTATCTTGTTATTTTTCTGTACATATCTGCAAAGCCAAGAAAAGCAAATTATGAATAAAATCGTCATGTGTATCACATGATCTTAGTAATATTTGTTTATCAACACTTCATACTTTCTTAAATGAAGAAAAAATATAGTAACCAAATATATGCATTAATTTATTCTCATCGAGTTTTATAACCTGCCTTATTACTTTTAATGATTGTGTGTAACAATTTAATATATACACAGGACAATGGAAGAGAACTACAAGCTTTACTTCTCTGGAATGGTTTCCTTCTGTAATGCTCCAGTGCTTATCCACTGATAACACTGATAATGCTAAGGCTCATGCCAGGCCTCAGACTAACTCTGACCTACCAAGAGCCAGGGCATGAATGTAATACTATGACATCTTTGGGACTCTTTTATCTAATGAACATTTGAACATTATCCAACTCTGTCCAGTGTTACAAATAAAATTGGATTACCTATTAGATTACATAACCCAGAAGTTGTAAAACATATTGGATATACAAACCAACATGTGTGTCATAAATGTATGAGCGACACAAAATGTGCCAGCCAGAGGCCTTGTAGAGCATGCAGAAATAATATTCTTGAAAAAAATAAAAAATTGTCTACAAACTTTAATAACAGAAGCAAAGTAACTCCAAGGTACTGTACCTATTTAAAGATAGTTGAAAAGAGGTATAATATATGAGGAAATGTGACCAAGTGTCTTGCTGTGGCCAGGAGTTAAACCCAAGTCCTATTCGTTGTGAGTTAACGTCATAAAAACTCTAGCATCCTCATCACTCCTATATCACTTTTTAAACCAAGTAAATTATTACAAACCACACAAGTACTGTTTTACAATAATAGAGTACCACTTTTACTAAAACCTTTGTCAGAAAGTGTTCACAATGTATATCCATTAACTGTACAGAAACATAAAAAATACACCAAGGAAAGCACAGTACCAATATAATAGTAAAAATTTGTAACGCCCCGATTCATAATGCAAAATGTATACTGTATATTAAATACACATACTGTATAAACAATATACTGTACATTCTATGTATTGAAAAAATTAATAAACATTAGCAATATACAGGTCTTTTCTCAAATGGATGTGAATGTACAGATGGAATATGTTTATCTGATATTTAACCAGACACAGCTTTTTTGTGCCACTTCCCTTGAATATGTTCATTTTAATGAATCAAAGATCATGGTTGAGACTTTTCATTATCAGTTACTGCCCCTCATATGATGTTTACGTTGTCTGATGCTCTTATAAAACCCCTGATATAGTGTTTTGGTATCCTCCAGTGGTTTATACACCATCTCCTCCACTAGTTTCATTGCAAACATTGTATCAATGACGAACTCTGTAAATTTAAGCTCTTGACTGACTTTTAAGAATTTCGAGTACATTGTGACTGACTTTTAAGAATTTCGAGTACATTGTGATCAAGAGTGCCACATCTCTTCATTTATATTTCTTATTATTTGGTAGTCACTTTGGAATTGTATGTCTGTAAAAGCCTTCAATATTTGTCTTTACCATAGCTATTACAGAGAGGCTGACCTAGATTCACGAAGTTCCATGTATTTCTTCGTAAGTAGGTGTGCTACGAAGGTTCCTAAGTATGCCCTAAGAAGATGCTTAAGTGCGATTTAGGTAGGTATTCTTACGAAGATATTTGGGTTTTGGGTCTGGTTCACCTGCATGCCGACAGAGGTCACGTCTGTGTTTTGTTTGGAAAAATCAGAGAGCAGGCAACATTCTTCTTCTTGAAGATTTAGCCAATCACGACGCTGGCTTATCGGAGCTCACCTGCCCCTTATTTACGTTGAATTATCTTATAAAATTAGTATATTTCGAAGTAAAGCTATCTTTTTCAACTTCTACAGCCAGCACCGACATTGTAGTAAACAAACATGTTATATTTTTTGTTTATCTACGTAATTATAAGAGATACTGTGCATAGCTTTCCTTGTCTCTCGGAGATGCACTGACACTTATTGTATATATTTACCTGAATTTACCCAAGGGCCACTAACCATCTAGTGGCCTCGACGAGGACAGAATTCCGGCGGCTTGTTAAAGGGCCCGCCAATTGTCTTAATGATATTTTTTAGCTGGATTTTGACATTTACGGCTTCAGCGGGTAGGCAGTTCCATGGGTTTATAACCCTATTGGTGGAAAAAACATCTGTTTTCAGTCCTACTTGAGAGGACATACTCTCCAACACTATATCTGTGATTGCCCTGTTATCAGTGACTTCATGCCAAATGGTATGAGGTACTTTGAGCTCTGTAATTACTTCATACACTCTGGAATATTGGAAGATATTTTTGTACTGCACCCAGATTTTGCAAGTGGGGGCTAATAGATCAGCCTTACATATTTTGTTCTCTCCTGATTCCATGTATGACTGGCCATCCTGTGAGATGGGGATGTTGGATGAGCTTGTAGCTGGTTTTTGATCTACACTGTGTGGTCCTTCATACAGAAAAGGGAAGCAGCACATTGCTGTGCATACCTAAGCATGTTAAAAAAACAGCGTTGAATGTAATGAAACGCCATTTTCTAGGCGAGTCCCGGAGGCTCCCCGGAGCTATCCCAGGCTGTTATGCTAATGTCAGACTTTGGCATCAGTCATGTGTATGGAGTTCTTAGGCCTACCAGGGACCACGGCTAGAACCGGGCCCCCTCAGAGAGGCAAGGGGAGCAGCCTATAGAAACCCCCGTGTGGTTGGAAGCATTCTGTGTCTGCCATCGACCGGATCAGGCACCCAGAAAGATAAGCGCCCCAAAACAAACCCCTATTTTAGTTAAAATTGCTACCAAAAGCCGAACTAGTGGACAGAACTCCCCAACAGAAAACGAGCAAACTAGTATGACGTCGCCGCGCCGCTGTCTGCGCAGCTCCCTCCTCCCCGGGAGGGGGAGGGGGAGCCCCAGACCCTTCATGCCGGCTACCCACACCTTGGTTCTGGGGCTGGATGTCAAAAACACGAAAAAAAACGCCGACCGGAGGAAGGAAAGGATGCCGGGGGGCCTCCGGGACTCACCCAGAAAATGGTGTTTCATTACATTCAACGCTGGTTTTCTGGGGGGAGCTCCGTCGGCTCCCAGGAGCTAACTACCGACAGACGGAAAAAGAGGGACTTACCAGGGAGGCGGTCGTCGCTCACTCCTCACCTCGAAGTCGAGACAATTGGCTGCAACCGCTGACCCAAAGCAACACAGGCCCGACGGTGCCCAGGGACATTCAAGAGGTAACGAGCAGCCAGGTCCCTGTTCGACCGCCAAAAACCCCACGCCCGAATATCAGACCAAGACATGTTTCCAAAGACAGCAGCAAGAGCCGCGAACTTACAAACATCATGGGCACGGGGATAGACCTCAGGCTGGCTGGATTTGATAACCCTGCGGACGACCTGGGAGACCCGAACCCGTGAACAGGGAAGAAGGGAAACCGGATCAACCCAAAGCGCATCCCTGGACACAGAAGCCGTGGCATGCAAATAACAGCGAAGCGCCGCAACCGGACACAAAGCATGATGCACCCCCAACCATACCAACCAAACATCAACCACCCACGGACCCCTCCGGAACGCAGCAGTCTCATTCTTCGCCAGAAAAGGAGGAGACGGCTGCAGGCGAACAAAACAATTGTCACGACCGAAAGAGCAGAATCCCCTGCACCGGAGGAGAGCATGAAGCTCCCCGACCCGACTATCAGAGGCTAATGCCAACAGGAAAAGAGCCTTGGAGAAACAAACCTGGACCGAAGGGGCCACGACGAAACGAGGAGACGAGAAGTAAGCGAGCACTCTGTTCAAAGACCAGGACGGCTCAGGCGGCACATGAGCAGGCCTGAGGTGAAACAAAGCACGAGACAGCTTGCGAAACGACACAGACGTAACATCGATACCGAAGGCAAGCTGAAGCGGCTCTGCCAGCGCCGCACGATACGAGGCGACAGTGTTAGGCATAAGATGACTGTCCTGAAACAACCAAGAGAGAAAGGACAAGACCATCCTAACCGACAGCGGATGAAAACGACGAAGACGCAAAAAGAAACAGAAGGACCGCCAAGAAACTTCATACTGCCACTGAGAAGCCCGCAGGTGGGACACCAACAAAGAAGCCACCTGATCACCATAGGAAGGCGTTTGAGGCAAGTCCTTAATCCTATGTTCCCTGGAATACGAATACCCGCGAAGAATCGTTTTTATAACTAACATTTTACTGTTGAGTTAAACAGAGGCTACAGTTAAGGATTTGCGGCCAGTAAACCCTCCCCGGCCAGGATACGAACCCATGACAGTGGGTCGCGGAACGCTAGGTGAGCGTCTCACCACTACACCACGGAGACTTTACCTTTTCGTGAAGATAATCCCCTATCCAGCGTAATAATCTCCCTTTAACACCAAGACCAGCTAGTTCATATAAGATAACCCTCAGAGATATAGAGGTATTGAGAGTATTAGTTTGCGAATACAATTACATGACCGAGAGTTAAATTTCATTAATCTATACATCTCCGATAGCTCCCTTATTTAAGATACTTGCCATATTCCTTCTTCTCTGAAGATACACTTGTGGTAGGGGATTTTAATGCCAGACATCCAGCTTTAGGGTCAAGGGTAAAGCAAGTAGGAATGGTTGCAGATGGCACTAGTTTCTGCAGGAACATGAAGATGTTCAACTGCTGGGCGAGCCCTCTCCTACTCATCTGCGGGGAGGGAGATTAGATTATGCTTGTTTGATAAATGCTGAGGGCATAGAGGGGAATTGTCTTACTGTGGATGAAAGGCTAAGTGATCATTTTGCATTACAAATACAGCTTAAACTAGATAAAAAGAATGCCTGCCTTCAGAGGAAAAGGTTAGAGTTTAGTGAGGGAGAATTAAGGGGTCTTGTTGGTCCTATTCAGTCTTGGTATGATACTTATAAGCCAGTTTCGGCAGAAGCATTTTATGAAGACCTAATTAAGGAGGTAGATGTATTTAATGCAACATTGAACGGGCTACTCATGCTCGTCCTACATCTTGTGGGGGCTTATTCTTCATCAATCAATAACACGCTCCTTTTGCCCAGCAACCGTCGCACACTTTGCAACGCATGTTAAAGACGTTAGTATTAACGAACAAATCCACAAGGGCCGTGACGAGGATTCGAACCTGCGTCCGGGAGCATCCCAGACACTGCCTTAATCGACTGAGCTACGACAGGGTAAAAGAGTTGAAACCGGTTCTACTGAACTTACTGGATCCCGTACTGATGTAAGGGCGAAGAGGGAGAACGGCCTATTGACATAGCTCAGGTGCAGGGGGGAGTTGTGTAAAATCCTGGTTTGTGCCTCGGAGAGGCTACGGGATCCAGTAAGTTTCTAACTTACTGGATCCGCTGCAGATGTCTAACTCCCATTTACTGCTAGGTGAACAGGCCCACCAAGATGAAAGAAACTCTGCCCTTTGTTTCTGCCTCTGCTGGGGATCGAACCCGGGACCTTAGGACTACGACCCCAGAGCGCTGTCCACTCAGTCGCCAGGCCCAAAACTAATGTCCCAGGTGAGGCTCGAACTCACAACCTCGGCATGGCTCAGACACTGTCGTATAAGAACCGCGCGCTAACCGATTGCGCCACTGGGACGTGTGTATGTGTGTGTGTACTCACCTAATTTTGCTTTCGGGGATTGTGCTTCGGCTCCTTGTTCCCGGCTCTCAATTGGTGTACTGGTTCCTGAGCCTATTGGGCTCCATCATATTTACACTTGAAACTGTGTATGGAGTCAGCCTCCACCACATCAATTCCTAATGCACTCCATTTATTAACTACTCTGACACTCAAAAAAATTCTAACGTCTCTGTGGCTCATTTGGGCGCTTAGTTTCCACCTGTGTCCCCTAGTACGTGTGCCCCTTGTGTTAAATAAAGTCTTTGTCTACCCTATGAATTCCTTTGAGAATCTTGTATGTGGTGATCATGTCCCCCCGTAATTCTAGCGACGTGAGGTTTAATTCCCATAGTCCCTCCTCATAGCTCATACCTCTCAGTTCCGCCACTATAGTCTGGTGGCAAACGTCTGAACCTTCTCCAATTTAGTCTTATGCTTAAGGAGATGCGGACTCCATGCTGGAGCTGCACACTTCAGGATTGGTCTGACATACTTGGTATACATGGTTCTGAATGATTCCTTACACAAGTTTCTAAAGGTCGTTCTTATGTTGGCCAACGGGGCATATGTCACTGATGTTATCCTCTTGATATGAATATGAATATGAATATCTTGATATGATGTAAATATATATGAACGCAAGTTCATAAAGGAGGTAACACGGCAGACATAAATAATTACAGACTCATATCGAATCTACCTATGTTATAAAAAATATTTGAAAAAATTATTTACTAACAGCTCTACTCCTATCTTGTAAAATTCAATATACTAAGCCCCTGTCAGTTTGGCTTTCGCTCCCAAACGAGTACCAATGATACTATTGTTAGTCTGCTTGACTTAATCTCCTCAGCCCTTGACAAAAGTGAGTTTCCGATTGGACTCTTCATCGACCTGAGAAAGGCTTTTGAAACTGTTAATCATAACTACCTCTTACTTAAACTCCACCATTATGGAGTCCGTGGCCTTGCCCTGAACTATATCCGATCCTATCTTAGTGACACTAGACACCAATGTGTAGCCATCAATGATGTAACATCTACTCTACCACTAACCGTAGGGGTGCCACAGGACAGCATCCTAGGACCCCTCCTGTTTCTTATATACATCAATGATCTCCCTAATGTTTCTAACATGCTTAAACCTATATTGTTTGATGATGATACTACTCTCATCTACTCTGACCCCAACCCACTCATGTTAAATAATGTTGTAAACAATGAATTAAAAAAAAGTCCACTTATGGATGTCAACCAACAAACTCATACTAAACATAAAAAAGACCTACTACATCTTATTTGGAAACAAATCAACAAATGCAATTCAGTTTCAGAAAGAAAATGTAAACATTAGCAATAAAAATGATGGAAAGTTCTTTGGCCTGTACTTAGACAAGAGACTCAACTTCAGCACCCATATACAACACATAACTAAAAAGGTTTCTAAAACAGTTGGTATACTCGCTAAGATCAGATATTATGTACCCTACTCTGCTCTCCTCTCACTCTATTATGCACTTACCTATCCCTATCTTACTTATGGTATCTGTGCTTGGGGTTCAACCTCTGCAAACTACCTCAAGCCCATCACCACCCAGCAAAAATCTGCTATCAGGACAATAACTAACTCTGCCTTCAGACAACACACAGCTCCCTTGTTCAAATCCCTAAACATGCTAAACATAAACTCACTCCATACATTCTCTTGTGTAAATTACGTTTATAAACCCCTTTTTATAAGTGCAAACCCTGTTCTGAAATTGTTCCTGGACAGATGTAATAGAACACATGCCCACCACACCAGACATAAATATCTCTTTGATATCCCCAGAGTCAAACTTAATCTATGTAAACACTCTATGCAAATAAAGGCACCTAGTCAATGGAACTCACTCCCTAATGATTTGAAAAGCTGCCCAACTTTTGCCTTATTCAAAAATAAATCCAAAAAGTACCTAATTTCATCTTCATAGTTTTCTACCATGGGCTTTATCTTCACACTGTATCTAGTGCTACTCAATCCCCCAATATTTGTACCTAAGCCATATTACTTTAACATTATAATCTTAGATATCATCTGATATTATGGTTGTTATATTGAGTGCATTTTCTACTGCATTATTCCTTGAAACTCTTCCTCGAAATGATCCTCGTATTGTGCTTCAGTGAACCAATGTATAACCCTGAAATGCTGTCCTCATGTACCTAGTCATCCTTGTTTCTTTATTGGGTATTGTTATTATTGTGTATTATTCTGATCTGCTTTTGTGTCAAAATTTCTTCATATTACCTGTAAACAGTTTTTGTTGATTTTACTGTAATTATTCATCTTAAAATTATCTGCACCTGTAAAGAAAAGCTGTAAAATACTTGCCAACATTTTTTATCAATTTTACTGCTAATTCATCAAAAAATTCTGTTAGTTTAGGACTTGACCGAAACGCTATGCGTGCTAGTGGCTTTACAAGAATGTTAATTCAACTTATTTTCTATATTCTCTGTTAACCCTCAATGTAACTTCTTGTATATAAATAAATAAATAAATAAATAAATAAATAAATAAATAAATAAATAAATAAATAAATAAATAAATAAATATGGGTTTCGGGGAACAGGTCTGGCGTGATATCAACCCCCAGGTCTTTCTCTCTTTCTGAGTCTAGAAGAATTTCATCTCCCAAATGATACCTTGTATCTGGCTTCCTGCTCCCTACATCTATCTTCATTACATTACATTTGCTTGAGTTAAACTCTAACAACCATTTGTTCGACCATTCCTTCAGCTTGTCCAGGTCTTCTTGAAGCCTCACGCAGTCCTCCTCTGTCTTAATCCTTCTTATAATTTTGGCATCGTCAGCAAACATTGAGAGGAATGAGTATACCCTCCGGGAGATCGTTTACGTATATCAGAAACGGGATAGGACCGAGTTCAGAGCCCTGAGGGACTCCACTGGTGACTTCACGCCAATCTGAGGTCTCACCCCTTACTGTAACTCTTTGCTTCCTATTGCTTAGGTATTCCTTTATCCACTGGAGCACTTTACCAGTTACTCCTGCCTGTCTCTCCAGCTTATGTACCAGCCTCTTATGGAGGACTGTGTCAAAGGCTTTCCGACAGTCCAAAAAATGCAGTCCGCCCAGCCTTCTCTTTCTTGCTTAATCTTTGTCACCTGGTTGTAGAATTCTATTAAGCCAGTAAGGCAAGATTTACCCTCCTTGAACCCATGTTGGTTTGTGTGTGTGCTCACCTATTTGTGCTTGCAGGATCGAGCATTGACTCTTGGATCCCGCCTGTGATCCAATGTGTGTGTACTCACCTAATTGTGCTTGCGGGGGTTGAGCTCTGGTTTTTGGTCCCGCCTCTCAACCGTCAATCAGCAGGTGATCCAAAGTGTGTGTGTGTACTCACCTATTTGTGCTGCGGGGGTTGAGTTTTTGCTCTTTGGTCCCGCCTCTCAACTGTTAATCAACTGGTGTACAAATTCCTTAGCCTACTGGGCTCTATCATATCTACGTTTGAAACTGTGTATGGAGTCAGCCTCCACCACATCACTGCCTAATGCATTCCACTAGTTAACTACTCTGAAACTGAAAAGTTCTTTCTAACGTCTCTGTGGCTCATGTGGGTACTCAGTTTCCACCTGTGTCCCATTGTTAGCGTACCACCAGTGTTGAATAGTTTATCCTTGTCTACCCGGTCGATTCCCCTTGATGATTTTGTAGGTAGTGATCATTGTTGGAAAGTATCCAACACTAAAAACATCATTCTTGTATCATAATACATCATCATTGTATTAACCATAGTATATACTAATCCTACTAATTTGTAGAATTAACATAAATTAATATTTTCCTATCTGCGCGTCATTTACCAAATTCTTCCCATATAGAGGGACAGTATTGCGTCAGATAATATCCAGAAAGGCATAAATATTGTCAACATGCCAGAGAATTGAATAATATTCTCGCCCTTTGCCAGTATTCTTTACAAGAATTAATACCTGATAATATAACAACTAGTGATTTAATAACTACGAGTTATCAACTAAAGAACCACTATATAACAGTTTATCTGTTATCTTAAACTAACATGCAGGAAACAGATATTTCTCTCCATTTTTTGTTTAATAAGAACACTGTTCATATTAATTATTATTCGACGAGAATTTAAATAATATATAACTCCCTATAATTGCGACCCTAGTCTCATTAATTTATTAAATAGAGTAATTACAAGTTTTAGTTTAGTTCATTTATTATGCACCCCATACCCATCTTGTGGGCGGTAGTGGAAAGGGTTACAGAGGCACATAATGGGCTCAGGGACTGAACCCCACAATTCATTTAGCTAAGCAAGTTACAATCTTAATTACAAGGAAAAGAATTTTCCGTTTCTGCTAAAATATGTTGCGCATGCGCGAGAGAGGGGTTGAGGGGGAAGAAGGAGACGTCATTCCTACTAGGGACGCCATCCTGCCACCACGCGACTCGGGCGCCATTGGAAGGAACTTGCGTAGTATCTTTAATTTTCGCTCCTACAACCGGGAGAGCGGTGCCACGTTAATTTCGGCACACCACGGCAGTGTCCAAGGAATTAATCAATTCTCCAGCCCATAACTGACGTCTTATCACGGCAGCTGAAGACGAGGGACCTGGAATCGTTCCTACATCAACGGACACTTAGGCCGGCAACTATTTATAACCTTTCTTGTAACACTGTGATCACATGTTATATTTTAAGGTAGTTGTCGTTAGGCTGAACCATAACAACAAAAATCCAGTACATCTCTCTAGCAATATTTATTTCAATTTATATAGGAATATATTATATTAATATTTCCAGATATTTTAGGAAGAATTCTGTATGTATCTGTAGTTAGTTACGTAGAAGAGTTCTACATTGTAACTGCCTTTCAGCTCCCGGGTCCACGACAACCGAGGTGCTAGGCTTCCCTACCTTCAGGCAACAGTTTTGTCAGGCGCAATATCTCGTCTCAGGAGTGTGTGGCAGTTAACTTCACACCTCTCGCAATTCACAGCTAAGCTGTATCTCAATGTAGATACTAATAACATAGACATTTTATTGACCTCCCATTGAGATCCATGTTACTAACCACTGGTAGTAATATTAGTCTATCGTAGTATCTTGAGGCCCATTCGCCTCTAATTATTATTGCCTAATTCCTGCAATTATTCATTTTTATTTAATTCAGTGAACGAACCACACTGAAATGATGCCAAGGATACAATAGTCTTTTGGCATATAACCCCCTATTTTGGGCGAGAGAATTTGATTCATAAAATACAGTCCCTTCAATATTCAATATAATATTAATCAATAATATCCATAGGACACTAGTTCATGGATTTAATATTAAACCACTTGCTTTACCCAGTTTCCACTTTTCCTTAAAAAGTGGTAGTCCTTCGTAGCTATCGAAAATTAGCATTAATTTAAATGAATTAATTGAGTCAAGTTTTCCCACAATCATGTCTCCCCTTACTCTTCTGTCTTCCAGTGTCGTAAGGTGCATTTCCCGCAGCCTTTCCTCGTAACTCATGCCTCTTAGTTCTGGGACTTGTCTAGTGGCATACCTCTGAACTTTTTCCAGCTTCGTCTTGTGCTTGACAGGGTACGGGCTCCATGCTGGGGCCGCATACTCCAAGACTAGTCTCACATATGTGGTATACAAGATTCTGAATGATTCCTTACACAGGTTCCTGAAGGCTGTTCTGATGTTAGCCAGCCTCACATATGCCGCAAACGTAATTCTTTTTATGTGGGCTTCAGGAGACAGGTTTCGTGTGATATCAACTCCTAAATCTTTCTCTCTGTCCGTTTCATTAAGTACTTCATCTCCTATTCTGTATCCTGTGTCTGGCCTCCTGTTTCCACTGCCTAGTTTCATTACTTTGCATTTACTCGGGTTGAACTTTAACAGCCATTTGTTGGACCATTCATTCAGTCTGACTAGGTCATCTTGTAGCCTCCTACTATCATCCTCTGTTTCAGTCCTCATAATTTTTGCATCATGAGTGAACAATGAGAGAAACGAGTCTATACCCTCTGGGAGATCATTTACATATATCAAAAACAGTATAGGTCCAAGGACTGACCCCTGCGGGACTCCACTTGTAACGTCTCGCAATCTGAGACCTCACCCCTCACATTGACTCGTTGTCTTCTGTTGCTTAAGTACTCCTTTATCCAATGGAGTACCTTCCCTTTCAATCCAGCCTGCGTCTCCAGCTTTTTCACTAGCCTCTTGTGTGGTACTGTATCAAAGGCTTTCTGGCAATCCAAAAATATGCAGTCTGCCCACCCTTCTCTTTCTTGCCTAATTTTTATTGCCTGGTCGTAGAATTCAAGTAACCCTGTGAGGCAGGACTTGCCATCCCTGAACCCAAGTTGATGCTGTGTTACAAAGTTCTTTCACTCCAGATCTTCCACTAGCTTTCTTCGCACAATCTTCTCCATCAGCTTGCATGGTATGCAGGTTAAGGACACTGGCCTGTAGTTCAGTGCCTCCTGTCTATCCCCTTTCTTGTATATCGGGAATACATTAGCTGCTTTCCAAATTTCTGGCAGTTCCTCTGTTGCCAGTGATTTGTTATACACTATGGAGAGTGGCAGGCACAGTTCTTCTGCTCTTCCTTTAGTATCCAAGGGGAGATTCCATCTGGGCCTATAGCCTTTGTCACATCCAATTTCAGTAAACACTTCCTTACTTCCCCGCTGGTAATCTCAAACTCTTCCAGTGGTTCTGGTTAACTATTCCCTCTTATCTCTGGAATTTCTCCTTGCTTTAAGGCGAAGACCTGGAATTTCTTATTCAGTTCTTCACACACTTGTCGTTTGTAGTGAAACCTTCTGCCCCTATCCTTAATTTTATAACCTGTTCCTTTGCTGTTGTTTTTCTCCTGATGTGGCTGTGCAGCAATTTAGGCTGAGTCTTTGCTTTGCTTGCGATGTCATTTTCATATTGTCTTTCTGCCTCTCTTCTCATCCTGACATTCATTCCTGGCACTTTGGTATCTTTCTCTGCTCTCAGGTGTCCTGTTATTCCTACAGTTTCTCCATGCCCTTTTACTTTGCTGCTTAGCTAGCCAACATCTCTGATTAAACCATGGGTTTCTCATCTTCATTTCACTGTTTTCCCTTTGGACTGGGACAATCTTGTTTGCTGCTTCCTTGCACTTCTGCGTGATGAAGTCCATCATGTCTTTCCCCTGAGCTCTGTTTCCCATGCTATATCTGTTAGGAATTTTCTTATCTCCTCATAGTTTCTCTCTCGGAATGCCAGCCTTTGTTTTCAGTACCCCTCCTCAAGTTCAATAACCCTTCTTCAATCAGGTACTCAAATGCCAGTGTGTGTGTGTATTCACTTAGTTGTGTTTGCGGGGGTTGAGCTTTGCTCTTTCGGCCCGCCTCTCGACTGTTTACTAACTACTTTTTATTCCTCCACACTCACACACACACAAACACCAGGCAACAGCCCGTGACAGCCGACTAACTCCCAGGTACCTATTTACTGCTAGGTAACAGGGGCATTCAGGTGAAAGAAACATTGCCCATTTGTTTCTGCCTGATGCGGGAATCGAACCCGCGCCACAGAATTACGAGCCCTGCGCGCTATCCACCAGGCCCCAAGTGTGTGGGGCTGGGTGTGTGTGTGTTGGGGGGGGAGCTGCTGGGGTTGTTTGGGGGGGGGCTGGCGGGTGTGTGTGGGGGGGGGGGGCTGGCTGGGTGTGTGTGTGTGTGTGGGGGGCTGGCTGGGTGTGTGTGGGGGGGGGGGGCTGGCTGGGTGTGTGTGTGGGGCTGGATGGGTGTGTGTGTGTGGGGGGGAGGGCTGGATGGGTGTGTGTGTGTGGGGGGGGGTGGCTGGGTGTGGGGCACAGCCTAGCGGTTGCTGCAACGGGAAAACTTGACGTCACGACTAAGACAAGCCGTGACGTCACGCCTTTGACCAGGGAGTAAGATAAAGGGCGAAGATAATTTAATTTTTATTTATTAGCTGCCTCAGTCATTATGGTACACTGAACTCTTGTATTGTACACGACGAAATTCCATTTATGCTAATGGTGTGAGGATTGTTTCCCCCATTTTAACGCTGAAAGCGGTAGATGTCCAGTAGTTTTATTTTTCAGGGGGAGCCATCATATTTTTTTTACATAGCAATATTCAGTGCTTGATACTGTAAATTCATTATGGATACAGGCAGCCCGGGGTACTGCGCATGTATGGATACAGACCTAATAGTAACAAGGGCGCTGCCCTTTATGTATACAATACTGAATTATGAGGTGCTGTGATATTTATATACTGTATAAAGTAGAGCAACATAACCGGAAGCGCACAAGTGCAGTAACAATGTTATCCTGTTTTTAAATCGTGCAACGCCCTTTGTTATGGGGGGGTACTTAAACAGTATGTGTAGTTTAGGTAAGGTTTGGTTATCTGAAGACTATCACTTTATGACACTTCTGCTAGATAAGCGTCATACGTAACTACAGAGATACCCTTATCAAACAATAGAGGAAATTTTACCATCTATTGAAGTGGGAATTTCAGCTGGATTGGGGTTAAGTTGCCCATTTTCCAGCCTGTTCCTAATATAAACTACTTCTCTAACATAGCTTAACCAGATACACCCTCTACAACTACATAACAAATCATGATGGGTTCAATACCCGAGTGGAATAGAAACTGTTCGGCATCTTTCATTCACCTGATGCCTCTCTTCACACTTTCAGCAGCAAAATACACAGGGCACCATTGGTTGAAAGCGACGACGTAAACAGCTTGTAACGTCGGTCGCTTCCAACCAACAAAGTCCACTTGCATATAGGTACCCAGGAGTTAGGCAACTGTTGTGTATTGCATCCTGGAGAAGGTCAGTAGCTGGTACAAGGAGACATCGATAAGTCCAGCAGAGATTACTACATACAACATAGCCTAATGTAATTCCTTCAAATATTGGCTAACTGAAAGCATTGTAAAGCTGGGCGACGTTTCCCCAAACTCGACCCGCTCACCCGTCAGCATTACCATTACAACACAATAAAATTACGTCTACCATTAGAACAATAAAAAGTGAGCATAAGCATCTTTCCGACAAGCATATTACACCTCTAGATATTCTTATGGTATACAGAAAAATAACTTCAGCCGTCCTCATTATTCATAACCCAATTTGATGACTCCGCAACTACATGTACGGGTTTCCGACATCAACACTAGGACTTCTATTTCTTATATACAGTACATCAATATTCTGCTTAATGTCTCTAATGTGCTTAAACCTATATTGTTTGCTGATAATACCTTCATCTACTCAGACCCCAACCCGCACACATTATTTATGTCACAATTAATGAATTAAAAAAAATCCACTTATGAATGTCAGCCAACAAACTCACTCTAAACATAGAAAAGACCTACTACATCATATTTGGAAGCGAATCAACAAATGCAATTCAGCTTCAGATAGACAATGTTAACATCAGCAATAAAACTGAAAGTTCCTTGGCTCGATACTTAGACAAGAGACTCAACTTCAGCACCCACATACAACATAACTAAAAGTCTCTAAAACAGTTGGTATATTCTCTAGAATCAGATATTATGAACCTTACTCTGCTCTCACTATATTATGCACTTATCTATCCCTATCTTACTTATGGAATCTGTGCACGGGGTTCAACCTCTGCAATCTACCTCAAGCCCATCATCACCCAGCAAAAATCTGCTATCAGAACAATAACAAAATCTGCTTTCAGACAACACACAGTTCCCCTGTTTAAGTCCCTAAACATGCTAAACATAACCTCACTCCCCACAGTCTCTTGTGTCAATTACATTTACAAAACCCTTTCTTAGGTGCAAACCCTGTTCTGAAACTCTTCCTGGACAGTTGTAATAGAACACAATCACCACACTAGACATAAATCTCTCTTTGATATCCCCAGAGTCAAACTTGATCTGTGTAAACACTATGCAAATAAAGGGACCTGGTCCATGGAACTCGCTCCCTAACAAACTGAAAAGTTGTCCAACTTTTGCCTCAAAAAAAAAAAAAGTATTTAATTTCCATCTTCATAGTTTCCTACCTAGTGCTTTAACTCGCACTGTATCTAGTACTACCCAATCCCCCATTATATGTACCTAAGCCATATATCTTTACCATTGTAATCTTTGATATCTGATGTCATGGTTGTTATATTGAGTGCATATTCTACCGAAATATAAATAATATTCTATATTATATATATTATTTATATATATTATATATATATACACATACATATAAAATGTTCAGCTACCCGGAACAAAATGTTCCAATTAACACGGGCTATGTTGGCCAGACCACACACCACTAGAAAGTGAAGGGACGACGACGTTTCGGTCCGTCCTGGACCATTCTCAAGTCGATGAACTTAAGAATATTAAGTTCAGCATTTTAAATCTCAATGAGATCAGGCCTGTCATATCTGGTCTCATCGACTTGAGAATGGTCCAGGACGGACCGAAACGTCGTCGTCCCTTCACTTTCTAGTGTGTGGTCTGGTCAACATACTTCAGCCTCGTTATTGTGACTCATCAACACGGGCTATGGTGATCCCGTAGTGGACTTACCTGGCACAGAAGCGGAGCTGTAATTCTGGTTTTCCCTTCAAAACCCGTAAATCTTTCGGCTGTTGGGCGATGTAAACCGACGCTTATATATATTTGTATATTTTTGCATGTAATCTTTTACGGTTTATTAATGCCCATGCCACCTCTCGGGTGGCTTGATCTTCATCAATCAGTCAATTTTAATGTAATCTTAGCATATTTGTGTCCTTAGTGTTACGGCCACAATGGGTCACAACCGGGTTCTTTTCTGGTGGTACTAAAGTTCTGGTATCCGGCCACAAGTTAGTAGTGGCTTTCAAGGAGTGAGCTAGGTAATGCAAGTAAAATGAAAAGGGGGGGGGTGCATTAAATACTACACTTCATTGATTATCCGTATATTCACATATATAATTTCCCATCACCTCATATATATAATCCTAACAGAAGTATTTCTACACTTAATATGCACAAAAGTGTCATGGAACACTACGCGCTCTTCGATGCATTCTTGTAAGCTACCGTGTTCCTCATCCACAGTACTATCCTCAGCCGGTACCGGGAAACAAAGAGTCTACCCTGGGCCACGGGCCAGCCAAACCACAGTCTCACCAAGTGCTTCCTCGTGAATGCCATCAATCACAGTCCAGCCTGGTGCTGGCAGATACCATCAGCCTCGCACTGCTGGGCCACTTCAAGTACAAATACTAGGGTTGCGAGCCCTAGGCAGGAGCTTCTTGCAACTCGCTGGTTTCTCTCCTCCTCAGCACCTTAGTCAGTCGTCTCTTCTGTTAGCCAGCCCCGGATACGGCGAATCCCGTCACTGCCACTCCACAGGCAGACAGTAGAACACTTCACAGTTCTTCGCCGGCGGCGGCTCACTCCTTTTGTAAAGCAGACTGGTGTAGAGAGACCTTGGCTGCCCTGAGTAGACTGACTATTCTCGTTCCACAGCAGCCTTACGTCGACTCTGTGGATACAGACACGTCATCAGTACTCTAGTCAATACATGGGACCACTAGGAAACATCACTTACTGACATAGACACATACATCCAACTCCGCCTATAATAGATGGCGCTGCTTTTCTAGGCGCCACCTCACCAGAGGTCAGCACCAGCTACCTCTCGAGCTAACTAGGACAGGAATCTATTACCTCTTGCTGGTGTAATCCTGTCACCACTAGATGGCGTCGTCCAATTAGTGGGGGTTTCGAGAACGGATTCACAGATGGCATTAACGTCCTTGCTCTGTGCTCCGATGATAGAATCGGGTTCGTAACACGTGTGCATATTTCTGAAGACGTCACATCGTTGAAGAAACCTCGAAATTAAATGGAAAGATTAGGTGCTTTAATGTTTATTCACCCTTTAGATAGTTGAAGGTATTTACTTAGAATGGAACTTAGCAATAAGAAAATTAATAATTTGAATTATGCTGTTCTATTTAATTCCACGTGTTGAGGCCCACAGGACTAACAACACTGTTAACCAGATATGACAGGCCTGATCTCATAGAGATTTAAAATGCTGAACAGGATGGAGAATATTAATCTACACTACTTCTTTAAAAACAATCAAAAGGGGTACTTACATGGAGCAACAGTTTCGAGCTCAACAAGCCACAACGTAGGACAGAATTAAAATAGATTATAAACCCATGGAACTACCTACCCGTCGAAGCTGTACATGCTAAGACACTACTTATGCTCGAAATACAGATGGAAAAGACTCAGGTGTAGTAGGGTACCATTGACAAGCCGCCTGCTTCCTGTCCCCGTCGAGGCTACAAAAGAGAGTTGATGGCCCTTAGGTAAATTCTCAGGAAGCTTCTTTACTTTCTCACGAATTAATTTTAAACAAACATAATAATTAAAAAAATGGATATATAAACGTTAATTGTCTAACTACTTTATCAGATTGTTTCTCGAATGAATTTGGGGTTCAGTTCCTGAGCCCATTATATGCCTCTATAACCTTTTTTCCACGACCGCCCAGCGGATAGGTATGGGGTCCACGACCCCCACGGGATGGGTATGGGGTCCACGACCCCACGAGATGGGTATGGGGTCCACGACCCCACGAGATGGGTATGGGGTCCACGACCCCCACGGGGTGGGTATGGAGACCACAACCCTCCCACGGGATGGGTATGGGGTCCACGACCCCCCCACGGGATGGGTATGGGGTCTACGACCCCCCCACGGGATGGGTATAGGGTCCTCGACCACCTACGGGATGGGAATAGGGGTCCACGACTCCCCCACGGGATGGGTATGGGGTCCACGACTGGCTTCAGGATGGGTTTAGGGGTCTACCTCCGTCCACGGGATGGTTATGGGGTCCACGCCCCCCCCCCATCGGATGGATATGGGGTCTATCCCACATCCCACGGGATGGGAATGGGGTCCATGACCATCTACG
This sequence comes from Procambarus virginalis, assembly GCA_020271785.1. Classification (NCBI taxonomy): domain Eukaryota; kingdom Metazoa; phylum Arthropoda; class Malacostraca; order Decapoda; family Cambaridae; genus Procambarus; species Procambarus virginalis. The sequence goes on along the minus strand of WNGS01167840.1, from coordinate 18,025,675 downwards.
GGCATAATAAATGAACAAAATTAATGTCAACATATTGTATGATCCTTGTTCACGTAGTTTTCTATAGTGAGTCTTCACAATAAAGAAGTCTTATTATTGCCCGAAACGCTATGCGCACTAGTGGCTTTAGGTATTGTATGTACTACTTCTCTATCTATAAATCAAACAGAATGTTTGTACTGTAACTCTGCATCTATGTATGTACTTTCCTAAATAAATTATTATTATTATTATTATAGCAACAGTATTAAGTGATACGATTTAACGGAAAGTTAAAGGTCATTTAGTATTTGGCTATTATAACTTCACTTATTATGCTGTGAAGCCTAATTGTATTGTTATAAAACTAATTTATTAACGTTCTTTTAACCCCCAATGTTCCTTCTTGTATATAATAAATAAATGAATAAACTTTTTATGAAGATTTTTTCATATAAACAGAAATAAATTGATATGTGGCGAAATCTTGCAATTAAAAAGAGTAGGCCAAATAAATACGGTGTAATAAAGCTCACATTAACGTTCGTCAATATACATGCGCCATGTTTTCTTTAAGCGGAACTTTAGTAAATCACTCAAGTGCCACATGAGTAGCGTAAATATGCCAAGGCGAAGAAAGCATAGATCAAAACTTATATATGGGTCTCATCCCAGCACGTCCCAGTGGCGCAATCGGTTAGCGCGCGGTACTTATACGACAGTGTCTGAGCCATGCCGAGGTTGTGAGTTCGAGCCTCACCTGGGACATTAGTTTTCCGCACCAAATAATAAAATTCGTGTTTTCACACCAACCAACTCGTTGTAAGCACCTTCACCTGTGGACTCACGGTTCACGGTACTCCTGAAACGACGACTTTTATACATTTCATGTTTTTGTCTTAGATTAATTTGTATTGTGTTGGGGGTGCCACTTATGCGTATATTAGCGAAGTTATCACCTTCATCCAGAGAGCTGCCACCTGAGAGAGATGTTTTCCTAGCATAAGTACATGGCCTATGCTTTAACCATAGACATAACACCGCCTGGCCCAAGAACGTAATGTAATTATATGTACTATTTTTAATGCCAATCTGGAGATAGATGACTGTCAGCGTACATTCACACTCATTACAACTAGAAACTTACATACTAAACTAAAGTCAAGAGCAATATCCGAACACAGTCTCCAAAACAACGTGGCTGACAGCCCAAGCGTGACATATTCCTGCCTTTCCTAAGGCATATTCAATAGTTCAGAAATATTATTGACACGTGATGCAAACGTGAACACGTGATGCAAACCAAAGACGTAGATTTCAGTACAATCGGATTATATATTTATGTTTGTCTGTTTTTGCTTACCGTTGGGAGGATTCGAACCGTGGGCGCGTCTCAACCTTCGGGTTGCGAGCCGCAGATCATGACAGGAAATCTAATTCGCGATGACGTTTTATATCATTCTGCATAACTACACTTTAGTTTGAATTAAAGCCTTTATGAGAAAATCATTATCATTGGTGATTAAACTAAATAAAACTCATTCGTTGTGTTAACGGTCTTTGGGTAATAACGATGATATTAGTTTAACAAGCTAAACAGACTGTTGATATTATATATATATATATATATATATATATATATATATATAATAGAGATATATATATATATACAGTATATATATATAATATAATAATATATATATATATATATATATATAGATATATATATATATATATATATATATATATGAATGATTGATAACAAATTTCTAACTACCTCAGCAGTGCTGTTACTTGCGCAGCTGATCTTGTAAACTTTTACCTTGCGGAGCTAAACTCATATAATTTTCTCTAACCCGCGCAGCTAAACGATTTTCAGGGTTCAGTTCTGAGCCCTTTGTAATTGTAAT